>CM062812.1:10058360-11258360 GCA_031772625.1 Pinus tabuliformis
TCTTCCTCTCTCCTTGAGAAACCCCATCATCTTTCTCTCTCCTGGTCACATCGTTAGACCTTAGGTGCCCTAACACCTCATTCCAACCTTTATACAACCTTTTCCACCCACTCTCACACCATCAAAACAACGAAAATTTCTCTCAGCCTCCTCCTGTAGATCTTGTAGTTTACCTTTTTCCTCCTGTAGTTTCCCTGTGTTCTCCTGTAGTTTTTCCTGTAGGCTTTCTTTTGAAGGCCAAGTGTTGGAAAAGACTCTAGAAGGCCACCTAAGACCTCCTAGGACTCATCCACACCATCCTACATCATCCCAAGCTCCAAAACCACCCTCTAACACCACCTATTCGCTGCCACACTCACACACAATAAACTAGATGCATGTTAAATTCACATAAAAACACATAAAAATCCAAAAATATGTTTTTTGATTATTTACTTCCAGAAATAGCATGGTTAGATGTTGTTTACTTCCTTGAGTAGGTAATTGCATTGCTTTCATGGTTTTCATAGTGTTTTTGGCAGAAGTAGAATTAGCTTGTTAATTAGGGTTTACTAGGTTTTGCTTTACATTCTAATCTTTCTCCTTTCTGCAGTTAGAATAGCATCTGTAGAGTAATTTTTCTTTCCTTTCATCACACATAGAGCTTCTTTTAAAATCCATAAAATTTTGCTTGATCTCCTAGTGATCTCATGCTGGCTGACCAAGTGACAACCTGCAGCAAGAACTAGTACTTGTGCATATAGCACCGACGCTTCCAAGTTTGTTACAAACTACTGGGTCGATAAAAGTAAAGTTGGCAGCCTAGGAGTTGTAGCATTCTTGTTGCAATACTAGCACTCGCCACCTTTTGGTGCTATTGTCGGGAAGTGTCAGAGTATTATGTGATTACCTCTTTCTTCTATTTCCTATTACAACACTCTACTAATAGTTTATTTCGGCAAAAGTAGACTAGTCATTTCTTTTCTTTCAGTTCTGCATTTCCTTGCTTTCCTTTTCAATTATGAAAATTTCCATTTAGCAAGTTCATTTCAGCTAGTTGCAATTTGTTCTGTTCAATCGCAATTTCAATTTCTGCAGGTACTTTCAGTGTGGGGAAAAAGAAACCAAAACCAACCAAAAGGATTTCCTTTCATGCCTCATAGGAATAGAGATAAATGAGGAAAATTTTTCCCCAACACCCCCACTACTTCACATAGCCAACCTTCTCTCTTCTGCGGTGGCTGCAATCAAGAAGAACCATTAGGTGAATAACCAAACATATTTGAAGAACCTATAGGGGAAGAAGAAGAAGAAACCATTCCTCTGGAGCCAATGGCTGAAAACAGAAATGCTAGGGGAAATGGAGAGAGAATAGAGAGTACCTTCCCCATTCCGGAGACCAATGGGGACACCAAAATGAAGAATATAAGTCGTTCAACCCTACCTCACTTCCATGGTCTGACTAAAGAAGATCCTGACACCTTCTTGTTCAAGTTTGTTGTCATCTGTTGAACTTATGAATATGCAGAAGATGACCAAAAGTTGAAATTATTCCCTTCTACTCTCAAGGATGCATCACTGCGTTGGTTCATGGGATTACATGGAAATAGCATAAAAAATTGGGCTTAGATGTAGCGGGACTTTAACAACAACTATCGAGACTATTATAGGTCAAGAGATACTAAAGAAGAAATCTTCTGAATTAACATAGGAAGTGATGAGTCCTTGGAAGACTATGAAGAGAGGTTACAGCTCAGTTACAAAAGGGTTGGGTGTGCACTTGACCCTAAGTCTTTGAAGTTGGTCCTACTCAGGGGAATTCGGGAAGACCTTTTAGACACCCTCCATCTACTGGCCAGGGGAGACATCTACCAACTATCATATGAGGTCATAAGGACTGTTTTTAGAAACCATTCTAGAGCAGCCAGAAAGAAAGGTAGGGGGAGTCAACCCATAGCCAGTGCCTCTTCTTCCAATTCATCCATGAAAGGTGAAATTGGAAACATGCTGGAATACTTCAAGAGTGAGATGCTACAGACTCTTTCCATGCAAATGGATACATTACATATCAAAAGAAAACAAGAGGAAGTAGAGAGGGCTTTCGCCATTTTTTTACCTAGATGCACCAGGAGGCATCCTAGGAATGAATGCCCATTGAACTCTGTAGAGGTTTGTTCAATCTATGAAGAAGATCATTCTATAGATAAGTGCCCTTCCTTGCTCGGACTTAAAGTTGTATACCAAGGGGCCAAAGGAGTCATTGAACAGATCTATTACATAAACCAAAGGAGGCCACGTGGACCTAGACCATACTAGCAGGGGATGCAAGGGACATCTCAGGCATACTACAACCCCAACCAAGTCACATCCATACCTTCTTGGGCACCCCCTACTCATCCTTCCTGGTCCACACCTCCTCATTGGTCCTTCACATCTCAATATTATGCCCAACTAGCCCCCCATTCATTTCAATTCTATGCTCAACCACAACCTTAGTGGAATGCATCTCATCAGGGGTGGAGGCCCTAATACAACTCTCTTCTCGCTCTTCTGCCTCCACCACCTGCCCAACCATAACTGTTACCTTCTGCTCCACCAAGGCAACCCCAAATGCCTTCCCAGCCAAATCCAAACCCGAACAACGGCCAGTGTATAGTGGGGAACCATCATGCCCAACTTATGTTGTGGAGATTCAAGAAATTAACTTCCGATCCGGGAAAGTTCTCCCAGATAGCCAGCCTCCACTTAGGGAGGTTGAGGAAGATAAAGAGGAAAGCAAACCTAAATAAAATCCACCCTTTCTTGAGAGACTATCCATGACAATCCAGCCCACCCCAGAAGAGATTGAACTCCTCGGAGAATTGAAACACTTATGTGTGAAGATACCACTTCTCCAAGCCATAAAAGATGTGCCTATCTACAATAGTTTGATAAAAAAGAAGTGCTTTAGGCATCTAGGAAGGTGCAAGAGAGATGCCCCAACCATCAATGTCATATGACAATTTTCCTACTTGATGTTGGGGCAAATAATCTGTCCAAAATATCTGGATCTTGGAAGCCCAGTAGTTGATGTCCACATCAATGGCACAATGGTCCCACATACCTTGATTGATCTTGGAGCTACCATTAATGTGAAGACAAAGGACACAATGCTCAAACATGACCTCCAAATCTCCCTGAGGAAGACCATGACAGTGCTTTAGCTAGCAGACAGCTCCATAGTGACCCCTGAGGGGATTGTGGAAGATGTGATGGTCTCAATTGATTCTTGGGAGTACCCTGCTGATTTCTTAGTTCTCCGGCCAAAGGCAAAGCTCACTGGGTATCCTCTCATTTTGGGAAGACCCTCGTTGGCTATAGCCGATGCCTACATTAGCTACCGAGCTAGGAACATGACCATAAAGAATGGGCACATGTCCAAGCAGCTAACCCAGTATCCTCCTGTCCAACCCTTGCTAGAACATGATCTACCTCTCTGGTTGGAGGAGGAGGATGAGGATGAAGTTTATTCTGCACCACTTTGCACATTAGAAATTTCCATGGGGGGAAGTCGTAAGATGAGGATGATATGATTGGAGATTTGATTCAGAATCCACCTCCCAGTGTATCACCATTAGAAGACATAGTAAGAGATACCCAAAACAACCCCTCAACTGATCTCTGTGTGGCCGAACCTTCTTCTCTCCGTGTTAAAAATATAGAGTTCAGGCCAAAAAGAACATTGAAAATCAATCCATCCCTATCTACTTCTCAAGAGAAGGAGCTATGCAACACACTGATAAAACATCTAGATGCCTTCGCCTAGAGTTATAAGGAGATGAAGGGAGTGCACCCTTTAGTATGTACTCATCATATATACATCAATGAAGATTGCAAGCCAATCTGGCAGTGTCAAAGGAGGATGAACCCAACACTTAAAGATATTGTTAAGGAAGAATTGCAGAAATTGCTTGATGCAGGATTCATTTATCCCATCTCTGATAGTGAATGGTTCTCTCCTTTTGTGCTAGTGCCAAAGAAAAATGGTAAGTGGAGAATTTGTGTCGACTATCGGGAATTGAAAAAAGCCACTAAAAAGGACCACTTTCATTTACCTTTCATAGATCAAGTGTTAGATGGTTTGGCAGGGAAAAAGTTTTTTTCCTTCCTAGATGGGTTTAGCAGGTACAATCAGATTCAAATTAGCTCGGAAGACCAAGATAAGACCACTTTCACTTGTCCTTGGGGTACCTTTTCATACCGGGTCCTTCCTTTTGGTTTGTGCAACGCTTTAGCCACTTTCCAAAGAGCGGTAATGAGTATATTTTCTGAACTAGTTCATGATGCAGTAGAAATATACATGGATGATTTTACTCCTTATGGCTCTAACTTTCAAGAAGCTTTATCTAACCTAGGAATAGTTTGAGATAAGTGTATTGAGATGACCCTGTTCCTCAGACCAGAAAAATGTGAATTTTTTATGACTGAAGGGACCGTGCTAGGTCATGAAATATCTCAACAAGGACTGTAGGTGGACCCCAACAAAATTGCCATCATCCAAAGGGTCCCACCTCCTCAAAAGGTGTTAGATGTCAGAAGTTTCCTAGGATTAGCTGGATATTACAGGAGATTCATTAAAGACTTAAGCAAGATAGCCTCTCCTTTGCTTGGCCTCCTAGGCAAAGATGTTGAGTTCATATGGTCGGAAAACTGTCAAGAAGCCCTAGATACCTTGAAGAGCAAGCTAGTGGCTGCCCCAATTCTCAGAGGCCCAAACTGGGCCCTACCCTTTCACATTCACACATATTCCTAGAACAAAGAAATAGGAGCAGCCTTAGGACAAGTTGATGAAAAGTTACCTTATGCCATATACTTTATAAGCAAAAACTTGTCAAAGGCAAAGTTAAACTATATAGTGACCGAGAAGGAACTCCTAGCTGTTGTGCATTCCTTAAACAAATTCAGACATTATATCATAGGTTATCAAACCTTTTTGCACACTAATCATGCTGCAATTAGATATTTAATGAGCAAACCATAAGTAAATGCTCGCATTATTAAATGGTTTCTTTTACTGCAGCAGTTTGATCTGACCATTATTGATAAGCCTAGTAAAGAGAATGTTGTTACTGACTTTTTGTCTAGAGTAAATTTTCCTGCAGGTGAAGAAGGAATGGTTGATGACCAAATGCCAGATGAACACCTATTTTCTATATTAGTACTCTCTCCATGGTTTGTTGATATAACAAACTACTTGGTTTCATCAAAGTTCCCACCACACCTATCCTCAAAAGAGAAGAGCAAGATAGTAAGGAAAAGTGCCCATTTCACCTGGATTGGAGGAAATCTCTTCAAACTTGGCCCAGATCAGATCTTGAGAATATGTTTCAGGGAGGAGGAAGTCTTTGACATCCTCTTGACCTGTCATGACGGGCCTTGTGGAGGTCATTTTGCAACAAAAAAAACCGCCTTCAAGATATTGCAAGCAGGCTACTACTGGCCCACTCTACTTCAGGATGTGAGGAGATACAGGAGCCAGTGTGATCAGTGTCAGAGGATGGGGAAACCCACTCCAAAGGATGAAATGCCCATGCAACCTCAAGTGACCTTTGAGCCATTTGAGAAGTGAGGCATGGACTTTGTGGGGCCTATCAACCTCCCTTCAAAGAAGAAGTAGTACATCATTGTGTGCATTGACTACCTGACAAAGTGGGTGGAGAAAAAAGCAATAAAATCAGTGACAGAGGAAAAAGTAGCTGAATTTTTGAGGGAAAACATATTCTACAAGTTCCGGTATCCGAGAGATTTGGTCACAGACCAAGGCAGTTAGTTTACTTCCGACTTGATTGAAGACCTGCTCACACATCATAAGATCAAGCACAGGACTTCCACCCCTTACCATCCACAAGCCAATGGGCAAGTGGAGGTCACTAACAGAGCATTGGAAGGGATCCTAACCAAGGTAGTGAGCCACAATTGAAAAGACTGGGTAGATAGATTAGTTGATGCCACTTGTGCCTACAACACAACATGGAAGACCACCACCGAGTTCACACCCTATGAACTGGTCTATGGGAAGAAGGCTTTGCTGTCAATAGAGTTTGAATTCAATACCCTAAGGATGGTAGCTCAGTTGGACCTAGACCTCAGCCATGCACAGAAGGAGAGATTACTTCAGCTCAATGGATTGGATGAATATAGATTGTAATCCCTTCTCCATACACAGGTAGTTCAGCTTCAAAGAAAGATATGGAATGATAGAAATATCAAGGAGAAGCAATTCCAAGAGGGAGATTGGGCACTACTCTATGATTCAAGATACAAGGATTTCAAAGGCATGTTGAGGACAAGATGGCTGGGACCCTACACTATGGAGAAATGCAATGACAATGGTTTAGTTCTGATCAAAACCATTGATGATGAAGCCATCCCCATGCTTGTCAATGGACATCGGTTGAAAGTCTACAAGAAACCCCTCTCCAAGTGAGAGTTTATTGAAGATTTGAATAAAACAGTAATGGTAGTGGAGCATGTCTTAGCTTCCACTTCACCCACTCACTAAAGGAAAAAAGAAAAAAGAAAGGGACTCAAGTGAAAACCTCCATGAGGCACTTGAGTCCCATCATTGGGTTGAAAACCTCTTCTGAGGCGGCCCAGTGATGTCAAAAAAAGAAAAAAAAGAAAAAAAAAGGAAAAAGTATAAGATCCCTGGGTGAAAACCTCCCTTGGAGGCACCTAGGGTAGGAAATTAAGGCGAAAATCTCTCTGAGGCCCCCTAGTTGTTTTTAAAAAAATAAAAAATAAAAAATAAAAAGAGAAAGAAAAAATGAATTTTTATTGCATTACAAGTTTGCAAGAGGACTACATGGAGCAGAAGAAGATGCCAAGGGGACCTTGACATTCATACCAGCATCCATATCATCTTCTCCACATCTTCCTCCATCATTTTTGGCATGTCTTTCACCCCACTGTACCTCTTCTTCCAAAACTGTGTTTTCTACAGGAGGCTCTGTGTTTTCTACAAGAGGCTTCTATAGGAATTACAAAGAGCCAAAAGTGTCTACAACAGACAGTTTCAGGGACCAGGAAAGCTTCATGAGGAACCTATAATCCCTCTTACCATCTCCAAACCTCCTTGCATCATTTCCAAGCCTGCATCACACTCTAAGCATCATTATTATTTTTTTCCCTTTCTAAGAAAAAACACAGAAAAATAGTTTTTCAGTTTTGAAAAAAAACAAAAATAAGAGGAGAAAAAGGCACCATAAACTTTACCTGAAGCTTACCTACTATCCCTCCATCATTCATTTCCACCTCCAGCATCATTCTCAAGCTCCAAGCATAGGGAAATAGTTGAAGTTTCAAGGGGAGAAGCAGCTACATGAGCTCCTGTAGGAATTCCTGTAGCAGCTGATCCCATAGAAATCTAGCACCAAGCAGCAAGAGAGTGCACATCTGTAGGTTGGAAAGGCACATGAAGTTCAGCTCCAGCAAAAGAAGAACCTAAAAAAACACAACAACACATCAGCAAGCAGAGACAACATGCATGAAGGAAAATGAAGGCATGCAGCAGAGAAAGCCACAACACCTCACAGTCGATGGCAGCAAATACACTTAGATTACAGGTAAGTAATTAAGTCACTCCTCTATCTACATTCATGTAATTAGAAATCATATGAAGGCAATGAGTTGGTTGAAATCAAAAGGGGAAAAGGTGGCTAGTTCACTTGGCCACCTTCATTGAGTTGACTCCATTTAACCGAGATATCACCCACACGTGCACACAGTCAACTCAAGCAGAAGATGCCAAGGACAGGTAGTGGGAGGAAGAGTTAACTCTGATGCAATAATGAGGGATGATTACGAGGAGGGGTCATGATGACCAAGTAGGTGGGGACCAACGGTCCTAATTAGGGGAACGTACACCTTGCCAGCTCAGCACTCATAACCAAAAATATCCATAAAAGGTAATGAGCACTCCTCCCCATGCATTCTCACCACCTTTTCTTCATTTCCTCCTTATAATTCAGCCACACAACAGTCCTCTTGTGCCCCCACAGCCTCCTAACCACCATCCTCCATTGATTTCCTCCATATTCTTTCTCTCGACGTTTTCTACAAGAACACCTACAAGAAATCTATAGGAGCACGTATAGGAAATCTATAGGAGGGACAATAGGCTTCTATAGGAGGGGCAATAAGTCATTTTGAGGGAAGAAAACATGATTTTTGGCACAAATTTGAGTCTGAAGAGGTAGGGTTCATGAATGCCCTTCGTTGAATATCAATATATGAAAGGGTTGGTCTCAAATTGGAAGTAAAATAAATCTTTAAGAGGGTAGAAATACATAGAAAAAATTTCTGTTTTAAAAAAAAAAAAACACAGTCTCCTCTGTTTTTATATTTCACTCAAAATTCTTTGCCTCCACCTCCATATTTGGTTTTTCAAAAGAAGTACAGGAAGTATGACAGGGGGTTATGAGAAAGGAGCCCACTAACTCCACTAGGCTCCATGCACATCCTCAAGTGGTGGACATATTTACAAGGGCAAATTGGATGAATTTCTTTGAGAAGTTTAGAGGGTTTGATGATGAAATTTCCCAAGAATTTTCTCTCTCTTTGGTCCCTCACACAAGAACTCATGCTACTGTAACCATTAGAGGCCTCTCCATTGAAATAACCCCTGAATTCATCAGTAGGGTCACTACCCTTCCTCTTGGGCTGCCTTGGAGTAAAGATGAGAAACCAATTGGCCAGGCTACCAAGAAGAAATTTTTCCAAGATAATGAAACCCCTGTTGAAGACAAAAATGGAATTAGGAGGGCTAGTATACCATATCCCTGGGATGAGGTTAGCTACCAAGTGATCAAATACATTTCTTGTGAGGGGAGGCACAACATTGTTTATGGATATCATTTCAGAATCCTCCATGACTTGAGATATGGCATGGATACCCCAGCACCTCAAAAGCTCAGTATCCCTTACTTTCTCCTTCAGTCCCTCATTGACTCCAGCACCAAGGTACAAGCAGGAAATTCACAGCAGCTAGCTCACCATGGCCTAATCAAAATCCTAGTAGAAGAAGCCCTCCATACACTTACAATCCCTATAGCATGGGAAGTTTTCAGAAATATGACAGCTGAGGATGACATAAAGGCATTAACCTATGATGTCAGTCCTACTATCAGTGAGGAGGAAGAACAGCAAGGAGGAGAAGATGAAGCCAGTGGTGACATAGCAGGGTAAGAGACAGAGCATGAGAAGGAAAAAGAGACAGAAGAGGGAGAAAAGGAGGCAGAGACGGTAGAGCAAAGAGAAGAGTCCCCTGAGACTTTGGAAAGAGAAGAAGCAACTGCCCTCACTGCCCTCAGTACACCAAGCAAGCAGAAGCAGAAGAGGGAAAGAAAAACCTCCATGTATTTCAGGGCAAGGAAGAGTACTAGAATCAAAGCAAGCAAACCTCAGCCCTCATCAAAGATTCCCATTACCATTGAAGATTCACCATCTACCAAGGTGAAAGAATCTCCTTCGAGGACACCCATAACCTATGAGAGGGTGACTCCAAGATATTCTACATGGAAGGGAAAGGCAATTATACAGGACCCCAAACTAGACCTACGAGAAGCTAAAATAGTCCTACAGGAGACACTGTCTAGACTGCAGGAGACACAAAAACTTGAGGAAAAGATAGGAGGACAGCTAGAGGTGAAAGAGGAAGCACAAGAGCTACAAGAACCTAACCCCCAGCCTAATCTTGCCTCCTATTACAATCTACTTGAGGGAGGCAAGATAATCCCATAGAAATTTGCAATTCCATTGTTTTTCGAATTGGAAAAAGAAAGAGTGAGAATGCATAGGTGGATGTAGATAGCCAAGTCCAAAGGAGTTGAGGATATTGGCCATATGGAAAACAAACTCAAGGAAATGGGCAGGGAATTGAGTTCTCTCAGAGACAGAGAAGCCATCACAAGAAGCCACCTTGAGAATGAGAATGAAATACTAAGGAGGCAGCTGCAGGAGAAAGAGACTCATTTGGCATACATGGCCAGCTTATCCTTGGAAGCATTACAATGTAGAAAACCAACCAAATATTATGGCCTCTATCTGAAGGATTAATGGCTTCAATTCCAAATAAAAATTTTGGCACAAAGAGGCACAATGCCTTTCCAAGACTACAAGTAGTTCATGGATTTGTGTGACCAGAGCACCTCTGAGGACAAAGCAAATATGGGAGAATTCTACCTACATAACATGGTCCTCAGAGACTTGAATGTGTGGGACCCCAATGCCAAGCTAGGGGATCCGCAATTGATGGCCATGGCATCATGGATGAACCATGAAGAATTGAGGGTAGCAGAAATGAAAAGATTGTTGATAAGAGAGCATTATAAACCATTAATGATAAGAGATGAGCCATCAGATCCTATGGAACTCATCAGCACACACAACCTAGTTGCCAATGACCCTCAGATTGCCCCTAGATATCTAGCCAATTAGGCACAAGCCATTGCACACTTTGAAGATATGCTTAAGCTACTTGGGGATGACTGTGTGCATGCATGCATGAGAAGATGGAACACCCTACCCCAAAATTTGCAGGCTAGGGAATACCATTCCCCCATGAGGCTGAAGGAGGCATTGAAAAGAGTGCCAACATACAAGCGCTCCATGCAAAGGCTAAAGGTCAATTGGATTAGCCTCAAACTGAGTCCCCCACTCCTATTAGGCATGCTGGAAGGCAGAAGAGAAGAAGAAGAGGAGGAGCAGTGGAAGGACATAGACAAAAGGGCAGGATTTTATGGCAAACATGAGTAGACCATATCAGAAGCCTGGGATGCTAGGGAGGCCACCAAGGCCATAAAAGACGAAGAGATTGACTAGGTTGCTCAGAGGATGAGCAACACCTTCAGTAGGGGGGTGATGATGAGCCTCATAAATGGGTAATTATATGGGCTCATTTTACCTCCTAACCTAGTCAAATCAACCATTCTCTTAGCTTATTATATGATTTTTTGATTATATTTATGCTTATAGGGTGAGTTGAGTTAGTTATTATGTCATGTGGTCTAACATGTATTTAATGCAAATTATTGATGGATTTAGTGGTCAAAGTCAAGGATTTAATTGTCAAACTGTAGCAATAACTTGAAGTAGAGATGAGAGAGGACTTATAGGATGGAATCCCCCTAATTTATTTCTCCTCACTTCGAATTCCCCTTCATTCAGCTCGAAGTACAAGCAATCGAATCATGCACTAGAAGGCAGCCGAGCATGTGGAAGATGATTGAGAGTTATCTCGAGTTTTGGGAGCCAAGCCTCCCTCATTTTAAGGAAGTTATTAGTAGCTTCAGATGTATAAGTAGAAAGGCCTAGGGCCTCACTAGGGTTAGATTTTTTGCTTACGTATACTCTATTCAAATTTCGAGCTTACTATTTTGTGACAGTTTTATGTAATCTTGTTATTTTTTGATAATGAAGATGGAATCCTTTTTGAGCTAGCATGACTTAGAGGGATGAAGCTTTTGGGTTAGGGCCCAATCCAAGCAGTCAGGCTTCTCTTTACTTGTATTTGTATGCTTTACTTTAGTTTGTAGATTAATTCATTGTTAGATGTATTTCTTTTATGGTTAAGAATAGGTTGCTTTTGATGATTTAGTAGTTTGCTTCCATTTGTGCTTTATGTAGCAGGTTAAGCAATGATCAGAAAAGATTCAACCGGTCAACCTTAATAGGGATGATGGCTGGAAGATTAGCAGTTGCTGGGTCCCAGCCTTGTCTTCTTAGCCTTCTCTTTTCCTTTTGTTAGGTCTTAGGGTTTTTGTCTTCCACCTCCTTTAATTTCTTTTGTCGGTTTTGTCCTACGATCTTGGAACGGTTGAGTTTGTTTCGAGCTATTATTGTATATATGGGGCTTATTAGTATTATATTATTTAAGTATCCCTAGGTTAACCTTAAAAATTAAGTTTCCCTTAAACGAATTCTTAAAAAAAAAAAAAAAAAATAAAAAAAAAATTAAAATTTAAACCTTATAAATATCAATAATTGTCAGTATTGATATGTCTTTATTCTTCTTTATTTAGATATCTATATATTTATTACCTACTAATGACACCATTTATTTTTATTTTTCATTAAATAAATAATTTATACTATTATTAGTTTATATTTTTTCATTTAATCATTTATTTATTTAGTAGATTAATAATTTATTTATTATTATTTTTCTTCATTTATATATTTATATATTTAGTTAATAAATAAATAATTTGTTTATTTTATCTTACACCTAATATAACTAATTTTATATATCTATATGTAAAATATTTATTTATTTATTATTATATTATAATTTATTTATTATTTATAATTTTATAATTAAATAATTTATTATTATTCTATAATTCTTTATCTATCTTACACCTAATATAACTAAAAATGATACCATTTAATTTTATTTTTTCATTAAATAAAATATTTTATACTTTTATATTCATTAATATATAATTTATTATTAATTTATATTTCTTCATTGATTTATTTATAAATAATTTATTATTATTTTATAATTCTTCATATGTTTATAGTTTTATCTCACACCGAATATAACTAATTTTATACATTTATATATAAATTTATATATATTGATTTATTTATTATTATATTTAATTTAATTTTTATCTATTTTTTACCTAATATAACTGAAATGGACCTTGCTCCCTTAGTTAGGTAACCGTTGGTGTCTCTGCTCTAGCTATTTAAACACGCGAAGCTGGATCTGTTTTTCAACTTGTCCTGACGATGAACCACACTAGTTGGTTCGAAACGCGTCGACAAAAGATTCGCTATGTGATTTTGCCGAAGATTATCTTACAAGATTCAAAAGGCTAGAAATAGTGCCTTGGCATCTCTTCCTCCCTCTGGGACCATGATTTGAGGCAAATACTCTCTTGCTACCCCAAAAACACAGATTTTCCTCATTCATAGGGCTTCTAGTGTTTGTAGTTCTCTAGTAGGTTGATAGTCCAGTTTTGCTTTGCTTTAGATATTCTTTATCATGTTCACTTCCTGATTTACAATAGTCCTTTTGCATGCTTTCCTTTCCTACAACATTTCCCAGCATTTCCTTCTATACATCATAGTTTAGGCCATTATAATGCAAAACTCTGTTTTTCCTAGGATGCATTCTGTTATCACTTAAGAATTCTAATGCCAAAATTTCTCATACTAGTTTGATGATAAGGGTTAGTGCTAGTCTAAGTTTGATTTTTGTTTTCCTTAGAGTCTGAGTCTTAGGGGTCTTGAGTCAAATATGCATTCTCATTCATCACTGGTCATTCTCATTCATCACCGGTCTCATAGCCATGTGTCAGTTTTGTTTAAAAGTTACTATGTGCCACAAAGCCCTTTAGGTGATTTCATAGCGCATGTAACCATTTTGAAGTGTTTTCGCAGCGCATAAATCCTTTTTAGCAGTTTCGCAGCGCAACAGGTTTTAGGTGATTTCATAGCGCGATATGTTTTAGGTGATTTCGTAGCGCATAATTCAAAATTTACACTGACTGCGCTACGAAATCGGAGATTCATGCATTCCACAGCGAATCTTTCCTAACTGTCAAATCTGTCAAGTTAAGTTATAGTTGCGTCATTCATTTTCAGTTTATGCACTCCACATATCATGTCCAACCGCTTATCTCCATCATTACAGCCGCTAGGTACATTGGTACACACGGATTACAAGTTCCAAGAAAAGCCAGGTATTCACAGTCTTAATGATGATTGTATTCATTGCATGAGGAACAAGCCAGCAAGTTTTCAATTTGAATACATTGTTATCAAGTGAGGCAGTTATCAAGTGAGGCAGCCATTTAGGCAAGGTAGAGATTGAAGTTTGAGCAGCGACAATGTTTCAAACCTTCATGGAGGGATCGACAGAAAGAAAAGACCACAGATCAGGCAGATGTTTGAGAAACGAACCTGAAGGTTTAGACATAACCTTGAAGAACAGAGAAGTCGAGCATGCATTTAAACAAGCTGGATGTTGGAATTCTTGCAAGAAACTCCAAGGAGGTCATGCACAAGTCACCAAGGAATTTGCCTTGAATTTCACAGGACTAAACTCAAAGGTTGGTATGTTGGAATTGCAGGTCTCACCAGACATAATATCCACAGTTATGGAGATTCCAAGAGGGCAAGAAAGTTGGTTCAAGAATTTCAAATTTGATATGACCCCATGCAAAGAATTTCTAAAGCAGGAGTTCATTAACTCAGATTTAAACAAGTCTGTTCCTAGAAGTTATGTCAAAGAATCATATGCCCATTTGCTTACCTGTATACAGAAGTACCTTACCTGTGAAGGGAGATATAACAAGGTGTATTCATATCATTTTAAACTTCTGTTGCATTTCACAGGAAAGACATCTATTGATCTACCTTTTTACTTATGCCGCAGCTTAAGCAAAAATTGTGACAAGGTGCAGCTAAGAAAAGAAGCCTGTGAGACTTCATTGTTCCACCATGGCTTGGTTAAGTTGATTGTTCTACATGAACTTCAGAGGGTAGGTAGGGACTGGCACACATTCATTTTCATGTCTGGTTTCAAGAACGAGACCGGTCTCAGCCCTCAAGCTGCAAAAGATCTTCCAACAACAACTGGTCATCAGGCAGAAACAAGATCCAAGAGGTTTTCAAAGTTAAAGGCAAGGAAACAAGTAAGAGAATCCACCAGGCCACTGACTATCCAGGATACACCCCAGCAGTCCTTTAAAGAGAAAAGTCAGGTTAAAGAAAGTGCACATGAATCAAGCACAGGTGAAGGAGTTCAAAGAAGAAGGACTAGGAGCCAGGTAGCTAAAGAGAAAGGAAAATCAATGATTATTGAAGAAAGCCCTGTTTCAAAGGGAGACTTAAATGACTTATTGCAAGCCATTGACATTGAAGAATCACCACTAGTTCAAGCAGATTTGATAGAGTCAGGAAAAGACAAGGCTAAGAGAGTTAAAGCCTCAAAGAAACTCAAGTTTGATGATCAAGTTGATCAATTTGTCTTTAATCCCAGGAGACCCATAACGAGGAAGTTTAAACAAATACAGGAGGTACCACCAAGAGCAGATGAAATAGGGGAGGTGACATGGCCTCATGAAAGAAAGGATAAAGGCAAAATAGTTTCCATTCAAGAAGAAGATAGTGTGGAAGCCTTGAAAAGGAGATTGGAATTGGCCAA
Organism: Pinus tabuliformis; assembly: GCA_031772625.1. NCBI lineage: Eukaryota > Viridiplantae > Streptophyta > Pinopsida > Pinales > Pinaceae > Pinus > Pinus tabuliformis. The sequence goes on from CM062812.1 coordinate 10,073,539, forward strand.
CTTTGAAATTGCTAGACTGAAGAAAGCTGCCAGGAAATTTGCAGATAAGGAGGCTTATTTTAACCAAATGCAAGCTTGGTGGGAGGACCAAACATTTCAAATTCCCGAGGTGGTTGATTTTAGTGTTCAATTCCGTAGCTGGACTGTACCTGCAATAAAGGAAGCTCAATTTATCAAAAAGGTCAATACAAACCTCAGATCTGGGATCAAGGTCATGAAGGAACAAATTGAAGACTTAAAGATACAGTTGAGCCAGCTGAAAGCATCTCCTTAAAGAAATCTCACTTCAAGTAAGGCTATGTTTCAAATTTTGATGGTTTTGCTTGGTATAATATTTCTTGAAGAATCATACATTTCCATTCAGTTTTTAAAGGCCTTGGAGCAGTTGAAAGAATGTTTAAATAGCAAAAGGCTCAAAATGGAAAAATTTTGGTTAAAACTATGTTTTTTGGAATAACACAGCAGTTTCGTAGCGCGCTATGAAACTGCTGAAGATGATGACTAACGCTCAGCAGTTTCGTAGCGCGCTATGAAACTGTTGAAGCTACACAATCTATTCTCAGTCAACTGATTTTGAAATACAAGTGGAAATTTTGAAAAGGAAATATCTTCAAGGGATCATCTAAAGCTATCAACTTTAAACAAGGTCAAGACAGGTGGAGGAAACATGTATTCAAATCCAAATCTAAACTTTTTGTCAAAAAGTGAGAACATTTACTACAGTCCAAGATATGTCAGACAGCTTGGAAGAGCTTTTGCCTTCACACAAGAAAGAGGTTGACATCACATCAAATACATGGCAATCTGTTATACTTTGGATAATCAAAGATAAAGGGCATGGTTCTTTGGATTCGAACATTTTTTAGGCAAACCAAAGGCCGATAAACAGGGGTAGTTTCCTATGTTTCAGGGGCAATGGAGAATATGTGACATTGAAGACTAGCATGGAGCTTTTAACATCCACCACAGCCAAACTAAAAAGGGACCAGATGTCAAAGAACGAGAATGATTGTAATTAAGACTATTACTAGCATAATATGGAGTTAGACTCCTATTTGATTTAGATCTCTAGAAAGTCTAGTAGCAGTTTGTTACATTTAATAGGCAGTTAAAAGTTGAATAGGTGTCATTAGAAGTATATTTCGAGTTCCCCTCATGTTGGAGGAGGAATCTCAGTCAAGTAGAAGAACTCTATATATAGGAGAAAGGGAAAGGTAATAAAGGTTGGAAATTTATGTAAAGAAGAGTTGATATTTGGCCTATGTAAAGACTCTGTTTTTTTGGTAATACAGTACTGGCTTATGCTTCTCAAGAATCATATAGAGTTCAATATATGAGTTTCTTTTGTTGTCCTATCATGTTATCTACAGTGTTATGAGTATTTGATTACTTAGAAATCACTTGCAGTGTTCTAATTTCCTTCATATACTTGTTGACTATCTTCTTTGAGTTTTGTGTGCTCTATCAATATTGAAATATGAATGCCTTGAATTTTATGCTAAGCCAATCCTACTGTTAATACTATATCACATATGACTCCATAAGCCCAATGGATACTTGTTAATTTTGTTTCCACCATTTTCATTTTTACTTGTTTCACAAAGAGTTAGCCATCTTGATCATAATCAAAAACCTTTAATCCTTTGAGAGAGCCCTCTTAGGCTAAGGAGTCTAAGCCTTAGCTAAAAGATTGGTTTGAAACAGTTACTTGAAGTCTTCCTGGTCTGCAGCCTTCAAGGGCCTGATTTTGAGATAACACATTCATCTCACTGGTTGCTTGATTTTCTTGGTTGACTACCAGTTTATATGCGGTAGATCTCTTCTAGCAGTAGGCTAGCTTACTAGAAATCACACCCTCCATCTGATCCATGTCCTATAGGTCTCCCAAACCTTACCTCAATTCTGCCCTAGTTTCCTACATTTTTCCTAGAACTTCTTCCTCTCTCCTTGAGCAAACCCAATCATCTTTCTCTCTCCTGGAGACTCATGGTAGACCTTAGGCACCCTAACACCTCATTCCAACCTTCATCCACATTTTCCACCCACTCTCACACCATAAAAACAAAGAAAATTGCTCTTGGCCTCCTCCTATAGGCCTCCTGTAGTTTACCTATTTTCCTCTTGTAGTTTCCCTGTGTCCTCCTATAGTTTTTCCTGTAGGCTTTCCTTTGAAGGCTGAGTGTAGGAAAAGCCTCTAGAAGGCCACCTAAGACCTCCTAGGACCCATCCACACCATCCTACATCCTCCCAAGCTCCAAAACCGCCCTTTAACACCACCTGTTTGCTGCCACACTCACACACAATAAACTAGATGCATGTTAAATTCACATAAAAACACATAAAAATCCAAAAATATGTTTTTTGCTTATTTACTTCCAGAAATAGCATGGTTAGATGTTGTTTACTTCCTTGAGTAGGTAATGGAATTTCTTTCATGGTTTTCATAGTTTTTTTGGCAAAATTAGAATTATAATGTTAATTAGGGTTTACTAGGTTTTTCTTTACATTCTAGTCTTTCTCCTTTTTGTAGTTAGAATAACATATGTAGAGTAATCTTTCCTTCTTTTTATCACACATAGAGCTTCTTCTGAAATCCATAGAAGTTGGCTTGAGCTCCTAGTGATCTCATGTCGGATGACCAACTGACAACCTGCAGTGATAACTAGTACTTGTGCATATAGCACCGACGCTTCCAAGTTTGTTACGAACTATCGGGCTGATAAAAGTAAAGTTGGTAGCCCAGGAGTTGTAGCATTCTTGCTGCAATACTGGCTCTCACCACATGCCACCACCAAAATGACTCCATATGAATCAGTTTATGGTCAACTCCCTCGTTCACCTACTTCTTATATCCAGGGATGCTCAAAGATACAAGCAGTGGATCAACTCCTACAAAACCATGCAACCATGCTGGCCCACCTCAAAGAGAATCTCCATCAAGCTCAAAATCGCATGAAGCAATAGGTAGACCAAAATTGTTTAGAGCGCAAATTTCAATAAAGGGATCAGGTATTCTTGAGGCTACAACCATATAAGCAAACATTGCTCAAAGACAAGGGTGGTCAGAAATTATCTCCAGAATTCTACGGATCGTATCAAATACTTTAGCGCATTGGAGAAGTAGCCTACAAGCTAGCCTTGCCACCCACTGCAAAAATCCATCCTGTCTTCCATGCCTCATGCCTCAAGAATGTGGTTGGGAACCACTGCAAAATTCAAACCAGTCTACCGGAATTAGATGAAGAAGGTTCAATTTGCCTCCAACCTGAACAGGTTCTTAACACGCGAGAACGACATCTACGTAGCCACACGATCAAGGAAGTCCTTGTCAAGTGGAAAGACACCTCTCTAGAAGATGCGACCTGGGAACCAGCCACTATTCTTCAGTAGTTTCTACAGCTTCAGCCTTGAAGACAAGGCTATTTTTATGGGGGAGGGCATGTTAGGGTCCAACCCTAACCCCTTTATTTATGTAATATGGTCGAGTCATAGTTATAGTTAGTTAAAGAGTCAATAAAGCCCATATTAATAATTTTAAGTGGTTGACCCGCATTTAAAGAAGGGACCACAGTTAGTTGCAAATGGGCCATGGTATTAGATAGATGGTATTAATAAGAACCATGGTACTGACCCATGGTTTGCATGTATGAATCCTATATAAAGGATAGAGACTCCCGATGAGGAGCATCATGTCTTATTTTGTCATCGATCCCAGCTCTATTGGAGGTTTCCCCCTTGAAGAGGCAAGTGAACATTGCTTTCCTTTATGAATAATAAAATACATGCTGTTATTTCTTATTTTTATGTGTTCTGGGTCTATTTCTTCGCATACTTGGTATTCTTGTATCTTCTCATAGGTCAAGAGCATAACACCATGACAAGGTACACTCGTATAGTGTGAATACAGGACATGAGTGGGAGCATTGATTAGTGGGCAGCAAAGGAACAAACCTAGGAGCTCAGATGAAAAAGGTGGGGGGAAGCAACATTGTTCCTAGAAAGCTAAGTGGAAAAGCTTCATGTGTGTGCACTCTTGTGTGATGCTAAGTGAGCTTGTTCTGTAGAGAAAGGTAGAGAGTGCCTATGCAAAGGTAAGAGACCCCGAGAGAAGTTATGTTGTTGTGAGTAAGGCTGAAGGTGACTATGTAGAGGTAAGAGACCTTGAGAGAAGCTACACTACTATGAGAAAGTTCAAATGTGCCTGAGCTGTAGATAGAAGGTTGAAGGTGCATGTGCTACGTGAGAAAGGCTAAAGGTGCCTGTGTAGAAAAAGAAGGCTAAGAGGTCAGTGTGTGCTCATGAGAGCAGAAGGTCAAGAGCTAAGCATAGGCTGATGAAGAGAATAGAACAAAGAGCTACGTGGACTATGAGGAGTGATTTTTGTTGAGCACATCAATGTGCTGAGTGAACAGAGTAAGCAGAGAACAAAGCTGAGATCAGGCAGAGTGGCTTCCATAGTCAGAGAACATTCAGTTCCTATTTGAGTGTGGGTTGGATCTTACGTATGGGATGTTAGTGCCTCGATCTCTAGTGGGTGCTTGAGAAGGCTTGGGGGTTGGTTCCTCTTACAAGTTGGTGCTTGCATAGATCCAAGGAGTTGAAAGTTGGTGCTTCACATGGTACTTCTGGTAAGCTAGACAGGCATCTACAAAATGAGGGAGTTGGTGCTTCCTTCTAGTGGGTGATAGAAAACAATCAAAGGAAGTGGGTGCTTCCTATGAGTGGTGGCTCACAAAATGGATTGGTGTAATATAGTAGGTGCTCTTATTTTTCATCAATAACAACAACAAGCTTTGGTGTTTTTTTCCCAAAATGGTTTCCACGTACAACCTCGTGTCTCATGTGTATGATGCTCATGGTGTCTGCTTGTATGTTGATTTCATATTTCTGCCATATTATATGTTGTTGTTGATTATATGGATGGTTTCTGTTATCACTCTAGTAATTCCTTTAAAGTGATAATAAGGAAAAACCAAAGGTAACCACTATCCACTTTTGGAGATTAGGACCTAGCCTTCTTGATACTCAGAGACGGCTCTCTCTTTAAGTTTTAAGTTTGTTTTAGTTAAGATATTTTAGGGTAGGTATGATTGTTCAAGGGGTTTTGATTTTGTTTGAAATTCGATGCTGGGATCTCTTAAACAGATGGATAAATTGATGTCTTTCAGACCATTGGGCTATGGAGTTAACTGATAAGGAAGAAAGGCTGGATAAACTCACTAAAGGGGATGCTTCGAGGTCAAGATAGTAGAGCGTATTTCAGATGTTTGAGATAGAGGGGTGGAAGGGTTTCACTCGGGGTAAGAGGGAAGTTCAGGGTTCTCAGACCCAGATAATGAATGCGGAAGGCAGGGGTGATCGAAATCAAAGGGTAGTTAAGAATCCTTTAATCTATATTATTTATGAAATCAATTTAAACTAAAGAGAAATTAAGAATTCCTTAATTTAAATATCAGAAGAAAACATTCGAATGCTTAACTGTTAAAACGTAGTGTGATTCAAACAAGTTCTGAAATATATTTCCATTTATAGCATTTACATTTGAAATACATATAAGATTATGAATAACTTTGAGAAATTGAAAAAGACACATGAAAATACTTATTTGATATACGCTCAACACATGAATCCTTGGAACAGTCTGATCTTTATTAATCAATCCATCTTGTTGGCTCATCAACTGATACAATAACCTTTTGGTTCTTCTTGATCAAAAAGTCTATAGAAATGTCTAATAGAGTCCACCCTACATACTTCGAATTGTGAAGTATTTATACAAAAAATTATTACAAAATATCTCAAACTAATTTGAGATTTAATCTAGGAAATAAAAATATCTTCTTGCAAGAAGATAGAGACAACTATTGAACTGCTTCATGTTGTCCCTTTTATTTTGGTACTGTTGGCTTTTATGGTTTGTTTTTAGCCCTTTATGCTGCTTTTTTGTTTGATCATTTACACTAGAATCTTCATTTACTTTTGGCTTTCATCTGATACACTTTGACACTAATACACTTTAAATCTACTTATCTATCTTCATCTTTTCACCTGGTTGTTTTACTTTTACTGTACACTAACGTTTTTACTGGATATTTCTCACAGTAAATCAGTCAATTTCTCCCATGTTTCAGCATCAGGTAATTGGATCTTTAGCATCCTTCTATATATTTCATCTACCTCATTGTACTTGGAAAAAGTAGGCTTATTGATAAACAAGAGTTTTACCTCATGCTGGAGTTAAAAAATGTTTTCAAATGTCTAATAAAGTACTTTTCCTGTTGGAAATGCCTTCATTGATGATGTATTGACCTGTTATTTTGCTAGCTCTCTGATTTTGCTATTATAATCCTTCTGTTTCATGAGCTTGTCATTTATTACTAAGGGACTGGGTAACCCTTTCTCTCTCAAAATTTGAAACTTAGCCATAAATCTGTCAATGACTACCTGCATATTCTGTCACTTGTCCTCCAAGTTTAACATTAAGTTTCTCTTGGAGAGGACCTTTCTCACCTACAAAATTGTCTTTGTTCTGTCCTCTATTTCCAATTCTTGAAGCTCATACTTCTTTTTACTGTTAAGGAACTGGATAATTCTGGTAGCATCCTCAGGAATTTCTCCTAATTCTTCTTTTACCCTTTGGATGGCCTTTGTAGCCACCTTTATTAAATCTATCTAGTCAAAAATTACCTGAATAGATGGCAAAATATCATTGACAAAGTTAATGATATTGGCCCATAATAGTTCCTTGGCTTGGCCAAGGGGTTCTTTCAGTGTTAGGTCCTTCCCCATGACTTTTAATCTTTCACTCATCCTGGCAGCTTTTTGCAATTCTTCTTTGTGCATGATTTTGGCAAGCTTGTAATCAGTTTCCAAGCTTGTCACATTTTCTTTCATCTTATTCATCTCTGTTGTCTGTATGGACATCTCTTCCATAGCTTTAACTAACTTTGCTGCTTCTTCACCTGATGTACCTGCTGCTGATGTAGACTCTGTTGAAACCTGTTGTGTTGTGGGCATAGGAGTTGTGGGAGCCAATGAGGCTGCCAATGTGGAAGGAACAGTTGTTGAGATAGATGGGATGATAGTCACTAATGTAGTGCCAATATCACTTTGCTTCACTTGGATTAAACTGTCCAATTCCTTCTCTGTCTCCCTTAACTGATCATTTAATTTTAGGACTAAGTCCATCAACTCTTCATGTCTGGTTTGGTTTTCCAAGACTTCCTATGTCTGGAGATGCTGTAGCTAAGGTATCTTCAATTTCTTTTTGAGTGCTACAATGTCATCATTCTTTTTCTTGATTAGTTGTCCAGTGTCTTTGATGTCTTTGGGATCATGTCCCAATTCAATCACTAAGTCTTCCAAAGACTTGATTCTGGTATCCTTGGCTTGTGAGGAGGCTTTCTCTAACTGATATTGGGTTGAGATATTGTTCAATGAATTCTGCAACTGATGGGCAGTTATTGATTTACCTGTAAGGGTGGAGTAAATCATTTATCCAACCTATTTGTGAAATTCAATTTGGTTAATGGGATGAATATCCCTTGCCAATACCTAAAAATCAATATTTTTATAATTTTCTGATGTCCTTGGCTGTTGTACAGTTGGTTTTACGAAGGACATTTGCATCTTTCCCTCCTTGATGTCAAAAGTTGACATCAACCTGGTTTGATTTGTAGGTGTAAGCTTGAGATACTATGCATAAGATTGTGCCTTCAGTTTCTCATTTCTCATTTTGATTTCTTTAAACCTGTCCTTAATATCCTTATCTTTATCAGCAGGCCTACTGAATGAGGAGACTTCTACACTGAGCTACCTTTCTAACATTTGAGTGTGTGAGGTAGATGTCTCATGTGTTTCTCCAGATGGAGTTATGGCCCTGCTGTTATAGACATTTTTGTGCCTTACAGCATGAAGCATGAAATATCAATAATCTGAAGGATCCAAAGTCCCTAAACATGTTGTTCCTACCCCTAGAGGAACAAGGTCAACAAACCACAGCACTGAAAATCAGTTCTCCACCTGAAAACACTCAAAAACAAGCTAATTCTAGATCATGTCAACTGCTCCACTGAGCATCTGCGCTGAATGTCAACTGCTCCACTCTGTACCTGCGCTGAATGTCAAATCTAATGAAGGCTACCTGCACTGGGCGAGATTGGCCAAGTGGCACAGTCATTCTGCAAGGTGTCAAATGCCCAGGAAGCTTCCAAAATGACACTTGGATCAGGGAATTTGCCTTGTGATGAGTAAGAGGATCTAGATCTCCAAGTGGAAGCAAGAAACTCCAAGTGGACTCAAGAACTAAAGAATAACTGAAGTGGGAGAGGACACTAGTCAGCTTCATGCCAACCTCAAGCTGACTCATCCTTTCTCCAAATCTCCTATATATAGAGCTCTCTCATGAGGTCTAGAGAGGCTGGAATCTTGTGAATGTAAGGAAGTGCTGTTGGTTTGAGTATAGAACTATTGGGTGATTGCTTTGAAGGAGGTGAAGAGGAGATTTATTTCTGCTGGGAGGTGTTGCTGGATTGGGCCTCTTATGGTTGTAACACTCTCAGAACTTTACTTCTTCCATTAATAAAGCATTTGAGGTTCTTCTATATGCATGTGTCTCTGTGGCGTATTGATGCTTGTATATTTGATTTATTCTAATCCTTGAATCAATTATGGATGTATGCTTCTTGTAGTTTCCTTTTCTTGTGCTTTTGCAGGATCTTTGTGTAGCTGGGCCAGTGAAAGAGCAAGGAGCTGGGAGCAAGCAGCAAAGAGGGAAGATTGGATCAATCATTAGCAGAAGATAACGGTTAGTGGATCTCTTTCTCCTCTCTCTTACATCTCATAAAGAAGTAATCTTGAATAGCTTTGCTTTGATTGTTGCTGAGGTACTATCACCCTTAGAGTGGGATAGGGTCATTCCGTATTGGATACTTTTCCTAACAACAAATTGGCGACTCCGCTGGGGATCGTATCTTGTTGGTTGTTTGTGTTTTTTTCTATTCATTTCATAAACAAAGGGAGTACCGAATCGAACTGCATTTGGATCTTTCAAATGCAAAGTAGAGGGCAGCTACTCTAGCTCAGTTTCTGGGCAACTTTATGATTTGAAGAGCTGATCCACAAGGACTCTAATAAGCTCTTAGTGATAGCTTTTCATCCTCCTTGTCATCCCTTAGTGTGTCCTTGACTGATAGCTTCTGATTTGTCCAAAAACTGTGAATTTTTGAGCAATCTGTGACCCGGAAACCAAGAGAAACGAAAGTTTCGTTCTTCAGTGCAACTGCTGTGAAGGCTGTCTACATTTCAGCGCAGTTCCCGAAGGGGCTACCTGCGCTGAAGGTGAAACTGCCTGTGTACCACCTGCGCTGGGCCAGTCTTGCCTTGTGCTACTGGGGTTTCCTGCTATTTCTTGCCCTGTTTTCACTCTTGTTTTTGTTGCCTGTTACCAGTCAATGTGCCTATCTGAAACCAACTTTCCTTGCCACTATTCCACCTCGGTTGTATAAAGAAACTGTGTTTTTTCTTTGTGTATTTCTTGTATCATTTACAGTTTCCCATAACGAAAGTGAACTAGTCTTGCTGTGACCTCTTAGATCTAGACCTGTGATAAAGTGTAGTTTTGATCTTAAGAGTTAGTTTATTTGCTGTTCATAGCTGATTGAGCTTTTGCTTTCGTCATATGGTTTGAGTTTATATATTTCTAGTGTCGAAACAAGTAAATCTTAAGGTTTCTTTTGATTTTGGACAAGCTTGTTTGCTTTCACTTGAAATTGAATTCAAAATTATACAATAGCTTTCTTTTTGCATTGCGCCAACATTAAGAAAGAGAAAAGAAATACTTGCATTGTGCATGTGCATTATGACAGTTTGCATGTTGATTTAGGGAAAAGTGCATTAGTGTGTGCTCTATGATCTTTGTGAAAAGATGTTGTCTTTCTTTTCCCTCAGTAGTTAAGATTTTCAAAGTTGAAAGATTGAAAAGCTTGCTCATCATCTTAGACTGCATTTAGGAGTGTTATCATACATCTCGTGGTGATCCATAAAGGCAAACTGGTAAACAAGATCAACCTTAAAATAAATTGAATTTACATAACAACGCATTGAAACATAACGCAAACACATAGAGGTCTAAGCTAGAGACGTGTTTCGGCGTCGTTAAACGTGATATCTTAGCGTTGAGTGGTTGGGTGATTCCTCCACGGTGAAGCGATAAGTATCAATACGGACTTGTGCTCCCACATACCGTCGCGTATATATTGGGAGACCCCTATAGGAATAAAGCCTTTATCCAATAGGAAACCGTGTCGGCCGCCCTACTGATCGCAATGCAGTGAACACAGCATTCACGAAGATCGACCACTCGTACCGTAAAACGTATTCTGTGGTTTTGCGAAAAGTTTGGCACACCCTCTGCCTAGAACTCCAGAGCAGTTTCTTTTGGCCTTTTTCAAACTCTATAACTAAAAAAGTCCATCCGAGCATTTGTCACTTCGGGCTCGTTAAAACATCGAAGGTGACTAGAGTCATCTTTAGCTTTTTCTCGACTCTTAAAAAGTGAAAACGCAAGTTGTGTCTAAGCGTCGTTATAAAATTTATTTTAAACGGAACATAATCACCTCCTATTCCTGCGTTGATCTTAGGTTGAGAACATGGAATGCCCCAACCAAGGAGTTCCACATGATGGAAATCCTAGTCCATTCTCCTCTTGGGGAGAAGTTGGTGCGCCCCACATGGCCACATTGTCGCTTCCAGGACTGACAATTGGCCTGCCTATTTGGCTATTCTCAACTAATGTAGTTCAGACCACCATGGTTCCTGAACAGTCGAGTCAACAGTTAGATGAGTCTAGAACTTCCCACTAGCCTTCAACTTCCTATAACTCTTCCTCTAATCCTTCATCTTCGCAAGGTAGAGCCGGCAAAAGCCAAGCTCCCATGGAGAAGAAGGAGAAGAAGAAGAAAGAGAAGAAGAAGAAGGAGCCTAAGGTGACTGGGGGCAAACAAAAGACATCTAACAAAAATCCACACACAGCACAGACCGGGCCTAAATCGCCATGTGTCATATGTAGAGGAGACCACTTCCATAGAGATTGTCCCTGTATTCCCCGGATACTAAGGGATTGGTCCCCTCGGTTGCACAATTCGGGAGCATCAACCTCTGATAGCCATGTTGAATGCTTACCGTCAACCAGCGAAAGTGAAGGTTCAAGACAAAGAGGGGGAATAAGATCCCCCTGCAAACTGTGTAAAGGTGGTCACGCCATCCACTGTTGTCCCTTCTTAGACGAAGCGAAGAGAGTTTTGGAAGATCGTCCGGTTTCACCGTTGAGACTTCCTCCTGGATACAAAAAACTCGTGCCAAGTCCTTCGTTGGTTGAAAATACAGCTGGTCCGCTCAAGTGGTCAGCTGAAGTGTCAGTCATTGAAAATGAACCTACTGAATCCAGACCAGACGAAAGTCTAAAGGTCGATACGGCAGTTGACCCGGTTCCGCCTTCAGAAGTTTCATCTTCAAATGACACCGTCATTGAAGATTCATCTTCAAATGACACCCTCACTGAAGAGAATAAGGATGACACCATCCAGATTCTTTTCATCAACACAGATTCTGATGAGCATCAGGGGAATGCACCCATTCCTTTATCGCAGGAAGGAACATCGTCAGGATCGTATCCGGCCGTGTATTCGGTGTTGGAAATAATACTGAGAGGGGGGGGTGAATCAGTATTATCAGATCAATCAAACTTTTCAATTTCATACTCAGAAACATATACGCTACTTCAATTAAGTGAACACGCGTGTGCACGCTACTGTGTCTAATGAAACTCGCGTATATCCAGAGATCTTTATAATTCAGTTAGCTTACTCTTCAGTAAATGCATCAGATCATTATTAAGCATATTAACAGTAAACAAGTGCAGAATAATAGAACAGAACATCACACAAGAGCCACACACATGAACACAAAGATATAAGGTGGAAACCCAATGTGGGTGAAAACCACCTGCTGCAAGTCATCTCAATCTTCTTCTTAATAAGAAAATCCTTTTACAATATTTGTACTGGTGCAGTCTTATACCAGTACGGGAGCTACAACCCCCTTTGCTCTTGTACTAGCCGATCCATTTACTAGTACGCAGGCTGCTACCTGCTACAATGCTCCAAAGATCTCCTTTAGCTTTTGTACTAGCTTAGATACTAGTACGTAGGTGCTTGCCTACAATCTTCTCACCTCCAGGTACCACGTTTCATCAATTTTCAGACTGGATACACTGAAGCACAACACATAATCTGTAAGGCCACTTTTCATCCAATTTTCATACTGGACCCATAACTATCATTGAAGCTCAAAACAATCATCAAACTCTGAATCACTGAAACCCTGTTAACAACAGTCACCAGAACACAGAACAGATACAGAACTCTGTAATAACCATCAGATCCATCTGCAACTTCAAATATCAAGCTTTACAATGTATACGCTACTTCGATGAATCAAAGCCGCGTGTATACGCGCTTTTACCAAAGACAACCCGCGTACAGATCTAAAAATAATTTCTCATAACTTGCAGCTGTACCAGACATCAGTCATACTCATAACACTTATAGAACTATACATGCGTCAGTATGTAGATCTAGAATAAGCATCATAAAGATAGTTCATTTCAAACCATTTGATCCCGATCTCTCCTTAGATCTAGTTCTCCATCAACCGGTGAGATCTCTCCTTAGCTCAGATCAAGAAATGCATCATCAACCCATAACCCTGTATATTGGATCTAATGCTTCATCAGATATTCAAGCCATTTCAGATGCACTTGCCTAATGATTTCCTTCTCCTTATATAGCCTTAGGCCTTGTTCAATACCAAGAGCCAAAACCATAGAAATCCAATACCATCAACTTCAAAACTAGGGATCGACATGCCCGTCGAGACACAATGGTCCGAAACCATAGGCACAACTTCCAAGGACTAACCGCCATGGACCAAAGGTACTTTTCCACATACACGCGCTTTTGCTGAAGCCAACCTGCGTGTACACGCGACTTGGGCTTAACGAACCTGCGTGTATGAACTTTCTCTTCTTCTTATAGTCTGATCATCAATTCCTTGCTGCTGACCTTCTGTACTATGATTTGTCATCAGTGAGGTTTGCCATCAAGGACAACACTTATCTCATAATGCCAACAATCTCCCCCTTTGGACTTGATGGCAACAACACCAAATCACTCTCCCCCTTTGACATCAAGGGCAAAGGGTGGACCAAGATATTCTCTTCCTTTGCTGAATCATTCCACTGTCCATACTCCCCTTGAGTACCTGCTGAAATCTCTGAATAATCTCCCCCTTTGTATATGCCAAGGTGTACCAATCTGTCAATGCTCCCCCTGAGTACATGCCAAGTCTCTGTACTGCTGAAGTGTGCTGTTCATGCTCTTCCTGACTGTAGGCAAGATCTGCAAAAGATGTTCTTCAAGAAGAACATGACTCTATACATCATAAAAGACCTTCCTATCACCAAAGACTCATACATACATCCATCTCTCAACTAAGTGAGGATATACAAAAATTGACTCATCCACCCAACCAAGTGGGGATACATCAAAAGTTTACATATGAAAACTAATCACATTGCATCAATCATCCCAGGCATAGTGGGGAAACCAAAATAGGTCGTTACATGACCTTGACACCATGAAAGAGATACCACAAAAGAGATATATGACATAGAGACGAAAGAACTAGATCAAGACTTATGAAAGTCACCAGCAGCATTTGATAATCACCATTCAGATCAGCAACCAAGAGATCCTTCTGTTTTCCTTTCGCCTTTGTTCCTCCTGAAATCAACACCAAATGTGAACTAGAACCAAAATCTTTGAGATAATGCCAACAATGCATCATTGGAAGATTATCTGCTCCCCCTGAACCTGTGCCAGATGATCTCTGTCAGACCCATATCAGACTTTCTGCAACCAACATCTGTCCCTGCTGATTTCCTTCAAATCTCCATATACGCGTCTGTATACACATAAACAAGCGTATATACGCAGATATCCCTTACGCAACACGCGTACACCATATACGCGACTATCCCCTTGTAAAACGGCGTATGCACGCGGATATCCTTTAAACAACACGCGTACACAAATTTCCATATCAGCAACCTGTAAATGTCCTGTAGAGAATAGGTCATCAACCTATAACAAGGTATGTCTGCATCAATTCATCCCTTTGAACAGAATTCAGAGTCATTCACATTGTATCATGTGTGAAACCACCATAGCCATTTCATCAAGCTCTACATGATCCAAGTATCATTACTTGGGGACATCTGCATCAATTAACATATGTAAGTATAAACCTATCATCATATAGATAAGAACTCATCACCATGTCTCCAATAAAGCAACTTTGAGTAGTCATCCATGTATCAGCATTATGTATCTTGAGCTCAAGCTCATTTGACAAAACTTCTTGATATCATCAACAGCAACAATCCTTATCCACAAGAGTGCCTGCATCATAACTGTATGATTTTTATGCATATGACAACAACAGTATATGAGTGACTCATCATCAAGTGAGGAAGATGTATATTCAAGCTTTGTACTTCTTCTTGTCCTTATGAAGATCACCATGTAAGCACCATATATGCATCATCAAAGAATCATCCATAAATCTGATCTGAACATCAACTATGTAACCCCAAGAATCATATGAGATTTTATCATAGACAACTCACAACCACATCATAGCAAGATATATCATTTAGCCATATAAGAATCATCACCAAGGATTATTAGCCATAATGCCAACAATGAATTACTAAAGGCATATGCTCCCCCTCAACCAGTGCGATCTGTTAGATCTGATCATGCATAAGCATCAAAACATCATCATCCTCAAGTTAGGATCAAAACACTTCTAGACATCATACAAGTAACAAAACATTTCCACACATCCTCAGCAGACTGTAACCAATAGGGCAAATAGTAGACTGAATCATATCAGATCCTTTTTCTGATCCTGTTCCCACTGCTTTTCCTCAGACTGACATATACGCGACTTTGCAGTGTCTAACTCGCGTATATACGCGACTTCCCTTTAAGGAACTTGCGTATGAGATTCAGGACACTGAAGTTTTACACTTTCAGCTCCCCCTGAGTCTGATATGTCTATGCTGTGCTGTGTCTCAGTACATTGTGCTGACTGTACTTCCTTCTTCCTCCATATCTTCAAGTGTGATGAGGTTTTCTTCTTTTGGTGTGATGTCCATCCTTTGTTCCTGCATTCCTTTGCTATATGTCCAATCGTGTTACATGCATAACATCTTACATGTTTCATATTCCTCCTGTAGCAATCAGCAGCTTTGTGACCATACATATTACAAGCAAAGCAATATCCATTAAAGTACCTTGATTGAGATGACTTGTCTGCATAATGGTCTTGAACTCTTCTTCTTTTACATCTAGCTGCAACATGTCCAAGATTATGACATTCATAACATTCAACATTATTCATAGGAGGAGTAAAAGATTTTGTTTGAAGTCTTTCTTTCCTTGGTTGACCTTTCATCTCCTTGTTGATCATTTTGGATTTCTCTTTAGAGTTCCTTGCCTCACCTTGTGAACTAGATTCACCTTCAACAGATTCATGAAAACCAAGACCAGTCTTGATAGCAGGAGACCTTTGACTACTAAGAATATCATCCAAGACTTTAGAACTATCTTGAAATCGTAAAAGCTTATCCTTTTCTTCTATTTTACCTTTCAAGATATTTACCTCAACTTGAAGTTGTTCCTCCTTTTCTAGACATTGCTTCTTCATGTCTTCTCCATATTTCCTTCCTTCTTCCAACTGATGCCTTAGTCTGAGAATCTCCTTTTCTTGTTCTTCATTCAGATCCTGCTGCATTTGACGAACTCGGAAGGCACATTCTAGTTGAGATTTTAAGCTGGTGGCTTCGTTTTCTTGTTTTGCAATAGCTTGGAGTAGATCTGTATTCTGCTTCTTTGATTCTTCAAGATCTCCTTTTAGTGAGAGGATTGTAGCTTCAAGATTTTCATAGTAGCTGGATCTATCTTTGAGTTTCTTGATGGTTGTGCTTCTTTCGTTGACTTCTTTTCTTAATGATGTCACTTCATGCTGCAATTTTTGACATTGGTCTTCCTTGTCCTTGAGAAGCTTTCTCACCTTGTTTCCTTCTTCTAGTTGGGCCTTTAGTTTGGTAACTTCTTCTTTGAAAGCACATTCCCTTTTGTTCAATAGATCTTGTTGATCTTTAACTTTGTCTGCAAGCCTTCTAAACATTGCCTCTATTTGACACTTTTCTTGCTCACCCATAAAAGCATGTTCAGTAGTTTCACTATCACTTCCATCACTTTCACAAGGAAATATAGCAGGAACATCAGAGGATAACACATTCATACCTGATAATGATTCTGAATCTGATTCTGAATCTGAAGAGCTTCTTATACCTAATCCCCAATCGACTCTCCCACTGTCATAGTCCTTCTGAGATGTCTTCTTCTTCTTATGAGCTTTCTTCTTAAGCTTCTTTCCCATTGATCCACGGATCTCCTTCAAGCGATCAAGCTTCTATCAAAGGACCTGCTCTGATACCAATTGTTGGAAATAATACTGAGAGGGGGGGGTGAATCAGTATTATCAGATCAATCAATCTTTTCAATTTCATACTCAGAAACATATACGCTACTTTAATTAAGTGAACACGCGTGTGCACGCTACTGTGTCTAATGAAACTCGCGTATATCCAGAGATCTTTATAATTCAGTTAGCTTAATCTTCAGTAAATGCATCAGATCATTATTAAGCATATTAACAGTAAACAAGTGCAGAATAATAGAACAGAACATCACACAAGAGCCACACACATGAACACAAAGATATAAGGTGGAAACCCAATGTGGGTGAAAACCACCTGCTGCAAGTCATCTCAATCTTCTTCTTAATAAGAAAATCCTTTTACAATATTTGTACTGGTGCAGTCTTATACCAGTACGGGAGCTACAACCCCCTTTGCTCTTGTACTAGCCGATCCATTT
Organism: Pinus tabuliformis; assembly: GCA_031772625.1. NCBI lineage: Eukaryota > Viridiplantae > Streptophyta > Pinopsida > Pinales > Pinaceae > Pinus > Pinus tabuliformis. The sequence continues at coordinate 10,090,608 of CM062812.1, forward strand.
ACTAGTACGCAGGCTGCTACCTGCTACAATGCTCCAAAGATCTCCTTTAGCTTTTGTACTAGCTTAGATACTAGTACGTAGGTGCTTGCCTACAATCTTCTCACCTCCAGGTACCACGTTTCATCAATTTTCAGACTGGATACACTGAAGCACAACACATAATCTGTAAGGCCACTTTTCATCCAATTTTCATACTGGACCCATAACTATCATTGAAGCTCAAAACAATCATCAAACTCTGAATCACTGAAACCCTGTTAACAACAGTCACCAGAACACAGAACAGATACAGAACTCTGTAATAACCATCAGATCCATCTGCAACTTCAAATATCAAGCTTTACAATGTATACGCTACTTCGATGAATCAAAGCCGCGTGTATACGCGCTTTTACCAAAGACAACCCGCGTACAGATCTAAAAATAATTTCTCATAACTTGCAGCTGTACCAGACATCAGTCATACTCATAACACTTATAGAACTATACATGCGTCAGTATGTAGATCTAGAATAAGCATCATAAAGATAGTTCATTTCAAACCATTTGATCCCGATCTCTCCTTAGATCTAGTTCTCCATCAACCGGTGAGATCTCTCCTTAGCTCAGATCAAGCAATGCATCATCAACCCATAACCCTGTATATTGGATCTAATGCTTCATCAGATATTCAAGCCATTTCAGATGCACTTGCCTAATGATTTCCTTCTCCTTATATAGCCTTAGGCCTTGTTCAATACCAAGAGCCAAAACCATAGAAATCCAATACCATCAACTTCAAAACTAGGGATCGACACGCCCGTCGAGACACAATGGTCCGAAACCATAGGCACAACTTCCAAGGACTAACCGCCATGGACCAAAGGTACTTTTCCACATACACGCGCTTTTGCTGAAGCCAACCTGCGTGTACACGCGACTTGGGCTTAACGAACCTGCGTGTATGAACTTTCTCTTCTTCTTATAGTCTGATCATCAATTCCTTGCTGCTGACCTTCTGTACTATGATTTGTCATCAGTGAGGTTTGCCATCAAGGACAACACTTATCTCATAATGCCAACATTCGGTCCCACCACCAAGCAACCTGGTTGTGTCCTTTGATTGGAACCAACTAGGCAGACCCAGGTTACCAGCCAGTATACCATTCAGAATCATAGTCCAAATCTACAGAATGGTAATGGCTGGAACTATCATTGATGAAGGGGCATCTGTGAGTATCCTTTCCTCTATTGCTTGGAAAGCACTGGGTTCCCCGGCGCTTTTGCCTGAGATAAGAAATCTCTCGGGTTTTGATAAAGGAACCAGTCGACTGTTAGGGATCCTCCCCAATGTGCCTGTTACATTGAAAGGGAAGACCGTTCAAATGAACGTGATGGTTGTTCAAGGACCCTTGGATTATAACCTACTCCTTGGATGAGACTATATATATTGCATGGGAGTTATAGTCTTCTCACTCTTTAGAGTAATGTGTTTTCCACACGAAGGAAGAATGGTCAAGCTCGTAGACCAACTTTCATTTCCGGGATCACGCATCGCAAATAGTCACATACCAACCCTCAATGGTCTATTCACCCAAGAAATGTCTCCCCCCCCAGTCCTCCTTCCCGATGAGTGCGAGTGATTCGGAAAGATGGGACTGGAACCTAGGGGGCATGCATCCCGGTCTGCTTTGTGCAGAGGAAACCTTGGGTATAAGGTAGAATTTCCGCAAAAGAATGTGACTAGTCCGTACCCCGTCCGTGGATGGAAGAGGGGTTGTTCTAGAACAGAATTCTTTTGATAAGGTTACTTGTCTGACAAAGGTCATTCACCATTGTTTACTTTGGTAGACAGTGCCGAGGAAGTGTTTTCGTTTGATGGTGTTAACAAAACAATCTTTGGGTAACCAGGAAGAGGCAAGCCTCACCCTTTAAAACAAATGTTTTATCGGATAAGTAGGGGCAGCCTTGAAATTGTACTTTATACCTGGGGGCATGCAAACCTTTTGGAGTGCAAGCTAGGAGCGGTTATTTATCCGTTTTTGGGATTAGCCGTTTCCGAACTTGCATAAAGAAAGGATGAGAGGGAGCATAGCTTATGTGAGGTGCAAGCTCTATAAAAATTGGAATCTTGAAGGAGACATTTCTTATCTTATGACTGGTATATCGAGCAGTTTTAACGCGGAATTTATGCTCGTTAAAAAATAGAAAAGCGAGATCCGAGCAGTTTTAGCACATAGTTCATGCTCGTTAAAAAATAAACATAAGATTGAGCAGTGTTTTGGCGCATTCAAGCTCTTTAAAAAATGAACCCAGTACCGGTAAATAACCATTTGTGATCGTAAAATTATTAGCCATAAAAAGCCTTGGTCGTGTTTGCACTTGCCACCTCCATTACATTTGGCCGATCGTTCACACCCATATGATTGTTTACCCATTTTGAGGAACAGCTGCGAAGAGTGATTTCACTTAGCCATCCTTGTGACACTGCCGTGATTGGAAAATTCCAACCTGTACCTGGAATCTGCTGCTATCCCTGTTTATCACTCGTTCCTCAAAAGACGAGTCTTCTTTGAGCTCTTTTCTCCTGACTCGTAAAATATGAAAAGTTTGCCGAGTTTTGGCCTTCCAGCTCGTTAAAATGACCGAAAGAGTTATCCCTCCTCTAGATTTTAATATTTTTGGACCGGAGGGATTATTACACAAAAAGGTCGAGCGCTTGTTTTATTCAGCTCGTTAAAGTAATCGAAAACTCATCCCTTCTGTATTGTTTTATACTTTTTCGGACTTAAGGGATTAGATGACGAAAAAGGAATTTTGGAGTTAACTTTCTGCACCTTTTCAGACTCTCTAAAAATGAAAAGGACCGAGTTTTCCTTGTCGTTAGACTCGTTAAAATGATTAAATAGCGACAAACTTGTCTTTAGACGAGAACGAGTTTCCCTATCGCTAGGCTCGTTAAAACATAGCGATGGGCTTGCCTGAAGGGCAGGTTATAGAACAAGCATATGTTATCCTCCTCAAGCTTGACAAAAATAAAGAGGTACTGGTCAGAAATGACTGGGGAAAAATTGGGAGAACCTCGAAGCTTTAATGGTAGCAAGTCGCTCTTGAACATGACACTTTGTCCTCCGTATCACATCGGGTTGGGTTGTTTCATTCACCGGTCTCATCACCATGGTCCTCGCCAAACCATCCACATTTGGGGTAATGCTACCGATCCATCACATCAGTGTCGTTATATGTTCAAGAGATGTGTTCAGAAAGAGTCAACCGTGTCCCATCCACTGCCATACATTATCCTTCATCCACCCATGATCGCCACCCTGAATCATATCTCACAGGTTGTTTTCACCTCCACTAAAATCATTAGCTCCGTTCCGTGTCATTGATGTGGGATTCTTTAAGGCCCTCCTTTGATGGATCGCTTCTTGTCGACTTCAGCTCATTATCCAAGAAGTTGATCTAGGGACAAACCCCCTAGTACTTTGAAGCTTGCATGCCTCAATGGCAAGTTTCTCACTTCCGGCGACAGGTATACATCAATGACCTTCGACCAGAAGATTTTGCGTGGTGTTCGACGCCAAGTCCTTTATTCACACCACGTGAATTATACTGCAGTACCTTGAGGGTCATTGTCATTATTGGTGATTCTTCTCACGCTTGTTAACGGTTTACATTATTGACCGGTAATCAAGCGATGTCTTTCCATGTTCGACTTCAGCGCAATTCTCACATGGATCGACTTGTACTTAGAGTGAAGATCGAACGAGTTTGAAGACCCCGGATCTAGTTTCATCCATCCGGGCTGCGATATCTATTCAGGAAATATAAAGACATTTGATATGTACATCATTGCAGCAGATGATCATCCTACTCAAAGGATGATAATTTCAGCAGAGAATTATCAGTCTACCATCAGACGATCGTCTGTTCTATGTACCAAAATGAATTTATAAAGCTGAGCATGGGGATGCCCGCCTCAGCTAGATCATGAAAGCAGAATGAAAAATAATGTATTGTATTGTATTTTATTACAGGGCACCTCTCAGCGATTGAATGAACTTCGGATCCTCCTGATAAAGCATTTCACCCGATAAATGACCTCATACTTTAGGGGGCAACTGTTATAGACATTTTTGTGCCTTACAACATGAAGCATGAAATGCCAATAATCTGAAGGATCCAAAGTCCCTAAACATGTTGTTCCTACCCCTAGAGGAACAAGGTCAGCAAACCACAGCACTGAAAATCAGTTCTCCACCTGAAAACACTCAAAAACAAGCTAATTCTAGATCATGTCAACTGCTCCACTGAGCATCTGCGCTGAATGTCAACTGCTCCACTCTGTACCTGCACTGAATGTCAAATCTAATGAAGGCTACCTGCGCTAGGCGAGATTGGCCAAGTGGCACAGTCATTCTGCAAGGTGTCAAATGCCCAGGAAGCTTCCAAAATGACACTTGGATCAGGGAATTCGCCTTGTGATGAGTAAGAGGATCTAGATCTCCAAGTGGAAGCAAGAAACTCCAAGTGGACTCAAGAACTGAAGAATAACTGAAGTGGGAGAGGACACTAGTCAGCTTCATGCCAACCTCAAGCTGACTCATCCTTTCTCCAAATCTCCTATATATAGAGCTCTCTCATGAGGTCTAGAGAGGCTGGAATCTTGTGAATGTAAGGAAGTGTTGTTGGTTTGAGTATAGAACTATTGGGTGATTGCTTTGAAGGAGGTGAAGAGGAGATTTATTTCTGCTGGGAGGTGTTGCTGGATTGGGCCTCTTATGGTTGTAACACTCTCAGAACTTTACTTCTTCCATTAATAAAGCATTTGAGGTTCTTCTATATGCATGTGTCTCTGTGGCGTATTGATGCTTGTATATTTGATTTATTCTAATCCTTGAATCAATTATGGATGTATGCTTCTTGCAGTTTCCTTTTCTTGTGCTTTTGCAGGATCTTTGTGTAGCTGGGCCAGTGAAAGAGCAAGGAGCTGGGAGCAAGCAGCAAAGAGGGAAGATTGGATCAATCATTAGCGGAAGATAACGGTTAGTGGATCTCTTTCTCCTCTCTCTTACATCTCATAAAGAAGTAATCTTGAATAGCTTTGCTTTGATTGTTGCTGAGGTACTATCACCCTTAGAGTGGGATAGGGTCATTCCGTATTGGATACTTTTCCCAACAACACCTGCTCATGTCAAACTCAATATTAGTTACTTCTGTTGAGCCTTCTGTGTCTTCATGTTCTGAAGCAGGATTAAGCCTTGGCCTTTTTCTCTAATTGGCTTCATACTGCACATTGGATGTGTCCATGCCTGAAGTGGAGGTCCCTTCTCTGTTCCTCTTGGGTTTATTTTCCTCATTCTGAGGAGTCTGTAAAACTGTAGGGGTACTCATGGTTTTTTCTTGCTGTGCTACCTGCAAGAATGAGTTTTCATGAAGCTGTCTTTCTAAATCACACAAGGTATTTTCAACATCTACCTTTGTACTATCCCTATCTACAAGACTTTTTTCCAACCACTCAGACTGATTGGTATACATTTCTATTTTTGGTATGGGGTGATGAATGTAATACCCTAATTTGACCTTTTTCCCATGTTTGGTCATAAACCCTTGAGGGTCATATCAACACATGAAACTCTTTTGGAATTTCATTTGTTGCAGAATCATATCTGCTTCCTGCCCTGGTTCTCTAGAATTGAAAATGAAAGGGCCTAACTGATTTTTGACTTTGAACTGAGTTCTTTTCTTGGCTGAGAAAAAATTGACTTCATCAGAGTTCATTATTTTACTATAATACTCTAGAGTAAATAACCTCATGGAGAGGTATTTGGGGAGTTTGTATGGGGCTAGTTGGCAACCATAGATTCTTATTTCAGTGTAGTTTTGGTAAAGATACCAATCTCCCACTTTACTTTTCTTAGACAACTCGAGGACTCTTTTGATATCTTGGCTTATTCTGGGTGGAGGACTTCCTGTCATCATGGTCATGACTGGATGGAAAAAAGAGTCAATGAAGTTTGTATAAGTGTATGGTGATGAATACTTGTGGAATAATGGTGTCCAAAATATGAGAGACCTAGGTTGGCCTCTAGTATCAAGCTTTTGGAGGGTGAAAGTAAACTTGTCTGACTAATAATACAAAACATATGGTAAAGTACAAATGAGTACTTGAATACTCTCTCATTATGCATTCTAGTAAACTATTCATGCATTCTTTCAGCTATGAATTGGGCATAATTGTACAAAGTAGCAGGAGGCTTTCATGAGGTGAAAATAGAAATGAAGGCTAGGATGAGATCATCAACAAATTCATCTATGGTACAACCTAAAATATATGATATCATAGTCACAATATGCTTGCCTCTTTCAAAGAAAATGGCAGAAACATATGGAGGGGCATCTTTAGGGATGTTCTTCTCTTCTACAATGAAAGTTTGAAATATTTGGGCCAGTCTAGCTGGACTCAACTTGGCGTACAGGTCTAAAAAATCCCCAATGGAGAGTGGGGTCAGGTTTGGACCTAGTTGGACTTGCAACATCTCATTAATTGATTCAGCTATAATTGTGAACAAAATATTTTGGTCATGGGACATTATAGCCCTCTGGTTGGGAATGTAACAGGCATGGCACATATGGACAATTTCAGGAAAGATATGTACTTGGGCAAACTGGTATTTGGGCAAATTGGAGTCTCAAAGGCCAATGTCATCAGACTGGTTCAGATATCTGTTTTTACTCAAACAATGAATTTTGAGCAGGACATCATATGCACTTGTGTCTCTGATTTGAAAATCCCTGTCTGCCAGGGGGAGGTGGTCTAGGTCCAAATGGGGAGTTGTGATGGGTCTAACATCCATGGCGATAGGGGCAGCCATAATTCAGTTTTGTGGATTTGAATTTGACTTTAACAGGTTTATTCAGAAGTTTTAAAGGAAGCTGGAAGATTTCAGAAGTGTTTGGGTGTGCGCTTTGAATTTAAAGTAATTTCAATTAATTTTACTTAATTAAAACACTTTACAGACTGAAAGTTTTCAAATTTAAAGGGTTGTCTGGTAAATTCATCTTCAAATACCTGGAATTGGGTGAATGAGCTTCAAATTAGAGGTTCACGACAATTGCAGAAGTTTGAATGGATCTGGTATAGACTGAGAGGTTGATTGGGGTCTCTGCAACTTCTTCAAGAGTGAATTTGGAGTTCAATTCGTGAATTCAATGTTTGCAGGAGTCACACTGGTTTCAAAAAGTTTGCACAAAAAATGAGTGAAAATAGGCGAAATGGGGCTTTCTTGGTCTTTTATGAAGCAACGGTCACTTTTTGGCGGGTAAGTTACACATGAACAGTGGGCAGTTTTTCGGGTTGAGCGGGGAGGTGTTTTCCCAAGCCATCGCACCACTTTTGTGGAGGAGGCAATATTTAGGAGGGGTCACCCGATCTACGCCAGCGCTCGACACATAGTAGTTGGGGGGCCGGGAAAAACTACCTTATCAGGAGGGTAAAGGTTGGCTGCTGGGTGAAGCCGATATGGCTTTGGACTATCGGATGAGGGTGATGATGATTAGATGGCAGTCGGGTGAGGGAGGTGTGTAGGTGATAGAGCATGGGTTTCGGGGGGCCCAAGATTTTAACCCTTGGTGGTTTGGGATTAATTATAGGTTAATCATAGTTTATATTATATAAAAAAATTAAAATTAAAATTAAAAATGATTACTTAAAAATATATATAGTTATATTAATTAATTATATATAATGATGAGGTTTATTTTTTTGTGTAATCTTGGCAAACTTTCTGTTAATCATATGTAATGTAGCTTACAAAAAATATGTCTGGTGGCCTCAACCTACCCGAAGGAAATGAGGTCTGTTGGCCACCGAACAACATCATAAGCTGTACAAAACATAAATAGTTTGAGAATGTCTATCTAAGCTTTATAGGCCACCATATCTATCACCCATATATATGTACTATTGACAATGTAAATGTTATCCGACCAAATCATAAAAAACAATAAAAATATAAAAAACTTTCATAAATTTCATGACTTCTCGGTCAATCATCAAACGATTCTATCGGGGCTAGGTATTTTACACTCGACCCTAGAATTTCATTGAATCATTTTGCTGCAGACTTTGTAGTTGTGTTTCCATGCGGCCAAAGTGGACATTCTAATGGTATTAATGCACTTGTACTGCCTGTATTTCATGTTGAATATCATTGAGGCTTGGTTTAGATTGCTGGCTTTTCTGGGGGCCATCCATGTTTTTGTTTTTCGACATAGCTCTTGTTAGTAAGCTCTTCATTACCCAAAAAATTTGGACTGACTATTTGAACAGAGTAAGCTTTCCGCGGGTATCTCCAGGGTCCATTACCAAAGGTTCCCAATCCTCTTTTGGAATTGGTTCTACAGCTGCCTTGGCATTCAATTCTGCCTCCTATTCCGAGATGAAGGAATTCACTTAGGCTGAGGATCCAATGTTGTAATCATGCATGATATTTTTCATGTTCTCCTCCCCTTTTTTCCTTCCTTTTTTATGTTGGGGCTTTGCTGGACAAAGCCATCAAATTTTTCCCTTTCCTATTGCTCTAGGTACTAGCACGACAATGACCTCGCTTCCCTACGCTAGCCTCTGCCTTCACCATTCTGTCGTAAACTAGGTTTCCCAATGACTGTAGTGCCTCCCAAGCACTCACCAAAGTGAGAACCAGCCGTTCCGGAACTAGAGGAATATGCAGTTTAGGGAGACCTAAAAAGGTAGTGTACACAGAGGGTTCAATAAACTCTTTTCCTTCCAAATTCCATATACATGTTTTTCCTTTCATCCCTTGTCTATGGGAGACCATTATGGTTCCCCATTTCCTGTTATGGGGAATGATAACACAAAGAACCCTGACACCCTTTCCCTTTTCCTTGGGGCTGATAGAAGACCTGACCATCTCCATTTCTTTCTAATGACACAAATGCCTTACTCCTCTCAGACTCTTTAACCAACTCCAGGCCCGACCACGCCTCTGACTCCATGAATTAAATGAGGCCTTCTTAGGACATACAAACTAGACGCTTGGTGATGACCCTAATTGACTCCATGAATTAAACGAGGCTTTCTCAGAAGTTACAGACCAGACGCTTGGTGATGACACCAATTCCTCATACATTACCCTTTGGTCTGGGAGACTTTTAGAAGATGTTAGGATCCCTAACCAACCCCAGGGCCATCCGGACCTTAGACACCTAGAACTACAGGACTCCTTGACCAAATTTACAGAAAAATTCCGAAATGCAACCCCTAACTCCCATACATGCCCATTTGGGCCATCATATTTCCATAAAAGATTGAAATCGACATTGTCGACACTAACAGAGACAGACTTAACCTAATCCCAATTAATCCATGCATTATCATCACGAGATGGTGTCATTCTGGCTTTGAGCCTTACTGTAATATCACCATTTCATGAACTAGGAAGGCTAGAGAAGCATACTAGTTGCCCATTCGTGCCGTCACTCCTTTGCTAATGCCATGGGTTCTCTGATGGTGGCACAGATATCTAGTTCCTTGGGCTACCTTCACCACCTCACCACATCACCGTAGGTGAAACCAAAATGTTTTCATGCAGAATGCCAAGTTTACCACCATACTTACCATTTGTGAATCTCGATTTACCATGCCTAAGGTCCTCCTTGCCACTTGGTTATGGGCCGTCAGACTCTTAAGTTCCTGGAGCATGTGGTCATGTTGGGTAGGCTTCCCACTTGCCCTCCTCCACACTTGTTTAAACATTATGATGATCCATGCAGGGGTCTCGCATCCTGTCACACCCTGATTGGGCGCCCTAATTGTCACTCATATCCCTTTTTATAATCTCCCAGAGGGCCGCCATCCCTTCACCTTGAGTTGCCCTATCCCCGGAGACGTCTAGATCCTTTCCAAGGTTATTGCAACCCCAATTGGCTAGGAAATTTGCAACAACATTACCTGAATGACGTACATGAACTGGAATAAGGTATGCGACATCTAGGATAAGGTCTCTTATTTCCTGGACTAATCTCATTGTTCTCCAACTCTTACTTATATTTTCCCAGTGTGTGCCTTGATGTAGCTTTTTTATGGTTTCTATCACCAAGGTGGAGTCTCCTTCAACGACCAATTTATGTATTCATTCCCTCCTTGCGATTAACAATCCATGTTTAACAACATTTAATTCCACAGTCTCTAAATATGCCTCCAAATCCCACCTCACTAGGGTTGCCTTTGGAGGTTCCATCGAAGTTCATTTTTATGAACTCCTCTGGGGGACATATATATCTCAAGGGTGATTGGATGGGGGGAGTTTTAAGTTTCCATGAAAAGGGCATTAGCATCTGTGAGGACAAGTTGAGCATTGCCAGGATACGACCTTCCTAAGGAGGGACTTTCCAATAGTCTGGGTACCATTTCTATGCCAGTATGGTTTCTCGAATGTTTTTTATGATTACCTGCCAAACATCCCTCTCTGTCTATTTTTTATCTTTGAATACCCTTTGATTCCTTTCTTTCCACACCACCTAAAGGAGAAATCCAATAGAGATGACCCAGCCTCTATTACGAATAGGGATTTTGTATGCTCTTTTCCTCCATTTTTTGATTGAATACTTAATTCTTGCGTAGTCTTGGTCTGAATGGCCAAAGAGGTTTTCAAGATTCTTCCATAGATGATTGCTGAAGGGACGTGATTTTAAGAGGTGTTCCATAGTTTCCACTTGCGACGCACACAAGCTACATGCAGAAGGACCCTTAACACCTCGGTTTTGTAGTTGGTCCCAAGTGAGGGCTCGTCCATGACTAAGCAGTCAGAGGAAGAATGCTACCTTTGGCCATAATTACCCTAGCCATATTCTACCCCAGAAGAGTGGAGAATGCTGGTGCTAGTGTTGTTCTTTCAGTTGATATCCTTCTTGTATTGTGAACATTCCATTATTTTTCTATCCCCATCAAAGGATATATGTTCCTTATGAAATAGTTATTCCTCTGGAGTTGACCTCCTTGTCATATGCTTCCCATTGGGGAGAATCTGGAGCACTGGGACCATGTTTTCTCCTTCCCCACTCACGCCAGGTAGATCTGACATTTGCATCCCAAAACTTATTCACTATCAAGTTTGTAGATTGGTTTGTGAATAGAAATATCTCGGCAAGGTCTTGTCGACTGAATAACTTTTCCCTCTATTGCCATGCGTCCTCCCAAAACAATGCTTTTTCTCCCACCCTAATCTCCCAGAAGCAGTGGTTTCTTATTAGATCTTGGTTTTCTACTGCTAGGTTCCAAATTGTAGATCCTCTTTGTGTGCCCTATATTCTCAGTCTCCCTTCCGTGGATGATGGCATTCTGTATTTCCTTTCCCAGATCTGTTTCCACAGATCATTTCCTCCCTGAATCCATCTCCACCATAGCTTTTCTCCCATGACCTAATTAAGAGTGTGGGGATCTTTGAAACCTAGACTCCCTACTAGTCTTGGCTTGGTTAAACAATTCCAAGATAAGAGGGCCAATTTCATGGCTTTTTGTGCCCCTTACCAAAGGAATTTCTTGAAAATGTTTGTCATTTCAGTTCAAGTTGTTTTGGGTGCAGTAAGGCCTAAGAGTTGATATATGGGGATCGATTGCAGCACTATTTTAAGGAGAATTACTCTACTCGCCATGTTGAGGGCCTGAAAGGACCAATTTTGAAGGTGGATTTACAGACGCTCAAGAAGGCCTTCCTTCTTGAAATTCTAAGGGAGTTGAATATGAGAGGAATACCTAGGTACTTTGAGGGTAGGGAGCCAATACAAAAACCCAATATTCTCGCTGGAAAGGATTAAGACTGAATAATGGTGTCAAAGAAAAAAATATCTGACTTTTCTTTGCTAATTAGTGTTTTGGAGGCTTGCATGAAGTCTTAAAGGATAAGAAAGAGGGCTCTTGCTTCCTTAAGGGTGACTTGGTAGAACATCATTATGTCATCAACAAAATGTTGATGTTTCAAAAGGATGTCATTCCCCCACATGCAAAACACTTTGAATTGGCCTTCTTGTACCTTTGGTTTTATATATCTCCCCAGACCTTCCGCTGCAAGGATAAATAGGAAAGGGGAGATCCGATCTCCATGTTGAAGCCCCCAAGATGCATTGAAGTTTTGGGTGGTGGAACCATTAAGGAGGATTGAGAACACTAGGGAGGATATAAGGGAGGATATCTACTGGATCCATCTAGGATAAAAAACAAAGGCTTATAGGATTTGCAAAAGGTAAGTCCAACTTAGACGGTCATAGGCTTTAGATAGGTCTAGCCTGATCATCATGCCTTTTGATCGCAGGATTTTGAGGGAATGGATGGATTCTTGAGCCGTGACTATACCGTCTAGGATTTTGCGACCCTTGAAAAAGCTGGTCTGCTCTAGGGATACTAAGGGCGGGAGAATTGGTTTAAGCCAATTTACCATGATAATAGAGAAGATTTTATAAATGACATTAAATAAGGATATAGTCCTGAAGCCTTGAGGCTCTTCAGAATGCTCAAATTTAGGGATTAGAGCTATAAAAGTAGAGTTGAGGGTAGGATGTACCTTCCTTAACCTTCTGGATTCTTTTATCACCTCGAGGATGTCTTTACCTAGAATTGACCAGGTTGCCTCGAAGAATTCTGTTGTGAATCTGTCTAGCCCTGACACTTTGCTTTTGGCCAAACCTTTTACGCCTCCTCCACCACTTCCAGCGTAACAATTTGCATGAGTGCCAGGTTTTGATATTTGCTGACCAACTGGGGTATATGCATGGTTATTCTGTCAATAGCTTCTGATCTGTCAGGGATCGGCTCTGATAAGAGGTTTTGAAAATGGTTGACCAACAGGTTTTCCATATCTTCGTGTTGTACCAATCTATTCCCTCTTGGGTCTAGTAGTGAGAATATTCGATTATGTTGTTTATATTTTATCATAACGTTATATTCCCGATTTATGTTGTTTATATTCCCGATTTTTGCTTCCATAAGATATCTTCCTACTTCCTCCTTTCCTCAAAATTGGTTAGGAGAATACCCTCTTCCATAACTAAGGAGGTTGAGCATCAATTCGTTATCATTTGCTATTGTACTTGTTACATGCGGGTCTAGAGTCGTTCCTGGCCTTACTAGATATGGCCAAATTCTTATTTGTTCCATTTCTTAGTCTTCTTCTTTAACTCTTTCAAGCGAAGTTGGAATGTGTGCGTGCCATTTCTTCCCTGTTTCGAACTCGAGTTCCACGAGTCTTTTACTTTATCAAGGTAGGATGGTTAATGCATCCAAAAGGATTCAAACTTGAAAGGGCAGTTACGATGCCCCTACTTCAAGTCTACTTCTAGGCAAATGGGCCAATGGTCAGAGCCCATACATGATAGAATGGAGGCTTCGCAGTAGATTTCTCTGTTGATCAGATCTTCAGATTGCAAGAAGCGATTCGGTTGAGATGCCACCCGGTGAACCCCTCCCCTCTTGTTATTCCAAGTGTGTATTACATTAATAGTTGGAATTTCTACCAAATGCATGTCTGCATGCATATTCCTAAATAGTTCCATTTTTGGTTCCTCTCTTTTTATTCCCCCTTTTTTTCTCACCTAGCGAGGTTATCAAGTTGAAGTCTCCCCCTATCAGTGAGAATTTTTCACTATGCAGTTGACTTAGCTTCCCTATGCTTTGGAGGAAAGCTTCCTTCTCTCCTGGATTGTGAGGCCCATAGACCGCCGATATTAAAACCCGTTCTGTGGTTCCAATGTGTTGAAATTTCCATCACAAGATGTGTGGCATGCCCATCCAAGAATCCACAATTACCTCCGCACAGTTCCAAATTATGGAAATACCTCCCGCACCCTCTTTTGCATCTATTGCTACTACTTCGTACCTAGGTCAGAATCGTCTAAGTATTTCTTCTATTTTTGCTCCTCATACCTTTGTTTCCTAGAGTAGCACTATGTAAGGCTTCTCTTTTTGCAAGAGATCTTGTAAGTATATCTGCTTACTTCGGCTATTGTGGCCTCTCACATTCTAGGAGATTACTATCATTGAGAAACTCTGTGTAGCTAGTGGAATAACGCTAATAGTGTGTTACCCTTCCAGAGTTAACTAGCATCTCGCCCACAATTTGGATTGATTCCTGAAGGATTTTCCTTCCCCTTTTCTTCCCTCCTTTACTTTGGCATTGATGCTCCTGCAAAATTCCCATTTGCATCCTAGGTTGCTCCACTGGATTTGTCTATCTTTGGCCTTGATTAGCCATGTATTGCTCGAACGTTTCTCTATACAGTTTCTTTTGGTCTTCTAGAATAAATCTCTCATCTAGGTTCTGCCACTTATTCAAAAGCCTTTCAAGAACTGCTTCCTCCATGCTTAGCTCCTCCTTGGATGCATCGACCTCCATTGTGGTGAGACAGATTTATTGTTCTCGTTCCTCCTTGTCAATTCCGTTTGGGCTTTCCTCTTTGGTATGGTTGTTGATTTGGCCACCTCTCAGCCTTGATCATGGTCCTCTAGTAGTTCTGCCTCTCTTGAGGTTTCCCCTTCCTCTTGCAACACTTCAAACCTATTATGGCTTACCCTTTGCTTTTGATGGTTGGATCCTTGATTCCAGTGAATCCAATACCTAAACAATAAGAAAAAATACATGAAGAGAAGAAAAAAATTGAAAAAATGTCATTTAATCAAATATTTTTAATAATGGTTTTTTGGAAAACTAGCAAGAGCTTAATAGCAAGATGAGATCTTATGAGTATGCATGAATTGTTTTAAAATAAATAGAAGATAAATGTGAGTTTTTTTTATAGCCAAAATGTAAAATAAATGTGTGTACCAATTGGTTGGTTGTATATAGGAAAGCCGTTCATCTAAGTTTATAGTGGTAATGGTCTAAATCTATTAGTGTCATAAGACTAAGACAGTGAAGCTATTCACTTCAAGTTATAGTAGTAGCAGTCTAAATCTATTAACTATCATGCTAATTAAAAAAACTGACCCATTGCATATTTCTCTTCCGCTAATAAGAAACTGACCCAGTTGCAGATTCCCCTTTTGATTAAAAAGAAACTAACCGAGTTGCACATAAAAAGAAACTAAAATGAAAGATGGATCTCTATAAGGGGGACCTGGAAAGCCCCCAGTCAAAGACAGAATTAAAGCAGAGAGCTGGATTTGGCAATTGTTGTTGCAGTTGTGTGACAGCAAAAGCAAAAGCAAAAGGCAGAAGAAATAGAAAGCATTGGGAATCTTTGTGGTACTTCGTTGAGTTGCGTGGTTTGCCATTTTGGATAAGTAGCTGTATCACCTTTCACGCGTTAGGTAGAGTCGGAGCACATGCAACTCAGTGAAATGAAAGCTGTACAACTGTTGTCGTTCTTTCTCATACGGAAATTTACGTGGAGAGTGAGGAGCCACTGGTTAGTCGTCAGTTCTCCGCTGAAGCGTCACATTATATCAGCTGCCAGTACCCTGCCAGACAGACGATGATTGAAAGAAGTTGAAACATTTCATGTCTCCTGTTATCGACCAAGAGGCATTAAATGTAACATGGATCTTTGTGTCCTTCCTATGATGAGTGCACAACGTGTTTTGTCGCCAAAGTTTCGTTTCATTGAGACATTTCCGGAGGTTAATCAGAAGTTTTCCAATTATGAAGGTAATAATAATAAAAAAATGCAGAGAATAAACTTTCAATAACACAAGATGTAACTTACATAAATTATTCAAACACAGGTGATGTGACGTTCGTTTTAACTCAGCTTAAGTCAAGGGATTCATATATGCCAAATATTTTTACTGTGTGCATATTATTATGATGGGATAAAATTATAGTCGAATATAACAATGAATAACTTATGCACATAATTATTAAAATCTCAATTAATGTACATATATCACTTTCATTAGGGCACGAAATAATATATAATTTATGAATTATATATTATTTGATTTCACAGGATAATAAGCATTATTAGTAATAATAAAATATTAGAACTTATCAATATAAATTTTATAGTATCAACAACATAGTACATCACAACAAAATAGTATACTATTTTAGATTTAAATATATTTTAATAAAAATATCTTTAATAACATATTTAACAATAATTTATCATAACGAGTTTAATGATTAAAAACAGGCTTTTTTTTCACAAAAGATTATAGGTTCAAATCCAAAGATAAAATATATATTAAAATTATTACAGCTTCAAATTCAAACATAAGATATATATAAATTTCAATAAAGTTTACTAAAAACAAAAAAAATTATATACCAATTTATTAATTTAAAATATTTCTTTTATTAATTTTATTTTTTAAATACACATTAAAAATATAAACAAAATTTTATTTCTTTAAAAAAAAACAAAATACCACATCTGCAACTTAAAAATTCTTCTTTAATTCCATGCTATGAATACTTTTATTTTTCTTTTTCAATTAGCTTGTTTAATTTTTAAACAACTCACATCATGATATTATCCACATCAACCATTTTAAGAATGCTTCCTCTCTTTTATATATATATTTCTGGATTGATTTATCAATAGCTTAAAATGTATACTTAATTAATGTATGGATTTTTATTTAATGTAATAGTTATATTAAGAGTTTAATTTTTTCTAATAAAAATATGTAAAAATTAAAAATTATTTTTAATTTATTAAATTAAAAGTTTTAAAATTTTAAAAATATTTAGAAAGTTAGAATTATAAGGTTAGATTGAAGATATAGATTAAAGAGGGTTAGTTTGCGTCTTTAGAGATGTATAAGGATGTATTTATTCTCTTTGGATTGTTATATTTCTCTTCAATATTTGATGTCTAAAACTATCTTTACACCATAGGAAACTTTCTATAATAATATATGTAACTACTCAAGTATTATAGGGCTTGACATATTTAGTAACTCTCCTATATTAACCTATTATGTATATCTCTCATCATTTTAAAGCTTAGCGCACCAAGGATTTTAACAAAATTTCATTTGAAGTCAAGGATTTGGTAAAACATTCGCTCCCATGTCAAGGCATGCATGCAACTTGGGAGCCCTCAAGCGATAATGGCGAGAGCAACCTAGGGTTTGCAGCTGCAACCTGTAACCTCAGCAACAGTTCTGGCAGCACAAAGGGACAGATTAGCAGATTTACTCCACAGAGGTCGAGGACTGACCCGACAAATGGTAAACGAGGGGTCCACTGGGACCCCAACCTTCAAGCAGGTCGTCATGCAAAAGCAGAAAACGTTAGAAGGGTTTAAAATCAATGGCTCTGGAGACCGTAAGGATGGCAGCGGCAGCAGAGGAGAAAGGACACAGCCGCTGCAGAAAGAGACAAGAAAAAACCCCCCGATGAAGGGCAAAGCCAATAATGAACAGGAGACAGAGGGTAAAAGACCGGAAGCAGAACAAAGGAACACAGTACCAATAACAGCCCACAATGAAGGCGGGAAAGAAAATGGTAAAGAGCCGCAAACACAAGCGGAAGAGGAGCAAGCAAAGACAGACAACCCCGGCTCCAAACAGCCAACTCAAGGGGCTTGCAAACCAAAGAAAAAGGAAACCCTCCGAGTAGTCTTCTCAGATCCAGATATTCAGGCCTATAGAGACCACATGATGGAGCACGCAGTTATCTGCAAATTTATGGGACTATGGCCAACAGAACGCACTCTCTGCCAATGGATAAAACAGCACTGGAAGCCAAAAGGGGACGTTAAACTCCACCTTGGAGCCAAAGGCTTCTTCACGGTTGTCTTCACAAACCTAGAAGACAAGGACAGAATCTTCGACGGCGGCCCTTACTTCTTTGCCTCCGCTGGACTCTATATGAGGCCATGGAAGGCAAACTTTGTACCTGAACAAGAGACATTCACACAAGTTCCAGTGTGGATCAGGCTATTTTCACTACCCATAGACTATTGGGGACTGGCAACGCTCAAGCAGATTGGAGACCGGCTCGGAACCTTCATCAAGGCTTCTGAAGCCACAGTGCAACGAAGATATACCTCCTGTGCGCGCATTTGTGTTGAGATGGACGTCTCGGGGGCCCTGCATGAAGGTCTGTGGCTGGAATTCAGAGATGAAGACTACTATCAGGCCATCGACTACGAACAGATCCCCTTCCGTTGCAGAAAGTGCCATGAGCACGAACACCTAGTCAGAGAGTGCCCTCTCAACAAAACAGGGGAAGAACACAAACAAGAACAAGCAACAAAGAATAAAGAGGCTTTCACAAGGCCAAAACTACGACAGAGAGCCAACAGGAAACGAACACACAGAGCAGAGACAGGACATGGTATCATCACTAACACCTTCAGCATCCTGGAAATGGACACAGACTCAGAAGGCACTAACAGAGACACAAAACGCATTGAAGCACCAGACAACAAGATAGAACATACTATTCAGGATGGGGAGGAAAATACACTCAGAACAGAAGTGCAAATGCAAGAGCACGAAGAGGTACATGATGAAGACACTGATATGTTAACCAGCGATGGGGGAAGCGAGGATCTAGAGCTCAATGCAATCCTAGAAAAAGAAGGAGTCAACCTACCAGCTCTGGAAAAAAGCTGGAAAACCCAAGGGCTAGACAACATACCTGAAGAAGAAATCAGGAAAATCAGTGATCTCTTCATAGAAAGACAAAAAGTGGAAATCGAAAGGCAAAACAGAAGATTAGGCATCGCAAAAGGTACAAGTAAGCAATCAAAACTCATAGCTCTCAACCCTACAGGCCGAAAGCCAAATAAAAGAAGAGGCAGAAGAACCAGCGGAGAGGTATTGCATGACCTAGGGGTTCTAATGATTAATTTTGGGAAAATGAAGGCTCTTCATGCCTTCCAGACCTACCAATGAGTCTTTTAGTTACCAATGAAGGTCATCTCATGGAATGCAAGAGGGCTAAACAACCAAGCTAAGCAGAGACTACTCAAGAGAAAGTTCCAACAGGAAAAGCCAGATATCATGTTCATCCAGGAGACCAAATGCGCCACCAACCAAATAGAGATCATCAGCAAGAGACTTGGTAAACCAATCAAATATATAGAGGTAGCCAGTCACGGATGGGAAGGAGGCATAGCTACATTTTGGGACACCCGAGCAATAAACATCATCTCAATGGAGGCTGCACGCTCGTTTATTGCCACTAAATTTCAAATAATAGGTAACTCTGATACCTACCTATGCATTAATGTCTATGGCCCGCAAAGACTAGAGGAGAAATTTTCTTTTCTTAATTCTCTTATGAATTTAAAGTTAAGATACCCCACCTCTAAGATCATCATGGGGGGAGACTTTAACATGATAACATCCCTGCTGGAGAAGAAGGGAGGTCTCAGAAAGCTCAACAAAGATTCAGAGCTATTTGTTGATTTTATAGAAGCTGCAAAGCTCGTAGACATCCTCCCAAAAAATGGTTCCTGCACATGGAACAATAGAAGAGGAGGAGACAATAGGATCGCCTCCCGGCTGGATCGATTTCTGATTTCGGAAAGTATCCTACTCGGAGGAGCCACTGTGGATTCTGATATCCTCCCCAGTGGAGGATCGGATCACTGGCCCATAGCTTTGGAAGCAGCCATCCTAGGCACCCCCAGAAACAAGCCATTCCAATTTGAAAAGTTTTGGTTAACTCATCCCGACTTCCCAAATCTGCTGAAGGAATGGTGGCACGAACCATTGGATCTAACAGGTACCAAAATGTTCAAGTTTCAAAACAAGCTAAAACACATCAAACACAGAATCAAAGAATGGAACACTGAAAAGTTTGGAAACATCTTCTAGGAAAAGAACATTATTGAAGGAAAGTTAAATCAAATTCACACAGAATGGGCTTCCGGGACCTACAAAGAAGACTCAAAAGAACAGGAGAAGGTTCTGATGCAGCAATGGCAACTTCGCTGCCAACAGGAAGAAACTTTGTGGAAACAAAAATCAAGGATCCATTGGCTGAAGGAGGGAGAGAAAAATACAAAATTCTTCCACAGATAAACTATGGACTACAGGGGAGCAAACAAAATCCTTAGGCTAAAAAATGAAACAGGGGAAATCCTTCAAAACCACAAGGACATATCAACGCTGCTCACCAGGCACTTTCAGCACATAGCTAAGGAAACGCAAGAAGATAGATCCGAGGCCATAGAGGAACTAACTAAAGCAATACCACGCACCATAACCTCAGAGCAAAACTCTGCACTGCTCAGAAAAGTTTCAATGGAGGAAGCGGTCAAAAGCATGCCAATGGATAAAGCACCAGGACCGGATGGCTTTACAATCAACTTCTACAAAGCTTGCTGGTCAACCATCAAAACAGAGGTTTGGGAAATTGTCGAAGACTCAAGACGCTCAGGTTCTATACTCAAATCCCTAAATGCCACTTTCATAGCGCTTATCCCCAAGGAAGAAGAAGCCAATTCCCCTAACAAGTTTCGGCCTATAGCCCTCTGCAATGTGATATACAAAATCATTTCTAAAGTCATTGCAAATAGACTTAAGCCTGTTCTTCCTAACCTTATCTCAGAAGAACAATCAGGGTATGTGGAAGGCAGGCAGATTCTAGACAATATCCTCTTAGCTCAGGAGATGATTCACACCCTGCAGACAAGGAAACTTCCAGGTATGCTAATGCAACTAGACCTCTCAAAAGCATTTGACAAAGTAAACTAGAATTAATTGGAGGCCATTCTAAAGGCCTTCGGCTTTGACTCGTAATGGATCAAATGGATCCTCGCTCTAATCAAGTCTTCCAACTTTTCCATCCTAGTAAACGGATCCCCCTCTGCTCCATTCTCCCCCTCCCGTGGTATTCGTCAAGGAGACCCTCTCTCCCCCTTCCTTTTTGTAATCCTCATGGAAGGGCTCAGTAGGCTCATTCACAAAGAAAGAAAGGAGAGAAAGCTTTCTGGCCTACGCCCTTTCCCCTCCATTCCTGCCACTACGCACCAGCAATTTGTTGACGACACAATGTTACATGGCTCTCCTACTGTCAAAGAGGCTACGGCCTTCAAAAGTATCCTCCATCTCTTTAGTAAAGCTTCAGGTATGGAGATAAACCAGGCCAAATCGACTATATTCTTCTTCAACACTCATCCTGCCATCCAGATCCATCTTTCCAATATCCTGGGGTTTCGAAAAATCTCTCTCCCTTCTAAGTATCTGGGAGCCCCTCTCACCACCAAGCCTTGGCAAAAAATTCACTGGGAAAACATCTTAGCAAAACTGGAGAAAAAATGCAAGCATTGGACTCACAGGGCTCTTAACCTAGCAGGGAGACTTGTCCTAACCAAAGCTGTTCTGCAGGCCATTCCGCAGTATTTGCTTTCCATCATGCCGGCCCCCAGCGGCATCATGCAGAAGATTAGAAACATCCAACGATCCTTTCTATGGAGTGGTAATGCGGAAAAAAGAAAATGGGCACTAGTGGCCTGGAGCAAGCTCTGCACCTCGAAAGCAGCTGGAGGTTTAAACTTAATTGACCCCCATATCGTCAACAAGACATGTGGAGCCAAGTTATGGTGGCGTTGGCTGAAGGAAATCAACCTACCGTGGGCCAGACACTGGAAGGAGAAATACACTCCCCACTACAACAATCAGGACCTAATCAGGATACAAGAAACTCCGGAGGGCTCTCCAATATGGAACTTAGCCAGAAGAAACCGCAACTTAATTCAGGACCATAGCTTTTGGGAGATCCGCAACGGAGAAACTGCCCTCTTTTGGGAAGATGCTTGGCAGCAGCTTCCAAAACTGGAACAACCAGAGCTAGAAGAGTTCAAAACAGATTGCCAGAACAGGGGAAAATTCACAGTCCACCACTACTGGAACCCTAACAGCTGCGACCAGGAATGGAGGGAATGGGCTGTCCAGGATGAGGAGAACCCAATTGAAGAAAATAACAGCACAAAAAACCTCCTGAAAGGCCTAAATAACCGCACTATCAGGAAGACCACAGAAAACGACATCCTGAGATGGGGTATGAAAGGCAGTGGGAACTTCACTCTCAAAGAAGCCAGAGAGCAACTTGAACTCTCGGAGCAACTGGAGGCGACTCAGTGGAGCAGCAAGGTTTGGGACACCACATTTTGGCCTAAAATAAAAACCTTCTTATGGCTCCTCATGAGCAGGAAAACCCTCACGTGGGAGAACTTGCGCAGAAAAGGTTTCGAAGGCCCCTCCATTTGCCCCATGTGCAAACAGGCAGAAGAAACCATGAACCACCTTTTCAACTCCTGCAACTGGGCCGATCAATTATGGCAAAGAATGGAAACTACATTGAAGCAAACAAACAGAGACAGGGAATCCATACACAATACCATCATGCACTGGCCTACCAATTACTCCAACAACACAAGAATCAACAACATATGGAAAATTCTACCAGGCTTCATCACTTGGACCCTCTGGAAAGAAAGAAATCGCAGAATTTTTCAGGATGAGCATAGAAGCATAGAATACCTGCATAGCATCTTAATCCAAAACATGCGCCAACTAATCCTAGTGAAATGCAAGGCAGATCCTGACAATCATCCTTCGGCCGAGGACCAACGAATACTGGAAGCCTTTAACCTGCTCAATGCTCCTCAACCGGGTTCATCCGGACAACAGCAACACTTCAACACAGAACCAAAGAGCTGGAGGCCACCACCAGAAGGGTTTTTAAAACTAAACTTTGACGGTGCCTCGAGAGGCAATCCCGGCCAAGCAGGGATTGGAGGAGTCATCAGAAATCATGAAGGAGACATACTCTACATTTACAGCAAAGCTCTGGGGGAAGGCACCAATAATGAAATGGAGTTTGCAACGCTGGAAAAAGGGTTGAGGATCCTCCAAACTAATCAAACAGGCAAGGCAGTAATTGAAGGAGACTCAGAGGTGGCCATTAATGTAGCGAGGAGACTCCAGGGAGGAATGTTGGCTAGCAAAGTAACCAAACATTGGCAACTGTCCAAAGTCACAGACAACATTGCCAAAATGATCGGGGCAATGAAAGGACTCATCTTTCATGCAGTAAGGCGTAATGCCAATGCGGTCGCTGACCACTTGGCTAATCATGGGATTGAACACCCCAACGAAATATGGGACAGCTGTTGGCAGCAGGTCGACAACCCGCAGTTAAAGAGCAAGTGCATCCAACTCTCACAATTGGATATGGTGACGACAGTGGAGCCCGTCCGGAGGGTCGAATAGACCTTCTCCATAATGGCATGAACAGGCTGACTAGGCGTATACCATTTATTCCAAGCAGCATGCGAAGGACATACAGGATGAGGGCAACCATGAAAGCAGCAGGTGACAAAGATTTGGGCAGGGCCATAATCTGGGGTGATATGAGCCGCCGAATCATTACAACGAACAGGGACACATGGCACATTTTGGGGCATGCAGGGCGCGGCGACCGTAGGAGGGCTCAATTATCCCAAATCCCAAACAAAAATCCTTCACGTCGCAATAATGGTGATCAGACGTGCAAGTTGCACAAATTTATCCGATCACTCGCCGGAAACCTCCCCGATTTTGATTATATAATCACTCTCAATTACCCAACGACAGACATTGTTTCTGTGGATAGCATTCTCGTCCCTCCTCTTTCTGCAATTAACGATCGAGATTCTGCTAGGCAAGAAAGCAGCACTATGGCTGGGGAGACTAGCCGCAATCAATCTGCCAACAAAGATTTGCAGCAGGCCAGGGAGATGTTCGAGAGGCGAACCTCGCAGCGAAACAAGCGCAGAATTATTGATTTAGAGGCCACGGTCAAGGATGAGGAAATCAAACTCTCTGATCAGCAAATCGAAAACGAGGTCGACTGGATCCAGGACCCGGGAACTCCCAGCACCCGGGCCACTCAGTTCGTAAGAACTCAGGCAGAAGCTTGGCGAATGAAGACCCTCCTTGCCAAAGCCATGGACGTCCAGGGGGAGCACGCGGATCAGCTGCGTAAACTCAAGCAGTTTGCTGAAACTATTGCGCATGATCACATGGCAGTGGTGGAAAGCAGCGAGTTCAAACTGAGTGCAATCCAACAACAAGTCGACACCATGACGAAGAAACTCACTGTGCTGATCAAGATTCTGCAGCAATTCATTGGGAAAGACAACAAGCCAGCCGACGAGCAGAAGACTGAACCTTCAGGTGACCAGCAGGGTGCCTCTTCCAGGCCTGGGCAAAGCTACATGGCAAAACCCAACCCGGCTCTGGAAATGTTCAAACGCCTCTGATTCGGCAGTCCTTCTGGCCTCCCCTGCTCTTCTCTTCTCGGCGGGTTCTATGTCTTCGTTCCAGGTTTCTTTTGTCTTTGTCTACTGTCCACTCGTGCTTACTGCCGCCCTGCGTGGTGTGCATGCTCTCAGTCTTCAATTATATAGTTTTTTCCAGTCCTCTGTCATTCTAGACTCTTCTGATATCATGGGGCAAGGCCTGCAGTTCAGCGGCCAGTAATCTGCTTCTGCAGAATTTTGTACTATATTTTTGTTAATATAAAGCTTACTTACACAAAAAAAAAGGATTTGGTAAAACATAAAAAAAAAAGGCGAGCTACTTGAGAGACTTTGTAATGAATCTTCATGAGGAAGAATAAATAAACAACCATATAAATCTATACCTATATCTTCTAGAAATGTTTTTCCCCACCCATAAAAGAGTCAAAATACAACATGTATGCTACTATTCTCTTTCCATGATTATTCCTTCTAAAAAGAGAAGAGAATGCATAATTGGATGATTTGTACCATTTTGGACTTCTTAGATAAAGTAGATATATTAGTGCTTTCATAATCTCAATTTTTAATGGTTATATTAAATTAACAAAGAAAAACATTAGTCCATTAGTTTGTACAATCCTCACTAAGGGTTTATAAGAGTTCTATCATATCACCATATTAGCAGTAGAAACAAAAATTGTTATGAAAAAAATCAATATCTTAGATATTTTGATGTTAATCATAGCTTACTAAAAGACACGCGGAGAATATAATTGAGCCCAGAGAGGTGGTGGCAAATGATAAGAGCATAGCATGCAAAGATGCTTGCCCAGCAAGTGCAGGCATCCCCGTTTTCCGCCGAATTGAAAAGTGGTGAATGCTTCTGCTCTCTTATCAAAGATCTAGGCTCCCCCGGGCTCCCTCTCCAGGTGCTTCCTCCGGTTCCCCGCTCCTGGGGTTGTAGGGGGGTTGGTCGGCCTATGGTTGGTTGGCCCCGGTAACACCCAGACTAGAATGTTAATGGAAAGCATTGAATAATTGGTTCAGGATCTAGAGCGTGAATGCTTACCTTGCCATTGGTTCTGCTCCGGCTACCCTTGCTTCTGTGTCTGGGTATGGAACTGCTCGTCTTGGAACTACTGCTTTCTCTTTATGTTGCATGGGGTCTCTCTTGCATACGATAGGGCACTTGGCTAAATCGATATCATGTATGTGAGCAACTTGTCTTAATCCCTTCTGGTGTTCGCATGGTAACTCCTATAGTGCCACTCACTGCATGAAGTCATTCAAGAGAATCAAGAGAGAAAACCTAGAACTTATTAGTTTTCATTCCACTAGAGATAATCATCTTATAGAGGTTTACAATGACAAAGTCAAACATAACTAGCACACTATTTAAAGAATAACTCTACATGGAATATTTAAATATATTAACTATTTAAGGAACCTAGGGATCCACGCCCTTTTAGAAGCTAGAGAGGTGTGTTTTTATAGAGCAATGAACTACTTGGGATGGTCATGCTCATAGTACATTACATCCTTCCTATTTAGTTTCAAATGTGTCCCACTTTCTCAACTAGATAAGGGGAAGAAGCCTAGAAAACATAATAGGAAACCCACTTTTCTTGACTAGGTAGTTGTCTTTAGAGTCCAATAAGATAGGAATGATGTTGAATGCAAATAGTTGAGAGAGTGTAAATATCCAACAATGTGTCTTCAATAATTGTTTATTAGAAATATGGAATAATGTTTTTAGGACAAATGAGATGAACTTCTTCATGGGAGGATCAAACAATCTCAAGTTACTCATAATGATTGCATTATGAATAGCAAGCTAGAAAAGAAACACATTATCATCAACTTGTTAAATAATAGTATATGGACCATACCATAGAGGATTTAGGTTTTGATGGCATTGGCCTTTAAAAAGAAGTTTATTAAGCTACAAACAAGCATGGTACCCATCCTAAAAGTGCATCGAAACATTATGGTGATACTAAAAATCATTATAATGTGTTGAGATGCTTATAGTATTGTGATTTTCTATTCATGAATCTAGGAAACTCTTGCATAAAAGAGGAGGTGCTATGTTGTTCCTTTTATTGGTGAAAAGAGGAGGGAGGATAGATAGTGATAACTAGTTCATGTGGGGTTAGAGGCTATTACCCATAACATACCTTAAAGGGTGAAAAACATATGATGATTGATACCTTTCAATAGGGGTGTTTGAATTCATGTACGATTGATCTTATCCAAGAAAACAAAACCAAACCAACCATGCCAAACTAAATAATACTATTTGTTAAAGGAATAGCACAAATCTTCTTTCATTTTGACAGATTGATTGTAGTTATGCTATAGGACATGAAAACAAGTGTCTTATTGTTTAGTGCAAGCATAATGCATGCATAGGCCATGAACAAGGTAATGATTCATTGCCTTGGACTGGACATCAACCTAAGGGTGAAAAGCAGTGGAGAAGTTAAGCTGGTATCCTAACAATTACCATAGTGTTTTTCCAAAATGTGCTAAAATATGTGAGTCATGATTTGAAATAATAGTAAGAGATAAGCCAAATTGAGATTGTTATAACTCAAAATGTCACTCCATGGTAAACCAAGAAAGGTGTGCCCCTTCTAGGGAAACTCATAATTATGAGGAAGTTAGAATATAATAGTGTATTTGATGTTTTTCATGTAGACTAATTGGGAAAATTTTAATAAGGAAAGGAAATATCTAAAATATGTATTTTCTTTTTCTCATGCAAACTAGTTGGGAAACTTAAAATAAGCAGAAATTATATAAATAATGTTTTTTAGTTTCCATGCAAAACTATTTATAATCAAGTTAATAAGAAGGGACCTTTCTTATGAAAGGTGACCTATCCCTCATAATATAATGGTGGTATTCTTTCCATGACCTTGTTGTTTATCTCTCTATTGTTTCATTGTGTCATGTATGATTAATAATTTTTAGATTTTCTTGTAGATCAACTGGTATCAGAGTGAATTATCTCAACAAGTTTCTTCTCAATATCAAGGAGTAGATGGCAATCTATCCATCTATTCAAATCGTTTTTTCATAGACTCGTGGTTCACCAATTTCTTTCCCTTAGATTCTCAATTTCATTCCCAGTGTGCCTTCCTCAATGTAATTGGATCCATCTCATCACTGAGATGTACATTTTGATCCATTTCGGTGCATAAAAATCATGTCACCTCGCAAAGCAACCTCATCCAAGGAATCGCCCAAGGACTCACCAATCTAGGATTTAGCCATGGATCTCCATTAGCTAATCAATCTGCAGCAACAAAGACACCTTCACAAGTACATGCAACTGGATATTTGCTTTCAATTGCCTAAAGTTTTGGGTAAATGAATGGAGAGGTCATCAATTCTTGGATTTGTAGTCTCTCCACCTATTTCAGAACATGTCCCAAGATGGTAGAGGGCATGAAGCTTCAAATTGCTAACCTATAGTTGGAACACACAACAAAATCATGGAAAGATACCCAATTAGAGAATATATTCCTGGTTACTAAGCTCGTAGAGATATAAGAGACTAGAACTACTTGGATCACATCTTGGGATGAATTCTTCCATGCATTAATATCGTGATTCTATCCCACAGGATATCCCAAGAATCTCCTTAAAAAATGGTTATAACTCTTCCAATTACTGAATCAGTCAGTACAAGGATACAACGAGGTCTTTTACAAGTTGTGCATTCAGCTAAATGTTTTTGATTCGAAAGAGTTACTCATTGTCAAATTTAATTCTAATTTGTTAATGGTTTTTCATCTAGAATTTGAATTGCTCAATAATCCTTCCTTGGAAAAGACCTTTATTTAAGCCTTAGCCATTGAATGTAAAGTGGCTCCTTAAATTCGATCTCCTCAACCCATATATGTTCCATCTCTTACTATTCCTTCTCCTACTGGTCCTTCTAGTGTGACCCCTGCCTCATACTCCACACCTCGTAATACCCCCTAGTGTACCTTCCATAAGACCAATTTGCATGTTTCTAATGTTTTCCTAGCACTTAAACGTGTGCAGACGAACAAGACTCTTTTTACTAAGTTCAAGCAACCATATTCCCCTCCCATTTCTATAATTTTTTATCACGATAATCTTAACAAAGAAAACCACCCTCTCATCCTCATAACTGATAAGCAAGTTGGCACCTCTACTGCACCTTTGTTTACCCATAATCATCATATCAAGCATGAATTGATACCTTTATCCTGGAAAATGGGAGTTAAATGAATCTTGTGGCCCAAGAATTGGTTCAACGCCTTAACCTTCCCACCACTCAATACTTGGCCCCATATCAACTCAGTTGGGTAAAAAAGGAAATCCCTGATCTTACCATTTCCAACTGTTGTGTAATGACCATTTCTATTGGCCCTTTATAAAATAGTGTGGTGTGTGGTGTTTCTCCTCTCAATTGTGTCGATATATTACTTAGAATTCCACATCAATGGGATAGTAATGTTGTTTATCATGATAAATATCATCAATATCACTTGCAGCATAAGGGCCACAAATATGTGCTCACATCCTCTTTGTTAAAACCAACAAAACCTACTACTAAAAAATCTCCCATTAAGAAAGTTAGTATGAACCAATGTATTTCTTTATGTTTGGATCTCCGTTTCAAACCAAATAACCTTACTAATCCAATACCCCTCGATATGCTCCCCCTACTTCAAGAATTTGTATATGTATTCACATAACCCATGGGGCTACCCCCACCATGATCTATTGAAATGTATTCACATAACCCATGGGGCTACCCCCACCATGATCTATTTGGATCTCCATTTCAAACCAAATAATCTTACTAATCCAATACCCCTCGATATGCTCCCCCTACTTCAAGACTTTGTATATGTATTCACATAGCCCATGGGGTTACCCCCACCATGATCTATTGAAACACAATCAATCTTATTCATGGTGCTTATTTTCCCAATGTCTCATCCTATTGCCACACTCCTTGAGAGGCACCTGAAATAAAATTCCATCTTACAAAACTACTCACATTAGGCCATATTCGACTTTCATCCTCCCATGTGTATCTCCCTCTTTCATTATTCCCAAAAAGGATTATTTTGAATGGTGTATAGTGATAGATTATTGTGCCCTTAATAAAGCTATTGTTAAAAACCACTATCCCTTATCTAGATTAACGATTTTTTGGACTACTTACAAGAGGATTTCTTCTTCACTATGATGGATTTGACATCTAGCTACCATGAAGTTTGCATGCATGCAATAGACATAAGGAATACCACTTTCGAGACAAAGTTTGGGCTATTTAAATGGGTGGTCATGTCATTTGTGTTGAAAAATGAGTTGGCCACATTTATGATAGTAATCAATGATGTCTTCAATCCACACCTGGGTAAGCTTGTATTCATTTATCTTGATGATATTTTTGTATTCTATAAAATTAGGGTAGAACATCTATAACACATCTAAGACATACTTGAGCTATTGTTGGCACATAAATTTTAGGTAGAAGAGAAGAAATGTTATTTTGGACAACCATCAATTCAATATTTTATATACATACTTGTTTAAGGAGTTTGACTAAATCCCTCTTGGTTACAATATTTGGCACATTGGCCAACACCTTCCAATTCTCATGACCTCATTAGTTTCATGGGAGGTATTACTTTATATAGAAAAAATGTCTCTTATTTTTCCTAGTTTGCATGTGCTTTACACTAGTTGCCCAATTATGTAAAAATTCTTTATGATGTTGAGGCTAAGAACCTTTTTTCTAATATCAATAATTCCTTATTCTTTTCTCTTGTTCTCCATTTGCCGAATATGAATCAACCATTTGAAATAGAAACTATTGCCTCTCAATTTTCCATTGGCGATGTTCTTAAATAGGGAGATCACCCTTTAACATACCATTCCAAGATGGTTTCAAAGGTGAAGCTTATGTACAACACCTACAACAAGGAATTCTATAACTTAGTACAGGCATTGAAACAATAGTGCCATTATATTTTTGGCAAATAAACCATACTCCATACTTATCATCATCTAGTAATCTTCACAAACTTGCAAAGAAAGATTTAAGAGAAATGCCAACTGAAATGGGATATTTACATTCAAAAATTCCATATTACAATTATATATAATAAGGGTACAACTAATAAAATGGTTGATTTGTTAAGATGACCATATACTCAAGTCCTACACATTCTAGAGGTCCATTGTGTCATTTTCCATCCATGGAAGCACATGTATGTAACAAATATAGTATTTAGTGAGATATGGGGAGATTTGTAACAACCTAAATTTATCAAACAAATTACCATTTTTTATTATACCTTTGATAATGTTTTTTTATAAAAAATTTACTAGTTATGTGTGCCACAGATTGATGATCATCTCCTTCAAATTTGTGAAACACGTGCCTCTTCATGCAGGGGGGAATTTGGCATAGACAATACCATTCTCAATATCTAGTGCCAATTCTATTGGCATGCCTTGCCCAATAAAGTAGAAAAGTAATACATTTGGGAATGTTCACTCTATTCATAAAGGAAGCCACTAAAATGTAAGTATGGTTTGTACCAACCATTACCCACGCCCTCTCGTGCTTGGTAGTCCATTTCCATGGAATGTTTTAGTGGTAATTCTACTACTTTCCACAATCATTATGCTCTTTGGGTAGTGGTGTGTGATTTTTCTATGATGTCTATATTTATTCCCCATCATAAGAATACCTTTGTTTCTCAAACCATGAATTTCTTCTTCTCTCTGGTCACATTTTGGATTGTTCAGTAGAATTATTTCTTATCAAGATTCTTGTTTTCTTAGTATCTTTTGGCATACTCTCTGGTATATGTTGGGTTATCAAATTACTTTCTCCATCACCTTTCACCCACAAGAAGATGACACAACTGAGGTTTTAAATCATACTCTGTTTCAATCCTTTCACAGTGATTTTTCCAAGAGAAAATGTTGGGATTCCTATTTGCACATTATTTAGCATAGTTACAATAGGTTCGTGTACTCCTCTATTGGTTTCTCCCCTTTTGAGGTTTATTTTGGGTTTCATCCAAGTGTGCTATCTGAGATTCCATTGACTATCAGCCCTTGAGGTTTTGCACATTAGTAACAAGAACAAAAATCAATTCAACATTTTATACACTCCATATCTCAGTGCCATACTTATAGGTAACTACTACTTTGCAAGCTAGCTGGGATCATGCCAAACAATGGCATGGAAAACATCATACACCCTTGTCATTTGAACCAAGAGATCATGTATGGCTCTTATTCAATAGGCAATGCTTCAAGGGATAACATCATAAGATGCATCCTCTAAGATATGGTCCTTATATTTTTGTAGAATGCATTAGAGAAATTAATATCACTTGGCATTACGTTCCCATGTAGGCATCCACGATGTGCTTAATGTTAAGAGTCTAAATCTCTTTGAACCACCTCTCCTTGAGGAATAAGTAATAGTTCATCATCTTGTAGATAATATTCCTAATTTTTAGCCTCCCTTGCTAAAGGATATAATTATTGGTTCCAAGATGAGGACATATTTCTAGTAGACATGCATGTCATACCTTGTAGCTAGAAAGGGACAAACATTGGCATAGGAAAAATGGATGACTACACAAACATTGCTACAAAATTTTCCTCATTTAGTGGTGGAAGTAAGAATTCTTTCGTCTCTAAACAAGGAGGAATTTGGAAACCAAGAAAGGTGTACCCCTTCAAGGAAAATTGATAATGAGGAAGGAAACATCTAATATTGTCTTTGATATTTATCATGTAGAATAGTTGGGAAAATTATAATTAGGAAGGAAATATATAAAATATGTATTGTATTTCTCTCATGCAAACTAGTTGGTAAACTTAAAATAAGGAAGATAATATCTAAATAATGTTGTGTTGTTCAAATGCAAAATTGTTTGTAATCATGTCAATAAGAAGGTTCATTTCTTATAAAAGGCGACCTCTCCCTCATAATAGAATGGTGGTATTCTTTTCAGGACCATGTTGTTTATCTCTCTACTACTTCATCGTGTCATTTATGATTAGTAAATTTTAGATTTGCATGTATATCACCCCCTTGGGTTCATTAGGGAAGAACATTGTATTGAAGATTGGAATGAAGAAATTGGTCAATGGAAACTTCATCAAAACCAATGTTTTTCTCCTTTAACACACTTATTCCATTAGTAGAGAGAATTGTTAGGCCTAACAATGCTCCCAATGACTTGATAGGGAGAGCTAAAGGGCTCAACAATGCTCCAGTTGCTCATCAAAAGAGAGTTGAAGTGGTAATGCAAATGGATAAGGGAAAACAAGATCAAATTTGATCACTTTTCGAGGATAAGGATGAAAGGACCATATCAAACATGGTCAACAAAGTGTCTATATGAAATATGATCACTCCTCTAAGCCATCTATGAAATAAAGTCCCTCCATGGAACAAAGGGAGAAAGTTTTAAGATAATAAAGTCCTAACACATTAGAGACTTGTGTACATCCTCGCAATAAGTTGTAGCTATTGTGTGCCTTGACAGTGAGATATAGTGATAAGAGGAACATGGAAGAAGGATTGTTGAGGAGTTACTTTTATAATGTTATGGCATAATATAAACAATCTAATTCCCCCCTTCCCAACAAATTATTGTTCTTTAATGATTAATGTATTTGAATCTAGGTTTATTATGCTAACACTAATAGGTTTTGTGTTGGGTGTGTGTTATATTATTTCAATGACTAGCTCCACATGTTGTACATTGTGCCAGATGTAGTGGGGGGTGGTAGCCTCCCTACACGGGGTGTGGGGAAGTGCCCCAGGATTTTTTATGCGGACCCAATAATAGTTGGGCAGACACAAGGATTGGGGGTGGACCCAAAGATGGTGGCTAGGTCTACCCATCATTCTGTGCATGGGTTTTGCACATGGTTTTGGGCACGATGGTTTTCTACCCATGGTATTTTGTAGATCCGGTCAAGGGAAATGTGATTATGTTCTAATCTAGGGTTAATGGATTGGGTGTTACACAGCAATTTGTCACCGTCCCTGTTATCCCTCACCCGCATATTGGAGGACTCATTTTGGGACCTGTGAGAAGTGACATGACCTGAAACCACTTGCATCATATTCCTCTTAGCATGAGCTTCATTTGCCCTGAAGACATCTTCTGCAAAATCCTCATGAAAACAACTCTTTTTACATTAGCGCGGGTTCACAGTTTACTGCCCGCGCCAATGAGGGAAATCCTCTATAAAGGGCGCGCCATTGGCGCTCTGTCCCAGAGTCGCACTCGCGCCAACCAAATTGAGTAAAGTTTTCAATGACCAAATTCCCGAAGGTTCTCTTCAACCCATTCACCAACTGAATCTATGTTGAGCTAGGATGGTTTGGCTTCGAATCTCCATAGAAGGGAAAGTGGTTTGCCACCTTTCATGGAGTTTCCAAGTGATAAAGCCAATCCCATGAATAATGTGGTTGATCCTATCTCTTTCCCTATCCATCTATAAAAGCTTACCTCTATGCCTTGAGCAAGCTAGTTACAGTCATAATACTCATAGTTACAGTAGTTCTAGTCCCAAGCATAGTTCTTGTTCATGTATCAAGCTCGTTAAAAAATGAAACAAAGAGTCCTGAGCATAGTTCTTGTTCTTGTGTCAAGCTCGTTAAAAAATGAAACAACTCCTCCTTTTCCAAATCGAGTCTTTGATTAAGATCTCGTAAAATACCGGTCGAGTCTTTCATAGATCTTGAGAGTGAACCTTCATTCCATCCACTTCGTTGAATGCAATGAAGCTTGGGGGGCATGTACCTCGATTTGCGTCATTATGCTAGGGGCATGCGAACTTACAACAAGCATATTTTTCGTTTCAAGCTTGCGTAAACATGAAACCAAATCCAAGCAAAGTTCTCCATGGTTCAAGCTTGTGTAAAAATGAACCCATACCCATTTTACATCTTGTGATTGCTGTCTTTATCCGCTAAATTTTGCTAAATGAGCCTTGGTTGTTTCATTCTATTGCTACCATCTCTTTGGCCGATCATATGCTTTCACTTGGTTGTTTTTCCTTTCCTGAGGAACCGCAGCGATGAGTTGTTTTATTAGCCAGCCTCTTGACCATTACATGTTTTGAGTAGTTCCACCATTGCCGGAACTAGTTGCTGCCCTTTATACCACTCGTTCCTCTAGGACAAGTCTCTTTTAAGCTCTTTTCAGACTCATAAAAGATGAAAAGATTGCCGAGTATTTTTCCCTCTTTGACTCGTTAAAGAGAATAAAAATGGAGGTCTGCTTTCAGCTCTTTTCCAACCGTTTAAAGATGAAAAGATTGCCGAGTTTTCCCTTTTAACTCGTTAAATGGAATAAGAGGCAGTCGCCTTTAAGCTCTTTTCCGACCGTGTAAAAATGAAAAGATCGTCGGACCCTTATCGTTTCAGGTTCGTTAACGGTTACGAAGCGATGTGATGTTGATCGCTTTTTTACTTTTTCATATCGATATCACTACTCATGAAAAGTACTCCTCGATCGTAATGGTCGGGCGGTTCTTTCGAGCATTGTTTTATACTTTTTCGGGCTCGAGAGACACAACTTTACGAAAAAGGGCCCCCCTGTAGTTCACTTTTCTGTTGTCTTTTCAGACTCTCTAAACATGAAAAGACGCCGAGTTCTTCCTTTGTCAGACTCGTTAAAACTTGATGACATTGGATTCCGTCAAAATGACGCCTCACAAGCATATGTTATCCCCGTCAAGCTTGTTAAAAATAACTGGGGTACTCGCCAGAAATGGTGGGGAAAATGGATCCATAATCATTGTCGTGTCGGCAGTATGTCGCTCTTGAACATGCCACTAGTGTGCATTCGTGTCTGGGTGGGAACATCTCGTCTTGTTTCACATTAGCCTCCGTGGGTTTGGGTTATCCTATTTGACCTCTCATCTGCTCATATCCTTGTCACCATGACCTCTGCTCATTTGATGTCAAATACTGCCAAGTCCGCTGTCGTGCCGCCGACATGTTCATGAGAAGTTGACCTCTGCAGAATTACAACCTCCCTCTGATGCCTCACATAATTCTGAATCACCACAACATCTTTCCTCTGTCTCGTGTCAATGATGTGGGAAACATTATGGCCCACCTTTGATCAAGATCACTTCCTGTCGACTTCAGCTCATTATCCAGGAAGCTGATCTAGAGACTCCCTTCCGGTGCCTTGGAGCCTGCATGCCTCAATGGCAGGTTCTTCGTGTTCGACGAGAGGTTTTCATCATTGGCCTCCGATCGAATGATTCTGTGGGTGTTCAACGCCAGCTCATTCATTCACACGCCGTAGATTGTACCTATAGTACCTTGAGGGCCATTGTCATTATTGGTGGTACCTCTCGTGTCTGTTAACAATTTTCATTATTGACTGGTAATCAGACGATGTTCATGCATGTTCGACTTCAACTCATACATTCGCATGCTTGAACTTGTACTTTGAACGGGTCGAGATGGAGCGCAAGACCCTGGATTTTGTCTATTGAGATCCAGGCTGCGATTTGTGGATTATTATGATTACATGACTCATTTACTGGATGGCTGCGACCATGCCTGAGTCTATTCATTGATCCTCTCCGGATGGCTGCGTCCATACCTTGGATCTAGATTATTATGTACTCTGTTACGGATGGCTGCGCCCATACCACACATATATCATGTACTTGAGATATCAGTTGTACTTCTTTACGCAGGTTCTCCGGCGGCCGTGTTTTCAGTCACGCATGTTCTTGTAAAGCATTTCACCCCTCTCTCTCTCGGGCCTCATGCTTTAGGGGGCATCTGTTACACAACAATTTGTCACCGTTTGTCACCGTCCCTGTTATCCCTCACCCACATACTGGAGGACTCATTTTGGGACCTGTGAAAAGTGACATGACCTGAAACCACTTGCATCATATTCCTCTTAGCATGAGCTTCATTTTCCCTGAAGACATCTCCTGCAAAATCCTCATGAAAACAACTCTTTTTACATTAGCGCAGGTTCACAGTTTACTGCCCGCGCCAATGAGGGAAATCCTCTATAAAGGGCGCGCCATTGGTGCTCTGTCCCAGAGTTGCACTCGCGCCAACCGAATTGAGTAAAGTTTTCAACGACCAAACTCCCGAAGGTTCTCTTCAACCCATTCACCAACTGAATCTATGTTGAGCTAGGATGGTTTGGCTTCGAATCTCCATAGAAGGGAAAGTGGTTTGCCACCTTTCATGGAAGTTTCCAAGTGATAAAGCCAATCCCATGAATAATGTGGTTGATCCTATCTCTTTCCTTCTCCATCTATAAAGGCTTGCCTCTATGCCTTGAGCAAGCTAGTTACAGTAGTTCTGGTCCCAGCATAGTGATAAAGAGTTTGAAGCTGCAAGAGCCTTCTTTGCACCCATAAGGCCAAATCTAAGTAAGGAGATTCTTGTCACCCAAAGAGAGAGAGGCTTGTTCCTCATCCCAACAAGCTTTGCAAGACTTGTGTAGCTGACTACCCAACCAAAGGAGGATTTGACGTCAGAACAGTGGTTGTATTCTTACTTGTTATTTATTAATAATAGATGACTATCATTATGGTTCCACTCTCATTGTCTCATGTTTGATGTTGAGTTATATCTTTTCTGACTGATATATAATTGCATCTACTAGATTTTACGCTTGTTTTCGTGTTGTTCTTTGCGTGTGCAGGTATCCTACCACGGAGATCGTGCGGATCGTGACCGGCCAAGGCAAAGGGCCGAAGGCGACATCTCTTCGACGAACAGTAGCGTTGGAATCCAAGTAGGTTCTCACCATCCACTTTGTATTTGCAATTAGGAACTTGCATGATAGCATTGTGTGATTGTTGCTAGACCCGGTCTGGGCTAGTAGGGATCGTCTCTGTCCGCAGAGAGGATTTACCTCCACAACATTGGGGTTTATGAATGCTTCGACATGTATATATATGGATTGTAACATTGAAAGGAACATAATGAAAAATCAATCTAGTAGTTCAGGTTTTGGGATCCAGGGGGAAATATTTTTGTATATTTGTTTTATTTTCTTGCCATTATATATTTTTTTGTTTTAAGAATTCATTTGCAGCTAATTTCTGTATAGGGTTAAAACCTACATTTTGTAGGAAGATAGATTTTGTGGATTGTTGTTTTTGTGCTGGAAAATTATGGAGGGAGCTCAGGAGAAAATATCTTTGGAGTACCTTTAGCTATATTAGCTAAAGATCCACCTTTCAAAAAAAGGTGCACTATATAATCCCTCTTCTTGATCATTCCTTTATTTGCAAGTGTGTGATAGCAGGGTAAATAGATTGGAGAACTTGTTGTCTATGGTAGTCCTTGGAAAATCCTATGGTTTTAAAGTAACTTAATACTATAAGGGAAATTTTGTAAAGAATAACTCACAACTCCAATGGGGAATCCCAATGGATCCTTTTTCATAGACTTTTTCTAATAATCCAATTCTTGTTGCTTTCTTTCCTCAATTTTGTATAGTGATTACGAGTTATAAGAAAATTTGTTTCTCAAGACCTATGTTTGGAAATTTTATATCTATGTTAAAAAACCTTTCAAATATCCTTTGCAAGCTTAGTAGAGAATTGGTACCTCCTTCAGCACCCTTGTTTTCTCTTTCAACTATCTGTTTGTTTACAAACAAAGTGTTGAAGCACTCAACTAGGGATTTTGACTAGGTTTTTCATGCAATTTCTCCAGTTTTCTTACATGCATCTTTACCTAGTTGTGGTTCATCTTCAGATCTAATTTCAATTTCCTTTTTTTTTATATTAAAAAACTCTCATATCTACCTCAATTAGGTGGGTTTGTATTCTTTATTAGGGTTTTTAATTCTCTTGGGCTTGATTCCCAATAAAGACATTCAAGGTTATATATCCATCTTCCACCATTGTCCTATTTCCATTTACATTTTTGGTTCCTTGTAAGTGTGGGTTAATCATTTAATGCTTTCTTGGAATACATGCTTACATGAAATTAGGGTTTTGGTTTTGCGTGTGTTTTATTTGTGTTTCCTTTGGTTTATTTTCACTATTTTCTTGTATTTTCAATTTGATCTATACTATATGTAAGAGTGGAAAAAGATGGGGTTGTAAGTATTGTTTTCAAATTTCATTTTGAAAGATCTAACCTTCTCATAGATAGATTTCACTAAAAGTAAACCTTTGCATATGCATAATATGAACATATTTCTTTGAAGAAAGTCATAGCACCATTTGAGTTCCATGTCATTTACCATTGATATTAAACAACAATCGCTAAAATTAATGCATAATAAAATTAATCAGACATATTTTATTTTCTCTAGTAACAAACCATCAATATATTAAGATTTTAGGACCTTAGAATATGTTGGGGAGGTAACTCTCCAAGGCTACCAAAACAAGCAATAGAATCTTGAGTTAGGAAGTGGAAATCCATTTACAATCACATATTTCTTGAGAATCCCTTCTAACACAAGGGTCGAGAACAAGGTCACATCGGGGCATGTGGAGTAATATACCCTACTTTAATTAGGCTTGGTGGAACATTATGAACATACTTGGGGGGTCTCCTTAGGGAGGATTCAAGCTCAATAACCTACCTTTGCATGTGGATCTAAATGATGATTGTATCCCCAGGTTAGGTAGTTGTACATGGAAACCATATTAGCCACATATGATCTAATGAGGGGGACATCCTTTCTATACCCAGGGAAAACGTTGGTCAATACTCACTCAGATCCCTTGAAGGTTGCTCATACATAATTAATGATACATGCACCAAGTGCAGAACCATGAAGTAGGAGGCAATCATAATATTCCCAACCATATATTCACAATTGACTTGTGTCTTAATCAACCAAGATTTAGTTGCAAGAAGTTCCCTTTGATCTCTTGTCGTGCGTGCTTTCTCCTTAGATT
The DNA here is from genome assembly GCA_031772625.1 of Pinus tabuliformis. Classification (NCBI taxonomy): domain Eukaryota; kingdom Viridiplantae; phylum Streptophyta; class Pinopsida; order Pinales; family Pinaceae; genus Pinus; species Pinus tabuliformis. The sequence goes on from CM062812.1 coordinate 10,129,749, forward strand.
CGATAGGTGTATTTTTTTTGTCGTGCCTAATCGCCTTAGGATATTTATTTTATGCATTCATATATATATTTTGGTGCCACCATGGATGAGTTTAGTTTGCATCATTCTGATCACCTTGAGTCCCTTTCTCCCCATGACGAGTGTCCAATTTCCTATAGAAATAGGCTTAGACCTTCCATTACAATAGACACACCTATTTCAAGGGCCACTTTGGGTGATTCTAAAGGGGTAAAAAATGTAGTTCATGAGTGGTTAATTAAAATCCTCCACTTAATCCTCATTCCCCTATCACTCACATCTCATCACTCATCTTCTTAGGTGGAGGTGTAAACTTTTCTCGCTCATTTAATTTACATAGTCTTTATCGAGATTCCATTGTGGTTGGTGATAGTTCAATGGAAAAACCTAGTGTTTCCACACTTATTGTCACTAAAATTTTACCGAAGACAATGTCTATACACTTCTCTATTACCATAGGTCCTTTCCACACCACCTCTCATGAGACTGTCTTCTCTTGTTTGTAGAACATCTTGGGTTCCCGTCTCCTTCCATTAGTACATCCACAATAATTACCTCCACATAATTGACCATGCCCCCTTGTTACAAATCCATTTGGGCACATCACCCCCATCATCTAGATCAGTGGTTTAGGGCTCATCAAACCCTAATTTTAGTTTCTACATGCCCTAAACAAGTTAAATTTTTGAATTCCTCCTTCCCAAACAATTTCATGGCCTGAAGACATCTTAAAATGACCTCTAGAGGGACTAGCGCAATTAGGCCCATGCAAGGGTGCACTACAGAGCAGTTGAGTCCATGCCAGGGTGCTCTGCAAAGCACTTAGGCCCTCTTTGACCTGCATTGGGCGTGTTACACAAAAATATCGTCACCATGATTATTTGCAGTCAGTATGGGTCTATCATCACTTGTACTGTCCTCCTAAGCAAGTCTCAGACCTCAGCTCTTCAAATCAAGCTTTGGAACTGAGAGAAAGACATTAAAAATCAATGTAACTCTAGTTCCGCACTTTCTCTCATGGTCACCTACGGTCCTGCACCTTCTATGTACAAAAACTGCGGACCTGCCCGCTCAGTCCCTAACGGTGTAGGTGCGGATCCCTGTGAAAGTCAAAAGGCGCAAGTTTTATCTTAAAAAACTCACTTTGAGTTAATTCTAGAGGTTTCTAGAAGGAATTTTGACGAGGATTGTTCGCTTTGAGGTGGTTCATGCATCCCAAAAGAGAAGGAGCTAATCCCTTGATGAGAGGAGCTATCCCTTTGAAGGAGGGCTTTATCCCTTTGAAGGAGGACCTAGTAACCTCCCTCCATTGCACTATAAATACAGGCATTGGGCTGGTTGCTGGAGAGGTTAGAAGCTGAACATTTTTGAGGGTAAATGCTGGTGAAATCAAGACTTCCTAGTTGAGCTTAAGAGGAGAGATCACACATCTTTTTGGCTTCATTAGGGAGTGAGTGAAACTTGTCAAAGTAGAGGAGACTTCTTGCTGGACCCTGGGAGGAGCTTGTACAGCGTCAAGGCAAAGGTTGTAAAGTTCTTCTTCTTTTGAATTAATACAATCAAACTCATTTTTCTCAACAAGTATCTTATGTTTGTTTGTTTCATGGACTCCTTGACTTTCATATTAAATATGTTTTATGCAATTGGCTTTTCAGGTGCTATTTAATTTGTTTGCCTTGTTTGTGTTTGAATATTCGCAAAAAGGAGCTCATTTGGATCAAAGGAGCGAGGGCATCCACAAGCTTGCGTTGGACCTAAGGTAGGCCCTAAAAACACTTGTTTGCTATTGTTTATCAAAGCATATTTAGAGAAAGATAGTGTCTGGTTGGTTTGCTTGTCATTAGGTCTTCTTTAGATTCTAGGAAGGTCTATCTTGTCCGCAAGATCGACTTATTCCGTGCGACAAAATGGCGACTCCGCTGGGGACTTGATTGTTTTCCTTGTTTTTACTTTGACCTGAGAAACTCTATTTTTGTTTCTGTTTTTGGCTTGTTGTGTGTAAAATTGGGTAGAGTTTGTAGATCCAGGGTTATTTTTCGTTTTTCATAGCTTTGGGAGAGGACCACACCCTAGCTGTTTGACACAGTGCGTACCTACCTACAGCTTGGCTTTTAGCACAGAGCGGGACCGCACCTGTGCCAACTTTGGGCCTGTGGACCTGTTGAAGCCCCGAAAATCGGGTCGACAACAAGGGGGATACCCACCCGGTCCGGACCTTGGTTGGTAGCTCCTTATCCGTTTGGTATAGCGGGTCCGACTGGGGATAATGGGACCAGTTTCCCAATCTAAGGGGTGTGTGTGTGTGTAGAGTTGGATGATGCTGATCTAGGGGTATTATAAGCTAATTTAATTCAAATTTCTAAACTAACTCTATGCTATTGTAATCTAATAAGAAACAACACATCTAATCTACGCTAACCCGGGGTGTATTTCTTTTATTATGCAATCTAAAGAGATTTCGAACAATAACTGGTAATAAAGATCATTCAGCTATCATAAGAATAGAAATCAATTAAGATAAACCACTCTGCATAAAAAGTTAGGCAAAACAGTTGTGAACAACATATCGCATAATAAGTTATTCATATGTCAAGCACAAATAAATGACTCCACCCTACAAAAGTGCCAAATGGTAACCCACACATTCATACATTAACATATAAACAACTAAAACTGCATATCACTCTAAGAATATAAGCAGAAATTGGTCAAGAGATAAAAGTACCATTTATGACTGATTTCACTCATAAGCTTCAAGCAATAACGATTTATCTCTACTTGTTCTAACATCTACTAAGAGTACAAAAGTGCAACATCAGTAGCAGACATTAAATGCAAACATTGATAAATCTCGATCCATCCATTCATCAAAAACCCCCTCCGAGGGTGCAAAAGTGCATGTTCTGAGGACAAGTTTTTTGACAAATTTCCGGACCCTTCTCCAAATGCCTGAGAAGGGTTTAAATACTACTAACTAATTAATCTTAATTACATAAATTTAGGACACGGCTTCAAATGACCGCCCTTCTACTAAAGAAAATTTATTTCTAAAAATTGAATCTAATTTCTAACCGTTTCTGTATTTGCTCCTTAGTGCTGTAAGCAATGCAACGTTCACCTGGGAAGAGTCGGCTGGTTGTCTTCTCCTTTCGTTCGAGCGATGAAAATAGAAATAATAAGAGCTGGCACCATTTTATGACAAACTAGAAGATATTTTCGAAAATCTTCCTCTGGCTTGGTGTATTCGCTGTATGTATACTTGGTATAACCCAAATTTCTTTCAAACTGATTGTGTTGTTGCTATTTCGGTTTCCGGCTGTGCGAATGACTGAATAAGTTAGGGACTTTGCTCTCTGAAAAATTTTCTTTATTGAAAATTGCTTCCGTTCTTTGTTCCACGCTTTTCTAGAGCGTCTTCCCTCTTAAGCATTTTTCTTTTTGCTTTACCTAGTCTGAGCTTCAGGATCTTTTGTAAACATGCTGCTTTTGTGCACCTTTGACTCTGAGTCTTGGATAGTCTATTTCCATCAGTATCTGTTGAGTGATACTCTGGAATCCGCGGTCCTACTGCATGCGGCATCCGTTTGCGAAGGCATCTCTTCTCTGTTCTCCGAGTATTGACGCTTTCCCCTTTTCCTTAGATGTTTCCTGCATATTGATTTATATTAGTTGCTGCCTTACAGTTTACGCAAAGGAAAAGAGTAATGACGAAAAGATTGACATGAAAGCTTTAAGTTCTAATGAATGCATAATCATGACACTCATAATGACTTGACTCTTCGAAAAACACAACACAATCCTTCTTGGATACTTTGGCGTACAATCATTAATTTCTCTTAAGGCGCACGCCCAATTTTGGTCTACAGACAGCTTTCCTTGAACACTATGTCGAGGAAATTTTGCGATGAGAGATTTCTGCGATTCGCATCGCAGTATCGAGGATTGCGATGTCAAGATGTGTCATCGCAGGAATTGATGGTCGCATTCATCGCAGATCGCAAATCGCAGATCGCAAGATCGCAGATCGCGAATCGCAAATCGCGCTTAATCATCCAATCACTGTGTGCTGCTTATGCGATGTTGCGATATGCGACGTCGCATATCGGCCGTCGGTGATTCCTTAATTTTTCATTTTAAGAGCGCTTCTCAATATATGCGATGCGATGAATCTCGTGTCGCTTCTTCGCAGCTTATTATTGCGCATAGGAAAACGCTTCACTCTCTCTTCGCGATGCGATACAACTTTAGGGAGTTAAAATACAAAAATTTTGATAAAATGTTTTTTGGATTTTTTGTTAAGGGTCCCCATTTGCTTGGTGTTATTGCTAATACCAAACAAAGAGGGGGGTTGTTGGTGACCACAACAATGGCGATTCACTGTGAAGAACCAGTTATCTCTGCTTTTCTATTGAATTTCCACTTCCGAAGCAATTTTTTTTTCATATGTCTAAATTTTGTTATGGACAGATATAGTACATTACTCCTTATCCTATCAATGATACTTTGTCTCAACCTTTTCATATTCCAATTGTTTGTTTCCTTAGGCTTAGTTCTTGTATCAACACCAGACATTACTCGGTCTTTTTTAAAGATAAAATAAGGTCTTCTCTGCGTGCTGGCTTTTAAAATATGATCATTTGTCGTAGGTAGAGCCTCTGCTGCCCGCAAGCGTCCATAGCCTTGACAGGGTTACCTACTATCCAGCAATGATCCTTTATCATGCTTGAGGTTATTTACAACATTTCAGAGAAAAACCCTTTCTGACACTTTTTCTTTTTTTATTCTCTAAAGAACAATGTCTTGGTTTGGTGGCCAAATTATGACACAGTCATTCACTCGATTTACACTTTTGCTGAAAAAGCTGGCTCGTGATGAGACCCCTTGTCTTTTGATTGCAACAATCTTGAGTCGTTGCCCTGTTTTGGTTGACAGTATTGGAAAAGTCAGCAAGTTATAATATCTGTGATCATGATAAGCCGGCTCGTGATGAGACCTCTTATTCTTTGAGATATAGTGTTTTCTCGGATTGTTCCTCTGAATGCTGCGATTTCCTTTAGCAGGGAGGAAGTCATTGTTTTTCCTTAAGAAAGCTCTGGACGACAATAATAGAGTTTGAAAACAACAGCTTTACAGAGAATATTTATTTTATTATTGATACCTTTCATTGTGCTGATATAAAACAATTTCTTACCAAAGGTTGCTTTCATCAAAGTTTTTGAAGTTGAAACTAGCATCATGTTTAGGCTAAAGTTAACTCTACCTGTCAATAATAAAAATCAGATTTTTCGAAAAATTTTGCTACTTGTACAAGCGAAAAGCTCAAAATCCGATAGAGAATTGGTGTCTTTTTCATGAACCCTTTTAGTGACCATCTACAACTGGTTTTATTTATAAGAAAGATAAAAACAAATAAAAACTAAAACTATCCTACAAAAATAGAAGATTGATCTTCTATGGAAAATACATTTTAAGAATCTGTCCATTAACAGGCAAAGAATCTCTTCTACCTGCCAAATCTTGCAACACAAACGTCGATGGGCCTATGACTTCTACAATCTGAAAAGGACCAAGCCACAGCTTCTAAAATTTCGTATGTTTGCCCTTTTCTTCATGAGCCTTATCCCATTTCAAAACTAAATCTCCCATCTGAAAGTTTTTTCTGGTCATTATGCTTGAGTCAAAAGAGGATTTTATCAGCGCTTGATGATGGGCATGGGTTTTCTTAGCTTGTTCTCGTTGTTCTTCTAATTTTATTATTTCCATTTGTCTTAGTTGTATGGAGGAGGTAGATACCTCATCGATGTGTTGTACTAAAGACAAAGAGGGAATGACTAAGTGAGTTGGAAGAACCACTTCTTTCCCATAAACTAAATTAAAGGGAGAAGTGCCGATTGAAGCTTTCTTCGTTATTCTATCTGCCCATAAAGCATTTACCAACGCTTTGTGCCAATTCTTTTGGTTTTGGTAGACTTTTCTTTTAATAATCCTGATCAGGTTTTTGTTTGTTGATTCAGCCAATCCATTACCTTGCGGATAGTAGTTGGCCAAATATTTCAGTTTGAACCCTATTTTAAGTGCAAACTCAGTCATTGTATTTCCAGAAAAGTATGAAGCATTATCAAACATTAAGGCCGTTGGCAATCCAAACCTAGTGATTATAAATTGATCTATGAATTCAATAATGTTTTCAGAATTAGCTGTCTTGAGAGGAACTGCTTCTACCCATTTAGTAAAATAATCTGTTGCCGTGAGGATGCACCTATGCTGCTTAGAAGAGTGAGGAACGATCTCACCTATTATGTCCAAGCCCCACTGACTGAATGGTTGCTCAATGTTAACCGGCTGTAGTGGCATGGACGATTTCTTTTGTTTCCCTTCAGCAGTCTGGCAGACTTGGCATTTCCTCATGTAACTGTGCGAGTCTCTGAACAGCGTGGGCCAATAATATCCTGCACGTAAGATTTTATGTGCAGTAGCGTCTCCAGCATAGTGTCTGCCTGCTGGTCCATCGTGGAGTTCCTGCAAAACATTTTCGGCTTCAGTTTTCTCAAGACACCTAAGAAGCACAGAATTGTAATTCCTTTTAAACATAACATCATTTATGAGCTGGTATTGTTTAGCTTTCAATCTCAGAGCTCTTTTCTTGGTGTGATCCAGGTGTGATGGAGCATACCCGTTCTTAAGATAATAAATGGTATCAGCATATAATGATTTTGCATCATTTAGGCTTACCTCATACGTATGTACCTCTTCAGATGAGTTCTCAGGAATTTGCGATGCTCCAGCCAACATCTTGCAGAAGCCTTGACCTCTTACAATGTTTGCTGGTTTGATCTCAAGATCGTATTCTTGTAAAGCGGTGATCCAATTTGCTCTTTTTTCGCCCACATCCTTCTGTATCAGAAGGTTTCTTACCGCTGGAAACGGTACTATGACTTTGGTATGGGCTTTAAGTAAGAAAGGTCTGAAATACTTGATCGCTTTGAAAATAGCATATGCCTGTTTCTCCACGTCTGAATAGTTGAGTTCAGCACCTTGTAAGTTCGAGCTAAAAAATGCGATTGGAGCTTCCGCCTTCTCTTGATTTGCTTGAGTTAGAATCGCGGCATAATATTTCTCTGAGGCAAATGTGTATAAGATAAAAGATTCTGAAAAATTCGGGGTCGCTAAAGATGGAGCGTTAATGATAGCTTGTTTGATCAAGTTGAATGCTTCATGCTCATCTTGACCCCATTTAAAATTTGAATTCTTTTTAATCATATTTTGCAAAGGAGAAACAATACGTGAGAAGTCTGGGACAAATCTCTTCACAAAATTGATTTGACCAAGGAAAGATTGCATGGCTTTTTTGTTATGAGGCATGGATATTTCGGAAATTTCTTTGATTCTGTCAGGTTCAATGTGAATACCTGATTTTGACACTATGAATCCTAGCAACTTTCCTTCACTTAATGCGAAAAAAGATTTCTTTGGGTTATGTGAAATCTCATACCTTAAACATCGTTGAAAGATTTGTTTCAAGTCTTTGAGATGGTCACTTCACTTCTTGGAGTACACTGTTATATCATCCAGGTAAATCACTACAGATTTATTGACTAAAACTTTAAATGCGATGTCCATGGCTCTCTGAAAGGTAGCGCCGGCATTGATTAGACCAAATGGCATCTTCCGATATGCGTATGTGCCCCATTTAGTTCGGAATGTGGTTTTTAACTGATCATCGGGATGTACCAGCACTTGATTGTATCCTGAAAATCCATCCAAAAAAGACATTAATTCTGAGCCTGCTACTGCCTGTAATATCTGCTCCATAGGTGGGAGGGGAAAATTGTCTTTTTGACAGGCTTTGTTGAGATTCCGGAAATTGATACAGATTCTAATATCTCTATTTTTCTTTCTAACGGGTACCATATTGGATACCCATTTGGAATGTCTGACGGGGAAAATTATTCTGGCTCTCAACAACTTATTTAGCTCAGTTTTTATCTGATTTTCTAAATTGGGGTGGATTTTTCTGAGTTTCTGCTGGACAGGTTTTTCATTGTCAATCATAGGGATAGTGTGTTGAATGATAGAAGTGTCGTATGTCTTCAGCTCATCGTAATTCCAGGCAAAAACATTTTTGTATTGCCTCAAAAGACGGATATACGCTAATTTTTCTTCAGGGGCTAGGCCATGGCCTAGATTAACGTTTTGTGGTTTCTCATCGGTTCCTAGGTTTACTAATTCGTAGTTCAGAGTCGAACTGTAGAGTTTAGAATTGGCAGACCTTTTAAACCGACTTTTCAAATCATATAAGTCTTCTAACTTAACCACCGATTTAGGTATAGCATTATCAGTGCTATTTTGTTGTAATTGGTGATCATGATGGTCTTCGTCAATTATTTGATTTGAGTAGGATCCTTCAGAAGTGAGGAAATTTACAATGTCAGGATCGTCATTGAATACTCTCCAGTTTGTAATGTTGTCAGGGATGGATGGTCTAAAGATTAATTCTATTGAGAATCTATCTGGACTAAAATCTTTGGAGGGAATAAGTCTGGAGGCTACGTTAGCTAACAGTTCTGCGCTCGCATTTTGAAGTCTTGGGATTGACGAAATATTGAATGCTATGAAATGTGCAGTCAGATGTTGTACTAAAGATTGATAGTGTTTCAAATGACCTGATAGGCAATGTATGGTGTTACGTACCTGTTTGACGACGATCTCAGAGTCTCCAAAAACTTGCAGGTACTTAACATTCAACCCGATTTCTTTGTATAGGCCTTGCACCAAGGCCTCGTATTCCGCTGTATTGTTTGTGCAATCGAATTCAAGTCTGCATGTAAGCATGGTCTTATTTGTTGGCATTATGGCTAAAAGTGTTGTCCTTGATGGCAACCCATTCAGGTGATAGATCACTGTACTTCAAGTCAGCAGCAGAGGTTGATGATCAGCTATCAAATATTGAAGAAAATAAGGGGTACGCAGGTACACCTTACAGAAAGTGCGTACCCGCAGGTACACCATGCAGGGACCGCGTCCAGATACGCAGGCCAGCCGTTCAGGAGGTGCATCCCCCCAGTGCACACATTTCAAGGCAGAGAAAAGCACACGTGGGGTTTCTTATGTTTTACTCTTGGTATTTAGCCGACGGTATTGGGTTATTATGGTGTCGGCTCGTGGTATTGTTCCATGATTTTAGGAGGAGCTTGCCTATATAAAGCAAAGGAGATCATTTGGCTTAAGTATGTCTTTGGTTGAATATCTTATGAGGGCTAGATCTGGTCTAGATCTAAAGAAGGCGAATCTACTGATGGACTGAGATCTCTTCGGCGCATGATCAGATCTGTAGATCTGACTGTCTGGGTTATTCTTGAAGTCTTGAAATCATTTATGCCCGAAGGTACGCAGGTACAGTGAAAGAAAAGTGCGCCGGTACGCAGGCTCAGAAGCGCTGCAGGTGCGCCGGTACGCAGGCGCAGAAGCGCTGCAGTTGCGGAGGTATGCAGGAAGTCTATTTGGCACAGTGCGTGGGTACGCAGGTGCACAGTTCAGAATAGTGCGTACTGTACGCAGGCATTACATGGGTGAAGCTGCGTACTTCTCTTGAAATCAATTTAGCTGTTCATGTTTATCATTGCTGTGTTCTGGGTTTTGAAGTGATGTCTGGTTTCTGGTATTATGTTCTGATAACAGCAGTGATTGAGTGAATGATTATGATTAGCTTCAGAATTGATGGATCAGGTTCTTAATGATCTGATGGACTAGATCTGATTGATGACTCTCATTGTATATGTATTGATCTAGTGATTGGGTGTTTCAGAAGGTTGTTTGATTATGAGCTTCAATGTTGTTGTTGGGTCCAGTATGAAAATTGGATGAAATGTGGCCTTTCAGATTATGGGTTGTGCTTCAGTGTATCCAGTATGAAAATTAATGAAACGTGGTACCTGGAGGAGAGAAGATTGTAGGCCGGCGCCTACGTACTAGTATCTAAGCTAGTACAAGAGCTAAGGGAAATCTTTGGAGCATTGTAGCAGGTAGCAGCCTGCGTAGTAGTAAATGAATCGGCTAGTACAAGAGCAAAGGGGGTTGTAGCTCCCGTGCTGGTATAAGACTGCACCAGTACAAATATTGTAAAAGGATTTTCTTATTAAGAAGAAGATTGAGATGACTTGCAGCAGGTGGTTTTTCTCCCGCATTGGGTTTCCACCTTATATCATGGTGTTCATGTGTGTGCCTTATGTGTGATGATCTATTCTCTATTACTACATCTGTTATCTGATAATATGATTGATAATGTTGAACTTAATCATAAGAAGTTGTGGAAGTAGCATATATGAATCTGATTATGGAAATGAAAAAGTTTTATTAATGTGATAATACTGATTCACCCCCCCCCTCTCAGTATTATTTCCAACAATTGGTATCAGAGCAGGTCCTTTGATAGAAGCTTGATCGCTTGAAGGAGATCCGTGGAACAATGGGAAAGAAGCTTAAGAAGAAAGCTCATAAGAAAAAGAAGTCATCTCAGAAGAACTATGACAATGGAAGAATCGATTGGGGATTAGGCATAAGAAGCTCTTCAGATTCAGAATCATTATCAGGTATGAATGCGTTATCCTCTGATGGTCCAGCTATATTTCCTTGTGAAAGAGATGAAAGTGATAGTGAGACTACTGAACTTGCTCTTATGGGTGAGCAAGAAAGATGTCAAATAGAGGCAGAATTTAACAGGCTGACAAACAAAATTATTGAACAAGAAAAACGTTTTGACATAAAGAGTGGTGCCCTCAAGTTATGCAAAGAAAGGTATCAAAAGTTGCAGGATGAAGCAACATCTCTAAGAAATGAAGTCATTGAAAAGAACACAACAATCAAGGAGCTCAGAGATCGATCCAGTTATTATGAAAATCTTGAAGCTACAATCCTCTCACTAAAAGGAGATCTTGAAGAATCAAAGAAGCAGAATACAGATCTACTCCAAGCTATTGAAAAATAAGAAAACAAAGTCACCAACTTAAAATCTCAACTAGAATGTGCCTTCCGAGTTTGTCAAATGCAGCAGGATCTGAATGAAGAACAAGAAAAGGAGATTCTCAAACTAAGGGAACAAATGGAAGAAGGAAGGAAAGCTAAAGAAGTTTTGAAAAAGAAATCTCTTGAAAAGGAAGAACAACTTCAGGTTGAGGTAAATATCTTGAAAGGTAAACTAGAAGAAAAGGATAAGCTTTTACGATTTCAAGATAGCTCTAAAGTATTGGATGATATTTTTAGTAGTCAAAGGTCCCCTGCTATAAAGACTGGTCTTGGTTTCCATGAATCTGTTGAAGGTGAGGCAAGGAATTCTAAAGAGAAATCTAAAGTGATCAATGAAGAAATGAAAGATCAATCTCATCATCAACCAAGGAAAGAGATTCCTCAAAGAAAATCCTTTACTCCTCCTATGAATAATGTTGAATGTTATGTATGTCATAATCTTGGACATGTTGCAGCTAGATGTAGAAGAAGAAGAGTTCAAGACCATTATGCAGACAAGTCATCTCAATCAAGGTATTTTTATGGATATTGCTTTGCTTGCAATACGTTTGGTCACAAAGCTGCTGATTGTTACAGGAGGAATATGAAACATGTAAGATGTTATGCATGTAACAAGCCTGGACATATAGCTAAGGAATGCAGGAACAAAGTGTGGGCAACATATCAAAAGGAGAAAATGTCATCATCACGCTTGAAGATATGGAGGAAAAAGGAAGTACAGTCAGAAAAGGATGGCACAACACAATCAGAGGAAGTTGAAAGTACAAAACTTCAGGTTCCTGAATCTCATATGCAAACTTCATAAAGGCAAGTCGCATATATACGCGAGTTGGATACTGCACAATCGCATATATGCTTGTTTGAAGGCAGTAGGCAAGTAAAGTTGGAAATGAATCTATCAGATCTGGGAATCTGACTGTCAGTAGCACAAAGGAGGACTGTTAATTTGGCCCTAATTAGGAGTACGCGGCGTGATAGAAGCAAAGAGTGCGTGCGGTACGCGGCGTGATAAAGGATACCCTGCGGACTTAGAGAAAAGTACGCGGCGCGATAAAATAAAAGGTGCGTGCAGTACGCGGCGCAACTGATGGAACATGTGCGTGGGTACGCTCTGTAATAGAAGACCGTCTGCGTATATACACAGTGCAGCAGAAGGATATCTGCGGGTGTACGCAGGGGAGCAGAAGATGAAGTGCGTACCTGTCTTAAGGCATTTATTGGCTGATTCTTCTTATTGATATGCATGATCAGATTTGACAGATGGCACTGGTTCAGGGGGAGCATATGTCCTGAATGCATTGTTGGCATTATGGTCCTTGGTGACAATGCTTATGATTCATCTTGCTATGGTTATGAGTTGGTCACATGATCAGATTTATGGTTGATTCTCTAATGATGCTTGCATGGAGTCTTTATTGTTCTTGCACATATATGGATGAGGTTGGCTGATTTCGTGGATGATTATTCAAAGTTGCATTCATATGCTGCTGTTGACATGTGCATGATGCATGATTTCTTTCTTGGCACAAATGGATGAGGATTGTTGGCTGGATACAGGGATGATTATTCATACATATGTTGATTGATGCAGATGCTTTCATTTGATGGCTCTTGATTCATGTAGATCTGGATGGTTATGAGTTGATGCAGAAGTCCTTGATGTTAACAGATACTATGGAGCAGATTATACAGTGCTGTTGATGATGTTTGTCATGATCTTTAGATGTTTGATGTAAAGGTCATAGCAAGACTCATGTTGTAATGGTCTATCTATTATAGTCATCTCTTCAGGTCATGTAACGGCCTATGTCCCCTCACTATGCATGGGATGAAGATGTAATGTATTTGGTTTTCATATTTCTGATGTATTCCCACTTGGTTGGATGGATGTATGTATTGAGTCTTTTGGTGATAGGAAGGTCATTTATGATATATAAAGTCATGTTCTTCTTGTAGAACATCTTTTTGCAGACCTTGCTTACAGTCAGGGGGAGCTTGAGCATGAACAACACTATATAGCAGAGCAGACATCTCAGCTTGTTCTCAGGAAGACCATTATCAGATTGGAGCACCATGACATATACAAAGGGGGAGCTCATTCAGAGACTTCAACATATCTGGTTTATAGTCAAGTGGAGCATGTTCTTAGGGGGAGCATACCCCTTTGCCCTTGATGTCAAAGGGGGAGAGTGATTTGGTGTTGTTGCCATCAAGTCCAAAGGGGGAGATTGTTGGCATTATGATGCATGTGTTGTACTTGATGGCAACCCTCTCATAGAAGATCATCTCACTTATATACATTCAGATGAATCTACTGAAGAGATATCAGATGTGACATAATACATAGATGCAGGACAGCTCAAAGGAATCAAATGGCAAGTTCTTAGTAAGCTTTGCCATCAAGTTCAAAGGGGGAGATTGTTGGCATTATGGCTAAAAGTGTTGTCCTTGATGGCAACCCATTCAGGTGATAGATCACTGTACTTCAAGTCAGCAGCAAAGGTTGATGATCAGCTATCAAATATTAAAGAAAATAAGGGGTACGCAGGTACACCTTACAGAAAGTGCGTACCCGCAGGTACACCATGCAGGGACCGCGTCCAGATACGTAGGCCAGCCGTTTAGGAGGTGCATCCCCCCAGTGCACACATTTCAAGGCAGAGAAAAGCACACGTGGGGTTTATTATGTTTTACTCTTGGTATTTAGCCGACGGTATTGGGTTATTATGGTGTCGGCTCGTGGTATTGTTCCATGATTTTAGGAGGAGTTTGCCTATATAAAGCAAAGGAGATCATTTGGCTTAAGTATGTCTTTGGTTGAATATCTTATGAGGGCTAGATCTGGTCTAGATCTAAAGAAGGCGAATCTACTGATGGACTGAGATCTCTTCGGCGCATGATCAGATCTGTAGATCTGACTACCTGGGTTATTCTTGAAGTCTTGAAATCATTTATGCCCGAAGGTACGCAGGTACAGTGAAAGAAAAGTGCGCCGGTACGCAGGCTCAGAAGCACTGCAGGTGCGCTGGTACGCAGGCGCAGAAGCGCTGCAGTTGCGGAGGTACGCAGGAAGTCTATTTGGCATAGTGCGTGGGTACGCAGGTGCATAGTTCAGAATAGTGCGTACTGTACACAGGCATTACATGGGTGAAGCTGCGTACTTCTCTTCAAATCAATTTAGCTGTTCATGTTTATCATTGCTGTGTTCTGGGTTTTGAAGTGATGTCTGGTTTCTGGTATTATGTTCTGATAACAACAGTGATTGAGTGAATGATTATGATTAGCTTCAGAATTGATGGATCAGGTGCTTAATGATCTGATGGACTAGATCTGATTGATGACTCTCATTGTATATGTATTGATCTAGTGATTGGGTGTTTCAGAAGGTTGTTTGATTATGAGCTTCAATGTTGTTGTTGGGTCCAGTATGAAAATTGGATGAAATGTGGCCTTTCAGATTATGGGTTGTGCTTCAGTGTATCCAGTATGAAAATTAATGAAACGTGGTACCTGGAGGAGAGAAGATTGTAGGCTGGCTCCTACGTACTAGTATCTAAGCTAGTACAAGAGCTAAGGGAAATCTTTGGAGCATTGTAGCAGGTAGCAGCCTGTGTACTAGTAAATGAATCGACTAGTACAAGAGCAAAGGGGGTTGTAGCTCCCGTACTGGTATAAGACTGCACCAGTACAAATATTGTAAAAGGATTTTCTTATTAAGAAGAAGATTGAGATGACTTGCAGCAGGTGGTTTTTCTCCCGCATTGGGTTTCCACCTTATATCATGGTGTTCATGTGTGTGCCTTATGTGTGATGATCTATTCTCTATTACTACATCTGTTATCTGATAATATGATTGATAATGTTGAACTTAATCATAAGAAGTTGTGGAAGTAGCATATATGAATCTGATTATGGAAATGAAAAAGTTTTATTAATGTGATAATACTGATTCACCCCCCCCCTCTCAGTATTATTTCCAACAATATTTCCGTTTGGGCAAATCAGAACGCATCCTGCTCCTGCTCCCTCGTTAGATTTAGAGCCATCAAAATATAATTTCCAAAACAAAGATGTATTTACAGGGTTATCTAAAAAATTAACACACTTTGAATTATCAGTTTGGGAAAAATTTTCGACTTGGGACAAAACTGAATTTTCTAAGTAAGGTGAGATATGAGCATTGAAATTGCCGAGGAAAGAATCTACCGAGTAAATGCCTATAATACCGCTGTTGTATGCTATTGCTTCATTTTCTCCCTCCAATTCCGTCACTATGCACTTCTGGTGTAACTCTCGTTCAACCTTTATTTGATTCGGTTTACCATTGTAGGGTAACCACATGTGCGACCAGTCGGTTGAGAAGTATCCATGGAGTTTTTCGGACCAATCCCTGCTAAGAATTAAACCATAGAATTCAGGGATATCAGCTACCAGAATGTCAATAACCTGACATACCTTCGGGTTAGACGACAATCTTATGGTCACTTGATTAAGTTCACCAATCACTTCGACTTGAGATCGATCAAGCTGAACTATGCGCACCGCGGATTTTTGTGGTTGAACATTCAACTTGGCACATATTGATCTGGGTAAAATATTCGTTGAAGCACCAGAATCTACCAAACAATTGTGCACATTTTTATTGAAAATTTCATAAGTGAGAAGAAAAGGGGGAGTGTGAGACCTTGATCTTCCTCCAATCAAGGTGATGTCATTTGGGTCAATATTATTGATTGTGTTGGTTAGAGGTCTTCCCATGTTGTGGGAAGCTACAGCTGTAGGTAAAGATGTAGTAGGCACGGCATGTAATTCTTTCATCATTATCTTCTGTTGATGTTTCAATTTGCTCAACTCGTAAAGAATGATATTAGCCCTAGTCTTTTCCATGTCATCGATAATGTTGTACTCCATTTCATCCGACACAATGATGTTCTCGATGGAGGTGTTTGATCTGATTGGACTGGGCTATATTGAGTCGCTTTAGTGGTTGTTTTCTTTGTTGCGACTTTATCTTTTGCTGCAGGGCTTGCGCCCTTCTGCTTAGGGGTAGTTTGGGGAGGATCAAGTTGGTTTTTGCTTCGTGTGCTAACTGGAAATGCTTCTTGATCTTCTTCTTGTGGGAGGATGAAATCCCACATTCCTTGTAGTTCCACAACTTCTTCGTCATCGGTCTGCCCTTCAGTGGTATTCTCTTCTTCTTCCTCTTCTTCGGATTCGACGTTTGAGATAACGTTGGGTGGTTTCACATCCATTGAAGGATTTCTTTTAAAAGCTCTGTAGGGCTTTTTTGAAGAAGTTTCTGCTACTTGTTTTTTTATGTCAATCATCTCATTGGACATGGTTTTTAACACTTTTTGTAATCCTTCCAAATCGAAAGGATCTTTCGTTTGTTTCTTCTTGGGGTCTTCTTTGTAGGAGACTTTCTTAGATTTGCGTTCCTCTATCACAGATCTTTTTTCCAGGGCTACTACGCGTTTCTCTACTGCTATCGCCTCTGTCAAGTTTTCAACTAAGGTTGTCTTATTTTCCCTATCGATGAAGATTGCCAAGTTTGATGGTAAGGCTGTAATATACCATTCACATCTCACTTCTTTGCTGGGCTGGGAAGCAGCGGGAATTTTGTTGAGGATTTTATTGAACCGTAAATTAAAATCTTTGATGGGTTCTCTAGCCTCGGCTTTAAGATTGGATAGGTCATTGATCAACGTCGTCGTTGATCTGTCATCCCCAAACTTGGTAAGGAATTGACTTTGAAAAATGTCCCAACTTGTGATAGACCCGGAAGGTAATGAAAAGTACCATGACCCGGCTGTCCCTTGCATTGTGTAGGGAAAAATCCGGACGACAACATCCTCGTTGGTAACTCCGTTGAGATTAACAGAAAGCATGAAATTAGTGATATGCTCTTCAACTAGCATGCATGTTTCTGGATTGAATTTGGGTAGCCATTTCTCAGGATGGGCCGGTATTGGACTCAGGGGTGGAGGCATTAAAACCGCCCCAGGATTGTTCCATGGAGACTGGGCCATCGTTGAGTTGCTAGTGAATGAAAGTGCAGAGGATGATCCCTGATGCTGGGAAGATGAAGATATTATGATCTTTGATGATTGAAGAGGAGGGGCTGTGGAAGATGGATGAGTGGTTTGGAATGAAGACGTGGGTGGTTGACTTCGCGGTGATGGAGTTGAAATGGACGACGTGGATGAAAGAGTATCACTGTTAGACTCTGGTGGTGTTTTCCTTGCTCTTTTCCTGGTGGGGAAAGGGAATTCAGTTGGCTGGATGCCAAATTTTTCGCTCTTTAATCTGGTCAGGGGATGAGCAGGATTGTACTGTGAAGTCACGCTGCTTTGAGATTTATCAGACCTCTGAGTAAAAATAGAGAATCCCTGGAGTTTATGAATCAGAGTTTGAATTTCAGGGGGTTCAATGATAAATTGGTCTGAAATATTAGGGTATGTAGCAGCGGTTGATACTCGAGCGACTTCTGACTCTAGATTTAAACGTACTGGGGAAGTCGAGGGAGTTGATGAGGGCGATTTACTCTCAGAATGGTATTTAGATTTTGATTTAGGTGCCATTCATAGTTCAGGCCCTCCTTCTAGTGCCAAATATGTTGAAGCCCCGAAAATCGGGTCGACAACGAGGGGGATACCCACCCGGCCCGGACCTTGGTTGGCAACTCCTTATCCGTTTGGTATAGTGGGTCCGACTGGGGATAATGGGACCAGTTTCCCAATCTAAGGGGTGTGTGTGTGTGTGTAGAGTTTGATGATGCTGATCTAGGGGTATTATAAGCTAATTTAATTCAAATTTCTAAACTTACTCTATGCTATTGTAATCTAATAAGAAACAACACATCTAATCTACGCTAACCCGGGGTGTATTTCTTCTATTATGCGATCTAAAGAGATTTCGAACAATAACTGGTAATAAAGATCATTCAGCTATCATAAGAATAGAAATCAATTAAGATAAACCACTCTGCATAAAAAGTTAGGCAAAACAGTTTTGAACAACATATCGCATAATAAGTTATTCATATGTCAAGCACAAATAAATGACTCCACCATACAGAAGTGCCAAATGGTAACCCACACATTCATACATTAACATATAAACAACTAAAACTGCATATCACTCTAAGAATATAAGCAGAAATTGGTCAAGAGATAAAAGTACCATTTATGACTGATTTCACTCATAAGCTTCAAGCAATAACGATTTATCTCTACTTGTTCTAACATCTACTAAGAGTACAAAAGTGCAACATCAGTAGCAGACATTAAATGCAAACATTGATAAATCTCGATCCATCCATTCATCAAAAACCCCCTCCGAGGGTGCAAAAGTGCATGTTCTGAGGACAAGTTTTTTGAAAAATTTCCGGACCCTTCTCCAAATGCCTGAGAAGGGTTTAAATACTACTAACTAATTAATCTTAATTACATAAATTTAGGACACGGCTTCAAATGACCGCCCTTCTACTAAAGCAAATTTATTTCTAAAAATTGAATCTAATTTCTAACCGTTTCTGTATTTGCTCCTTAGTGCTGTAAGCAATGCAACGTTCGCCTGGGAAGAGTCGGCTGGTTGTCTTCTCCTTTCGTTCGAGTGATGAAAATAGAAATAACAAGAGCTGGCACCATTTTCTCACAAACTAGAAGATATTTTCGAAAATCTTCCTCTGGCTTGGTGTATTCGCTGTATGTATACTTGTTATAACCCAAATTTATTTCAAACTGATTGTGCTGTTGCTATTTCGGTTTCCGGCTGTGCGAATGACTGAATAAGTTAGGGACTTTGCTCTCTGAACAATTTTCTGTATTGAAAATTGCTTCCGTTCTTTGTTCCAGGCTTTTCTGGAGCATCTTCCCTCTTTAGCGTTTTTCTTTTTTCTTTACCCAGTCTGAGCTTCAGGATCTTTTGTAAACATGCTGCTTTTGTGCGCCTTTGACTCTGAGTCATGGATAATCTATTTCCATCAGTATCTGTTGAGTGATACTCTGGAATCCGCAGTCCTGCTGCATGCGTCATCCGTTTGCGAAGGCATCTCTTCTCTGTTCTTCGAGTATTGACGCTTTCCCCTTTTCCTTAGATGTTTCCTGCATATTGATTTATATTAGTTGCTGCCTTACAGTTTACGCAAAGGAAAAGAGTAATGACGAAAAGATTGACATGAAAGCTTTAAGTTCTAATGAATGCATAATCATGACACTCATAATGACTTGACTCTTCGAAAAACACAACACAATCCTTCTTGGATACTTTGGCGTACAATCATTAATTTCTCTTAAGGCGCGCGCCCAATTTTGGTCTACAGACAACTTTCCATGAACACTATGTCGAGGAAATTTTGCGATGAGAGATTTTTGCGATTCGCATCGCAGTATAGAGGGTTGCGATGTCAAGATGTGTCATCGCAGGAATTGATGGTCGCATTCATCGCAGATCACAAATCGCAGATCGCAGATCGCGAATCGCAAATCATGCTTAATCATCCAATCACTGTGTGCTGCTTATGCGATGTTGCGATATGCGACGTCGCATATTGGCCGTCGGCGATTCCTTAATTTTTCATTTTAAGAGCGCTTCTCAATATATGCGATGCGATGAATCTCGCGTCGCTTCTTCGCAGCTTATTATTGCGCATAGGAAAACGCTTCACTCTCTCTTCGCGATGCGATACAGCTTTAGGGAGTTAAAATACAAAAATTTTGATAAAATGTTTTTTGGATTTTTTGTTAAGGGTCCCCATTTGCTTGGTGTTATTGCTAATATCAAACAAAGAGGGGGGTTGTTGGTGACCACAACAGGACCCTGTCAAAATTTTGAAAACCCTAAGATTTCCTCTGTTAGTCAGCTTAGTTTGTGTTTAGAAATTGTTATCCACTGCCCAGACCTGCATATAACTTGTCAGAAGCTTTCCTTGGATTGATTTCATTAGTGTTAGGGTTTTAGGTGAAATTCCTAGGAGTTTTGCTTGTTGGGTTTGTTTTTCATTGTGGTTGTGTAGTGGCTCTGAGCTTAGAAGCTGTAGGGACTTCAGATCACCTTAGTGTCTACCAGCCTTCTTATGAGTCTGACCATTGATGAAATCTCCCCTTGTTTGAGGAATCCTCTTTGAGTTTTCTCTTTACAAAACTTCGAAAAGCTTGTGTTTGAGAGTTTGGATTTTCATTTTCAAAAAGAAAACAAAATTGGTTGTTCTTGACTTATTTGTGATTCTGCATAAATTAGTCCTTAGCTTACATCTAGCTAAGTAAAACATCCTTAAAAAAGACTTTTAGTAGGCTTTGACTTCAAAAAGGTTTTTATAGTTTGTAGATCTCAAAGTTAGTCATTTGCATTAGTTTTGAGTGTTTTATTAAAAAATATAAAAATCTCTTTTGGAAAAAAGTTTGTTTTTTGTAGTGATTGAGTGCTTTGAAACGGAAAAGGGAAATTTTTGTGAAATAACTAGTCGTCTCATTTTTTGAGTGCTTTGGAAAGGAAAAGCTCTTCTTTTAATTTGTTTAATTAAGAAAGATTTGTGTTTACAAAGTATTTTCATTCTCAAACTCTTTCTTAGTTTAGAAGTTCATCGAAGAGAAAAAGATTGTTTAGATCATCTTAGGTGCATTTTTTAGTGATTTTGAGTCGAGTATTCATACCACGAGTTTCATCTCCGCACCTTTGGAATTAAAGAAAAACCACTAAAATTAACACTTAAAGTAAAATTCACCTAGTAACATTTTTATTTCTAGGGCTCTGATACACCAACTTAGCTTAGGCTAGTGTCTTGGAGTAGGAGAGTAATTAACTCTCCAAGACAGTAAAAACAAACAAGTAGCTGTATCTTGTGGTAGGGAAGAAATCCAATTGTTGCATTTATGCTCTGGGAAAGCTCCTCTTAAAGGAGAAGCACGAGTTCGTGTCCGAACCAGTGTGGGAATCAATCCTTCCTCATTGGGAACGACGCTAGATATTCACATATTAAAAACGGTAAACCTCAGATTAACCATTGTCGAGGAGCTTGGGGTCACTTGTTGGTAAACCTTGGATTATGTCAAGGAGCCTTCAAGGGGATTGAGCTTGCTACTCTGCCCTTGCGTGCGTATCGGATCGTAGACTGTTCCCCCAGGTGTATTTGTCTCAGTTGGTAACCTTAGTGGCCATATTATTTACGACTCTTCTTGAGGTGACAGTGGTGGGAAGATCCCACTGTACCTGGAGCAGACGTCGGCTAGACTCACTTGGATTTTCTGGGGGGTTCTCTTCACTCGAGACGGTTAAGTGGAGGAACTTGTTCCAGTCTATTCATTAAGCAGGTTGCCGGGGTAACTATTCCAACTTCCATTTCTGTATTGAACTCTGCGACGTTGGATTTCATCACCAACTAGTGTTTTCAGTACTGAAAGTTACTGTTTGTGTGTGTTTGATCTCCTAGATTCTTTAGGCGTGTGATTCAAATTTGTTTGGTTCTTTAGAGACTTTAGGTGCTTTTCATTGAGATTATACTTTGTTTGCGTGTGAAGTAGTTAAAAGTCTTTAACTGTGGCTGAATTACCAAGGCAGTCCAGTAGACTTCGGGGTGAGTCTCTTGAGTTAGTAAACGTGGTTGAGTTACTGAGGAGGTCTCGTAGACTTCGGGGCCAACCTCCTGAGGAAGTACCGAGCTAGCTTGAAGGCTTGAAAGTCCTCGTAACTCCTAGAGACAGTAGAGTTGGGTCACCTGAGGAAGGAGAATCTTCTTTGATAGTAAATCCTGATTTTCAACCGTTAGTAGCAGATTATAATCCACAGTCAGTGTCTGTCTCCGAAATCGCTGGTAGCTTTTCATCTACTAGTGATATAGGTGAAGAACCCAAAATATCCGAGCCTGAAAGTAAATTTGCTACTACTCTGACATTGGGGTTTGTTTCTCCAACTTCTAGTGGTCCTGGTTCACCTAGGGTAGAGAGAGTAATCACCCAAGATCTTCCTTCTGGACTTATTGCTATTGAAGAACTTGCTCCGGAAGAGGAAGTAGGCATCCCTATCCCTAAAAATCAACCTGTTATTGAACTAAGGGAGCGTGAATCAATTTTTTACAGTCCACCTAGGAGTAGTTCTTGGTATCTTTCTTTGACTAATTTTCTAGAAAACTCAGGGTTAAGTTTTTCACCACCTCATGCTCCTTATCACCCAACACCTAGAGGTTTTTATACTCCTGTCAATATGGCAGGACAGTCATCCATGTTTACTCAATCGCCCGAATCATTTTTGTACGGCGGTCCTTCTGTTCCCTCCGGGTATCAGTCACTTTCTGGTACTTTTTCGGGAGCATCTCCTCAACCCATTGAGCAAGGGTTATTAACTAGAAACAATGGTACTAAGCTGTTGAGCGTAGAAGACATTCTTATGATGTCAGGATCTATTCCCAATCCTCAACCTCAAGGTGGCCAGTTACCGCCTGGGGGCAGCCTCAATTAACGCCTGGGGGGCAACCTCAAGGTACACAATTTGCATCTGGGGGGCAACCTCAAGGACAGTACATACCTATGGGACAGTACGTTCCTCAAGGTCAACCCCAAACTCAATATGTACCCCAAGGTCAACCCCAATATCAATTTATACCTCAAGGTCAACCCCAGTATCAGTATGTGCCTCAAGGGTATCAACCCCAAGGTTAGTACTCGAACCAAGGTTTCCAACCACCCCAAGGTCAAACGTATGTTCAAGGAACGGGAAATGTACCTTTCAATTATCAATCCTACCCTCAACCCGGTTATGGTCCTCAATATTCTCAACCTGTTATGGTTCAGTACCCCAGAATGAATATAGTGTGGGATCCATCGCAAACCCAATAGGTGTTGCAGCCAAGTGTACAGTTGTCATCTCAAACTGGACAACCCTTAGTTTCTGGTTCACCCCAGCAACCAGTCCAGTCTAACATTCAAACTTTTGTACCTTCGGTAGTTTCTTAGCCTGGGCCCAGTACACCTCGTACTCCGCCTCAAACGACTGCTACAACTGCCGCAACATCTGTTCAATCTACCCCACCTACTTCTGGAGTATCGACAGCTCCGGTTTCTACTATTCCTGTATCTACTCCTCAGACATCTTTACCACCATTTGGATCTACGATTCAAACTTCGGTTTAGATGCCTGCAGGACAACCTGGTTTAAGTACGGTTGTCACAAGTCAACCACAATTCACTTATCAACCGTACCAGGGATAGTACCAATTCGGTCCTGCTATGCAGCAGCCAGTCTATTAGTATCAACCGTACCCTGGGTACACTTATCAACAACCTCAACAACCCCAGTACAGTCTGGTTAATCCTGGTTTTCCGGGAGGATACAATATCTCGAACGCAATTCCTATTCCTAGTTATCCTGGATATCCTCCTCCTGGGGCCGGTCTCATGACCCAGAGTTTTAGGGATCCTAATCGGCAGTTACCGTTTATCGCAACTTTGGACTTGCCTGACTTGTCGCGCCTAACGAATGATCCCATTAATTATCTTCCATTTTGGCCGCCAATGCCGAATAAGTTGCCTAGTGACATTCCCAAGTTCGAAGGTAAATCAGGAGAGGACCCGTCGAACCATGTGATGACTTACCACCTCTGGTGTGCATCTAACTCCATTACAGATGATTCAATCCGTCTTAGACTTTTCCAGCGCACTCTAATTGGTCTCGCGGCCAAGTGGTACATTGAGTTACCGTGAGGCACTTTTTATAATTTTAGTCAATTAGCTACCTCGTTTTTTACTCATTTTCAGTTGCCAGTCCGATATGACATTGGCACGGAATTGTTAATTTCGTTAGAACAATCAACATCCACTTACATTTCAGATCATATTCATGAGTGGAGACGTCGACGACGTTTAGTGAAGGTATTTATTCCGAATCAGATCTTGGCTGAGTGGTTTGTAAAATCTTTGTTGCCAAAGATCACTGAAGATGTTGCTAAAGCCAGAGTTGTTACTGAGGAGAAAGTAATTGCTCAAGCACAGTACCTTGACTTGGTCTATACTCAGTCAGGTACATTACACGAAAAAATACTCGATCTTCCCAAGCAAAATCAAATTGCTGCAGCTCCTTCGGGATCTCATGCAACTGATGGTATGATTGGTATGGTTAACACTAAAAGTAAGAAGAAGTCTTGCAAGAATTCTTCTCCTATCATAACCTTGCCTGATTCCCCAACAGGAGATTCTTCTGCAGAGATTTCTGCCGATATTCACGTTGTAGAGTCATCTACAGCCAAACCAAAATCCGGTGGGAAGAAGAAAGGAAAGAAGAAGAATAAAACGGACAAAAGTTCAAAGGAGAAACCTGAAAGGGCAGAATCCAATGATGAAAAGCGCAAACCTCGTTATCCTTTTCTCATTTGTGATGATGAACATTTTACAAGAGACTGCCCGCATCGTGTAGAGGTTGCGAAGACTGTCAAGGGTTCCCAAACTCTTGCTGTTTTGAAGGATCCTTTTCCGGCTCAAGACAGTAAGATGATAGGTTCATCCTCGAATGCCAATGAAGAACCCATACTGATGATGTCCCATGTTCGGATTGCGACTCGATCACAAGATTATGGTAGTAAAAGTCCTGTTGATGGTAAAGAAGTAGAATCTTCTCATTCTAATCCATCAACCTCAGCTCCCGGTTCCGATCCACTACAGATCGAGAAACCTAATCCAGACTTGGTAATCAAACCGCCCACCAAGGGTATACTTCGAAAGTCAGCTTTCAATCCACATGTGAGAGTGGCTCAGAATTATAACATTGTTGAGGATTTAGCTGTTTCACCCTCAGCAATGTCGGCTTTGGAAGTGCTGCAATGTCCAGCACAGCGTAAATTACTTTTGTCGGCTATAGGAGCTGTTGACGTTCAGGATCCGAACCTAATAATCTTCGAACTAGAAAATAGTACACCGCGGTTGCCTCATCAATTGGCTTTCCAGATTCCAATGATAGTCAAAAACAGGCCTATTCATTGGACTATAATTGATGAGGGAGCCTCAACGTGTATTATGTCGATATAGTGTTGGAGATCGCTTGGTTCTCCTTCGCTAAATCAATCCCCGATGATTCTAAAGGCCTTTGATGGCCGTGGGTTTCATCCTTTTGGCATTCTATAGGATTTGCCTATAGGGGTTGAAGGAAAAACTGTTAGTCTAGATGTGGAGGTGGTTGATGCCCCTCTAGATTACAACCTTCACTTGGGTTGAAGTTGGTCTTACACTATGACAGCGGTCGTTTCATCGGTCTTTCGAGTAATAAAGTTTCCACACAATGGAAAGATCGTAACAATAGACCAGCTGGCTTACTTTTCATCCGACCCAGCCTCTTCGGAGAGTATTCAACATGTTGGTAAAACGACTATCCCATATAAGGATGTTGGAGTAGGATTAGTTAAAGATGTCAATTTACTGGGAACGTTTCCTTTTCCTCCAATCAACGCATCATCTTCGTTTGCAACCATTCATATGATTACATCAGACACCATTATTTATGATGATCCTTGGATTGTCCCTTCTGAATCTGAGATAGACTCTTTTGGTAATACCATGCCTTTGAGTCCATATGAAATTGCCTATGAAGTTGTGCAGTCATTTGCTGACCCAAGTTCAACCAAAAATGACTTAATGAATGTGGTCCGTGAGGAATCACTTTTCACATCAACCTCAGATTTAACCATGTTTTCTGAACTTGTTCACTCTGATGAGAAAATTCGTGAAATCCAATGTGTAGATGATTTACCATGGGAAGATCTCCATCACAGATCTTCGTTTTTACCTGAGGATGATCGTTTTGAAAATGATTTCTCATCAATTTTTACAACTGAATATGTCAAGGAACCTCAGAATCCAATGAAACATCCTGATTCAGAGTTAAATTTGGGAAACATCTCTCGAACTATTCCTATTGACATTTCGGTTAAGCCCGGAATTGTTGAGAACATTCATATAGGTGCCTCGTGTACAGATGACGAAATTCAATTATATAAGGCCCTATTTCAAGAATTCTGTGACGTGTTTGCCTGGTCCTATGAGGAAATGCCAGGAATTGATCCCACGATTGTTGTTCATGAAATCAAGACTTACCCGGACGCTAAACCCGTCCGGCAACGTTTGCGTCAGATTCACCCACGAAAAGCTGCTGCAATTAAAGCAGAAGTTGAAAAATTATTGAAAGAAGGTTTCATTTATCCGATCCCGTTAACGGATTGGGTATCAAATATTGTTCCGGTTAACAAAAAGCAGGGAACAATAAGAATATGCATCGACTATAGGGACATTAATCAAGCCTGTCCAAAGGACAATTACCCAACTCCCTATATCGATCAAATCATTGATGATTGTGCCAGCAGCGAAATATTCTCCTTTATGGACGGTTTTTCCGGATACAATCAAATCAACATTCCACCTGTCGATCAACCAAAAACAGCTTTCATTTGTCCATGGGGGACATTTGCTTATTGCAAGTTACCTTTTGGGCTTAAGAATGCCGGAGCAACTTTTCAAAGGGCGATGTCTTATCCGTTTCATGACATCAAGCACATTGTGCAACCGTATCTCGATGATTTGCCTGCTCATTCCTTACATCGAGTTGATCACCTCATCCATTTACGAGCAATCTTTATGAGGTGTAGGCATTATTGTATTCATTTGAACCCACACAAATGTGTCTTCTGTATAGAAACGGGTCGATTGTTGGGGTTTGTAGTTTCAAAAGCCGGCATTCGTGTCGATTCCTCGAAGGTCGAAGCTATCATCAAATTGCCTCCTCCTTCAAGTCTTCGCCAACTCCAAAGTTTGCAGGGGAAAGCAAACTTTTTACGACGATTCATTCCTAACTACGCCGAGGTCACAAAGGGTTTTACCCAGTTGTTGAAGCAAAATACTACATTTTATTGGGATGAGATAGCTTAGAAATCTTTTGATGCACTCAAACACGCGTTGACCCATGCACCGCTGTTGCATCCTCCCAACTACAACCATGATTACTTCTTGTATCTCACCGCCTCTCATTCCACCGTTGGAATGGTCTTAGTTCAGGAAGATGAATCAGGAACTGAACATGTGATATATTACCTTAGTCAAACTTTAAATCCAACTGAGCTAAAATACTCACATGTGGAGAAATTGGCATTGGCAGCTGTTCAAGCTGTCCAATGTTTTCGTCACTGCATTCTACTACGCAAAACTACGGTAATTTCGAATTGCAACCCTATGATCTACATTTTGACCAAGCAATTGCTAGGGGGCAAGTAATCTAAATGGATCGTTATCCTGCAGGAGTTCGACTTGGAATTTGAGAAATCTAAGTCTAAGAAATCTTTAGTTTTTGCAGAGTTAATGTGTGACTTCCCGCGTGTTGACACAGAAACTGTGGCGGAGGAGCCCATTGCAGACGAATCCTTGTTTCTAATCAACACTTTAGATCCGTGGTATGGGGATATCATCGTTTATCTCCAGACCCAATCCTTTCGGCCAGAAATTTCAAGGTCAGAACGTCGAAAAATTCGATTCCAGTCCCAAAAATTCAGGATTATTAGAGATACTCTTTATCGCCGTGGGGTAGATTCTATTTTTTGACGTTGCTTAACTCACGAGGAAGCTGAAAGGGTTCTAAATGACTGTCACTCTGGAGCGTGTGGCGGTAATATGTCTGGGTTTGCCACAGCCCAAAAGATATTGCGCGCTGGCTACTTCTGGTCGTCTTTATTTAAAGATTGTATTACGGCGGTCCGAAAATGCCACAACTGCTATATTTTTTATTGTAAGATGCGCGCTCCTCCTGCTCCTCTCCACCCTATAATTTCCGTTGGTCCTTTTGCCAAATGGGGTATCGATTTTATTACATTTAACCCTCACTCGGCCCAGGGGCATGCGTATATCATCCTTGTGGTAGATTATTTTACTAAGTGGGCCAAGGCGATGCCTACATTTGAGGCAGACGGCAAGACAGCTGCAATTTTCATGTTCAATCATATAATTGCTAGGTTTGGTGTCCCACAAGCGATAACAACTGATCATGGGCGTCATTTTTGAAACGTTATGATGACCGAACTTACTGGCTAGCTTGGTTTACGTCACGATAGTTCAACCCCTTATTATCCACAAGCGAATGGTCTGGTTGAATTCATCAACAAAGTTTTAGTCATCATGATCTGACGAATCATTGGGATTCATCGGTCGAATTGGCACAACATGTTATTTTCAGCGCTTTGGGCATACCGAACTTCAGTAAAAACATCAACAGGGCTCACTCCTTTCCAACTAGTCTATGGTTTGGAAGCTGTGTTACCCATTGAATGTGAAATCTCGTCACTCCAAATGGCCATCCAGTTACTTCCAGCCACTTTCGAAGAGGAAAAGCATTTGTTATACTTGGCTTAGTTATATGAGAATCGATGTGTGTTGTAGGGAAAAGTATCCGACTCGGATGACCCTAACCCACTCTAAGGGTGACAGTTCCTTAGCAACAACTGTAAAACAAACTACTGAAGGTTTACTTCTTTATGAAAGCAAAAGAGGATGGAGAAAGCACTAACCGTTGCCTTGCGCTTAATGTCGAATCCAAACTCTCCTCTTTGGCCGCTTGCTCCTAGCTCTTTGTCCTTCTGCTCGCCCAGCTGCAATGAGATCCTGCACAATGACAAAGAAGGAAACTACAAGAGGCATGAAATCATAACTGGTTCATGGATTAGTGTAAACCAAACATGCAATCATCACAATACATAATTGAAACAAGAGCACATAGAAGAACCTCAATAGCTTTTATTAATGAAGAAATAAAGGTTCTGAGAGGATTACAACCATTGCAGGCTCCAACCCAGCAACACCTCCCAGCAGAAAGAATTGCTCTTCTTCACCTCTCTCAAACAATCACCCAATAACTCAAGAATGAAACCAACAGCATATCATTACTTTGCACAAAATTCCAGCCTCCTGAGCTCATAGGAGAGAGCTCAATATATATATGAATTGAGAAAGGATGAGTCAGCTTGCAACTGATGTGTAGCTGCCTTGTGTCCTCTCTCGCTTCAGTTAATCTTTAGTTGATCTTCAGTTCTTGAGTCCACTTGGTGAACCTTGCTTCCACTTGGAGAAACAAAGCCTCTGACTCATCACAAGGCGAAATACCTGATCCAAGTGTCATTTTTGGAAGATTCCAAAGCAATGACTCACTGTGCCACATGTCCAAACTCGCCCAACGCAGGTAGGCTTTGTTCTGCCTGCTTTGCAACGCAGGTACACCATGGAGCAGTTGTGTTTCAGTGCAGAAGCCTAGTGGAGCACCTGCTTTGATTTCAGGATTGCTTGTTTTTGAGTGTTTTCAGGTGGAGAACTGATCTGAGAGCTGTTGGTTTGCTGACCTTGTTCCTCTAGGGGTAGGAACATCATGTTTAGGGAACTTTGGATCCCTTGGATTATTGACAATTCATGCTTGTTGCTGTAAGGCACAAAATTGTCTATAACAGATGCCCCCTAAAGTATGAGGTCGTTTATCGGGTGAAATGCTTTATTGAGAGGATCCGAAGTTCATTCAATCTGCTGAGAAGTGTCCTGTAATAAGATACAATACAATACATTATTTTTCATACATTTTTCATGATCTAGCTGAGGCGGGCATTCCCATGCTCAGCTTTATAAATACATTTTGGTACATAGAACAGACGATCGTCTGATGCTAGACTGATAATTCTCTGCCGAATTTATCATCCTTTGAAAAAGGATGATCATCTGTTGCAATGATGTACATATCAAATGTCTTTATGTCCTAAATATATATCGCAGCCCGGATGGATGAAACTAGATCCGGGGTCTTCAGTCTCTTCCGATCTTCACTCGATGTACAAGTCGATCCATGTGAGAATTTCTTGAAGTCGAACATGGAAAGACATCGCTTGATTACCGGTCAATGATGTAAACCGTTAACAAGCGCGAGAGGAATCACCTATAAGGATGATGACCCTCAAGGTACGGCAGTACAATCTACATGGTGGGAATAAAGGACTTGGCGTCGACCACCATGCAAAATCTTCTGGTCGAAGGTCATTGATGTATACCTGTCGCCGGAAGTGAGAAACTTGCCATTGAGGCATGCAAGCTTCAAAGTACTGAGGGGGGTGCTCCTAGATCAACTCCTTGGATAATGAGATGATGTCGACAAGGAGCGATCCGTCAAAGGAGGGCCTTAATGAATCCCACATCAGTGACATGGAACGGAGCTAGTGATTATGATGAGGTGAAAACAAACTGTGATGTATGATTCAGGGTGGCGGTCATGAAGTGGATGAAGGATAATGTATGGCAGTGGGTGGAACACGGTTGACTCTTTACAGAACCACATCTCTTGAACATATAACGACACTGATGTGATGGATTGGTAGCATTACCCCAATGGTGGATGGTGTGGCGAGGACCATGATTCTGCGACCGGTGAATGAAACAACCCAACCCGATGCGGTACGGAGGACAAAGTGTCATGTTCAAGAGCGACTTGCTACCATTAATACTGTGAGGTTCTCCCAATTTTTCCCCAGTCATTGCTGACCAGTACCTCTTTATTTTTGTCAAGCTTGAGGAGGATAACATATGCTTGTTCTATAACCTGCCCTTCGGCAAGCCCATCGCTATGTTTTAACGAGCCTAGCGATAGGGAAACTCGTTCTCGTCTAAAGACAAGTTTGTCGCTATTTAATCATTTTAACGAGTCTAATGACAAGGAAAACTCGGTCCTTTTCATTTTTAGAGAGTCTGAAAAGGTACGAAAAGTTAACTCCAAAATTCCTTTTTCGTCATCTAATCCCTTAAGTCCGAAAAAGTTTAAAACAATACAGAAGGGATGAATTTTCGGTTGCTTTAACGAGCCGAACAAACAAGCGCTCGATCTTTTTGTGCAATAATCCCTCAGGTCCAAAAAGATTAAAATCTATAGGAGGGATAGCTTTCCGGTCGCTTTAACGAGCTGGAAGGCCAAAACTCGGCAAACTTTTCATATTTTACGAGTCAGTGAAAAGAGCTCAAAGAAGACTCGTCTTTTGAGGAACGAGTGATGAACAGGGATATCAGCAGATTCCAGGTACAGGTCGGAATTCTCCAATCACGGCAGTGTCACAAGGATGGCTAAGTGAAATCACTCTTCGCAGCTGTTCCTCAAAATGGGTAAACAAACATATGGAGGTGAACGATTGGCCAAATGAACGGATGGAGGTGATGGCATATAAACACGACCAAGGGCTTTTAATATGGCTT
This sequence comes from Pinus tabuliformis, assembly GCA_031772625.1. NCBI lineage: Eukaryota > Viridiplantae > Streptophyta > Pinopsida > Pinales > Pinaceae > Pinus > Pinus tabuliformis. The sequence goes on from CM062812.1 coordinate 10,161,023, forward strand.
TCAAAGGTTACATTTCTCGAGGTTGTTTACCGGTTCATTTTTCTGGATGAGCTTGAACTGCTAGGGAAAGATTGCTCACAATTTACGTTTATTTTTTAACGAGCATGAACTTCTGCACAAAAACTGCTCGATGATTGCTTTTATTTTTTAACGAGCATGAACATTGCTAAAACTGCTCGAAGATACGCTTGCATGCCCCCAGCATAATAACGCAAAACGAGGTGCATGCCCCCCAAGCTTCATTGCATTCAACTTTGTTGGTTGGAATGAAGGTTTACCATTGAGATCTGGAAAGGGGATTGTTTCATTTTTTAATGAGGTTGACATAGTAAAAGAACTATCCTCATTTACTCCTTATTTCATTTTTTAAACGAGGTTGACTTGAGAAAGGAACTATCCTCGAAGTTTTAGATCCGCTAGAAACAGAAGGTCTCATATTCCATTGTGGTCATTTCCGCCAGATTACTTGAAGGCGGCAATGCGGAAGTACCCATTAAAGTAGGGTCTTTTAGGAAAATGACTCCGATATTTTGGAGAGAGTGATTCCTTCCCTGGATCATAGGAATGCTTCCCGTAGTAAATGGTGGCACAACTTTTGTCGAAGTTGTCGTCGAACTGCTTGGTTGATCATTTCCTTTACCGTTCGACGACTGCGGATTCCCGCAGTTTTTGCATTTTGTCGAAATCAAATCATCATTCTGTTGTTTAGAGGTCGACACCATTAGCACCTGGCACCGGGAAGTATCTCCACTATCAACCAGATTTTGACTTGGATCGGGAAACGGATCAGTCAATACAGCTGGGGTTTGTGAATTCTTTAAGAATCTTTTAAACTCGGCTTTATATGGACAATATCTTGTCCAATGATCCTCATCACATCTTTGACACCCAGAAGGTGGTTTCCCTTTTCCAAAACAAGTTTTTCGAGGAGACGAATCTCCTTGTTTTTTCTTCTCTTTGTTTTGATTATTCCTGCTTACTGGTTGATTGGTTTCTTTGCCCTTATCTGTCGATACGGCATTTACTTCCGAAGCAAGAACTTCTTCATGCGCATTTTGATTCGAATCCTTACGGGCCTTCTTTTGATGGGTCCTTTTCGGATTCGTGTTTGCCGTGCCAATCACGCCATCGCCGACATGAGAGTCACTGTTTGATTTAGGAGGAGGAGGGATTGAAAACTCTGGTCTAGGGGCGTCTGGTATTTTGTCATAGAGCGTGCCGGACTGAGTATATACTAAATCCAAGTATTGTGCACGAGCGATAACTTGCTCTTCTGTTACGGCTCCTCCCTTTGCTACATCTTCCGTTATAGCCAGAAGTAATGACTTTATAAACCACTCAGCTAAAAGCTGATCAGGAACGTATGTTTTAACCATTCTTCGTCGACGTCGCCACTCATGTATATGATCTGATATATGAGTTGCGGTTGTCTGTTTGAAGTTAGTCAATATCTCTGTTCCTGTTTCATACCTTATTGGTAATTGAAAGTGGGTCAAGAATGTTGTGGCAAGGGAGCCAAAATTGTCGAACGAAGCTCTAGGCAATTCTATATACCATTTTGCCGCCGGACCTGTCAATGTCCTCTGAAAGAGGCGAAGCCTTATCGAATCGTCATTCAAAGTGTTTGACGAACACCACAGATGAAATGTCATCACATGATTCGACGGGTCTTCACCTGGATTTCCATTGAATTTAGGAATATCGGATGGGAGCTTGTGTGGAATCACTGGCCACCAAGGGGCGTAAGCAATTGGATCGTTTGTTAACCGATGTAAATCAGGCAACTCTAAAGTCGCCACGAATGGTAACTGCTGGTTCAAGTTAGGTGAAGCATAACCAGGATACGATGGAATCGCCTGAACAGTCGGTCTTTGCATACCAGCATAATGGAGTTGATGTTGGTATGATGAATACGGTTGATGGACTTGGCCACTATAAAGTGGTTGATTTTGACCATTTTGAATATATGGTTGTCCAGTATTCGCAAATATTTGCTGTTCAGAACCTTGGTACACTTGTTGGAATTGCGGCTGTTGGTATTGCATTATCCACGGTTGCGACACCATGGGTTGTTGCGCTACACTAACCATTGGACCAAGATGTGGGGTAGTCGTACCCAACTGTACTTGTGTTGTCCCACCAGTAGGTGATTGTGGTTGGGTCGCAGGGTCAAGTGGCTGTTGCATGAGAACCTGAGCAATCTGACGTTGACACACAACAGGCATTGTTTGAACTTGCGACACGGTCACAATAGCCGGTGTAGTTGGGATGTTTGTCACAGGTACACACTGTTGCATAGAATATACAACTCTTGGTGGCTGGGATAGCACAGGTACCCAACTACTCGTTGCAATTCCACCATAACTTGAATAAGGTTGAGAGCTCCCGTATGGGTACTGCCCCCCATACGGTAGCAACCCAGAACTCAAGGCAACTGCCTGCCTTGGAGGACTGGATGGCCTAATTAGATTCCCAAAAGGGTCAATTTGATGGGCCTCACCATGAGAGTTACCAGACATCACTCCGGAACAAACAGGAATAGACCATACTGTCGAGATAGTCTCTTGATGGACTCCTTCTAGCGACTGCGAGCTAGTTGGGACAGATGGTATGCCGGCGAACATTGTTGGATTGGTAGCAGGTAATTCTGCCGTCGCCGTGTCATTCGACACAGTCCTAGATGTCGACGGTTGTTCAGTCATTTTTAGTCTATCCAATTGATCACCTAGTGATTCTACAGGAACTTCCACTGGTGATGGACAAACTTCTGTTGTAGCAGGAAATAGAGTGACCCCTACTCCAAATTGAATTGGAGTGGATACTTGCGATTCCTCTATAATTTCCTCTATTGCAATCAGACCAGGTGGAAGAGGAAGACCGTCAGGTCCGTAAAAGATTTCCGGTGCCGAAGAAGGGGTTGTATCGAACGCGACGGATGTTTGAGGAACAAAACTCTCTGGACCGGTTACAGATGGAACTGGTTCAGTCATACAAGTATTTGCCCCCAGACTAGGATCAGTATTACTGTCCCTCTGTGGCGATTGAACTTCTTCTATAGAGGCAGGGTTTCCGGAAATGTTTGGAGTGACCAGAATCTCAGATGTTGTTGGAACGCTTGTTCTAACTTTTAAAGGAGATTTTGAACTGGTTCGACGAGCTCGCTTTGTCCGGATTGTTTTCGATTCCGGAGACAAAGACGGTTGACTCGCAAGCCTCCGAGAATGACGGATATTCAATTGACTTTCTTCCACGATTGCGGATTACTCAATCAACTAAAATATAAAGGGGAAAATTTGTGTTTCCGATTTGAATGAATTTTATTAGACGCTTTTAAACATAACTTTGCTTTTTCATGTTTTAAGAGTCGAGAAAAAGCTAAAGATGACTCTAGTCGCCTTCGATGTATTAACGAGCCCGAAGTGACAAATGCTCGGTTGGACCTTTTCAGTTATAGAGTTTGAAAAGGGCCAAAAGAAACTGCTCTGGAGATCTAGGCAGAGGGTGTGCCAAACCTTTCACGAAACCACAGAATACGTTTTACGGTACGGGTGGTCGATCTTCGTGAATGCTGTGTTCACTGCATCGCGATCAGTAGGGCGGCCGACACGGCTTCCTATGGATAAAGGATAATTGCCTATAGGGGTCTCCCAATATATACTCGACGGTACGTGGGAGCACAAGTCTGTATTAGTGCCACCGACTCTCAGGAGGAATCACCCACCTTCATAGAGATCGACAGTCACTATGTTTAACGACGCCGGAACACGTCTCTACCTAGACCTCTAGATGTTTGCGTTATGTTTCAAATGCGTTGTTAGGTTCATTCAGTATATTTTAAGTTGATCTTTTTAAAGTTTGCCTTTCAAGGTTCACCACGAGATGTATATGACAAATTCCTAAATGCAGCCTAAGATGAGAAGCAAGCTTTTTCAAATCTTTTGACTGATGAAAATCTTAACTACTGAGAGAGAAAGAAGGCAAATTCTTTTCACACAGTTCATACAGCACAAACTAATGCACTTTCTCCTAAATCATCATGCAAACTTTTTCAAATGCAAAATGCACAATGCATGTATTTTCTTTTCCTTTTCTTAATGTGGATGGATACAAAAAGAAAGTGGTTATATAACTTTGATTTCGATTTAAAGCGAAAGTAAACAAGCTTGTCCAAAATCAAAAGACACCTTAAGATTCACTTGATTAATCACTGGAAATACATGAAATCAAACCATACGAACGTAAGTAAAACGACTAACCAGCTATGGACAGCAAACAAGCTAACTCTTTAGACCAGCAAAACGCCTAACACAGGTTCAGATCTAAGAGGCCAAAAGCATGACTAGTTTACTTTTCGTTATGGGAAATTGTAAATGAGCAAGAAATACAAAGAACAAGTACAATTTCGTTATATAACAGAGGCAGAATGATGGCAAGTAATATTGGTTTCAAAACAGGCACAAGACTGACACCTAGCAGCAAAACTAAGTGAAAACAGGCAAGAGAAAGGAGGAAACCCCAAATGCACTAAGCAAATTTGGGTCAACGCAGGCTCTGCACAGTCAAACTGGCTCTCAGCACAGGTAGCTAGTTCGGGACCTGCGTTGCAAAGCAGGTAGCCTGTGTACTACCTGCTTTGGAAAACGAGAGTTGCGTTTTCACAGTTTCCGGGTCATAATTTTCTCAAAAATGCACGGCTTTTGCTCAAATCAGAAGCATTCAGTCAAGCATACTCAAAGGGATGATTTAGAAGGTGCAAAGCTATCACTAAGAGCTTACAAGGATCTTTGTAGATCAGCTCTTCAAATCATGAATCTGCTTAGACAATGAGCAAGAGTAGCAGCCCCTCTACTTCGCTTTTGATATAGTCAAAAGCTTTTCGATTTGGTACTCTTTTGTTCAGGAAATGAATAGCAAAATACTACAAACACAATCAAACGGATACGATCCCCAGCGGAGTCGCCAGTTTGTTGTAGGGAAAAGTATCCGACTCGAATGACCCTAACCCACTCTAAGGGTGACAGTTCCTTAGCAACAACTGTAAAACAAACTACTGAAGGTTTACTTCTTTATGAAAGCAAAAGAGGATGGAGAAAGCACTAACCGTTGCCTTGCGCTTAATGTCGAATCCAAACTCTCCTCTTTGGCCGCTTGCTCCTAGCTCTTTGTCCTTCTGCTCGCCCAGCTGCAATGAGATCCTGCACAATGACAAAGAAGGAAACTACAAGAGGCATGAAATCATAACTGGTTCATGGATTAGTGTAAACCAAACATGCAATCATCACAATACATAATTGAAACAAGAGCACATAGAAGAACCTCAATAGCTTTTATTAATGAAGAAATAAAGGTTCTGAGAGGATTACAACCATTGCAGGCTCCAACCCAGCAACACCTCCCAGCAGAAAGAATTTCTCTTCTTCACCTCTCTCAAACAATCACCCAATAACTCAAGAATGAAACCAACAGCATATCATTACTTTGCACAAAATTCCAGCCTCCTGAGCTCATAGGAGAGAGCTCAATATATAGATGAATTGAGAAAGGATGAGTCAGCTTGCAACTGATGTGTAGCTGCCTTGTGTCCTCTCTCTCTTCAGTTAATCTTTAGTTGATCTTCAGTTCTTGAGTCCACTTGGTGAACCTTGCTTCCACTTGGAGAAACAAAGCCTCTGACTCATCACAAGGCGAAATACCTGATCCAAGTGTCATTTTTGGAAGATTCCAAAGCAATGACTCACTGTGCCACATGTCCAAACTCGCCCAACGCAGGTAGGCTTTGTTCTGCCTGCTTTGCAACGCAGGTACACCATGGAGCAGTTGTGTTTCAGCGCAGAAGCCTAGTGGAGCACCTGCTTTGATTTCAGGATTGCTTGTTTTTGAGTGTTTTCAGGTGGAGAACTGATCTGAGAGCTGTTGGTTTGCTGACCTTGTTCCTCTAGGGGTAGGAACATCATGTTTAGGGAACTTTGGATCCCTTGGATTATTGACAATTCATGCTTGTTGCTGTAAGGCACAAAATTGTCTATAACAATGTGATGCTACATTGGTGATCGAGACTCACGCAAAACTGAATGAAAGCTCAGTATGATCGAAATGTGACCCCTCGAAAATTTTCGGAAGGAGATCTAGTCTTAGTTTACGATCAAGCTAATGATAAATTAGGCGCTGGAAAATTCGTTCCTATGTGGCATGGTCCCTATGTTGTCAAGCGAAAGCTAGCCAAAGGGGCCTATGAATTGGTAGAATTTGATGGGGACTCTTTGGGTAAACCCAGAAATGGCCTTTACTTGAAGAGGTATTATGCTTAAAAGAATGGGTATGGAGATTTAGTTAGGATAGTTTTTCTTTCTAGCTGGTGTGTTTTAGTTTAAACAATGTGCTTAGCTTAGAGAGTTTTTTCATCATTATTCCTACTTATCTTGGTTTTACTCTTGATATTCCAGATGTCGGTGCCTCTCCAAACATACATTGGTTTCGCTGATGGTGCTTGTCGTAATACACGGAACATCTCTTCCGCAGCTTGGGTTATCTATTCGCCCTCTGACGAGTTAGTATCTATGCATGGGGTAAGCCTCGGTCAAACAATGAACAACATTGCCGAGTATAATGAAGTGATTGAGTTATTATCTGAATCTATTTCATTTGGGGTTCGGAGTTTGATAGTGAGGTTAGATTCTGAACTCGTTGTATTACAGCTTAATAGAGTGTATGCCATCAAAAATCCAGTGTTGTTAAGATTATTTTTGAGAGTACGTCTCTTGGAACGTGAATTTGATTATATTGAATATCAACATATTCCAAGGTCTTTAAATACATTAGCAGATGCAATTGCTTCTCGAATGTTAAATAGACATTTGCAATAATCATACATGTAAATTTAAAACCATTCCATAACATGATTTACAAGATAAGCCGGTAATAGTGATATATATATAGGAGTGTGTCAAAAAATACATCGTCCTCGATCATAGGTTGAAAAACACCTTATGATCGGCAAAAATGATAAGTACAAAAAACAAAAATGTCACATGTGCCCACAATAGGCGATCATCCTATCACTGGTGATGATCTCTATAAGAAACCACTACACGGGCCACCTTACAAAGGAACCTCCTAAAAGGTCCTGGGACCCCAATCACATAGCGCTGAAGTCGACGAGGAATGTCGTCTATAGTGGTCTCAGGAATATCTCCTGTCAAGCGCTCGAGATGACCCTCCAACTTGGCCAAAACCTCTGCTGATTCGTCCTGTGGGGCTGGCGCGGGTGCAACTAGTTGCCTCCCCTCGTAAGGCCAGAGAGCGGCTGGTCGCTGTGGACCCACATCTGCATTTGAAATTTTTGCTATCAGTTTTGAGACGATGAAAAAATAACAAAAAATTAAAATAGAAAAATGTTGAAAAGGATTTTACCTGACTCGTCCCACTGCTCTCCCAGTGGAAGAACCATGTCTGGGTCACCACGAAAATCTATCCCAGTGTAAGGGAAGTCCTGAATGGAAAAAACCTGGTTTTCCAACCATTGGAAATACTCAGGTTTGAATCGAGCAACCTCTGTCCTCTCATCCGAGTGACGGGCCATGACTGCGACCCATCGCATCAGTTTGGGCTCTCGAGGAAGCCCGACTCCAACAGTAAGGTGCTGTGGGATCAGCATAGGAACCCTCTCCAGGCCAAAACTCACGACCAAAGCCCCATAACCAAAGGTCTTTAGTCATCCGTTCTTGGCCTTGGTCAGTTGGCCTTTCACATTAGCCAACACAGCATCGCACCAGTTGAAGATGGTGCCTCGAAAGCAATCAAATGCCATACGCATCTGGGATCCGGTGGCAATATGTAATGCAGCAGCTCCGCAAAGTCTGGTGACAGTGAACGCAATCATCATGAGCTCAGGACGGGATATGGTCTTTATGTATATCCCTTTGTCTCTAGCCTGGTTGTTGCAGTACTCTAGCTGGAGGCTATCGACAGACTGGCCACCTGGCCTAGTGCCATGCAGAGTCAAGTCTTCGCCTCTCTTAGGCAAACCAGTCAATAAATATATGTCCGCCAGCTCGATTTCGAGCTGGTGGCCACCGATGAAAAAGCACTGGTCCTGTATGCTCCATCTGTCAACCAGCCATTGTAAGAAATCCACCTGAGCCCTCATGCCAGGAATGGCCCAGAATTTATACAAGCCGCATGCCCTCAAAGCATCAAGTGAAGGCTGATGATTCCATGCGGCAGCATCCATGTCCTCATGCTCTCGTTCACGCCAATCTAGCATGATGTACTCTCTGCATCAAGCATAAAGACAAATTAAAATGCTAGAAAATATTTTGTGTGGTCCATTTTTGAGAATTTTTGGGTTAAAAACACTTGCGGCGGGGACCGCACCCTCCAGGTTAGACACAGTGCATGGGACCGCACTTTGTCTACACGAAAGGTGCGGACCCCAAGCTTTTTCCCAATGGAGAAAAAGTCAGGGTCCGCAAGTCCGCAATGGTAAACCTGCGAGCCCCCGCGCGTGGGTTTTGTGCCTAAAATCCCTCCCAAAAATTAAATAAATGACTAAAACAAAAAATTAAATGGTTAAAAATGAAGAGTGGGATGATGTGGATTACCTGGAGAAGACGACGTTCGATTCTGACGGTTGGATTTTCCACAATATTCACGGGAAGTTTTCTGAGCAAAAGCACTATTTTCTCACCCAAACTCAAATGGTAAAAATGAATTGACAAAAGCCCTTTTTATAAGTTTTTTGAGTAAATAAATTGCAAATTTGTTTATGTTTCACTTTGAAAAGGTATTTTGCGACATTTTTATCCATTTCAAACAGGTATGAGTAATGTTTGTGTTTTTGTGCAGAATAAAGGATTATTCAGGCGAAATCTATCATTTTCGATGAAAAAACATGTAGAGTCATCTTTAAGCTCTTTTCTGACTCCTAAAACATGAAAAGATTGCCGAGTATTTCTTTTAAACTCGTTAAAACCGAATTAAAAGACGGTCCACTTACAACTCTTTTCCGACCGTAAAAACATGAAAAGATTGCCGGATTTTTGTCTTTTCAAATTCGATATCGGTCATAAAACGACATGTCGTTGATCGCTTTTTTACTTTTTCGGGTCAAAGGCACTAATGACGAAAAGTACTCCTTGGTCGTAAAAGATCAAATGGTTCTCTCAAGTATTATTTTATACTTTTCGGGCTTGGGAGACACAAATTTACGAAAAAGGTCAACCTTGGAGTCTTCTTAAGTTTTTCAGACTCTCTAAAATTGAAAAACACTGAGTTTCTCCTATACTGAACTCGTTAAAATTTCACAGTAAAGGACCTGTTCAATTACAAATGGGAACGAACCACTCCTTCTTAGGGTTCAAATTTAAACTAAGTTGGACTCATCCGAAGGATGAGCTTATAATCAAGCAAATGTTATCCTCCTCAAGCTTGTCAAAAATAAAGAGGTACTTGCTAGAAATAGTGGGGGAAAAGAGAGAAAAATGAGCCTGTTTGTCATACTTTGTAACCACTATTGAACACGACACTTTCATTCACCTGGGTTGGGAAATCCTTTGCCTAACAGTTGATCAAACCACATTGAAAGTCTTCAGCCGGTTTCTGGGTATTAACTTTGGGTCAATTGTACCAAGCCATCTGTCGTGTCGTTATGTGTTCAAGAGGTCACTGCTAATAAGCCATTCATTTGCAAAATATCTATCATCCATCTTGACCATCCCTGAGTCAGTCCTTGCAACTAAATTTCTTCAACTTGATCTATGATTTCGTGTTGTGGGCTTGCCTACGACGGATCGCTTTCTATCGACATCAGCTCATTATCTAGAAAGATGATCTAGGAATCGTCAGTATCTTGGAATCTGCATGCCTCAATGGCAGGTTTCTCGCCTTTGATGACAGTTTACATCATTGACTTTCGATCAAAGGATTCCGTGACATGTTCGACATCAATACATTTATTCGAATCTCATGGATCGTACTAGGTACTTTGAGAGCCATTGACATCACTGGTGGTTTCTCTCACACTTGTTAATAGTTTACATCATTGACTGGTAATCAAGTGGTTTCTACCATGTTCGACATCAACACATTCATTCGCATGGATAGAATCGTATTGTTTCGGGAAGTAGAAATGAAGACCCTGGATCTAGTTTCCACAATCCAGGCTGAGAGGAATTTTATATTCATTATATAATGGACTATTCATAAACAGATGGTTGTGTCCATACTGTGTCCACATGAGTCTATACTTGTGATGTTTTACAAGATCATTCCTGTACTAGAGCAGTAGTTAGTTGCTCTAGTCAGTTTTGATCTGAGTATGGGAATGCCTACCTTAGCGATGATATGATCTCATATATATATCTTGCATTGAATGTTTTTACAGGTTCCAACCAGGCTCTCCACAAGATGATCCTCGAAATGATAAAGTACTTCACTCTTCCTAAATGATAAGAAATCCTCATCTACTATAGACTTCGCACTTTAGGGGGCAATCTCTTACACAAAAATATCGTCACCATGATTATTTGCAGTCAGTATGGGTCTATCATCACTTGTACTGTCCTCCTAAGCCAGTCTCAGACCTCAGCTCTTCAAATCAAGCTTTGGAAATGAGAGAAAGACATTAAAAATCAATGTAACTCTGGTTCCGCACTTTCTCTCATGGTCACCTGCGGTCCCACACCTTCTATGTACAACAACTGCGGACATGCCCGCTCTGTCCCTAACGGTGTAGGTGCAGACCCCTGTGAAAGTCAAAAGGCGCAAGTTTTATCTTAAAAAACTCACTTTGGGTTAATTCTAGAGGTTTCTAGAAGGAATTTTGACGAGGATTGTTCGCTCTGAGGTGGTTCATGCATCCCAAAAGAGAAGGAGCTAATCCCTTGATGAGAGGAGCTATCCCTTTGAAGGAGGGCTTTATCCATTTGAAGGAGGACCTAATAACCTCCCTCCATTGCACTATAAATACAGGCATTGGGCTGGTTGCTGGAGAGGTTAGAAGCTGAACATTTTTTAGGGTAAATGCTGGTGAAATCAAGACTTCCTAGTTGAGCTTAAGAGGAGAGATCACACATCTTTTTGGCTTCATTAGGGAGTGAGTGAAACTTGTCAAAGTAGAGGAGACTTCTTGCTGGACCCTGGGAGGAGCTTGTACAGCGTCAAGGCAAAGGTTGTAAAGTTCTTCTTCTTTTGAATTAATACAATCAAACTCATTTTTCTCAACAAGTATCTTATGTTATCTGTTTCATGGACTCCTTGACTTTCATGTTAAATATGCTTTATGCAATTGGATTTTCAGGTGCTATTTAATTTGTTTGTCTTGTTTGTGTTTGCAGATTCGCGAAAAGGAGCTCATTTGGATCAAAGGAGTGAGGGCATCCACAAGCTTGTGTTGGACCTAAGGTAGGCCCTAAAAACACTTGTTTGCTATTGTTTATCAAAGCATATTTAGAGAAAGACAGTGTTTGGTTGGTTTGCTTGTCATTAGGTCTTCTTTAGATTCTAGGAAAGTCTATCTTGTCTGCAAGATCGACTTATTCCATGTGACAGGGTGAATTTGAGCGAAATTCACATAGTGTTTGGGGAATATTCTTATCTTCTGGAGCCTTCTATATGATTCCCACACTTATCATCTCTTATGAGCTAAAAAATGGATGAAGAATGAGTTAAGATGCATCCTATCCTCTCATCCCTTCCTTAATGGAACTAATTCTAAGTATGGAAGGTCATTCAATACCTTCATTAATGACAAAACATCCTCCATGTTCCTATAAATTGAGCACTCATCTAAGTGATCAAGGGGATGGACTTTGATGATTGTAAGGAGATAATATTAGTTTGAGAATTGAGACTATTGTAAGTGTCATTATGCTGCTGGATTGTGATGCTTATGATATGATGTGGATGGAACCAAAGCTGGAGGACTGACTTCGAATCAAGCTTCATGGTTGTAATTCTTCCTTCTATTCAATAAAGTATTTGCACCTTTTTCCATATTCTTATCTTGATATGTGATGCTTATAAGTGTGAATGTATCTGATTCCATTTAATTGTAATCAATAGATCTTTTCCTTTGATCGGTTCTTTGTCTTCTGTTGATGTTTATTGGTACTTCTCAAGCATGTTAAGTATGGGAAGGAGTGACACTATTGATACAAAGGAGACAAGAGGAAAGAAAAAGTACAAGTAGGTCCTCTCATTCTCTCTGTCTTATCTATTGTTTATAGAGAAAGGTTAAAGTTCTTTAAACTATTGTTCTAGATATAGCTACTGTCTAGGGATAGTATTTATCCGTAGATACCAAATTCTTCATAAAAAATTGGCGACCATACTGGGGAACGATCCTCATTCTGAGTAGCTTATCACATACTAAGACACTCCAGTAGACCTTACTCCCTTTCATTGATTGTATTTCAGTCTTGTTGAAGTGAATTTTGGTAAAAAATTGTGTTTAGTTACCCCTTGAAATGACTTACTATCACCAGCGCAGGCTTGTGAGGGACACAGTGTGTTGTAGAGCACCCTTGGCTTAGGGATAGTGCCTGAAGTGCACTATCTCCCATTAAGGGTTGTGCTGATCCTCCTTGGGTCAGTTTTCCACCTTTGGATAGGGTTTTCACCAAATTTCTTCCGTTTGATTGCTTGTTGAATGATCAACGAATGTCATGTCTCTAAAATCAACATTGTATCTCCTTTTCTAGCCCTACTTTGGCTTGATTGATTAATTTTTCTTAAATGATTTCTTTGTCATTATCGATTCATCATCAAATTTAGATTATAGTCGATTAATATTTGTTCAAAAGAAAGTGTCATAAAAGTCTTCTTTTCCTTCAAAACAGAACTATTGTAAAGTCTTCGTTCTTGTAAAAAGATTGATTGATTGTATGTGCATTAGTTTCCTTTTGTTCATAATAACATTAAGGGAATTGAAAAGAAAAACTTTCATTGTGCATTGAAAAATTTTGTGTGTGCTCATAGGAATAGTTAGGGAAATTACATTAGATTGTTCTCTTTTCTTTTTGATTGTCAAAGATCTTATTACTTTATCCCTTACTAGCTATGGTTTTCATTGTTAATTGAATGAAATAATGTTTCTCATGTTAGTTGCATTCCAGGAATTGCAAACATACATGACGTGGTGAATCTTGAAAGGAAAATTCTTAAGAATATCAACTTAAAATTCATCTGAATTAACCTAATGGAGCATTATAACTTAATTAATAACATTTAGAGGTTCTAGGCTAGAGACGTGTTCCGACGTCATAAAACATAGCAGCTTTCGCTAACTTTTCTGCAATACACCCCGAGTGTGATACCTCATTCCATGTACGTGAGTATATCATAGCTCGTCCACATACCTTCGGGTATATAGGGTAGCATTACAATACGTAAAGTATATGGGAATGCTCTCACTGTGCGGTTTTGCATTAGACAGCATTAATACGGATTGTGCCTCCACATACTTTCGGGTATATATGGGAGGAAAACACTAGGTTTCTATCCATCCTTAGGTAACCAAGTCAGCCACCTTGTACATTGTGATACACCGAACACAGTATTTGGGGAGATTGCTTGCCTATACTTCTCGGTTCGCCAGTAGGTATTCTGCAGTTCACAGTTGCTTCGTAAACCTTTGGCCTAGATTATCCCTCTTTTGTTTTGTTATGTTACTTTGATTAAAATAAATTTAATTGACCGTGGATAACATCCTCCATGCTCGCTCCTTAGTTGATCTTAGGTTGAGACATATGGCAACAAATCCAAAGTCCACCGATCAAGGAATTCCTTTTGAAGGGAATCCTAGTGCTTTTCCTCCTTTTGGAAATATTGGTGCTCCTTATATGGCTACACTATCCCTACTGGGATTTACCATTGGCTTACCACTATGGTTTTCTTCAACCTCCTTGGTTCAAACTGTCGTGATTTCTCCATAATTGAGTACTCCTCCAACTGGACAAAATCAACCTCCAGTTGATCCCAAAGTTGACCCTTTTCCTTCTTCGTCAGTTGTTTCTTCCTCCCCTTCTTCCTCTTCACTTGGTGAAAGTATTGGTACTAGTAACCAAGTGGCTAAGAATAAGAATAAAGGGAAGAAGAAGAAAATTCAACAGGGGGGCAACCAAACAACCATTGATTTGAATGAAACTCCTCAGAAGAAACTATCCGATAAGCCTCACAAAGTTCAATATCCATGCAAACTTTATACGGGAGACCATCTTCTTCGAAATTGTCCTGATATTCCTCACATCTTAGAAAAATGGTCTTCTCGTTCACGTCATCCTGTGTCATCAACTTCTCGAGATCATACTGGTGACACACCATCAACTAGTGGTATTAAAGTTCATGGAAAGAGGGGTAACATTAAGGTTCCCTATACGTTATGTGAAGGGAATCACCCCATTCACCTTTGTCCCTATCTAGATGAAGCCCAAAAAGTGTTGGATAATTGTCTGGCTTCTCCGCAGTGACTTCCATCTAGTTACAGGAGACTCTCCCTTAATCCTTCACTAGTTGATGAATTGACTAACCAAAATCAACCGTCGGTCAAACCCACTCTCTCTGAAAGTGAAACCTATGAGTCTATACCTGACCCAAATCACAGGTCAAGGAAACAGTTGACCTGATTTCACCTTCAGTTAATTGTACCTTTCCCGTAGAGAGTGATTATGATACCACTCAGGTTCTTTTCATTTCTTCAGATTCAAATGAGCTTGGAGGCAACCCTCCTGTTCCATCAAGACAAGGGGAAAATCTTCCTGTTCTAGTAACTCAAGGGGGTAATTCTCTTGTTCTTTCTGTACCCCCTCTGAGTAGTCTAGTCACTTCCTTTGATTGGAATTGACTGGCAGGATTTCATCTTCCTTCTTATGTGCCTTTCCAAATCATAGTATAGGTTTGTAATATGGTTGTACCTGGAACTATTATTGATGAAGGTGCATCAGTGAGTATCCTTTCCTCCACTGCTTGGCAAGTGCTTGGTTCACTGCCACTCGTGCCTGTTACCCATAATTTGTTGGCTTTTAATAGAGGAACCAATCAACCATTAGGGATCCTTACTCAGTTGCCTATTACTTTGGGAGAAAAAATTGTTTATCTCAATGTGATGGTAGTCCCAGGCCCTTTAAATTACAATTTACTTCTTGGGCGCGACTATGTTTATGACATGGGAGCTATTGTTTCAACACCCTTTTGAGTGATGTGTTTCCTGCATGAAGGCATAATTGTCACTATTGACCAGCTTTCATTTCCTGGTCCAAATATGGCTTCTAGTCAATCATCTTCCCTAAATGCTCCTTTTGTAGCAATGGTATCATCCCCAGCACGAGTTAATTATGTGGCAACCAATTCCATGCCTACATCAATGGACGATTAATTCCATGATGTTGTACATTATGTACTGGGGGCATTAGAACTAGATCTCTCCTTCCAAAGAATTGTTATCCCATCTGATGAGAACCTCTTGGAAGTCATGACCTCTTATGGGTCATGAACAAGGAATATGAGGATAGTTCTTTATCTTGTGTCAACCTCATTAAAAAATGAAACAAGGAATATGAGGATAGTTCTTTTACGGTGTCAACCTCATTAAAAAATGAAACATGTCCATGAGGATAGTTCCTTGTCTTGTGTTAACCTCATTAAAAAATGAGACCAAGGATATGAGGATAGTTCTAGTCTTGTGTCAACCTCGTTAAAAAATGAAACAAAGGGTATGAGCATAGTTCCTTGTATTGTGTCAAGCTCGTTAAAAAATGAAACAAGGAATACGAGGATAGTTCCTTGTCTTGGGTCAAGCTTGTTAAAAAATGAAACAAGTAGTATGATCATAGTTCCTTATCATGTGTCAAGCTCGTTAAAAAATGAAACAAGGAACCTGAGCATAGTTCCTTGTCTTATGTCAAGCTCATTAAAAAATGAAACAAGGTCCCCTCGAGCAAAGTTCCAATTTGAGTCTTTGCTTATATCTTGTAACATCCTATATGAGTCTTTCACTTGGTCTCGTAAATGAACCTTCATTCCATCCACCTGATAGCCATGAGTAGTCTACTTAGGTGAATGTAATGAAGCTTGGGGGGCATGCACCTAGTGTTAAAGTTAAGTTTCCTTGTAGGTTATGTGAATGGAATCACCCCATTCACCTTTCTCCCTATCTGGACAAAGCCAAAAAGGTGTTGGATAACCATCCCACTTCACCACAGTGACTTCCATCTGGTTAAAAGAGACTCTTCCTTTCATCATGTTGGGGGCATGTAAACCAATTTCAAGCATAGTTCTTCATTTCAAGCTTGTCTAAAAATGAAGCTGAATCCAAGCATAGTTCTTCATTTCAAGCTTGGCTAAAAATGAAGCTATGTTCAAGCATAGTTCTTCGTTTCAAGCTTGTGTAAAAATGAAACCGAATTCAAGCATAGTTCTTTGTTTCAAGCTTGTCTAAAAATGAAACTGAAACCAAGCATAGTTTTTTCGTTTCAAGCTTGTGTAAACATGAAACTAAATCCAAGAATAGTTCCCTATGGTTCAAGCTTGTGAAAAATGAACCCATTTCCACTTTAACCCTCGTGATTGCCATTATATCAACCTCTTCCACCAGATGAGCCTTGGTTTTTCTCCCTCCATCGTCACTATCTGCTTGTCCAATCATACACTTTCACTTGGTTGTTTTACCCTTTTTGAGGAACAATTACAATGAGTTGTCTTATTAGAAGCCTCTTCACATAAATCAACATGTTTTGAGAAGTTCCAACGTCACTAGAAATAGTTTCTATCCTAGACACCACTCTTTCCGCAAAGCAGAGTCCTCTTTAAGCTCTTTTCAGACTCTCGAAATATGAAAAGATTGTCGAGCACTTGTCCTTTTCAGCTCGTTAACGTATTGGAAATGACATCTATTCAGTATAAGTTTAACCATTTTTTGGGCTGAGATACGTTGACTGAACATGGTCAATAAGTTCTCTCTTATATTGTTTTACGCTTTTTCAGACTTGAGAGACAAATTTATGAAAAATAACTTGTGGAGTTTTCTTCTTGTCTCTTTTCAAACTCTCTAAACATGAAAATGACTGAGTTATCATTGTTGTTAGACTCGTTAAAACATCAAATAGTGACAAAATTCTTGATGCAGGAGCATCTAGCTCACCATGACCAAAGAATAATATACAAACGTGAGCAGACAGGAAACGGCATGCGAAAGGGGCCACCTATAACAAAGGTATTTCATCAAACATCTTTTATAATTATCACAGGTTGAACAGTAAAGACAAAAACTGTATTATCTTTGTTGATTGACCAAAGCATATACATCCATTGTATTTCCTTTAATATATCAAAATCAAGTGTCGTGACCAAAGCAAGCAAACCCTAGTATAGGGTTTGGGAACAGTAACCCATAATCCTTTCGAACAAATAGTCATCATAACCGGACCGAAATACAGTTTTCGAAAGAGACACTAACTATAGATAAAAACAACAACGGACGACAACTATCAACCCTATGGAGAATCCCAGAAACCTAACAATACATCAACAGCTTGAAGAACCAGAGCCTACTGGTAGGTTCGCCATCGTGGGGAAGTTGAAACCAGAAGAGCCCGCGTACCCAGGTCGAGTTGTAGACCTGTACATACAAACAAACACTAATTAATATGCATGCATAGTAAAAGAACCAGAGACGAAAACTACATAGAACTGAAAGGGTTTTCACACCTTACCTAAGCAAGCGGACTAGGGCTTGAGGAATAGAGTCATTGCCAAGAGAACCGACAAAGCTGAGACAAAAGGAACAAGGTTGGTTAGCATCGATATTATGAAGAGGCCGATTTGAATCAGAGAAGGGTTTCGTTACCTGTTTAAGACTACAACAAACCACCACATTGCTACCTAAATCCAAGATGACGAGAGTTGATATCATTTTATGCACAGTGACCAGAGGTAGCGAAAATACTAGCAAAGACGATCAAACGTAGGCAAAAGTGAAGAAATAATACCAGAAAGCAGTTACCTGACAGGGCCAGACTTTATAACCAGACCACAGTAGTATAGCAGAACGAGACAAGAATCTTACCAGGTGAAAAGGGGCCGAGCGAGCACACCAGAACCCAAATAACATTGAGCCATCGGAGAAAGCCTTCCACGAGCTTACAACCAAGTTGGACAGACCGATATACACCCACATACCTACCTAGAAGCAAACCAGGAATCACCATACTCACTAGAACAGGGACTACACAGAACGGTCCTCAAACCCTCCCAACAACCTCACCAGCAGACAGAACAGTCTCGAATGACCGAGAAGTGAAGTGTTTTGGCCAAAGAACAGGTCGAGGAACTAGGCCTGAGGTGAGTGGGTAGACATTAAATGCAGCGTTAACTCGTTCCATCAACCAATGCAAATATCAACGGACCAACTTGCATGCAAACCGTAAAAACATTCCCAACAATTGACACATCGTAAAGGCCAACAAGCGAACGTAGCTTACGGACATGTGGAGTTGCAGGCCTGTGTGGCTGGGTTACACCAGAGTGGTATCATAGAAGCTTTTTATGTTAGTAGGAGGAATGGAGAAAGGAAGGTGAGGTCATGGCAGAGGTGCTCGAAGATTGGCCGAGGAAGGGTTGAGAGAGGAAATCTGAATTCTTGCTGCCCGTTTGGACGCAGTAGAGGTAGGTAGACGAAGAGATCCAGAAATGGACGATGCTAGTGAAGAGGAAGTAGAAGTAGCAGCAGATGGACCAGAAGGTGAATCCGCAGAAGTGAGATTGCTAAAATCTATCTTAGTATCAAGCAGTAAACCCAAACCAGAACTCCCGACGTATGATGGCAACCTGTCTATTGAAGTTTTATTGGAATGGATTAGTGAGATGGATAAGTACTTTGAGTGCGAGGAAGTCAGCAAAGACCGCAGAGTCAAATTCGTTGTGACGAAATTGAAGGGACACGCAACCCTATGGTGGGATAGTGTCCAGAATGAGAGGAAGAGACTGAACTTGGCACCGATTAAAACCTGGTCAAGAATGGTAGCCAAGTTAAAAGGCAGATTTCTGCCGAGGGACTATCAGATTACATTGCACAGGCAGGTACAGAATCTGAGACAGAAAGGATTTACGGTAAAGGAGTACACAGAGGAGTTCTATTGAGTGAATTTGCAGGCTGGATATACAGAGGATACAACAGAAAGAACAACCAGGTATGTTAATGGGATAAGGCTGGATAATTTGGATGAAATAAGTATTTTATCTCCGAACAACACTGAGGAGGCATATCAGAGTGCAATAAAAGCTGAGGAGAAAATTACCAGAAGGAAGAATGCCTGAAGGGGACAAGGAGCCAACAGAGGGAAAGGCCAATCCTATGGCAAGGGCCAAACTGCTAATAGCAATGAGGAAGCTGGCAATTCTAAAACTTCTGGATCAGTAGATCGAGGAGGCAGCGTGAGAGGCAGTAGGTCATCCCAGCAAGGCAGGGGAAATGGCCAAGGTAGTGGGGCTGGTTATCAGTGTTATAGGTGCCATAAATGGTGGCACCGCTCATTTGAATGTCCAGAAGTGGATCCGGATGGACAACAGGGTGCGTATCTGGCGCAACCAGAGGAAGTAGCAGCACCTCCTCAGGAAGTAGAGAATACTCCAGAGACGGGAGAAGCTTTGGTGCTGCACAAGGTGCTGTTAAAACCAGTCAAGGAGGTCACCGAACAGACACAGCAGAAGGCTTTGTTTAGGACAATTTGTAATTCACGGGGTAAGTGTTGTAAGTTAACCATTGATAGCGGTAGCACTAACAATTTGGTGTGCACAAAGATGGTGGAAAAATTGGAGTTGAAACGCTCGAAGCATCCAAACCCTTACAGAGTTTCATGGCTGCAAAAAGGCCATCAGTTGCTGGTGGATGAGCAGAGGGAGGTCGAGTTATAGATAGGTAGATATAAGGACAAAGTTGTTTGTGACATCATGCCAATGGATGTATGTCACATACTGCTAGGCAGGCCTTGGCAGTACGATAGGAAGGTGGTACATGATGGTTTGACGAACTGTTATAAGTTCGAGAAGGATGGAATCAAGCATACGCTTGTACCCATCAAAGAAGAAGGGACAGCAGAGACTAGTGAGCCAAGAACATTGTTGGTCAGCAGAAAATAGTTTTTAAAACAGGTGGAGGACAGTGAGATAGGTTATGCGGTAGTAAAGAAAGCAAGGGCAGTCTTGTTGCACATGGAAATATCAGATTTACCTACAAAAATCCAGCAAATGTTGGAGGAGTTTACAGACATAGTTTTATATGACTTACCAAACAAGTTAGCCCCCAAAAGGAGCATAAGTCATCACATTGACTTCATACCCAGAGCTAGTTTGCCTAACAAAGCGGCATACAGAATGAGCCCCAAGGACAATGAAGAAATTTGGAAACAGGTGCAAGAGCTCTTGGATAAGGGATTGATAAGGGAGAGCTTGAGCCCTTGTGCTGTTCCAATGGTCCTCACTCCCAAGAAGGGAGGAGAATGGCAGATGTGCACTGATTCAAGGGCCATCAATAAAATCACCATCTGGTACAGGTTTCCACTACCGCAAATGGATGATATGATGGACTGTTTAAGCGGGGCAACTTATTTCTCTAAAATAGATTTGAAAAGTGGGTACCATCAGATTCGGATACAAGAGGGGGACAAATGGAAGACAGCCTTTAAGACAAATGAGGGGCTGTACGAATGGATAATCATGTCATTTGGGCTGAGAAATGCACCTAGTACGTTCATGAGGTTAATGAATGAGATGTTGAAAGAGTATATTGGAAAATTTGTGATTGTATACCTGGACGATATCCTGATTTTTAGCAGGACAAGGGAAGAACACCTTCAACATGTGCGTAATGTGCGGGAGAAATTACAGCAGAATAAACTACTAATAAACTTGAAGAAATGTACTTTTCTGTAGAAGGAATTAATTTATTTGGGGTTTGTAATAGCAGAAAATGAATTGAAGATGGATCTGGAGAAGATGGCAGCGATAGTAAATTGGCCATATCCAAAAAATTTATTCGAGGTACGTAGCTTTCACGGATTAGCAAGTTTTTACAGGAAATTTATAAAGAATTTCAGTGAAATTTGTGCGCCAATGCTAGACACCATCAAAAAGGCCAACCAACCTTTTCGATGGATAGAGGCAGTAGAGAGAAGTTTCCAGTTGTTGAAGAAGAAGATTACTGAGAGGCTCATCCTGAGATTACCAGATTTCAAGAAGTTATTTTAGGTTCGCTATGATGCCAGTGGGATAGTAATTGGAGCTGTACTCAGTCAGGAGGATAAGCTTGTAGCATTCCTCAGCGAGAAGCTGAACGAGAGTTGACAGAAATACTCACATATGATAAGGAGTTCTATGCTGTTATACAGGCATTAAAACACTGGAGGCATTATTTATTGGGAAATGAATTCGTGCTGTTCTCAGATAACTCTGCACTACAGTATGTAATGTAGTAGCACAAAATCAACCACAAACACGCCAAGTGGGTAGAGTATTTGGAGATTTTCAATTTAGTATTGAAGCACATTAGCGGGCAAGCAAACAAGGTAGCAGACGCGCTGAGTAGGAAAGCTCTACTTCTGCAGGAAAGCACTGTGCAGGTGCTGGGTTTTGAGCACTTATAGGACCTATACTGTTATAGACATTTTTGTGCCTTACAGCATGAAGCATGAAATGTCCATAATCTAAGGGATCCAAAGTCCCTAAACATGTTGTTCCTACCCCTAGAGGAACAAGGTCAGAAAACCACAACACTGAATATCAGTTCTCCACCTGAAAACACTAAAAAACAAGGCAATTCTGGATCATGTCAACTGCTCCACTGAGCATCTGCGCTGAATGTCAACTGCTCCACTGTCTACCTACGCTGAATGTCAACTGCAAAGAAGGCTACCTACGCTGGGCGAGTTGGGACATGTGGCACAGTCATTCCTCAAGGTGTCAATGCCCAGGAAGCTTCCAAAATGACACTTGGATCAAGGAATTCGATTGGTGATGAGTAAGAGGGTCTAGATCTCCAAGTGGAAGCAAGAACCTCCAAGTGGACTCAAGAACTGAAGAATAACTGAAGTGAGAGAGGACACTAGTCAGCTTCATGCCAGCTTCAAGCTGACTCATCCTTTCTCCAAAACTCCTATATATAGAGCTCTCTCATGAGGTCTAAGGAGGCTGGAATCTTGTGAATGTAAGGAAGTGCTGTTGGTTTGAGTATAGAACTATTGGGTGATTTGCTTTGAAGGAGGTGAAGAGGAGATTTCTTTCTGCTGGGAAGGTGATGCTGGATTGGGCCTCTTATGGTTGTATCACTTCCTGAACTTTACTTCTTCCATTAATAAAGCATTTGAGGTTCTTCTATATGCATGCGTTTCAATGGTGTATTGTTATACTTGTGTATTTGATTTATTCTAATCCTTGAATCAATCATGAATGTATGCTTCTTGTAGTTTCTCTCTCTTGCCACTTTGCAGGATCTTGGTGTAGCTGGGCCAGTGAAAGAGCAAGGAGCTGGGAGCAAGAAGCAAGGAGAGAAGATTGGATCAGCCATTAGCGAAAGACATCGGTTAGTGGACCTCTTTCTCTCCTATTTTACTTTCATAAAGAAGAAATCTTAGATAGCTTTGCTTTGATTGTTGTTGAGGTACTATCACCCTTAGAGTGGGATAGGGTCATTCCGTATTGGATACTTTTCCCAACAACAAATTGGCGACTCCGCTGGGGATGGTATCTTGTTGGTTGTTTGTGTTTTTGCTATTCATTTCCTAAACACAGGGAGTACCGAATCAAACTGCATTTGGATCTTTCAAATGCAAAGTAGAGGGCAGCTACTCTAGCTCAGTTTCTGGGCATGTTTATGATTTGAAGAGCTGATCCACAAGGACTCTGAACAGCTCTTAGTGATAGCTTTTCATCCTCCTTTGAATCATCCTTTAGCGTGTACTTGATTGGTAGCTTTGATTTGGCCAAAAACTGTTGATTTTTGAGCAATCTATGACCCGGAAACCAAGAGAAACGAGAGTTTCTCTCTTCATTGCAGGCACTGTGAAGGCAGTCTGCATTTCATCACAGGTCCCGAAGGGGCTACTTGCGCTGAATGTCAAACTGACAGTGTTCTACCTGCGCTGAACCAGTGTGGCCTTGTGCAACTGGGGTTCTCTGCTTTCTGTTGCCCTGTCTTCATCCCTGTTTTTGCAGCCTGTTATCAGTCAATGTACCTATCTGAAACCACCTTTCTTTGCCACTATTCCGCCTCGGTTGTATAAAGAAACTGTATTTGTTCTTTGTGTATTTCTTACATCATTTGCAGTTTCCCATAACAAAAGTGAACTAGTCTTGCTGTGGCCTCTTAGATCTAGACCTGTGATAAGTGTCGTTCTGATCTTAAGAGTTAGTTTGTTTGCTGTTCATAGCTGATTGAGCTTTTGCTTTCATCATATGGTTTGAATTTATGTATTTCTAGTGTTGAAACAAGTAAATCTTAAGGTGTCTTTTGATTTTGGACAAAAGCTTGTTTGCTTTCACTTGAAATTGAATTCAAAGTTATACAACAGCTTTCTTTTTGTAGTACATCAACATTAAGAAAGAGAAAAGAAATACTTGCATTGTGCATGTGCATTTTGACAGCTTGCATGTTGATTTAGGAAAAAGTGCATTAGTGTGTGCTCTATGATCTGTGTGAAAAGATGATGTCTTTCTTTTCCCTCAGTAGTTAAGATTTTCATAAGTTGAAAAGATTGAAAAAACTTGCTTCTCATCTTTAGACTGCATTTAGGAGTTGTACCATACATCTCGTGGTGATCCATAAAGGAAAACTGCTAAACAAGATCAACCTAAAATAAATTGAATTTACATAACAACGCTTTGAAACATAACGCAAACACATAGAGGTCTAAGCTAGAGACGTGTTCTGGCGTCGTTAAACGTGATATCTCAGCGTTGAGTGGTTGGGTGATTCCTCCACGGTGAAGCGATAAGTATCAATACGGACTTGTGCTCCCACGTACCGTCGCGTATATATTGGGAGACCCCTATAGGATCAAAGCCTTTGTCCATAGGAAGCCGTGTCGCCCGCCCTACTGATCGCAATGCAGTGAACACAGCATTCACGAAGATCGACCACCCGTACCGTAAAACGTATTCTGTGGTTTTGCGAAAAGTTTGGCACACCCTCTGCCTAGAACTCCAGAGTAGTTTCTTTTGGCCTTTTTCAAACTCTATAACTGAAAAAGTCCATCCGAGCATTTGTCACTTCGGGCTCGTTAAAACATCGAAGGAGACTAGAGTCATCTTTAGCTTTTTCTCGACTCTTTAAAAGTGAAAAAGCAAGTTGTGTCTAAGTGTCGTTAAAATTTATTTTAAACGGGATAATCATCACCATTCCCTCGTTGATCTTCGAAGTTAGTCTTTTGGCATCGTAATTTCTTGTAGAATCGCTAAGAAATCTTTTGGATAGACTAGATATGTCTGAACAACCATCGACATCTAGGACTGTGTCGTCCGACACAGCAGCTACAGAGCCTTCTGCTACTACTCCAACGATGTTCGCTGGTATACCATCTGTCCCAGCAAATTGTCAACAACAAGTCGGAGTCCAATCAGGGACGACGACATGGTTAGTTCCTATTTCTTCATCCGGATTATCATCTGGTATATCTTATGTTGAAACTCAACAAATTGATCCAATGTGTCTTCAAAGGCCAATTTACCCTTTAAGTACTGGATTTCCACCATATGGAGGGCAGTATGCTCTTTCATTGTTCCCTCCCAGAGAACAACCATATGGGAGTTTACAACAAAGTTCAGGTCAAACTGGAATTACATCCACTGGTTGGGTACCAATACTGCCTCAACAACCAGGGGTTGTATATTCAATGCAACCAGTACACCCTGTGTCGAATATTCCCACCACACCTGCTATGGTGAATGCGTCGCAAGTACAAGCGCTACTTGTTGTATGTCAACCCCAGGTTTCTCAGGTTACGATACAACAACCTCTTGTCTCAGCGACTCAATCATAATCTCAGGGTAGTGCCTCCTTATTTGGAGCGACTCAGGCTCAAACGAGTACTATGACCCCTCATCTTGGTCAATCATCCAGTATTGGTCAACAGCAAATGGTCCAACAACCAGAGCTGGTTCAATCTCAACAACCGCCATTTCAGCAATCATATCAAGGACGTGAGCAACAGGTCTTTGTAAGTAATGGGCAACCATGCTATAATGGTTATGCCCATCAACCTTGCCAGCATTATGCTGGTTTGCAAAGACCCATTGCTCAGGCGATCCCATCTTATCCTAGGTATGCTTCGCCGAACCTGAATCAGCAGTTTCCCTTTGTAGCAACTCTAGAATTACCAGATCTAAACCGGCTGACGAATGATCCAATTGCTTATGCCCCTTGGTGGCCAGCGATTCCGCATAAACTTCCGTCAGATATTCCTAAATTTAATGGAAATCCGGGTGAAGATCCGTTGAATCATGTGATGACATTCCATCTACGGTGTTCATCAAACACCCTGAATGATGATTCGATAAGACTTCGCCTCTTTCAGAGGACGTTAATGGGTCCAGCGGCAAAATGGTACATTGAATTGCCTAGAGCTTCGTTCGACAACTTCAGTACCTTAGCCACAACCTTTTTAACCCATTTTCAGTTACCGATAAGGTATGAAACGGGAACAGAACTCCTTACCAACTTCAAACAGACGACCGCCACCCACATATGTGATCATATACATGAGTGGCGACGTCGTCATAGGATGGTAAAAACGTACGTTCCCGATCAGCTATTAGCTGAATGGTTTATCAAGTCATTACTTCCTGCCATCACAGAAGATGTGGCAAAGGGGGGAGTCGTAACGGAAGAGCAGGTTATCATTCGTGCGCAATATCTGGACTTGGTCTATACTCAGTCCGGCACGCTCTACGACAAAATACCTGACGCCCCTAGACTGGAATTCTCAATTCCTCCTCCTCCTAAATCAAACAATGACTCTCACGCCGACGATGGCGTGATTGGCAAGCACAAAATTTCTAGTCAAAATGAAAATGAGGAACTTCTTGCCTCGGAAGTAAATGCCATGTCGACCGACAAGGGCAAACAATTGAAGCAACCAGGGGGCAAGAAGAAAAGGAAAGGGAGAATAAGGAAACCCCCGGCAGGGTGTCATATATGCGATGAGGATCATTGGACGAAAGATTGTCCACATATAGCTGAAGTCAAGAAACTCTTTAAGATTTCAAAAACCCCAGCAGTATTGACGGATCCGTTTCCCAACCCAGGTCAAAATCTAGTTGCTAATCAAAATGCTTCCCGATCCCAAGTGCTTATGTTGTCTGTCTCGAAGCAGCAAAATGATGCTTTGACAAGGAATAAAGATTACGGTAATCCACGACTGTCGAATAACAAGGCCAATGAACAACCTAGAAGTTCGACAACAACTTTAACCAAAGTTGTGCCACCCAACATTCCTGAACCAATGATAAAGTCGCCAAAGGGAGTAGTACACAAATCGACATTTAATCCTCGTGCCAAAATAGCACAAAATTATAGCATAGTAGAGGACCTGGCCCAATCGCCATCCGCTATGTCGACAATTGAGGTACCGCAAAATTGCCTCTCCCAAGAGCAAGCTTTATTATCAGCAATAGGTGGGATTGGCCCAATGGATTCCAATCTTGTGGCCTTTGATCATAAAGGATATGACCCTCAGTTACCAGCTCAACTAGCTTTCCTTATTCAAGTGAAAGCCCTCAACAAAACTGTTCATCGAACAATTATTGATGAGGGGGCATCTACATGTCTTATGTCGATGAGTTGCTGGAAAAATTTAGGCTCACCACCCTTGTCGAAATCATCAACTACGTTAAAAGCATTTGATGGACGATCATACACTCCATACGGGATTTTAAGTAACTTGCAAGTTGAACTGGGGGGAAAAACAGTAGGAATTGATGTTGAAGTAATTGATGGAAACCTCGATTACAACATCCTACTGGGAAGGCCCTGGATATATGCCATGGCCGCAGTTGTGTCGACCTACTTCAGGAAAATTGCGTTTCCTTTTCAAGGAAGAATTACAGTCGTCGGCCAACAAACTTTCCTCCCCGATAGTTCACAAGTTACGGGAAGCATTCCAATGATCCATGGAAGCGATCATTCGCTTCAAAATATTGGGGTAGGCCTCCTAAAAGACCCTGCCTTAATGGGTACTTTCGCCCTACCGCCTCCAAGTAATCTGGCGGGAGTGGCCACGGTGGAAACCTACAAAATGAAATCTTCTGTATCTAATGGATTCAGAAGATTCCTAAATATTTTGTCGGCATGGATCATCGCCCTAATAGAAATACTGTAAATACAGTGGGCTCCGAGGATGGTTCTTACCACGTGTCAACCTCGTTAAAAAATGAAACAAGGAGTCTTGAGGATGGTTCTTTTATTGTGTCAACCTCATTAGAAAATGAAACAAATCCCCTTTCACAAAGGTAAACCTTCATTCCAACCACCGAGTTGAATGCAATGAAGCTTGGGGGGCATGCACCTCGATTTGTGTTATGATGCTGGGGGCATGCAAACTTATCATCGAGCAGTTTTAGCATAAAGTTCATGCTCATTAAAAAATAAACGCAAGATCCGAGCAGTTTTAACGCGGTCTTCATGCTCGTTAAAAAATAAATATAAGCAGTGAGCAATGTTTCCTCCAGAGTTTAAGCTCATTTTTAAATAAAAAATGAACCTATCCCGGTAAATAACCACTGCGATCGTAAATTTATCAGCCATAAAAAGCCTTGGTCGTGTTTGCACCTGCCACCTCCACCGTCATTTGGCCGATCGTTCACCTCCATATGATTGTTTACCTATTTTGAGGAACAGCTGCGAAGAGTGATTCCACCTAGCCATCCTTGTGACACTGCCGTGATTGAAAAATTCCAACCTGTACCTGGAATCATTTGCTATCCCTGTTTATCACTCATTCCTCAAAAGACGAGTCTTCTTTAAGCTCTTTTCATCTGACTCGTAAAATATGAAAAGTTTGCCGAGTTTTGGCCTTCCAGCTCGTTAAAGTGACCGGAAGAGCTATCCCTCCTCTAGATTTTAATCTTTTTGGACCTGAGGGATTATTGCACAAAAAGGTCGAGTGCTTGTTTTATTCGGCTCGTTAAAGTTATCGAAAATTCATCCCTTCTGTATTGTTTTATACTTTTTCGGACTTAAGGGATCAGATGACGAAAAAGGAATTTTGGAGTTAACTTTCTGTACCTTTTCAGACTCTCTAAAAATGAAAAGGACCGAGTTTTCCTTGTCATTAGACTCGTTAAAATGATTAAATAGCGACAAACGTGTCTTTAGACGAGAACGAGTCTCCCTATCGCTAGGCTCGTTAAAACATAGCGATGGGCTTGCCCGAAGGGCAGGTTATAGAACAAGCATATGTTATCCTCCTCAAGCTTGACAAAAATAAAGAGGTACTGGTCAGAAATGACTGGGGAAAAATTGGGAGAACCTCAAAGCTTTAATGGTAGCAAGTCACTCTTGAACATGACACTTTTCCTCCGTATCACATCGGGTTGGGTTGTTCCATTCACCGGTCTCATCACCATGGTCTCGCTAAACCATCCACATTTGGGGTAATGCTACCGATCCATCGCATCAGTGTCGTTCTATGTTCAAGAGATGTTGTTCAGAAAGAGTCAACCGTGTCCCATCCACTGCCATACATTATCCTTCATCCATCCATGATCGCCACCCTGAATTATATGTCACAGATTGTTTTCACCTCCATTAAAATCATTAGCTCCGTTCCGTGTCACTGATGTGGGATTCATTAAGGCCCTCCTTTGACGGATCGCTTCTTGTCGACTTCAGCTCATTATCCAAGAAGTTGATCTAGGAACAACCCCCTCAGTACTTTGAAGCTTGCATGCCTCAATGGCAAGTTTCTCACTTCCGGCGACAGGTATGCATCAATGACCTTCGACCGAAAGATTTTGCATGGTGTTCGACGCCAAGTCCTTTATTCACACCACGTAAATTGTACTGCAGTACCTTGAGGGTCATTATCATTATCAGTGATTCCTCTCGCGCTTGTTAACGGTTTACATCATTGACCGGTAATCAAGCGATGTCTTTCCATGTTCGACTTCAGCGCAATTCTCACATGGATCGACTTGTACTTAGAGTGAAGATCGAACGAGTTTGAAGACCCCGGATCTAGTTTCATCCATCCGGGCTGCGATATATATTCAGGAAATATAAAGACATTTGACATGTACATCATTGCAGCACATGATCATCCTACTCAAAGGATGATAATTTCAGCAGAGAATTACCAGTCTACCATCAGACGATCGTCTGTTCTATGTACCAAAATGAATTTATAAAGCTGAGCATGGGAATGACTGCCTAAGCTAGATCATGAAAGCAGAATGAAAAATAATGTATTGTATTGTATTTATTATAGGTCACCTCTCAGCGATTGAATGAACTTCGGATCCTCCTGATAAAGCATTTCACCCGATAAATGACCTCATACTTTAGGGGGCAACTGTTATAGACATTTTTGTGCCTTACAACATGAAGCATGAAATGTCCATAATCTAAGGGATCCAAAGTCCCTAAACATGTTGTTCCTACCCCTAGAGGAACAAGGTCAGCAAACCACAGCACTGAATATCAGTTCTCCACCTGAAAACACTCAAAAACAAGGCAATTCTGGATCATGTCAACTGCTCCACTGAGCATCTGCACTGAATGTCAACTGCTCCACTGTCTACCTACGCTGAATGTCAACTGCAAAGAAGGCTACCTGCGCTGGGTGAGTTGGGACATGTGGCACAGTCATTCCTCAAGGTGTCAATGCCCAGGAAGCTTCCAAAATGACACTTGGATCAAGGAATTCGACTGGTGATGAGTAAGAGGGTCTAGATATCCAAGTGGAAGAAAGAACCTCCAAGTGGACTCAAGAACTAAAGAATAACTGAAGTGAGAGAGGACACTAGTCAGCTTCATGCCAGCTTCAAGCTGACTCATCCTTTCTCCAAAACTCCTATATATAGAGCTCTCTCATGAGGTCTAAGGAGGCTGGAATCTTGTGAATGTAAGGAAGTGCTGTTGGTTTTAGTATAGAACTATTGGGTGATTTGCTTTGAAGGAGGTGAAAAGGAGATTTCTTTCTGCTGGGAAGGTGATGCTGGATTGGGCCTCTTATGGTTGTATCACTTCTTGAACTTTACTTCTTCCATTAATAAAGCATTTGAGGTTCTTCTATATGCATGCGTTTCAATGGTGTATTGTTATACTTGTGTATTTGATTTATTCTAATCCTTGAATCAATTATGAATGTATGCTTCTTGTAGTTTCTCTCTCTTTCCATTTTGCAGGATCTTGGTGTAGCTGGGCCAGTGAAAGAGCAAGGAGCTGGGAGCAAGAAGCAAGGAGAGAAGATTGGATCAGCCATTAGCGAAAGACATCGGTTAGTGGACCTCTTTCTCTCCTATTTTACTTTCATAAAGAAGAAATCTTAGATAGCTTTGCTTTGATTGTTGTTGAGGTACTATCACCCTTAGAGTGGGATAGGGTCATTCCGTATTGGATACTTTTCCCAACAACATATACCAAATGAATACAGATTTTAAGGAGGCCTATGAGGCATGCCATAACCCTTTAGTAAGAGATAATAGTCCTTGGTTGGACTACAATCTATAGGAAAAGTTGTTGTTTAAAGGAGGATAGTTGTGCATACCTGACTGCTCGATGAGGGAGAATATTATTCGTGAGAAGCATAGTGGAGGTTTGGCCAGACATTTGGACATGGATAAGACCCTCGAGCAGCTTAGTCATTTTTACTTTTGTCCGAAGATGCGAAGAGATGTATAATGATTTGTGGCCAAATGCAAAGTGTGCCAGTTAGCAAAGGGGCACAGTCAAAACACAGGACTGTATGCATCGTTACCTGTTCCAGGCAGACCATGGGACTCAGTTAGTTTGTACTTCGTCTTAGGTCTACCAAAGACGCAGCGAGGATATGACTCAGTAATGGTAATGGTGGATAGATTCTCAAAATTGGCACATTTTATACCTTTCAGGAAAACCAGTGATGCCACCCACCTGGCCCACTTGTTTTTTAATGAGATTATCAGGTTACATGGATTGCCTAATTTTATCCTTTCAGACAGGGATGTGAAGTTCACGGGACATTTTTGGCGTACCTTATGGAAAAAAATGGACACACAGCTAAGCTACAGTTCTACATATCACCCGCAAACCGACGGGAAAACAGAAGTTGTAAACAGGAGTCTGGGAAACCTGTTACGAAGCCTGGTCGGGGAGAATTCACGGATGTGGGATCGAGCACTAGCATAGGTAGAGTTCACTTACAATGACTCGCCTAACCACATCACAGGTTTCAGTCCATTTTAGATCCTGTACGGCATGCATCCTCATAGAGTGCATGAACTACGGGACCTTGGATTGCAGGAAAGGTGAAGCGCAGACGTAGAAGATTTCGCTAACGTGATGAGAGACTTGCATGAATGGGTGAAAATAAAATTACATGACAACAACTTAAAGTACAAACAGCACGCGGATTTGAAGAGAAGGGAAGTACAGTTTGAAGTGGGGGACGAAGTCCTCACACATTTACGCAAGGAATGCTTCCCTAAAGGTATGTACAATAAACTGAAGTATAAAAAGATAGGACCTTGCAAAGTCCTTCAGAAGTTTTCAACTAATGCCTATGAGGTACAATTGCCACCCGGAATAGGCATTTCCCCTATCTTTAACGTAGCAGACCTGTTCCCTTACACGACTGACCCAGAGGAAAAGGAAGAAGATGGGACCACGCGACCTACACGGAGTACCTAGGAAGACGGAGAAGCTTGGAAGAGATAGATGCCTTACGTTCAACCTCCCGAGATCGAAAGCAACCTCGAAACTCAGGTGGTTAAATGAACTCGGTGGAAGGAATATATGCAGTACCTGGTCAAGTGGAAGAACCGTCCAATTGAGGATAGTTCATGGCTTGATGCCAGGAAAATTGCACAAATAGGAACTTCAATCGAGAAGCTCATGGGCTGGAGCCATGATCTCTTTTTGCCCCGGGAGCCTGATGTAGGAGCATCTAGCTCACCATTACCAGGTGAAGTCTCTACTAGGT
The DNA here is from genome assembly GCA_031772625.1 of Pinus tabuliformis. Classification (NCBI taxonomy): domain Eukaryota; kingdom Viridiplantae; phylum Streptophyta; class Pinopsida; order Pinales; family Pinaceae; genus Pinus; species Pinus tabuliformis. Next base: position 10,193,182 of record CM062812.1, read on the forward strand.
TTGAAGGTTTTTGATTATCTGGATTGTTTTTTTTTTATTTTAGTACATGAGGTCATAAGGTAGGATTTTTAATTTGTTTTATTTCTGAGTTGTTATGTTAAGTCAAGGTTCAACGGACAGTTAGAGTTATTATAGTCCAAACAGTAATAAAAATATAATTACGAAGTAATCTGACAAATTAGAAGGGAAAAGACAAAAGATCTAAACAAATCTTGTAATATCAACCGAACTGTGGTTATCAACCATGTCATTACTGTCCAACTGAAATCCATGACATTTTCGATTAACTGTAATCAACTGAATCAGAAATGTATAAGAACAGAAATGTAAAGCAAAAGCGGGGTTCAACAATTTCATATTGAAGAAATAAGAAAAGAAACATAGACAGATCTTTTCTGTTATTGTCCATCTGCATTCATTGTCTATCTCCTGTAACATTGTAAATTTCATTTGTTGAGTTAATAAAGAGTTGTTTTTAACAAACTGTGAGTGATCACATGAGTCTTGATCCTACTTTGCTCTTGTCTAACAAGCAAATCATTTCAAGTCTAGACAAAAGTCCGTATATAGGGTGGAGACTAGCAAAAGGAGCGATAGTCCGAGGACCGAAGAATAATATACAAACGTGAGCCGACAGGAAACGGCATGCGAAAGGGGCCACCTATAACAAAGGTATTTCATCAAACATCTTTTATAATTATCACAGGTTGAACAGTAAAGACAAAAACTATACTATCTTTGTTGATTGACCAAAGCATATACATCCATTGTATTTCCTTTAATATATCAAAATCAAGTGTCGTGACCAAAGCGGGCAAACCCCAGTCTAGGGTTTGGGAACAGTGACCCATAATCCTTTCAAACAAACAAACATCATAACCGGACCAAAATACAGTTTTTGAAAGAGACACTAACCAAAGATAAAAACAACAACAGACGACAACTACCAACCCTACAGAGAATCCCAAAAACCTAACAATACATCAACAACTTGAAGAACCAGAGCCTACCGGTAGGTTCACCATCGTGGGTAAGTTGAAACCGAAAGAGCCCACATACCCCTGTCGAGTTGTAGACCTGTACATACAAAAAAACACTAATTAATATGCATGCACAGTAAAAGAACAAGAGATGAAAACTACATAGAACCGAAAGGGTTTCCACACCTTACCTAAGCAAGTGGACCAGGGCTCGAGGAACAAAGCCATTTCCAAGAGAACCGACGGAGCTGAGACAAAAGGAACAAGGTTGGTTAGCATCGATATTATGAAGAGGCCGATTTGAATCAGAGAAGGGTTTCGTTACCTGTTTAAGACCGCAGCAAACCACCAGATTGCTACCTGAATCCAAGACGACGAGAGTTGATATCATTTTATGCATAGAACAGTGACCAGAGGCAGCGAAAATACTAGCAAAGATGATCAAACATAGGTAGAAGTGAAGAAATAATACCAGAAAGCAGTTACCTGATGGGGCTAGACTTTATAACCAGACCACAGTAGTATAACAGAACGAGACAAGAATCTTACCAGGTGAAAAGGGGCCGAGCGAGCACACCAAAACCCAAACGACATTGAACCACTGGAGAAAGCCTTCCACGAGCTTACAACCAAGTCGGATAGACTGATATACACCCATAGACCTACCCGGAAGCGAACTAGGAATCACCATACTCACTAGAACAGGGACTACATAGAACAGTACTCGAACCCTCACAGCAACCTCACCAGCGGACAGAACAGTCTCAAATGACCGAGAAGTGAAGTGTTTTGGCCAAATAATAGGTTGAGGAACCAGGCCTGAGGTGAGTGGGTAGACATTAAATGCAACATTAACTTTGTGGAGCTATAAAAAGGGTCTCTTTCACCTCTAATTACCTCACAATAGTTGTCAATCCAGGAACGTTTTGTTATTTCAAAGAGTTTCTCAGTCTGAGGCTATCATTTGCCAGAGTAATGCTAGTAGTACAGTGTTTAGAAATACAAGAGTAAACGGATGCTTGTTTGCAACAAACTACTTCAAAAGATTAAACTACACATTCAAAAAACTAAGCAAGTTATCAGTCAAGGGTTCAGTAGCAGTAACTCATCCCTTTGTAAACTGATGGAGCTAAGGTAACTCAGAGAATAGATCATGGATCTGAGAGCCATGCAGTAAATGTTAGTGCTCACTACAGCCCTGGATCGTTCTTCACATCAAAATAATAAAGGACAAGAAATGGAATGACAGATAAGAAATGGAACAACAAATCTGAAATGGAACAGCAAATATGAAATAGAACGGTAAATCTGAAATAGAACAGCAAACAGGAAACTATAACCGCAACTAAGTCTAGCAAGCAGTAACACCTTAGTCTACAAGATCAAATGCACGAATCATGATCTACAAGAATCAAATTGCAATCCTTCACTCTTATTGGACAACACACCAAAATGGAACAACACTGATTAATGATAAATTATAGAACAACACCTCAAAACCATATATGCACATGGCACACCTTAATAGTAACCTGATCTTGGTAAACCAGTTATCACTCTCAGTTATAAAATATTACGACTGCGTTTCAGAATGGAACAACAATGTCTATAGATCCAACAATCGCAAAGAACATAATCGCTAAGATGAATTCTGTAATAAGTGCACAACACAGAGGTTCTGTAGTTGAACAGCAACAATATTCTGTAAAGACTGACAGTATTATATCAACATTTAGAAGAACAGTGATACATTGCGGAGTCAATGCAATATTTCTATCACAGTAAAGTAAACATAACAGAGCATGTGATGTAAACTAACAAAACACATAAGATTACCAAATAATGCTCATAAGCATACCATGCATAAACCAAACGTAATATTATAGGAGCAAGTGTCCTCCAGGGCCGGGCCCTTAGCCTATAGGGGTACACTGCTTGAAGTTATTCCAGACTCAGGGATGAAATAGCAACTGAGTTTGTATTAATGCATAAAATGGAATTACAGTAGATCAGTTCTCAACGAGACTCAATGATCAAAGTTTCAATCTTCAAAGAAATTACATAAAACATAAGGATTCGACCCCCTCGAGCTAACAGTGTTGCCCCTTTTATAATGATGAAGGCGGAAATGTCTAGTTGCAAAAATAGTTAAAGCAGCGATCCCTTAGGATCAAAGGATCCTGAGGGATTTGCCAAACCATTAGTTCTCAGTTATCTCTTTTCCTTCTTGCACCGAGCCGACATCTCCACTTCCTTTCCAGGGTTGATTTGCTTTGATCTATTTTTCCTTGTTTGCATACGGTTCCCCATCAAAGGGACAGTGGTTAACCCAACCTTGTTCTTTCCTTTAGCACGACAATCTTATGTTTTCCCTTCTTTCTGCATAAGAAAATGACAATTGTGAGTGTTTCCGCTTTGCACATTAATCTCATTGGTTTCATTACAATTCCTTATCATTTTCCTAGTTCATGATGCAAAAGGTTTGTAAGTTCTAATGAAAAGATGCTGAAATAATTACCAAAAACATACCTTCTTTAGCACTCCACACACCCCCCTGCTTACCCTTTTTCATGCCCTCATGAAAACATTGTAGTTGACATGTAAGGCAGTGAGAGAGTAGGCTGGAGATAGAATCTCATGTGGAGGTCTACAGCCATGATGCATAACTAGGTGTTCAAAGAAATGGCCTGTCTGACCCTCAGGCATCTCATACAGGGCTTGGTACCCAAGTGCAGGGTGCAAATAATTGGACTCCGGAATGTATATCCTAACCAGGATGGCCCTGCCCTCAAAATGACTTCGCCATAGAGGTGCAAGCACTCGGCGGCTAACTTAAAAGTTTCATACTTAAATGGCTCCCTGAGTTGGATATTCGAATTAGAGATATAATATCGAAATTTCGCCGCATCAATGACAAGGTCTTTAATAGTGAAAAAGTATTCTATTCCTTGCTGATTGATTACTGTGTGAATGGGTCCTAATGCTTCAATTACACCTGGAGTCTTCATGAGGTTCCTATGTTCTCTCCACAACTGTACTGGATTCCTAGGCTCAGCTCTTACCCACAAATCTAATCCGTTTTCTTGCCTTTGGAAAGCATTATAGGCTTTAAGCCATTTAATTTGATTAACCCCAAATGAAATAAATGCCTGCAATTGGATATCCCCAACAAAAGGCCCAGGGTTCAGCTCGGTCTCCTGGTCTAATACAAGGTTATGTAAGTAAAACTCACACAATAGTCTTTGAACTTTTACCCCGTAGTGCTTACAGCAGTTTATAAAATCATCGAGGGTATTAATTTGTATGGGAGCACCTGCTTTAACAGCCTTTATTTTCAATTGCAAATATCGTTCCATTAAAAAAAATGCATAATCTTAGCAGTGGCTCTACATGCTAGGATGTCATTGTACAAAGAACATAAGGTATCCATCTGCTTGATAACTATATCTAACCTACGAGTTACCTTCGCGACTTTTTCTTCTTCCTTTCGGCACCCTTCAAAGGCCTGGATTTCAGATAGATGGACGTTCCTAAGCTGTTGATGTAGCTCTTCATACCTTTCCCGAGGAACCGTGTGCTCTCTGAGCTTTTCTGTTGCTTGCTGAGCTTGCGTCAAACCCTCCCATAGGGTTTTCGTTCTCAGATCTCTTTCCCATGCGGCGGCGGAGATCGGGAGTTTTACCTGAATTTTCCTATTGCGTTGTCTTGAGTTCATGACCCTTATCATTCCCGAGGGTGGTGCCACTGTCTGAATTTCCTTATCACGGGTCAATCTATCATCCATTTCTATCTTAACATGGATATCAGGTGAATGCTGTTCCTTTTTAATTTGAACAACAGGTTGCTTCTCAACAACATTTGGAACAACATCCTGTTTTTCGACAGGGTTTTGAATAGCAGGGTGGACTCTAGTCCTCCGATCCTTTGTCTTGAGGGATTTTGCTGGATCGACTGCATGTTTCCTCCCAGAAGTCCTTTTTACCCTTTTCCTTGCTTTCAAAATCCTGATTTGCTGTTGAAGCTGAACTATTACATTCAGTAGTCGCTGCTGTTCTTTTCGTAATTTCTTAATTTCCTCAATTTCCTTAGAAGGAACAACAGATTGTTCACTGCGGCCTAGACTATGATCAATTCCTTGATTTTGTTTCTAGGGTGCTTCTTTGTTGCTCTGCTCTGGCTGCTCCGGGGTAAGAACCCTAGCTGGTTTTCTTATTTCTTGGGTGACTTCCTTTTCTGCCCCCCCTGCCTCCTGAGTTTCTTCTGGTGTTGTCTGGCTAGGAACAGATTTTTTCTGTTTTGCATCTCCTGTCATGTTTTCATCATGAACGGGCTAACTCTCCTCTTCTACTTCCTCTACATGTGATTCTTCAGGTGAATTTCCCTCCTGAGCAGAGTGTTCTTTTGGTTCTTCTTCAGCATGGAGGTCTGATGGGCTGGAAGATTGGCCATATTCGCCCATATTGGCCAAAACTTTGGCTAGTTCATCTTCTCTCAATGGATCCTGCACTGGGCTACCTTCCTACTATCCCATTTCCTCCTCCTACTCAGATTGCTCGATTTCTGCCTCATTTTCTCCTTCCTTGTTTTCCTGCATTTCTTTCTCATTGTTTTCTTCTTCTAATTGTGGGGGTTTCTCATCCCCTGTATCTTCTATCTCTACCGGTTGTCTGGTATTTCCTTGGGGCTTCTCTAGCCTCCCTCGTAGCCGTGCTAGTTGGGCCGATTTCCTTCATTTTTCTGGATGCTCAGGTGTACTGGTGGCATGTTTATGTTTCGGGGATGGTGTGGTCAATCTTCCATCTATTATGGCAATTAGCTCTTCCCAGCTGCTCTGTTGCTGGGTAAGGCTATGGCTGACTATTAACCGTATCAACCCATGATGACTAACAACTGACTCTACATGCTGTGCATTTTTCATGCTCTATGCAACATCATGTAGTAATGAATTCAAGAATGCAGGTAACTTTACAGAGCATTTTTGTTTTAACACAGCTAAAAGTTTAAGGTGCCGTGGTCTTACCACGTCTTTTCTTCCTTCACAGGTGATGTAGCTTTGAATGGTCCTTGCCAATTCCGCCCACGGTTCTCCTAATGCTGCTGGCAGAACCCCCTTTCCTCTAATTGTCAGGCTCTGGCCTTCCTCCTGGAAGGTTTCTATAATCTTTTGCAATCTCTCCTTCTTTAGTGTCCATACTAGCCCAGTGGCTGGCAGTCCCAAGACCTCTGCGATTATGTCATCGGTGACTGCTATGTGTCTCCCCCTCACTATGGAGTGATCCTCTTGCAAGTTCTGCAAGAATTCAATTGCTACAGTCTCGTTGGATTCCTGTAAGCGATTGAGATAAGTTAGCCACCCAGCTCTTGCCAGGATTTCCCGTGCAGCATCAGAGACTGTTAACACCAGTGGTTCTCTCCGAATCGATCTCCCTCCCATGTTTATGGTTTTGCTGTGAAATCTCAGAATTTTGACAATGGAATGGCAGCTGTTCACGCTGTTAGAAACACAGAGAGGCTGACAGACGTGAGAATCGCTCAAAATCTAATGCTGCAGAATATACAATGGAAATGGCTTAGGAACAACAAGTCATGCAAAAAATAAAAAATAGTATACCATTGAGCCGTGCTATTCCCAAGTACGCAGTTTCCCGAATAGCAGTCTGACACGTCATCCAAGGAATGATGAGGTTAACCTCCCCCCCCGGCAATGTGATAGGCCGTCTTAGCCGTCAAATAAAGGAGCGGCGTGTTGGTCTGTTCTGAAGCAAAGTCATAAAGGAACAGCGTATGGCAATATGCCATGTTTACAAAGGTAGTAGATTACCGAAATCAAGGTGTCAAGTCGGATCGCTTAATACGTAAGAGACTGCTGTGATATGATGCGAGGCTAGGAGGATAGGACATCTGCCGTACATACAGAATCTCATGCGGTCATTGTCAACTGCTCTGTCATGATTGGTGATAATAGATTTCATGCGTTATATGGTTCAGAAAATAATATGCATTTGTTTTATGTGATTGATTATCAAGTTATAAGAAACAAAAGGGTGCTAATAACTACCTATTAGTGTAAATAATGTGACTTCAATACCATTAACAGTGCTCTGCTGTCGACAGGTGTCCATAACCTTGGCGGAGTTGTTTATTTCACCCATGGAACCTTGATCCTTTGTGTATGCTTAGGAAGTGTTGTGTGATGTCAAAATGTAGGCCATTATGTTGGCTTGGTGACCAGTTAGCCATAATGCCATTCATGAGGAAGGAGAGAAAGGTGGTCAGGCCGGCTCGTGATGAGACCTCCTGTTCCAAGGGCTCTTTATTTGATATACCTTTTGGACCATATCCCTGGTGTGGTGGCCATAGTGAGAATTCCACTTCACTTTCTTCCTCATGATCATGGTAGGCTGGCTCTTGGTGAGACCCCCTATCCTTCATTTGACAACTTTATATAAATAAGTCAGTTTGCTGTCTTTTCCCTTCTTTTTTCTTTTTCATAAAGTACTATCCCATTTATACACAAAGGGTGGTTCAACACTCCTTAAGAGTAGGAATGGTGGAAGAAGTCTTAACATCTCAATAGGAGGATATAAACCCTTTGCTCTTATTCCTGAATAATAATCAAAGAGGATTTAAAAGGAACCAATCATGATAAAGATAACCAATCAGAGCAGAGTTAGTGAAGCAATGATGGAAAAAGATAATGGGTAAGTGTGTCCTTCCCTCTGTCATTTTACCAATTCAGAGCAATTTCTTATAAAAATAACGATTTTATAATTCACCTGATTTCAGTATGTTGTGATTTTGTATCCATTGCATAAGTGCATAGCTGTATTCCAAAAGACTTGAAAGAATAGGAACAGTAAGCATCCTTAATTTAAAACAGCAAGGGGAACAAGCATAAGTAAAAGGAATACGAGGATGTTGCTGCTTCAAAGAGGAAGAGCAAAAGAATACAAGTGGTGTTCCTTTTAGAAAAAGGAACAACAAAACACACAAATGTCGTTCCTTTGGAAAAGGAACAACAAAGATAAAAAATGTTGTTCCTTTGGAAAAGGAACAACAAGACACGCAAGTGCCGTTCCTTTGGAAAAGGAACAACAAAAATCGAAAACATTGTTCCTTTGGAAAAGGAACAACAAGACACACAAATGTCGTTCCTTTGGAAAAGGAACAACAAAAATCGAAAATGTTGTTCCTTTGGAAAAGGAACAGCAAGACACACAAGTGTCGTTCCTTTGGAAAAGGAACAACAAAAATCGAAAATGGAAAAGGAACAGCAAGACACACAAATGTCGTTCCTTCAGAAAAGGAACAGCAAAAAGCAAAAGTGTTGTTCCTTTGGAAAAGGAACGACAAAAATAAAAAATGTTGTTCCTTTGGAAAGTGAACAACAGAAAGCAAAAATAAAGAAAAAGAACAAAATTAAAGCAGAAAGACAACTGATGCAATAGGTGCTATTCTTTTGAAAAAGGAACAACAGAACGAAAAATGTTGTCCCTTGGAGAAAAGGAACAACAAAAATAATAACATTTCTGCTGGTTCAAAAAGTAACGACAAAGCATTTGATTCAAAAATATGTACAAAAGCAAAAGAAATTATGTACAAACTCGGTGGCCATTTTCCTTGAAGGCATATCCAGAACCATCAATAGTGATTAGAGTAAGAGTACCATTGTCATGTACCTTCTGGATTTCGTATGGTCCCAACCAATGAGTCTGGAGTTTCCCGGGAAAGTCCTAAAACCCAGAATCGTACAAAAGTGCCCAGTCTCCTTCATGGAAGACTTTATTTCTAATGAGAGCATCATGCCATTTAGCTCACTGTTATTGGATAAGTGCAGCATTTTGGAGTGCAGAGAGCCTGATTTCATTGAGCTCATTGATCTTCTGCAATCGATTAATCTGTGCCTCTGTTAAATCTAAACCAACTTCATGTGATGTTCGCAGTGTTTGTATTTCGAATTCTATGGGAAAAATGGGTTGCTTGACAAACACTAATTGATAAGGTGAGTAACCAGTAGTACTTCTCCATGTTGTTCTGTAAGCCCACAGTGCCTCTGGTAGTCTGGCAGCCCAATCACGTCTATGTGACGCGATTATTTTTGTTAGGATTGCTTCTATTATTTTATTGCTGCTTTCTACCTGACCATTTGCCTGTGGGTGGTATGGAGTAGTGATTTTGTGCTGGACATGATATTTTTTGAGTGTTGCAGCTATTTTGTTCCCAGCAAACTATGGTCCACTGTCTGTAATTATATATCTTGGAAGGCCATCACACATATATATGGAACAAGAACTGTATGACGGAATCTTCTGTAGCTCTCGGCAATGCCTCTGCCTCAACCCATTTGGTGACATATTCTGTTGCCACCAACATATATGTTTTCTAGCTTGAGGGTGGGTTAGTTGGTCCGACGAAATCAAGGGCCCATCGTTCGAATGGTTCAATGACTAACTGTGTATTCAAGGGCATCTCATCGGACTAACCAGGGCATCCTGCTCTCTGGCAACTGTCACAAGCTTGGACGAATTTCTTTGCATCTTTGAAAATTGTAGGCTAATAATACCCTGTTTGCAGGACCTTATGTCCAGTTCTGCGATCGGCGAAATGTCCGCCACATGGTCCATCATGGTAGGCTTTTAAAATGTCGAAGATTTCATCCTCTCGAACGCATCTTCTGATATGCATGTATACCCCTATATGGAACAGGTAGCTGCCAACCCACGAGAATCGAGCACTCTTCTAAACAATCTGTTTCTGCTCATTAGGGGTTATATGTTTCGGTAGTTTACCTACTGCTAGGTAATTGGCAACATCAGCATACCAGGGTGTTTGAACAGTAACAGCAAATAGATGCTTGTCTGGAAATTGATCTTCAACTGCTACTGCATCGATTGGCTTGGGCATTATTGAGAGAAAATCGACTACAGGATTTTCTTTTCCAGGTCAATCCTTGATTGTAATATCAAATTCATGCAATAAAATCAGCCATCTAGTTATTCTACCATTTGTGATAGGCTTGTTTGCTAAATATTTGATGGCAGAATGATCTGTAAACAAGATAACAGGGTATCCAGTAATGTAATGTCTAAACTTATTGACAGCATGTATTACAGCTAAAAATTATTTCTCAGTAACAGTGTAGTTTAATTCAGCAGGGGATAAATTTTTGCTAATATAATAAATTTCATATGGTTTTTTATCCTCTTCCTGCCCAAGGACTGCTCCAATGGCTATCTCTGAGGCATCAGATGATATCTGAAGTGGCAAATCCCAATTTGGTCCTCGAAGGACTGGGGCTATGGACACAAGCTTCTTTAGATCCTGGAAAGCATGTTCACATTTTTCTATCCAGAGAAAATCAATGTTACCAGTTAGTGCATACAGAGGTGCAGCAATATGCGAAAAATGTTCTATAAACCTCCTATAATAACCAGAAAATCCAAGAAAACTGCGTACCTCCGTTTGAGTGGTAGGAGTGGGAATAAGCAAAATTATTTGGATTTTGGCTGGGTCTACCTGAATGCTAGCTACTGAAATATAGTGTCCGAGAATAAGTCCTTCAGTCATCATCATATAGCATTTTTCATGGCTTAAACAAATCCTAGTAGCAATGCAGCATTGTAGGACTTTTTCCAGTGTATCCATTGCTGGATCGAAATTGTCTCCATATGGTGTAAAGTCATCCATGTATACTTCAAGTCCTTCATTTATTAAGTCTATAAAAATGCTGAGGATAGCCCTTTGAAATGTGGCAGGAGCATTGCATAAGCCAAAAGGTAGAACTCTGTAGGAAAATGTTCCCCAAGGACAAGTAAAAGTGGTTTTGTCTTGGTCTTCAGGGGCAATCTGGATCTGATTGTATCCACTGAAGCCATCTAGGAATTTCTTTGCTGCCAAAGTGTCTAATACTTGGTCGATGAATGGGAGAGGGAAGTGGTCTTTTTGTGTTGCTTTATTTATTTCTCTGTAGTCCACACAAATTCTCCATTTCCCATTCTTTTTTGGTACTACCACAAGCGGAGAGACCCATTTACTATCAGAGATAGGATAGATGAAGTTGACATCTAAAAGTTTTTGAAGTTCAGTTTTTACCACATCTTTTAGATGAGGATTAAGTCTCCTCTGAGGCTGGTGAACAGGTCTCGCATCTTTTTCTATGTAAATGTGGTGGGTACATAATTGAGGGTCAATTCCTTTCATATCAGGATAGTCCCATGCAAATGCTTCTTTATATTTCCTCAACAGATGGATGAGCTTCGTTTCTTGTTCGGAGGTGAGGTTGGCATTAATGTTTAAGGTTTTTCCCGGTTTGATTTCCACAATTTTACTATTTGCAACAGAGGTAACAGGTATCGTTTGATCATGTGTATCTTTAAGAGGATCTTCTTCTAATTCGTTATCGAATGCTGCCTCTATCATGTGACACTGTGTGCAGGATCTGGATTCAGTTTGACTAATAAATTTATTAATGGCATCGTCCTCTATCTGATCTTTAAAATCAAGTGCCTCTTGTATAGTTAATGGAGATCTAATGTTGTCAGTAAGGTATGATACAGGGTGCTTATTAGTTTTGATCATTGTGACACTTGGCTGTGCTGGAGGATATAAGGCTAAGTTCTTGATATTCGCTCCCCTCATTATGGTCATGTTGCCTTGTCGGCAGCCAATATAGGCATCGACAATTGCAAGCCAAGGTCTACCTAAAATCAATGGGTGTCCATCAAGTCGGCTTTTGGGATTTATTACCAGAAAATCAGTCGGATATTCTTAGGAGTCAACAGATACCATGACATCATGTAGCGTGCCCTCTGGCCTAACCACAGATCGGTCAGCCAGCTCTAACAAGGTAGAGGTGGGTTATACAGATGTAATGCCTAGCTTTCGGCAAGTAGTAGTTGTTAAGATGTTGATTGCAGCTCCTAGATCAACTAAGGCATTAGGGAAGGTTTGACCATAAATTTGTACGGTGACTATTGGATTTCCCGGATCTTCATATTTAATGGATGTTTCTTTTCCTGATAATAACTTAGATAGAGTGCCAACTACTTGGAATCTTGGATTGTTTGCTGCATTCCTCCTTGGTTTCTTTACACACAATTCTTTGATAGTATTTGCATATATCGGAATGTCTTGAATGGCTTGGAAGAATAGAATTTTTATGTACAAATTTTGTAATTCTCCCAGAATGTCAAAATCAGGATATTGTGTAGGTCGAGGTATGATTAATCATTCTGGGAATAGGGGAGAGGATGTGGTTGTTTGGTTATGAGTTTGTTGTTTATTCACATCCTCTTCTTGTGACAGATGTTCTCTGGGTAACTGATTTTCAACATGGGCTGTCTTTTCTCCCTCAGTTTCAATAATATGCCCAGATCTTAACTGAAGATCATTACACTCCCTCAGATCAGATCCTATTTCTGATGTTTCTATTATTTGGACAGATTGGACCGGTCTGTTATTTGGATTGGGGTTGGGTTGGGGTGGGAGTTGCGGTCTCAGATTAGATTGGGGATTTTGTTGTAAGGTTGGCAATGTAGGTTGAGGGAGCGGCATGGTTCCTACTAGATGATGCATCAGTCTTTGCCAATTTGTCTGCCAGGCTGAACTTTGTGAAGTAGGCGAAGTCCATTGTGGTGGGTATGCGTTACTTTGCCAATATGGAGGAGTATAGGGAAAATTTGGCCAACCAGATGGGCTTGCCTGATTCAGCCACGGGGTTGATGAAGGAAATGACTGAAGTGACCAGTTTGGGGGTGGGGGTTGGGATTGACTTTGCCACATATTATATTGTTAAGCATTATATTTCGGAGACTGAAAATAAGAGGTTGGGTCCGAAAACGTACTAGATTGTCGCGGCTGCCATTGACGGAGCTGGTTGAGCAAATATACCGATTCTGGCTCTTCTTCTGCTTCCTCATATACTGTTTTTAATCTGGGAAGTGAGGGACAGCTTTCCGTAAGGTGATCTTTTGTGCAGATGGTGCATGTTTGGACTGCATCTAATGGACACTCCTTATGGCTATGTTTCTTCCTGCATCAGGGATAGAAGATTGCCAAATTCTGTTTTGCCTCCATTTGCTTCTGCTTGGCCTGCATAACATCAAGTTGTGTAGTTAGCGTCCCTAGTATATCAGTTTTAAAATTTTCCAATAGATTTCCAATTTCTGCACGTGTTACTCCTTCTGTCGAAATTTTATTATCTCTTACAAACCGATCATGTTGTGCCAGTTTCAATCTTGTGCTACCTCTCGAACTCCTGATACATAAGTCAATAATGTCAGCAAAATTTTCCTGATAAATATCTCCTTTTCCCATAATATTTAATGTTTCAATCCATTGTTCCTTCATGCCCCTAATTAATGCTGTTTTTAACACATTATCAAGTAAAGGTAGTGATGCATAAGGAGATATTTGAAGATTATACTGAAAACATTCCACATACTCCTCTAATATTTCATTTGGTCTAGCTACCATCTGGAATATTTCATCCTTTAGTTCTCTAGACCTACAATAGTCCTGATATTTCTTTAGAAAAGATTCTTTCATTTGATCCCAGTTATTTATAACCCCGCCACCTAATCCCATTAACCATCTTAAGGCAGCCCCTTTTAATGTAGAGGGAAATAATTTTAGTTCTGGGGGTCGGTGGTGTAATCATATCCCCTACACAGCACATCGAATTCAAATAGAAATGCATCTGAATCTTCTGATGTAAGACCGTGGAATGTAGGGATATGTTGAAGAGGTATTGCTTTCATGGGCGCATTTGTTGCAGCATCCACTATAGGGCATTGCAATGTAGAGGTTTGGGTGTTTGGCTGATTTTGAGCCATTTGGTCGAATATATGCCAATAACCTTTTGGGATATCTAGTAGGGTATTCCTAGGTTGAGAAGGAATGGCTTTGACAGGAATGGTTTTAATAACACTTCCTCTATCTGGGATAATGAGAGTGCCTAATGTCTAAGGAGATTTAGTTTCTTCAACAATGATTTTTGCAGCACTTCCCTTGTCTGGGTTGTTTAATGGCTGAGTTGTCCCAAAAGGAGACCTTGGTTCCTCAGTTTCCCCTGTTTCTCCTCCTCCTTCACAAATATTGCTAAAATCCCTTCTTGCAATAGTTCTGGAGTAGAATTTTCAATTTCTTGAAAGTCCTGCTCTTCAGTTTGACTATGCACGTTAGCAAAGGCTACAGATGGTGATCTTGTGGCCTGAAGGGAATTAGTAGGCTGTCTAGAAATAACTTTTCTGGGTCCTACCGAAGGCTGAGATTCTGCTTTCTTGAAGATTTCGTCTATGAAGGTTGATCGGCCAAGGGTCACCATCCCCTTAGATTTTTCTAGCTTGGGTAGAGGTTTGGAATTCTTTTCTTGCTTTTTATGCTTAGTCATGCACACAAATCAACTGCTAGATTCTACCCAAACAAAACAACAACAAATTTGTAGGAAAGCGGGCAGGGGAGCAGGGCTATTACATGCTCCACATGTAGGTTCTTTCCTTCCATTTTTAAAACTCAATTCTTCCCTAACAGGTTCTTACACTACTCTGGAAAAAACAAATGGATACACTCTTTCCCTGGCAACGGTGCCAAAATGTGGAGCTATAAAAAGGGTCTCTTTCACCTCTAATTACCTCACATTAGTTGTCAATCCAGGAACGTTTTGTTATTTCAAAGAGTGTCTCAGTCTGAGGCTATCATTTGCCAGAGTAATGCTAGTAGTACAATGTTCAGAAATACAAGAGTAAACGGATGCTTATTTACAGCAAACTACTTCAAAAGATTAAACTACACATTCAGAAAACTAAGCAAGTTATCAGTCAAGGGTTCAGTAGCAGTAACTCATCCCTTTGTAAACTGATGGAGCTAAGGTAACTCAGAGAATAGATCGTGGATCTGGGAGCCAGGCAGCAAATTTCAGTGCTCACTACAGCCCTGGATCGTTCTTCACACCAAAATAACAAAGGATAGGAAATGGAACGGCAGATAAGAAATGGAATAGCAAATCTGAAATGGAACAACAAATCTGAAATAGAACGGAAAATCTGAAATAGAACAACAAACAGGAAACTGTAACCGCAACTATGTCTAGCAAGCAGTAACAACTTAGTCTACAAGATCAATCCATGAATCATGATCTTGGTAAACCAGTTATCACTCTTAGTTATAAAGGATTACGACTGTGTTTCAGAATGGAACAGCAATGTCTATAGATCCAACAATCCCAAAGAACATAATCGCTAAGATGAATTCCGTAATAAGTGCACAACACAGAGGCTCTGTAGTTGAACAACAAAAATATTTCGTAAAAACTGACAGTATTATATCAACACTTAGAAGAACAGTGATACGTTGAAAAGTCAATGCAATAGTTCTGTCTCAGTAAAGTAAACATAACAGAGCATGTGATGTAAACTAACAAAACAAATCAAATTACCAAATAACGTTGATAAGCAAACCATGCATAAACCAAACGTAATAGTACAGGAGCAAGTGTCCTCCAGGGCCGGGCCCTTAGCCTCCAGGGGTACACCGCTTGAAGTTATTCGAGACTCAGGGATGAAATAGCAATCGAGTTTGCATTAGTGCATAAAATGGAATTACAGTAGATCAGTTCTCAATGAGACTCGATGATCAAAGTTTCAATCTTCAGAGAAATTACATAAAACATAAGGATTCGACCCCCTCGAGCTAACAGTGCTGCCACTTTTATAATGATGAAGGCGGAGATGTCTAGGTGCAAAAATAGTTAAAGCAGCGATCCCTCAGGATCAAAGGATCCTGAGGGATTTGCCGAACCGTTAGTTCTCAATTATCTCTTTTCCTTATTGTGCTGAGCCGAAATCTCCACTTCCTTTCCCAGGTTGATTCGCTTTGATCTATTTTGCCTTGTTTGCATACGGTTCCCCGTCAAAGGGACAGTGGTTAACCTAACCTTGTTCTTTCCTTCAGCACGTCAGTCTTCTGTTTTCCCTTCTTTCTGCATAAGAAAATGAAAATTGTCAGTGTTTCCGCTTTGCACATTAATCTCACCGGTTTCATTACAATTCCTTATCATTTTCCTAGTTCATGATGCAAAAGGTTTGTAAGTTCTAATGATAATATGATAAAATAATTACCAAAAACATACCTTCTTTAGTACTCCACAAACGCATTCCATAAACCAACACAAATATCAACGGACCAACTTGCATGCAAACTGTAAAAACATTCCCAACAGCTGACACGTCGTAAAGGCCAACAAGCGAATGTAGCTTACAGACACGTGGAGTTGCGGGCCAGTGTGGCTGGGTTACACCAATTATCCATCATGACAAGACCAGGTTTCACCTTCGCTAGACGTGTTAAAACATCAAATAGCGATGGATTCACCCAAAGGGTGGAATTATACAACAAGCATATGTTATCCTCCTCAAGCTTGATGAAAATAAAGAGGTACTAGTCAGGAGTGACTGGGGAAAATGTAAAAAGGGGTAAACAACTTTTGGTAGCGAGTCGCTCTTGAACATGACACTTTCACTTCATCATCGTGACTATTTGGGTTGGGTTATAAGCTTGAAGGTTATCATACTGTTGGTCTAAGATACCATCCATCACTTTGTTTTGGGTCAATGCTACCAATTCATTTTAGCGTCACCGACATGTTCAAGAGAAGTGTTATAGACATTTTTGTGCCTTACAGCATGAAGCATGAAATGTCAATAATCTAAGGGATCCAAAGTCCCTAAACATGTTTTTCCTACCCCTAAAGGAACAAGGTCAGCAAACCACAGCACTAAAGATCAGTTCTCCACCTGAAAACACTCAAAAACAAGCTAATTCTGGATCATGTCAACTGCTCCACTGAGCATCTGCGCTGAATGTCAACTGCTCCACTCTGTACCTGCGCTGAATGTCAACTCTAATGAAGGCTACCTGAGCTGGGCAAGATTGGCCAAGTGGCACAGTCATTCTGCAAGGTGTCAAATGCCCAGGAAGCTTCTAAAATGACACTTGGATCAAGGAATTCGCCTTGTGATGAGTAAGAGGATCTAGATCTCCAAGTGGAAGCAAGAAACTCCAAGTGGACTCAAGAAATGAAGAATAACTGAAGTGGGAGAGGACACTAGTGAGCTCCATGCCAAGCTCAAGCTGACTCATCCTTTCTCCAAAACTCCTATATATAGAGCTCTCTCATGAGGTCTAAGGAGGCTGGAATCTTGTGAATGTAAGGAAGTGTTGTTGGTTTGGGTATAGAACTATTGGGTGATTGCTTTGAAGGAGGTGAAGAGGAGATTTCTTTCTGCTGGGAGGTGTTGCTGGATTGGGCCTCTTATGGTTGTAACGCTCTCAGAACTTTACTTCTTCCATTAATAAAGCATTTGAGGTTCTTCTATATGCATGTGTCTCTGTGGCGTATTGATGCTTGTATATTTGATTTATTCTAATCCTTGAATCAATTATGGATGTATGCTTCCTGTAGTTTCCTTTTCTTGTGCTTTTGTAGGACCTTTGTGTAGCTGGGCCAGTGAAAGAGCAAGGAGCTGGGAGCAAGCAGCAAAGAGGGAAGATTGGATCAATCATTAGCGGAAGATAACGGTTAGTGGATCTCTCTCTCCTCTCTCTTACATCTCATAAAGAAGTAATCTTGAATAGCTTTGCTTTGATTGTTGCTGAGGTACTATCACCCTTAGAGTGGGATAGGGTCATTCCGTATTGGATACTTTTCCCAACAACAAATTGGCGACTCCACTAGGGATCGTATCTTGTTGGTTGTTTGTGTTTTTGCTATTCATTTTATAAACACAGGGAGTACCGAATCGAACTGCATTTGGATCTTTCAAATGCAAAGTAGAGGGCAGCTACTCTAGCTCAGTTTCTGGGCAAGTTTATGATTTGAAGAGCTGATCCACAAGGACTCTAATAAGCTCTTAGTGATAGCTTTTCATCCTCCTTGTCATCCCTTAGTGTGTACTTGACTGATAGCTTCTGATTTGGCCAAAAACTGTGAATTTTTGAGCAATCTGTGACCCGGAAACCAAGAGAAATGAAAGTTTCATTCTTCAGTGCAGGCTGTGTGAAGGCTGTCTGCATTTCAGCGTAGTTCCCGAAGGGGCTACCTGTGCTGAAGGTCAAACTGCCTGTGTACCACCTACGCTGGGCCAGTCTTGCCTTGTGCTACTGGGGTTTCCTGCTGTTTCTTGCCCTGTTTTCACTCTTGTTTTTGCTGCCTGTTACCAGTCAATGTGCCTATCTGAAACCAACTTTCCTTGCCACTATTCCGCCTCGGTTGTATAAAGAAACTGTGTTTGTTCTTTGTGTATTTCTTGTATCATTTACAGTTTCCCATAACGAAAGTGAACTAGTCTTGCTGTCGCCTCTTAGATCTAGACCTGTGATAAAGTGTCGTTTTGATCTTAAGAGTTAGTTTGTTTGCTGTTCATAGCTGATTGAGCTTTTTCTTTCGTCATATGGTTTGAATTTTTATATTTCTAGTGTCGAAACAAGTAAATCTTAAGGTGTCTTTTGGTTTTGGACAAGCTTGTTTGCTTTCACTTGAAATTGAATTCAAAGTTATACAACAGCTTTCTTTTTGTGTCGCACAAACATTAAGAAAGAGAAAAGAAATACTTTCATTGTGCATGTGCATTATGACAGCTTGCATGTTGATTTAGGAAAAAGTGCATTAGTGTGTGCTCTATGATCTATGTGCTCACATGGATCGACTTGTACTTAGAGTGAAGATCGAACGAGTTTGAAGACCCCGAATCTAGTTTCATCCATCCGGGCTGCGATATATATTCAGGAAAAATAAAGACATTTGATATGTACATCATTGCAGCAGATGATCATCCTACTCAAAGGATGATAATTTCAACAGTGAAATATCAGTCTATCATTAGACGATCGTTTGTTATATGTACCAAAATGAATTTATAAAGCTGAGCATGGGAATGCCTGCCTCAGCTAGATCATGAAAGCAGAATGAATCATAATGTATTGTATTGTATTTTATTACAGGACACCTCTCAGCGATTGAATGAACTTCGGATCCTCCTGATAAAGCATTTCACCCGATAAACGACCTCATACTTTAGGGGGCAACTGTTATAGACATTTTTGTGCCTTACAACATGAAGCATGAAATGTCAATAATCTAAGGGATCCAAAGTCCCTAAACATGTTGTTCCTACCCCTAGAGGAACAAGGTCAGCAAACCACAACACTAAAGATCAGTTCTCCACCTGAAAAAACTAAAAAACAAGCTAATTCTGGATCATGTCAACTGCTCCACTGAGCATCCACGCTGAATTTCAACTGCTCCACTCTGTACCTGCGCTGAATGTCAACTCTAATGAAGGCTACCTGCACTGGGTGAGATTGGCCAAGTGGCACAGTCATTCTGCAAGGTGTCAAATGCCCAGGAAGCTTCTAAAATGACACTTGGATCAAGGAATTCGCCTTGTGATGAGTAAGAGGATCTAGATCTCCAAGTGGAAGCAAGAAACTCCAAGTGGACTCAAGAACTGAAGAATAACTGAAGTGGGAGAGGACACTAGTCAGCTCCATGCCAAGCTCAAGCTGACTCATCCTTTCTCCAAAACTCCTATATATAGAGCTCTCTCATGAGGTCTAAGGAGGCTGGAATCTTGTGAATGTAAGGAAGTGTTGTTGGTTTGGGTATAGAACTATTGGGTGATTGCTTTGAAGGAGGTGAAGAGGAGATTTCTTTCTGCTGGGAGGTGTTGCTGGATTGGGCCTCTTATGGTTGTAACACTCTCAGAACTTTACTTCTTCCATTAATAAAGCATTTGAGGTTCTTCTATATGCATGTGTCTCTCTGGCGTATTGATGCTTGTATATTTGATTTATTCTAATCCTTGAATCAATTATGGATGTATGCTTCTTGTAGTTTCCTTTTCTTGTGCTTTTGCAGGACCTTTGTGTAGCTGGGCCAGTGAAAGAGCAAGGAGCTGGGAGCAAGCAGCAAAGAGGGAAGATTGGATCAATCATTAGCGGAAGATAACGGTTAGTGGATCTCTCTCTCCTCTCTCTTACATCTCATAAAGAAGTAATCTTGAATAGCTTTGCTTTGATTGTTGCTGAGGTACTATCACCCTTAGAGTGGGATAGGGTCATTCTGTATTGGATACTTTTCCCAACAACAAGAAGTCATTCAGTTAAAATTCACCCTTTGCAAATACAATAAACCTTCATTTTCATGACCGCCATTCCTGAACCTTGTGTCGTTAGTCAAATTTTGTCTCCAAAATCGTTACACTCGTTTCGTGTTGTTGATGTGGGATAAATCAAGGCCCTTTGATGAAGAGTCGCTTCTTGTCAACATCAACGCATTATCCAAGAAGTTGACTTAGAAACACCCTTCCAGTACCTTGAGGCTTGCATACATCAATGACAAGTTTCTTGCTTCTAGTGATAAGTTGACAATGGCCTTCGACCAAAAGAATTTGTATGGTGTTCGACATCAAATCATCCACTCACACCATGCATAATGTACTGTAGTATTATCATTATCGGTGATTTCTCTGGCCACTGTTAACGGCTCACATCATTGGCTAGTAATCAAATGGTGTCTTCCCATGTTTGACTTCAGATCACATATTCACATGGTTATACTTGTACTTGAGTGAATGATTGAACGATATAGAAGACCCCAGATCTCGTTTCATCCATCCGGGATGTGATTTTAGTAAATGTACCAAATCATCCGTACAATGGCTTTACATTAATGGTCATTCCAATCATGGGTCTATATCTGGAGATGAATGCCTATGTACTTGTAACAAAATTTTATATGCTGAGCATGGGTATGCCTTCCCTCAATGATTCATGAAAAAAAAATCAAAATATCATGATATTGTATTGTAATCCATGTAAGTCACCAACCACTTCGGAACCTCCTCATCACATCATAAAGCATTTCACTCGACATTACATTTTCGACTTCATGCTTTAGGGGGAAACAATTACAGATCCATTTGGGCACATCACTCCCATCATCCAGATCAGTGTTTTAGGGCTCATAAAACCCTACTTTTAGTTTCTACATTCCCTAAACAAGTCAACCTTTTGAATGCCTCCTTCCTAGACAATTTCATGGCCTGAAGACATCCTGAAATGACCTCTAGAGGGACCAGTGGAGTTAGGCCCATCCAAGGGTATGTTGTAGAGCAGTTGAGTCCATGCCAGGGTTCTCTAAAGAGCACTTAGGCCCTCTTTGACCTGCGCTGGGTGATTTTGAGTGAAATTCACATAGGGTTTGGGGAATATTCTTATCTTCTAGAGCCTTCTAGATGATTCCGACACTTATTATCTCCAATGAGCTTGAAAATGGATGAGGAATGAGTTAAGATGCATCATATCCTCTCATCCCTTTCTTAATGGAACTAATTCTAATTATGGAAGGTCATTCAATACCTTCATTAATGACAAAACCTCCTCCATCTTCCTATAAATTAAGCACTCATCTAAGTGATCAAAGGGGCTGGAATTTGATGATTGTATGGAGATAATGTTAGTTTGAAAATTGAGACTATTGTATGTGTCGTTATGCTGCCGGATTGTCATGCTTATGATGTGATGTGGATGGAACCAAAGCTGGAGGAGTGACTTTGAATCAGGCTTCATGGTTATAATTCTTCCTTCTATTCAATAAAGTATTTGCACCTTTTTCCATATGCTTATCTTGATAGGTGATGCTTATATGTGTGAATGTATCTGATTCCATTTACTTATAATCAATAGATCTTTTGATTTGAATCGTTCTTTGTCTTATGTTGATGTTTACAGGTACTTCTCAAGTGTGTTAAGTACAGGAAGGAGAAACAATATCAATACAAAGGAGACAAAAGGAAAGCGAAAGTACAAGTAGGTCCTCTCATTCTATTTGTATTATCTATTCTTTATAGAGAAAGGTTAAAGTGCTTTAAACTATTTTTCTAGATATAGCTACTATCTAGGGAATTAGTTTTTATCCTTTGATACCAAATTCTTCATAACACCGCTCCATTTGTATTTTTTAGGGAATCTATTCCAAATATAGGTGGCATGCCCATATCACATGTAGGAGTTTCAAACTCCTAATGCAAATCAGTATCTAAGACCCATTGTTGGTCCATGCATAATCATAGGTAGTTCCTTCACACCTAATGCCATATTTTAATTTGGTTGGAGTAATCATACTAAGTCCATGTCATTCCTTGGCATAGTTGGGCACACTTACATTCTTGGCGTGTTCACATTTCCTCAGGGTAGTTAATTATTAAGGGGGGCGAATTTTCAAGGGAACATTTCATTTCCTTGCAATGTCCAAGGTGCTAGGGGCACTATCACTAGTAACGTATTAATTATTTTGGCCCAAAAGTCACACTTGAGGGGGGTGAACCAATGTGAGGTCAATTTCACAATTTAACAATTTTCCTTAACCATTCATCCATATAACAATGAACCATAAACATTATTCCATTAATTATATCAATGCATCATCATATTAGTAGCATGAGAAGAGAAAACAACAACACAAAAATTCATCACATCACAAGGAGACACAAATGTTTAGGTGGAAACCCAAATGGGAGAAAACCACCAACTTTTCTTTTTCTTAGTTTTCAATTCTTTAACATAAATTTTAAGGCCCCAACCTCGAAGATGTAATCAATTGTAGGCTACAACATGACTGAGGCTCCAACATCTTGATTGAGTAAGCTCCAACCTACTTTAGGTTCCAACCTTATTGAGGCTCGAACCTTAGAAAATGAGTAGGTTCCAACCTACTTTATGCTCCAACTTGGTTGCGGCTTAAAACTACTTCTTTTGCTTCCTTGTGTGCCTCTATTTCTTCTCATTTTCAAACCAGAGCCATAATCATCAAAATCATTGAATCATACTATTTTAGGAAGTTTTAGTGTCTACAGGTAAATGCTTAAACCCCTAGACTAGTAGCTAAGTCTAGAACAACAGTGCAAAGCATTCTCTACTTTTTCTATGACCAATAGATTAAATAAGAGGTAAAGAAGCCTACCTGAAGCTTTCACTTACTCCTTATCTCCCTTGACCAATTTTGTCACTCCTTTCCGTACTTAATGCGCTTGAAGAGTACCTGCACATAGACAGAAGACAAAAACTGATCAAAGCATATGATAATGATCTATTGATTAAACATAGCATGGAATCAAGTACATGATACACATATGAAAGCATCAATGGACAATACAAGCATATGGAAAAAGCTTTGAACACTTTATTAGTAAAAGAAAGAGTTACAACCTAATTTGCTTGACTCAGTATCACTCCTCCAGTTCAATCCCATCCTCTCCTCATAACAAGCAATACATTTTGACATCATTACAATACTTGAAATCAACTCAAGTCTCATACTAACAACATCTCCCTATAATTCAATGATTTCCAACCCCTGATCACTTAGATGAGTGGTCTTTTTATAGGTGAATGAAGGAATTTATGCCATAAATGGTTGAATTCCCTCCCAAACTTATAATTTAGTTCCATGGAGTAAGGGATAAAGGGATTGATGTTCCTTAACTCCCTACCTCATCCAAATTCGAGCTCAAAGGAGTAGATAAACTTGGGAAACTTCTATATGCATCCAATGGATAAGAATATTCCCAAACCCCAATGCAATTTTGCCCAAATTCGCCCAGTGCAGGCTAAATAGGGCTCAAGTGCACTGCATAGCAACCTAGCAATGTACTAGACTGCACTGCAGTGCACCCTAATGAAGGCCTGCCTACGCTAATCTTCTTGGAGGAAATTTTGGGATGATTTTAGTCATGGAAGTTCTTGGGAAGCTAGGCATTCTGATGGTTGACTTCTTTAGGGCATGTAACAATTGAATTAGGGTTTTATGGGCCCTAATAGTACTGATCTGTAAGTCAGGTTTGATGTGCCCAAATGGGTCTGTAACAGTTTCCCCCTAAAACGTCAAGTCGTAAATATGTATGTCGAGTGAAATGCTTTATCATGTGGAGAGGAGTTTTCGAAACAGAAGGCGGTCTACATCAATTACAATACATATATCATGATAGTTTGATTTTTTCTCATGAACTTAGTGAGGGAAGGCATACCCATGCTCAGCTTATAAACTTTCATTACATGTACAAATATAGTTGTCTACAGATATAGACCCATGAATGGATGACCATCAATGTAACGCCATTGTACATTTGATTTAGTACTTCTGAAAATATCGCAGCCCGGATGTATGAAACTAGATCTGGGGTCTTCAATCTTGTTCAATCTTTCGCTCAAGTACAAGTGTGACCATGTGAATAGATGATCTGAAGTCGAACATGGGAAGACATCATTTGATTACCAACCAATGATGTAAGTCATTATGAGAGGAATCACCGATAATGATAATGACCCTCAAGGTACTACAGTACATTTCGCATGGTGTGAATAAATGATTTGATGTTGAACACCATACAAAATCTTTCGGTCGAAGGCCAGTGATGTCAACCTATCACCGAAAGTGAGAAACTTATCATTGATGTATGCAAGCCTCAAGGTACTGAAGGGGTGTTTCTAAGTCAACTTCTTGGATAATGTGCTGATGTCGCCAAGAAGTGACTCATCGCAGGAGGGCCTTGATGTATCCCACATCAATGACATGAAATGAGGTAAATGATTTTGGAGATGAAAAACAGATTGACAACAAAATGTTCAAGAATGGTAGTCATGAAAATGAAGTTTTACGATATTGCAAAGGATGAAGTTTGAACTGAATGACTTCTCTTGAACATGTCAGCGACACTAATATGAATTGCTAACATTGACCCAAAACAATGTAATGGATGGTATGATATACCAACGGTGTGATAACCATCAAGCTGAATGACCCAACCCACATAGTCACGGTGATGAGGTGAATGTGTCATGTTCAAGAGCGACTTGCTACCATAAAGTGTTTTCCCCTTTTTCCAATTTTCCCCAGTCATCACTGACCATTACCTCTTTATTTTTAATCAAGCTTGAGGAGGATAACATATTCTTGTTGTATAATTTCACCCTTCGAGTGAATACATCACTATTTGATGTTTTAAAGAGTCTAGCGAAGGTGAAACTCAGTCTTGTCTAGATGGACAAGTTTGTCGCTATTTGTTGTTTTTAACGAGTTTAACGACAAAGGTAACTCGGTCCCTTTAATGTTTAGAGAGTTTGAAAAGGGACAAAAAGAAAACTCCACAAGTTCTTTTTCGTAAAATAATCTCTCAAGTCTGAAAAAGCATAAAATAATACAAGAGAGATATCTTTTCCAATCCGTTAACGAGCTAGAAAGGACAATCGCTCAACAATCTTTTCATATTTAAAGAGCCTGAAAAGAGCTTAAAGAGAACTCCATTTTGGGGAATGAGTGGTGTCTAGGGTAGCAACTGGTTCTGGTGATGTTGGAACTTCTCAAAACATGTTGATTTATGTGAAGAGGATGGCTAATAAGACCACTCATTGCAACTGTTCCTTAAAAAACGTAAAACAACCAAGTGAAAGCGTATGATCGACCAAAGAGATGGTGGTGATGGAACGAAAAAAAACAAGGCTCATCTGATGAAAGAGGCCAATAGAATGGAAATCTTGAGGATTAAACTAGAAATGGGTTCATTTTGAGACAAGCTTGAACCATATGGAACTATGCTTGGGTTCAGTTTCATGTTTACAAAAGCTTGAAATGAAAAACTATGCTTGGAATTGGTTTACATACCCCCAATATGATAAAAAGGAGAGTCTCCTGTAACCAGATGGAAGTTGCTACAGTGAAGCAGGACAGTTATCCAACACCTTTTTGGCTTCATCCAGATAGGGACAAAGCTAAATGAGGTGATTCCCTTCACATAACCTACAGGGAAACTTAACTTTACCACTAGGTGCATCGCCCCCAAGCTTTATTACATTCACCCAAGTAGGCTACTCGTGGCTATTAGGTGTATGGAATGAAGGTTTGTATAGGAGATCAAGTGAAATACTTAACTGGGATTTTATGAGATCTACTCAAAGACTTGAATTGGAACTTTGCTCCAGGGGACCTTGTTTCATTTTTTAATGAGCTTGACACAAGACAAGGAACTATGCTTAAATTCCTTGTTTCATTTTTTAACAAGCTTGACACAAGACAAGGAACTCTACTCTAAGCGTGTATCATTTTTTAACGAGGTTGACACAGTAAAATAACTATCCTCATATTCCTTGTTTCATTTTTTAACGAGGTTGACACAAGACTAGGAATTATCCTCATAGGAACTGTTTCATTTTTTACCGAGGTTGACACAGTTAAAGAACTATCCTCATATTCGTTGTTTCTTTTTTTTTAACGAGGTTGACCCAAGAAAATGAACTATCCTCATGGGAGCTATTTTATTTTTTAACGAGGTTGACACAATAAAATAACTATCCTCATATTCCTTGTTTCATTTTTTAACGACGTTGACACAAGACAAGGAACTTTCCTCATGGACCTATTTCATTTTTTAATGAGGTTGACATAGTAAAAGAACTATCCTCATACTCCTTGATCACAACTCATATGAAGTCATGAAGGATAGATCTGGTTCCAATGCCCCCAACACATGATGTACAACATCACTGAATTGATCGTCAGTTGATGTAGGTATGGAATGGCTTGCCACATAATTAACCCATGGCAGGGATGATACCATTGGTACAAAAGGACCACTTAGGGAAGATGGTTGATTGGAAGCCATATTTGGACCGAGAAATGAAAGCTAGTCAATGATGACAATTATGCCTTCATGCGAGAAACAAAACACTCGAAAGAGTGTTGAAACAATAGCTCCCATGTCATAAACATAGTCATTGTAGAGCTATAAAAAGGGTCTCTTTCACCTCTAATTACCTCACATTAATATGTCAATCCAGGAGCGTTTTGTTATTTCAAAGAGTGACTCAGTCTGAGGCTATCATTTGTCAGAGTAATGCTAGTAGTACAGCGTTCAAAAATACAAGAGTAAACAGATGCTTGCTTATGTCTAAGTTACTTCAAAGGAATAAATCACACACTCAGAAAACTAGGCAACTTATCAGTCAAGGGTTCGGCAGCGATAACCCATCCCTTTGGAAACTGATGGAAAGGAAATTAGAGCATGGACCACGGGTCTGGGAGCTAGACAGTAAATGCCGAGGATCACTACAACCACAGATCGTCTCTCACACCAAAACAACAAATGCGAGTAATGAAACGGCAGGTAGAAAAATGGAACAACAAATAAGAAATCGAACAACAAATCTGGAATGGAACATCAATGCTAAAATGGAACAGCAATTCTGAAATGGAACAGCGTTTGGAAATCATATACACACACAACACGCTTGAAGAGTAATATGATCTAGCATCAATCTTCATTAACAGGAATACAACTGCGTTTCAAAATGGAACAACATTACTCCTGAATCGTAAAGAACACAACTTTCAGATAAATTCTATAACATGAATGTACAGCATAAGAGCTCTGTAACAAAATAGTAACAATATTCGGTCAAGACTAATAATTTTCAATCAACTCTGAAAGGATCAGTAATATAATGTAGAGTCAATACAATAGTTATGTCGGTAAAAACCTTAATGAATGAATCTTAACAGAGCATGTAATGTAAACTTATAAAGCATATCAGATTACCAAATACCGATGATAAGCAAACCACACAGAAATCAAATCGTAGTGATACAGAAGCAAGTGTCCTCTGGGGCCGGGCCCTTAGCCTCCAAGGGTACACCGCTTTAAGTTAATCCAGACGCAGAGATAAGATAATCACCAAGTTTATATTAATGCATAAAACAAAGTACAATGAACCAGTTTCAACGAGACTCGATGATCAAAGTTCAATCTTTAACAGAAAGTTACATAAAAGCATAATCCCCTGAAAGCTAACAGTGCTGTCCCTTTATATAAGGGTGACGGTGGAGATGTCTAAGTAACAAGATAAATTAAGCAGCGATCCCTCAGGATCAAATATCCTAAGGGATTCGCCAAACTGTTAATCCTTAATCACTTCTTTTCTCCTCCGCCGAGCTGGTGTCTTCTCCTCCTTTTCCGGACTAGTTTGCTTCAATCTTCTTAGCCTTGTTTGCATTCGGTCCTCCGTCAGAGGGATAGCAGTTACCCTATTCTTGTCTTTTTCTTTGGAACAGCAGCTCCTCGTTTGCACCCCTTCCTGCACAGGAGAATGACAATGATCAGCGGTTAAGTCTTGCATGCTAATCCCACATGTTTTGTTATAATTCTTTATTGTTTTCCACATTCATGATGCAAAAAGGTTCACAAGTTCCACTGAAAAGCTACTGAAATGATCATCAAAAACATACCTTTTTAGTACTCCACACACCCCCCTGCATACCCTGTTTCATGCCCTCATGAAAACGTTGTAGTTGACATGCAAGGCAGTGAGAGAATAGGCTGGAGAAGGAATCTCATGCGGAGGCCTACAACCATTGTGAGTGACTAGGTAGTCAAAGAACTGGCCTGTTTGACCCTCAGGCATCTCATATAGGGCTTGATATCCGGGTGCAGGGGGCCAGATAATTGGACTGTGGAATCTATATCCTAACCAGGATGGCCCTGCCCTCAAAATAATTTCGCCATAGAGGTTCAAATGATTAGCAGCGAATTCAAAATTCTCATACTTAAATGGCTCCCTGAGCTGGATGTTTGGATTAGAGATTCGATACCGAAATTTGGCTGCATCAATGGCGAGGTCTTTGATAGAAAGAAAATATTCTAAACTTTGTCGAATGAGTGCCTCGTGCATGGGTCCTAATGTTTCAATGACACCCGGAGTTCTCATGAGGTTTCTATGTGCTTTCCATAACTACACTGGGTCCCTAGGCTCAACCCTTACCCACAAGTCTAGGCCATTTTCCTGCCTCTGGAAAGTATTATAGGCTTTGAGCTATTTAATCTGATTAACCCCGAATGAGATGAATGCTTGCAATTGGATGTCTCCAACAAAAGGGCTAGGGTTCAGCTCAGTCTCCTGATCTAGCACGAGGTTATGTAAATAGAATTCACACAGCAATCTCAGGACCTTCACCCCATAATGTTTACAACAGTCTATAAAGTCATTGACAGTGTTAATTTGTATAGGGGCGCCTGCTTTAACAGCTTTTATTTTTAATTGTAAGTATCATTCCAGTAAAAACAGAGCATAGTTTTTGGCAGGGGCCCTACATGCTAAAACGTCATTGTATAAAGAACACAAGGTATCCATCTGCTTGATAACAATATCTAGCCTACGAGTTACCTTTGCAACTTTTTCTTGTTCCTTTCACCAACCTTCAAAGGCCTGGCTTTTGGATTGATTGACGTTCCTTAGTTGTTGCTGTAGTTCTTCATACTTCTCGTGAGGGACTGTTTGCTCTCTAAGCTTTTATGCTTCTTGCTAAGCCTGTTTCAATCCCTTGTGCAAGGTCACTGTCATTGGATCTCTTCTCCATGCAGCAGTGGAGGCCGAGAGTTTTACCTAAACTTTCTTATTGCGTTGTTTCGAGTTCAGAACCCTTATCACCCCTGAGGGTGGTGCCTCTGTCTGAATTTTCTTGTTATCTGTTTCTTTTTTAACACGAATATCAGCTTGTTACTGTTCCTTTTCAAATGGAACAATAGTCTGTTCCTCAGCATCATTTGGAATAGCAGTTGGGTTTTCAGCAGGGTTTTGAACAACAGGGCGATTTTTGGTCCTCCGCCTTTTTACGTTGTGGAATTTTACTGCAGTGGTCACCTTTTTCTTCCCTGCGGTCTTCCTTACCCTCTGCCTTGCTTTCAGGATCCTGATCTGCTGGTGGAGCTGGGCTATTATGCTCAATAATCTATATTGTTCCTTTCGCAATTCCCTAATTTCCAACGTTTTATTAGAAGGAACAACAGGCTTTCTTCTACGTTTTGGGCCGTGACTAGTCCCTGGATCTTTCTCCTGGGGTGCTTCTTCGCTGTTATGTTCTGGCTGTTCTGGGGTAGGAACCTTAACTGGTTCCGTCACTTCCTGGGCAACTTCTTTTTCTACTCCTACTTCCTCCGGAATTTCCTCTGGTGTCTTGGGAACGGATTGTTCCCGTTCAATATCTCTTATCTCCTCTTCATCATGAACAGGCATATTTCCTTCTTCTGCCTTCTCTGCATGTGGTTTTTCAGATGTAGTTTCCTCTTGGGGTTTGTCGTGGAGGTCTGTTGGACTGGAATGTTGGCCATACTCACCCATATTGGCCAAAACTATGGCCAATTCATCTTCTCCCACTGGGTCCTGTGGTGGGCTACCTTCTTGCTGTCCCATTTCCTCCTCCTGCTTGGATTGTTCAGCTTCTGCCTCAGAATGCTTAGCTTCTGCCTCAGAATGCTCAGCTTCTGTTCTAGAATGCTCAACTTATGTTTCAGAATGCTCAGCTTCTTCCTCATTTTCCTCTTCAGATTGCTCGGCCTCCTCGGCCTCTCCTTTCTTTTCTCCTTCAGCTTGCTCTACTTCTACTTCTGGCCGTGAGGATTGCTCGTCCTCAATTTCCACTGGCTGGCTGGTGCTTTCCTAGAGCTTTTCCAGCCTTCCTCGTATCCGAGCTAACTGGACTGATTTTCTGCGTTTCTCTGGCTGTTCGGGTGTACCGGTGGCATGCTTACGCTTTGTCGATTCCTGGCATGTTTCTGGATGTTCAGATGTACTAGCAACTTCTTTTTGTTTTACGAATTCTCTGCGTTTTTCCGGACGTTCTGGTGTGCTGGTAGTATGTTTACATTTTGGGGATGGTGCTGTCACCCTTCCCTCAATTATTGCAATTAGCTCTTCCCAGCTGCTTTGCTGCTGGGTGAGGCTATGACTAACAATTAATCGAATTAACCCGTGGTGACTGACAACTGACTCTACATGCTGTGCCTTTTTAAAGCTTCGTGCAACGTCATGAAGTAATGAATTCCAAAGTGCAGGCAGATTTACAGAGCATTTCTGCTTTAGAATATCTAAGAGTTTAAGATGTCGTGCTCTTACCACGTCTTTTCTCCCCTCGCAGGTGATGTAGCTTTGCACAGTTCTTGCTAATTCTGCCCAGTGCTCTCCTAGCGTTGCTGGCAGAACTCCCTGCCCTTTAATTGTCAAGCTTTGGCCTTCGTCTTGGAAGATTTCCATGATCTTCTGTAATCTTTCCTTCTTTAGTGTCCATACAGGTCCGGTGGCTAGTAGTCCCGAGACTTCTGCGATTATATCGTCGGTGACCGCTATCTGCTTCCCCCTTACTATGGAGTGATCCTCCTGTAGATTCTGCAGGAACTCAATCGCCACTATTTCATTAGACTCCTGCAAGCGGCTGAGATAATTCAGCCACCCTGCTCTTTCCAGGATCTCCCGGGCAGCAGCGGAGACTGTCAACTCCTAAGGTTCCCTTCGAATTGCCCTTCCTCCCATGGTTTCACTGTGGATTCTCAATGGAACAACAACTTCTTGTGTTGTTTGAAACACAGATAGGGTAATAATTGCAAGATTTCAAAAAAAACACAGAGTATGCAACAGAAATGGCTTATGAACAACAACTTGTGTAAAAGATAGAAATATCATGCCGTTAAGCTATGCCATACCCTAGTACACCATCTTTCCCGAATAGTGAGCTGACGCATAATCCGGGGAATAATGAGGTTAACCTCCCCCCCCACAATGTCATAGGCTGTCCTAGCCGTCAAAGAAAGGAGCAGCACCCGATCTGCAACAGAGTCATAAAGGAACAGTGTATGAAAATATGCCATGTTTAGAAAAACAACTAATTACCGAAATCGAGGCATAAAGTTGGATCGCGTATTACGTAAGAGGCTGTTGTGATATGATGCGAGGCTGGGGGATAGGACGTCTATCATACTTGCCAAATCTCAAGTGGTCATTATCACCTCCTTTGCTATTATTGGTGGTAATAAATGTTCATGCGATATATGAGTCGGGAGATAGTGTATGATTAGTTCCTAGGATATAAGAAACAAAAGAGTATTAGTATCTTACCTATTGGTGTAACCAATGTGACTTCAATACCATTAACAGTGCTCTACTGCCGATAGGTGTCCATAACCTTGGCAGAGTTGTTTATTTCACCCTTGGAACCATGATCCTTTATGTGCATGTTAAGGAATGTAATGTCAAAGTGTAGGCCATTATGCTGGCTTGGTAACCAGTTAGCCATAATGCCATTCACGAGGAAGGAGCGAAAAGTGGGAAGGTCGGCTCGTGATGAGACCTCCTGTTCCAAGGTTCGTTTATTTGATATACCTTTTGGACCATCTCCCTAGTGTGGTGGCCATAGTGGGAATGCCACTTCACTTCCATCCTCATGATCATGGTAGGCTGGCTCTTGATGAGACCCCCTATCCTGCATTTGACAACTTATAATTCATCTTTTTACTTCTTTTTTTTTTTTTTTTTCATAAAGCACTTTTCCTTATTTATACACAAAGGGTGGTTCAACACTCCTTAAGAGTGGGAATGGTGGAAGAAGTCTTATCATCTCAATAGGAAGATATAAACCCTTTGCTCTTATTCCTAAGTAATAATCAAAGAAGATTAAAGGGAATGTCATGATAAAGATAACCAATCAAATCAAAATTAGTAAGACAATGACAACAAAAGATGATGAATAAGTGTGTCCTTCCTTTTGTCCTCTTACCAATACAGAGCTTTATAAAGATAGCGATTTATAATTTGCAGATTTCAGTATGTTGTGATTTTGTGTTCATTGCATAAGTGCATATCTGTCTCTTAAAGACTTTGAAAGAACAGGAGCAAGAAGCATCCTCAATTTAGATCAGCAACAGGGATAAGCTGTTTCACAAGGAGAGAAAAAGTATGCTAGAAGTGTTTCTTTTGGAAAGAGGAACAACAAAGGAGCATAGATCTCAAAAGTGCAAATGTCGTTCCTTTTGAAAAAGGAACAACAGAACACACCAATGCCGTTCCTTTGAAAAAGGAACAACAGAAATTAAAAAAAATGCTATTTCCTTAGAAAAAGATAGCAAAACACTCGAAATGATGTTCCTTTTGAAAAAGGAACAGCAGCCATGAAAATGTTGTTCCTTTGAAAAAGGAACAGTAAAAGACGCAAAAATGTCATTCCTTTTGAAAAAGGAACAGCAGAAATCAAAAATATGCTGCGCCTTTGGAAAAGGGACAGCAAACACTCCGCAGTGCCATTCCTTTTGAAAAAGGAACAACAAAAATCAAAATGTTGTTCCTTTTAGAAAAGGAACAACAGAACAAGAAAATGTTGTTCCTTTGAAAAAGGAACAACAGAAAATCAAGAATGTTGTTCCTTTTGAAAAGGAACAACAGAAAATCAAGAATGTTGTTCCTTTTGAAAAGGAACAACAGAAAATCAAGAATGTTGTTCCTTTTGAAAAGGAACAACAGAAAATCAAGAATGTTGTTCCTTTTGAAAAGGAACAACAGAAAATCAAGAATGTTGTTCCTTTTGAAAAAGAACAGTAGAAAATCAAGATTGTTGTTTCTTTTGAAAAGGAATAGTAGAAAATCAAGAATGTTGTTCCTTTTGAAAAGGAATAGAAAAACACGCAAATGCCATTCTTTTAGAAACGGAACGACAAAAATCAAAATTTTGAGAAAGAAAAGGAACACCAAAAAAATGACAAGAAAACATTAGTCCAAGCATATGTACAAGAAGGACTTAAAGAAAAGAACTTATGTACAAATTGTAAAAAGAAATGAATTCCTTAATGAATTACATGTGAGGAAGACTTCTCTTCCTCTCCTAAAATCTCCATATCAGTGTCTCGGCGTAGCTGCTGGCAGAAGGATTCCCGAGTGAGTGGTTTACGATAGAGACGAACTCGGTGGGCATTTACTTTGAAGGCATATCCAGAACCGTCAATGGTGATTAAAGTAAGGGTCCCTTTTGTCATTTACCTTCTGGATTTCGTATGGTCCCAACCAACGAGTCTGGAGTTTCCCAGGGAAGTCCTGAAACCGAGAGTCGTACAACAGAGCCCAGTCTCCCTCGTGGAAGACTTTGTTTTTGATGAGCACATCATGCCATTTGGCTCACTGCTATTGAATCAGTGCTGCATTTTGTAATGCAGCTAGCCTAATTTCATCCAATTCATTGATCTACTGTAGTTGATTAATCTGTGCCTCACTTAGATCTAAGCCAACTTCCTGTGTTGTTCGTAATGTTTGGATTTCAAATTTTATAGGAAAAATGGGTTGTTTTCGAAACACTAATTGATAACGTGAGTAACCAGTGGTGCTTCTCCATGTTGTTCTATAGGCCCAAAGTGCTTCAGGTAGTCTGGCAGCCCAATCACGCCTATGTGACGCAATTGTTTTCGTTAGGATTGATTCTATTACCTTATTGCTGCTTTCTACTTGTCCATTTGCCTGTGGGTGGTATGGAGTAGTAATTTTATGCTGGATGTGATAATTGTTGAGTGTTGCAGCTAATCTATTCCCAGCAAATTGTGGTCCTCCGTCTATAATTATTTCCCTTGGAAGACCATAACGTACAAATAAATGGAACAGGAACTGTATGACAGAGTCCTCTGTGGCTCTTGGCAATGCTTCTGCTTCAACCCACTTGGTGACATATTTTGTTGCCACCAAGATGTATGTTTTCTGATTTGATGATGGGTTGATGGGTCCAACGAAATCAAGAGCCCATCGCTCGAGTGGTTCAATGACTAACTATGGTTTCAGAGGCATCTCGTTAGCTTGACCTGGATGTCCTACTCGCTGGCAGCTATCACAGGCTTGGACAAATTTCTTTTCATCTCTGAAAATCGTGGGCCAATAATATCCTGTCTGCAATACTTTATGTCCAGTTCTACACTCAGCGAAGTGTCCACCACATGGTCCATCATGACAGGCTTTTAGGATGTCAAAGATTTCATCTTCTCGAACACATCTCCTGATATGCATGTCTTCCCCTGTGTGAAACAAGTAGCCCCCAATCCAGGAGAATCGACACTCTTCTGAACAATCTGTTTGCGCTCATTAGGGGTTAGGTGTTTTGGTAGTTTACCTACGGCAAGGTAATTGGCAACATCAACATACCAGGGTGTTTGAACGGCAACAACAAACAGATGTTCGTCCGGAAACTGATCTTCAACTACTGCTGCATCGATTGGGTTTGGCATTCTTGAGAGAAAATCGGCTACAGGGTTTTCTTTGCCAGGCCGATCCTTGATTTTGATATCGAATTCCTGCAATAAAATCAACCATCTAGTTATTCTCGCATTTGTGACAGGCTTATTTGCTAAATATTTTATAGCAGAATGATCTGTATACAAGATAACAGGATAGCCTATAATATAATGTCTAAACTTATTGACAACATGTATTACAACTAGGAATTCGTTTTCAGTAACAGTGTAATTGAATTCAACAGGGGATAAATTTTTGCTGATGTAATAGATAGCATATGGTTTTTTATCCTCTTCCTGCCCAAGGACTGCGCCAATGGCTGTATCTGAGGCATCAGATGATATCTAAAATGGCAAATTCCAGTTTGGTCCTCGAAGGACTGGAGCTGTGGATACGAGCTTCTTTAAATCCTTGAAAGCACGCTCAGATTTTTCTGTCCAAAGAAAATCAACGTTACCAGTTAGTGCATATAAAGGTGCACCATTGTGCGAATAATGTTCTATAAATCATCTATAATAACCAGAAAATCCAAGAAAGTTGCGTACCTCTGTTTGAGTAGTAGGAGTGGGAATAAGAAAAAGTATTTGGATTTTGGTCGGGTCTACCTGAATGCCGGTTGCTGAAACATAGTGTCCTAGGATAAGTCCTTCAGTCATCATCATGTAACATTTTTCGTGACTTAAGCAAAGCCTGGTAGCTATGCAACGTTGTAGGACTTTCTCTAGGGTGTCTAGTGCTGGATCAAAATCATCTCCATATGGTGTAAAGTCATCCATATATACTTCAAGTCCATCGTTTATTAAATCTGCAAAAATGCTAAGGATAGCCCTTTGGAATGTGGCAGGAGCATTACATAGGCCAAAAGGTAGAACTCGATAGGCAAATGTTCCCCAAGGACAAGTAAAAGTAGTTTTGTCCTGGTCTTCGGGGGCAATCTGAATCTGATTGTATCCACTGAAGCCATCCAGGAAAGAAACGAATTTCTTTCCTGCTAAAGTATCTAGTACTTGGTCTATGAATGGGAGGGGAAAGTGGTCCTTTTGTGTTGCTTTATTGAGTTCCCTGTAATCCACACAAATTCTCCATTTCCCATTCTTTTTTGGTACCACCACAAGCGGAGAGACCCATTTACTATCAGAAATAGGATAGATAAAATTGACATCTAAAAGTTTCTGAAGTTCAGCTTTTACCACATCCTTTAGATGAGGATTAAGTCTTCTTTGCAGTTGACGAATAGGCCTAGCATCTTTTTCTATATAAATGTGGTGTGTACACAATTGGGGATCGATTCCTTTCATATCAGGGTAATCCCATGAAAATGCTTCTTGATATTTTCTTAACAGATGGATGAGCTTCATTTCTTGTTCAGGTGTGAGGTTGGCATTGATATTCAAAGTTTTTCCCAGTTCAATTTCCACAATTTTACTATTTGCAACAAAAGTAACAGGTATTGTTTGATCATGTGTATCTTTCAGAGGATCT
Organism: Pinus tabuliformis; assembly: GCA_031772625.1. Taxonomy (NCBI): domain Eukaryota; kingdom Viridiplantae; phylum Streptophyta; class Pinopsida; order Pinales; family Pinaceae; genus Pinus; species Pinus tabuliformis. The sequence continues at coordinate 10,229,778 of CM062812.1, forward strand.
TCTTCTAATTCATTATCAAATGCTGCTTCTATCATGTGACACTGTGTGCAGGATCCGGATTCAGTTTGACTAATGAAGTTGTTAATGGCATCATATTTTGTTTGATCTTTAAAATCAAGTGCCTCTTGTATAGTCAATGGAGATCTAATGTTATCAGTAAGGTATGATACAAGGTGCTTGTTAGTTTTAATTATTGTGACACTTGGCTGTGCTGGAGGGTATAGAACTAAATTCTTGATATCTGGTCCTTTGGTTATGGTCATATTTCCTTGCTGGCAACCAATGTAAGCATTGGCAGTGGCAAGACAAGGTCTACCTAGGATTAGTGGGTGTCCATAAAGTCGGGTTTTTGGATTAATTATCAGGAAATCGGTTGGATATTCCCAGGAATCTACAGAGACCATGACATCATGTAGAGTACCCTCTGGTCTAACCATAGATCAGTCAGCCAATTCCAACAAAGTAGAGGTGGGTTCTACAGATGTAATGCCGAGCTTTTGGCAAGTAGTGGTTGTTAAAATATTAATTGCAGCTCCTAGATCAATTAAGGCATTAGACAGGGTATGACCATAAATTTGAACAATTACAATGGGATTTCCTGGGTCTTCATATTTAATGGGTGTTTCTTTCCTGGATAGTAAATCAAATAAAGTACCGCCTACTTGGACTCTTGGATTAGTTGTTATATTCCTCCTTGGTTTCTTTATGCACAATTCTTTGATAGTTTTTGCATATATAGGAATTTCTTGAATGGCTTGGAGGAATGGGATTTTTATGTACAGATTTTGTAATTCTCCCAGAATGTCGAAGTCAGGATACTGTAAAGGTCGAGGTATGACTAATCGTTCTGGGAATGGAGGAGAGGATGTGGTTGCTTGGTTATGAGTCTTCTGCTTATTTACATCCTCTTGTTGCAACTCATGTTCTCTTGGTAACTGATCTTCAATATGAACTGTTTTATCTCCCTCAGTTCCAATAATACGTCCAGATCGTAACTGAAGATCATTACACTCCCTTAGGTCGAGTCGTATTTCTAGTGATTCTATAATTTGGAGAGATTGGACCGGTCTGTTATTTGGATTGGGGTTGGGTTGGGCTGGGAGTTGTAGTCTCAGATTAGACTGGGGATTTTGTTGTAAGGTTGGAAGAGTAAGTTGAGGGAGCAGAATAGTTCCTACTGGCTGGTGCATCGGTCTTTGCCAGTTTGTCTGCCAGGGTGAACTTTGTGAAGTCAGGGGAGTCCATTGTGGAGAATATGGGCTATTTTGCCAATATGGTGGAGTGTAGGGTAAATTTGGCCAACCAGATTGGCTTGTCTGATTCAGCCATGGGTTTGAAGAAGGAAACGACGGTGGTGACCAATTTGAAAATGGGGGTTGGGACTAACTTTGCCACATACTATATTGTTGAGCATTATACTGTGGAGGCTGAAAAGAAGAAGTTGGGTCTGGAAACATACCAGATTGTCTCGGCTGCCACTGGCGGTGTTGGTTGATCAAGTACACCGATTCTGGTTCTTCTTCCGCTTCCTTATATACTGCTTTTAATCCAGGAAGTGAGGGGCAGCTTTCCGTAAGGTGATATTTTGTACAGATGGCACATGTTTGGACTGTATCCAGTGGACACTCCTTGTGACTATGCTTTTTCTTGCATCGGGGGCAGAAGATCGCCAAATTCTGTTCTGCCTCCATCTGCTTCTGCTTAGCCTGCATAATATCAAGTTGTGTAGTTAGTGTCCCTAGAATATCAGTTTTAAAATTTTCTAATAAATTTCCAATCTCTACACGTGTTACTCCTTCTGTTGATATTTTGTTATCTCTTGCAAACCGATCATATTCTGCCGGTTTTACTCTTGTGCTGCCTCTCGAACTCCTGATACATAAATCAATGATTCCAGTAAAATTCTCCTGATAAATATCCCCTTTTCCCATGATGTTTAATGTTTCAATCCATTGTTCCTTCATGCCCCTTATCAATGCAATTTTTAACACATTATCAGGTAAAGGTAGTGATGCATAAGGAGATCTTTGTAGATTGTACTGAAAACGTTCCACATGCTCCTCAAATGTTTCATTCGGTTTGGCTATCATTTGGAATATTTCATCCTTTAATTCTCTAGACCTACAGTAGTCCTGATATTTTTTTAAGAAAGATTCTTTCATTTGATCCCAATTGTTGATGACCCCACCACCTAGTCCCATAAACCATCTCAAAATAGCCCCTTTTAATGTAGAGGGAAATAATTTTAATTTCTGGGGATCGGTGGTGTAATCATATCCCCTGCACAACACATCAAATTCGAATAAAAATGCATCTGGATCTTCCGATGTGAGACCGTGAAATGTGGGGATATGTTGAAGAGGGATAGCTTTCATGGGCGCATTCGTTGCAGAATCCACTAGGATATTGTAAAGTAGAGGTTTGAGTATTTGGTTGGTTCTGAGCCATAGGATCGAATATATGCCAATAACCTTCTGGGATATCTAGAAGGGTATTCCTAGGTTGAGAGGGAACGGTTTTGATAGGGATAGTTTTAATAGCACTTCCTTTCTCTGGGATAATGAGAATACCTGATGTCTAAGGAGATTGGATTCCTTCAACAATGATTTTTGCAGTGCTCCCCTTATCTGGGCTATTTAATGGCTGATTTGTTCCAATACGAGATTTTGGTTCCTCGGTTTCCCCTGTTTCTCCTTCTCCTTCACAAAAGTTGCTGAAATTCCCTTCCTGCAATGGTTTTGGAGTAGAATTTTCAATTTCTTGAAAGTCCTGCTCTTCAGTTTGACTATGCACCTCAGCAAAGGCTACAGATGGTGATCCTGTGGCCTAAAGGGAACTAGTAGGTTGTTTAGAAATTATTTTCTTGGGGCCTACTGATGGCTGAGATTCTGTTTTCTTATAGATTTCGTCTATGAAGGTCGTTCGGCCAAGGGTCACCGGCCCCTTAGATTTTTCATGTTTGGATGGAAGTTTAATATTCTTTTCTGGTTTTTTCTGCTTAGTCATGCACTCAAATGAACTACTAAATTCTATTCAAACAAAGCAACAAGAAATCTGTTAGGAAAGCAGGCAGTGGAGCAGGGCTTTTACATGCTTCGCACGCAGGTTCTTACCTTCCATTTTTAAGATCCAACTCTTCCCTAGCAGGTTCGTACACTACTCTGAAAAAGACAAATGGCTACACTCTTTCCCCGGCAGCGGCGCCAAAATGTAGAGCTATAAAAAGGGTTTCTTTCACCTCTAATTACCTCACATTAATATGTCAATCCGGGAGCGTTTTGTTATTTCAAAGAGTGACTTAGTATGAGGCTATCATTTGTCAGAGTAATGCTAGTAGTACAACATTCAAAAATACAAGAGTAAACGGATGCTTTCTTATGTCTAAGTTACTTCAAAGGAATAAATCACACACTCAGAAAACTAGGCAAATTATCAGTCAAGGGTTCGGCAGCGATAACCCATCCCTTTGGAAACTGATGGAAAGGAAATTAGAGCATGGACCACGGGTCTGGGAGCTAGACAGTAAATGCCGAGGCTCACTACAGCCACAAATCGTCTCTCACACAAAAACAACAAATGTGAGTAAATGAAACGGCAGGTAGAAAAATGGAACATCAAATAAGAAATCGAACAGCAAATCTGGAATGGAACAACAATGCTAAAATGGAATAGCAATTCTGAAATGGAACAACGTTTGGAAATCATATACACGCACAACATGCTTGAAGAGTAGTCTGATCTAGCATGAATCTTCATCAATAGGAATACAACTGCATTTCAAAATGGAACAGCATTACTCCTGAATCGTAAAGAACACAACTTTCAGATAAATTCTATAACATGAATGTACATCATAAGAGCTCTGTAACAAAATAGTAACAATATTCGGTCAAGACTAATAATATTCAATGAACTTTGAAAGGATCAGTAATATAATGTAGAGTCAATAAAACAGTTCTGTCTGTAAAAACCTTAATGAATGAATCATAACGGAGCATATGATGTAAACTTATAAAGCATATCAAATTACCAAATAACGATGATAAGCAAACCATGCAAAAATCAAATCGTAGTGATACAGAAGCAAGTGTCCTCCGGGGCCGGGCCCTTAGCCTCCAAGGGTACACCGCTTTAAGTTAATCCAAACACAGAGATAAGATAATCACCAAGTTTATATTAATGCATAAAACAAAGTACAATGAACCAGTTTCAACGAGACTCGATGATCAAAGTTCAATCTTTAATAGAAAGTTACATAAAAGCATAATCCCCCAAAGCTAACAGTGTCGTCCCTTTATATAAGGGTGACGACGGAGATGTCTAAGTAACAAGATAAATAAAGCAGCGATCCCTCAGGATCAAAGATCCTGAGGGATTCGCCAAAATGTTAATCCTTAATCACTTCTTTTATCCTCCGCCGAGCTGGTGTCTTCTCCTCCTTTTTCGGACCGGTTTGCTTCAATCTGCTTAGCCTTGTTTGCACTCGGTCCTCCATCAAAGGGACAACAGTTACCCTGTTCTTGTCTTTTTCTTTGGAACAACAGCTCCTCGTTTGCACCCCTTCCTGCACAGGAGAATGACAACTATCAGTTGTTAAGTCTTGCATGCTAATCCCACATGTTTTGTTATAATTCTTTATTGTTTTCCAGGTTCATGATGCAAAAAGTTTCACAAGTTCCACTGAAAAGCTACTGAAATGATCATCAAAAACATACCTTTTTAGTACTCCACAACATGCCCTAGAAGTAAATTGTAATCTAATGGGCCTGGGACTACCATCACATTCAGATAAACGATTTTTGCTCCCAAGGTAATAGGTAAGTGAGGGAGTATCCCTAATGGTCAATTGGTTCCTCTGTTAAAAGCTAATAGATTCTGGGTAACTGGCACAAGCGGTGACAAACCGAGCACTTGCCAAGTAGTTGAGGAAAGGATACTCACTGATGCACCTTCATCTATAATAGTGCTAGATACAGTCATATTACAAACCTGTACTATGAACTGGAAAGGCGCATAATAAGGAAGGCAGAATCTTGCCAGTGGATTCCAATCAAAGGAAGTGACTAGAGTACCTAGAGGGGGTACCATAAGAACGGAAGAATTAACCCCTTGAGTTATGAGAACAAGAGGATTTTCCTCCTATCTTGATGGAATAGGTGGATTTCCGCCAAGCTCATTTGAATCAGAAGAAACAAAAAGAACTTGAGTGGTATCATATTCACTCTCTTCGGGAAAGGTACGATTTACTGAAGATGAAATCGATTAAACTATTACCTCCACCTGTTGATTTGGGTCGGGTATAGACTCATAGGATTCACTTTCAAAGAGAGTGGGATTGACCAACGGTTGATTTCAGTCAGTCAATTCATCAACTAGGGAAGGATTTAGGGAGAGTTTCCTGTAACCAGATGGAAGTTGCTGCGGTGAAGCAGGACAATTATCCAACACTTTTTTGGCTTCATCCGGATAGGGACAAAGGTGAATGGGGTGATTCCCTTCACATAACCTACAGGGAAACTTAACTTTACCCTTATTTCCATGAAATTTACTAGTTGATGGTGTGTCACCAACATGATATCGAGAAGTTGATGACACAGGATGATTTGAACAAGAAGACCATTCTTCTAAGATCTAAGGAATACTAGGACAATTTCGAAGAAGATGGACTCCTACAGAAAGTTTGCATGGATATCGATCTTTGTGAGGCTTAACGGATGGTTTCTCATCAACAGTTGCATTTGAAGCAATTATTTCTTGGTTGGCCCCTTGCTGAATTGGCTTCTTCTTCTTCCCTTTCTTCTTCTTCTTAGCCACCTGGTTACTAGTGCCAATACTTTCACCAAATGAAGAGGAAGAAGGGGAGGAAGAAACAACCGAGGAAGAAGGCAAAGGGTTAATGTTAGGATCAAATAGAGGTTGATTATTTCTAGTTGGAGGAGTACTCGACTACAGAGGAATCATGACATTTTGAACCAAGAAGGTTAAAAACAACCATACTGGCAAGCCAATGGTAAATCCCGGAAGGGACAATGTAGCCATATATGGAGCACCAATATTTCCAAAAGAAGGAAAAGGACTAAGATTCCCATCAAATGAATTCCTTGATTGGTGGACTCCGGATTTGCCGCCATATGTTTCAACCTAAGATCAACTAAGGAGTGAGCTTGGAGGATGTTATCTATGGTCAATTAATTTATTTTAATCAAAATAACATAACAAAAAAAAGAAATTGTGAACTGTAGATTACCTCCTGGCGAACCAAGAAGTACAGGCAGACAATCTCTCCGAATTCTATGTTCATTGTACCACAGTGTACAAGGCGGCCGACTCGGTTAGCTAAGGATGGATAGAAACCTAGTGTTTTCCTCCCATATATACCCAAAATTACGTGGAGGCCCAATCCCTATAAGCGTTGTCTAATGCAAAACCGCACAGTGAGGGGATTCCCATATACGTTATATATTGTAACACCGCCCTATATACCTGAACGTACATGGAAGAGCTACGATACAGTAACGTACGTGGAATGACGTACCACACTTGGGATGTATTGTAAACAAGTTAGTGACAACTGCTTTATTTTACAACACCAAAACACGTCTCTAGCCTAGACCTATAAATGTTTTTCATTAAGTGACAATGCCCGATTAGGTAAATTCAGATAAATTTTAAGTTGATCTTCTTTATAATTTTCCTTTCAAGGTTCACCACATGATGTGTGTTTGCAATTCCTAAAATGAAACTAATATGATAACCATTCTTTCCATTCAATTTAACAATGAAAATCCTTAGCTAGTAGGGATAGAGCAATAAAATTTTTGACAAAGAGCAAAGAGCACATATAATGCAATTTCGCTAGCTATTTCTTTCAAGCATTCACAAACTAAAATATCTATAATGAAAATTGCATGTATTTATTTTCAATTTCCCTTAATGTGAATGAAAAAAAAGGAAAACTAATGCACAATCGATCAATAAACTCTTTTCATAAAAATGATGATTTTGTGACAATTTCTTTTCAAGGAAAGGAAGACTTTACAACACTTTTGTTTTCAAAGAAATGAGGAATTACGACACTTTCAATGAAAAGACTAATCATATGCACACATCAATCAATCGATCTTTCATGAATGAAGACTTTACAACAATTCAATTTCCGAAGGAAAAGACTATTTTAGAACACTTTCATTCGACAAAGATCAATCGACTAAAATACTAACTTTCAACTATAGATTGAAAATGACAAAGTAAATACATAAGAAACATTTATCAATCCTAGTCTATGCAGGGCCAACTAAGGAGATGAAAACCTATTTTCTGAGACATGACATCCATTTACAATCAACGAAGAAGCAATCAGAATACTTTTGGAAAAAAATTTAATTCCAAGGGTGGGAATCTGACCCTAGGAAGATCAACGCAGGCCAAGGAAGGAGTAACTACGCTTCAATGCACTATCTCTAACTGGAGGGTGCATTATAACTCACTGTCTCTAAGGCTAGCCTCTGCTGATTCCTGTGAGGCCACTCAAGAGTCATCTAACCTCAAATTTTGACCAAAATTCAATGCAGAAGGCTGAATTACAACAAGTAAAGTATGTCAAGGTGTCTAAGGAGGTGGATTAGCTATTAGGAAATACGATTCACTCCCCAGCGAAGTCACCAATTTGTTTTGGGAAATTTTAGAGTCTACAGATAAATGCTTAGATCCCTAGACTAGTAGCTAAGTCTAGAACAACAGTGTAATGCATTCTCTACTTTTTCTATGACCAATAGATTAAATATGAGGTAAAGAAGCCTACCTGAAGTTTTTTCTTACTGCTTATCTCCCTTGACCAATTATGTCACTCCTTTATGTACTTAATCAACTTAACCTGCACACAGACAGAAGACAAAAACCAATCAAAGCATATGATAATGATCTATTGATTAAACATAGCATGGAGTCAAGTACATGATACACATATGAAAGCATCAATGGACAATACAAGAATATGGAAAAAGATTTTAACACTTTATTAGTAAAAGGAAGAGTTACAACGCAATTTGCTTGATTCAGCATCACTCCTCCAGTTTAATCCCATCCTCTACTCATAACAAGCAAGACATTTTGAGATCATTACAATACTTAAAATCAACTCAAGTCTCATACTAACAGCATCTCCCTTTAATTCAATGATTTCTAGCCCCTGATCACTTAGATGAGTGTTCTTTTTATAGGTGAATGAAGGAAGTTATGCCATAAATGGTGATAATGAATGCCCTCCCAAACTTAGAATTTAGTTCCATGGAGGAAGGGATAAAGGGATTGATGTTCCTTAACTCCCTACCTCATCCAAATTCAAGCTCAACGGAGTAGATAAACTTGGTAAACTTCTAGATGCATCCAATGGATAAGAATATTTCCAAACCCTAATGCAATTTCAATCCAATTCGCCCAACACAGGCCAAAGAGGGCTCAAGTGCACTGCATAGCACCCTAGCAGTGTACTGGACTGTACTGCAATGCACCCTAACGAAGGCTTGCCTACGTTGATCTTCTTGGAGGCAGTTTTTGGATGATTTCAGTCATGGAACTTCTTGGGAAGCTAGGCATTCTGATGGCTGACTTCTTTAGGACATGTAACCACTGAATTAGGGTTTGATGGGCCCTAATAGTACTGATTTGTAAGTCGGGGTTGATGTGCACAAATGGATATCTAACACATACATAAAAGTCCTGAACTACAATACATCTTGATATTGACCATACAACATGTTGCTGCAATAATTGCTATCCATACAATCCTGCAACTGCATTAATCACTGTCACTGCAATATACAACCACAATAATCAATATGCATACAACTTGAAACCGTACTATCATGAAATTGTCATAATTTGCAACTAATGTCTCAACTGTGATCATTTTCAATCTCTGGTACTGAGTGTCATACTATTTTCCCTAAACTCTTCTTCAAACAAAACTACAATCTAATCATTCAAACCTTTCCTAAAAACTTGTTATCTTCATGTGTCTAACATACCAACGATACAATCATATACATTCAAAACATACAAAAGAGATTATGATCAGCTATCATGAGATAGAACAATGTCAAACCTATCTAACTGCATTCTTCTCTTTGTTAGGAAACCAGCGCACAAAATATAGAAAAGATAGATCAACGCCTTAGTATTTAGCCTCTTCGAGGGGGCAACCTCCTTTACATTACAAAAATGAACAATTCTTGGATGATACAAATGACTAAACCTCCCTTCTATGTATAGGAATCTAATGGGTCAAAATATAATCAAGATGACCTAACAGTAATAACATAAGGGCACAACTCCCGGATGCGGGTGCAGTGGCAACGTGGTAATGGCGTGAGCCATCACGTGGGCAGGTGGCAGGCCCGCGTGGCCAGGAGGTACCACGCTAAGCGGGATATTAATCCGCATGAACTTAGATAGCTGAAGGCATTAATGCCTGTCTTCTCTGCTCGCGGGAGGAGGATGGCGATCGAGGCAATGGAGCGTTTAAATGAGAGAATGTTTGGTGTGCAGAGGAATATGGGCAAGCAATGCGTTGAGGCCCTGCTCCGCTCAGAAGGAAATGAGAGTAAGGATTTGAGGTGCGTTACGCTGGTTTCTGGGCCAGGAAAGAGCATACCCTGCAACTGTGTTGGGATTTTGTTGGTTTTCATAGTGGGAGGAGCTCAGGGTGCTTCTGTAAGGCCGCATTTAGAAAACACAAAAATGTCGAGGGAGAGGCCACGGATGGGAAGCAGATGCGGGGGAACCAGAGGCAGGGCCCTCACGCAGCAGCATGACTACAATTCGCCCTCCTCCTCCATCGAAGTAACTTCAATGCCTCAGAGGTACCAAGGCAGAAATGAGGAGGATGGTGGTTTTGATGGCAGAAGCCCATGTTCAGAAGAGGGTCAGATGGAGCTCCCATCGCTCAGGTATCAGCTCCCCTGCCCTCAAGCTAATTCTACTCTGGTTGTTTCTATTACGATTGAGTCGGGCGTCTCTCAGAACACAGAGGCAGAGCCTTTACCGGAGGGGCAACGCTCTAGCAGAGAGGAATCCCCTATTGCGTGCCTTTCGGTCGGGGTAGGAACTAGTTGGTTGGCCCCTGGACGTGAGCTTAGATCTGACCCAGCACGCCCAGCTTCAAATTGTGACCATGCTGCCGGCCCTTCAAAGTTTGCTGGTCCAAGCAAGCCAGCGCAGGAAGGTAGCCCTGATGCGGTCATCCAGCTCTCTGACTCTAAAGATTCTCTCCGTTTCAGGTGTCGAATTGAAGAGGCGCCCCAGACCACTGATGATGAATGATCTCGCCCCCAGTAACCTCTACTGTTTTTTTGGGTTCTCAAAGTATGGCTCTGCCAAGCGACTTCTACATCTTTGTCCATGTGTCGGCTGTAATTGTTCAGGTGTCGGATGTATTTGTTCTTGTGTCGGCTGTAATAGTCCAGGTGTTTGTCTGTCTTTGTACGGGTCAGTCCATGGCCCTGGTGTCTGTTCAGTTACTATGTGTTTTGTTAATGTGTCTTCAGTGGTCAAGCAACAAATTCCAATTTTGAATCTGCTCAATTTTGGAACTGGAAGCAGGGCAAGGAAAGGGCTGATAGGCAAAACTTCATAGCCTTGCCCACCGTAATCTATATGTATCTCTGTTTTGTATGATAATAGAATTAGTCGCATTCAGAAAAAAAAAAAAAAAACATAAGGGCACAACAATAACAATAATGATTTTCTCTGGGGCACACTAATAACAATATGGGGACAATATGGGCAAAATAACAATAAGTGGTACAATGACAATAATAATGGGGGAATCACTAGTATTATGGGGACCTAACATGCCTCTATCCTTCCAAACAACATTTTCCTCAATGCTTGAGTAGTTTTGGATGCTTTTGTATACAATTCTCATCATCCCATGTGGAATCTTCAGAGGATAAGTTCTTCCACTTGATGAGATACTCTAAAATTGACCAATTTCGTAGCTGTCGAGTTCTTGTTTCTGTGACTGCTTTTGGTTCCAATATGATTTTTCCTTCCTCGTGAAGTTTGGCAATATTGTTTGAACTGGGAGCTTGTCACCTATAACCTTATTTAAACATGAAACATGGAAAATTGGGTGCACTCGGGAAGTTGCAGGAAGCTCCAATTTGTATGCCATAGTACCAATATTTTGCAACACCTTGTACGGAACATAATACTTTGGTGATAATTTATTATCCTTCTTAGCTTGCTTGAGGGACATTTGTTTATATGGTTGTAGACGTAAGTATACCTAGACACCAACATCAAAACTTCTTTCGTTGCAATGTTGATCTGCCTGTTGTTTCATTCTATTCTGTGCTAATGTGAGGTTATCCTTTAAGATTTGCAGAACTTGTTGTTGATGCTTGATGTGATCTTCCACTGCTTGAACCTTATAATTTTCTCTTAAATATGATGTGGTGGATGATGGATGATATCCATAAAGTGCCATAAATGGGGTAATTTTTGTTGTAGTATGGAAGGATGTGTTATACCACCATTCAACCAGAGGCAACCATTTGACCCATTATGTCTGTTTATCAGATACAAAGCAACAAAGATATCCTTCCAAACATTTGTTTACCATATCACTTTGCTCATCAGATTGAGGATGAGAAGATGAGCTATTAGCTAACTGAGTACCAAGACAGGAAAATAATTCTGTCCAAAAATTTCCAGTGAAAATGGGATCTCTTCCGCTTACAATAATCTTTGGGTTTCCATGTATCTTTTGAATTGTTTCCATAAATGCAATATAAATTGTACTGACTTTAAATGGATGTGATAATGCACAAAAGTGTGCATACTTGGTAAGTTTGTCAACTACCACCATGATGACACTATTTCCTTTGGACTTGGGTAAACCTGTGATAAAATCCATTGAAACCCCCTCCCAACGTTGGCTTGGAATGGATAAAGGTTGTAATAGACTTGGGGTCTTAATTGTTCCAACATTATTTTGTTTGCAAACCAAACATCCCGCCACAAACTTTTGAATATCTGATTTAAGGCCATCCCAAAGAAATTCCTTCTTAAACCTGTGGTAAGTTTTTAAAAATCCTGAGTGCCCTCATAAGGGAGAAGTGTGAAATTCCACAAGAATATTTTGTTTGAGTTGGGAATTCTTACATAGGTATAAGTGATATTTGAACCATAATAAATCATTTTTCTAGCTAAATGTATCAGATGTACTGGGATCTTGTTGTAACTTTTGAATGAGTGCCCACACTTCTTCGTCATTCTTCCATTCATCCCTTGCTTCATTTATCCAATCCAATTGGATAATAGAAATGGCACACAACAATGCTTCCACATCCTCATCCTTTCTTGAGAGTGCATCTCCCACAAAATTTTGCTTCCCTTTTTGTAGATGATTTCAAAGTCATAACCCAACATCTTTGTGACCCATTTTTGTTGCTCTTCAAAGGATGATCTTTGTTCTAAAAAATATTTAAGACTATCATGATTCGTTTTTACCTTGAAGTGTCTTCCCATTATGTAGGGTCGCCATTTCTTAACTGCATGTAGTATTACTAACATTTCCTTCTCATAAATAGCTTTGTGTAAATACTTTCCTTTGATTGGATGACTTTCGAAGCAATGGGTATTTCATCTTGCATTAAAATAGGACCAATTCTATTTCCTGAAGCATCACATTCCACAATAAAGGCTTTTGTGAAGTCTGGCATAGCTAAGCCCGGTGCTTGGAATATTGCCTCTTTAAGATGTTCGAAGGCCATTGTGGCTTTTGGAGTCCAAGAAAATGCATCCTTCTTCAATAATGTTGTTAGACGTGTTGATATTCTCCCATAATTCTTAACAAACTTGCGATAATACCCTGTCAACCCAAGAAATCCTCGTAGATGCTTTATGGATGTGGGGATTTTCCATTCCTTAATGGCTTTAATTTTTGTAGGGTCTACCTTAACACCTTCATGAGATACAATATGACCCAGATATTCCACCTCTTGTACTCAAAAGAAACATTTGGTGCTTTTTTCATATAATTGTTTCTCCTTCAATAGTTTGAGCACCTTGTCAACAGGTTCAACATGATCCTTCCAAGACTTGTTATAGATTAGTATATCATCAGAAAATACTAACACAAATTTTATAAGGAAGGGTTTGAAAATGGAATTCATCAAACCTTGAAATGTAGAAGGTGCATTGGTAAGGCAAAAAGGCATGACCAAAAATTCTTAATGACCCTCATGAGTTCTAAATGTTGTTTTCGAAATGTCTTTAGTCTTCATTCTGATTTGATGATATCCTAAACGAAGATCCAATTTGGTGAATTAAATTGATCCATGCAATTCATCCAATAATTCATCAATGACAGGAATGGAAAATTTATCTTTAATAGTGAGCTTGTTGAGATCCCTATAATTCGAACACATGCGCCACGATCCATCCTTCTTGTGCACCAATACTATTGGAGCAGAGAAAGAACTTTGACTAGGTTGAATTATACCAACCTCTAGCATTTCTGCAACCATATGTTCAATTTAACTCTTTTGGGCATAGGGATATCTGTACGGCTTGATGTTTGGAGGAACACTTCCTGGAATAAAATGAATAGCATGATAATGATCATAAATAGGTGGGAGGCCTTTGGGAGTCTCAAATACCTTGGAATGATTGTCCAAAACTTTTTGGAGATCTAGAGAAATAGATAATTTCAAAGTGGGAACCTCTAGCGAACACAATTGTGCAATTACGCCTCGTTGTTCCTTCTTTAGAAGCTTTGTCATACCATTAGAGGTTATTATCTTTCCCAGTTTCCTTGAAATACCCTTTAATTCAACTTCCTTTCCTTCTGCACAAAATTTCATGAAAAGTTCTCAAAAATTAAAAGCTATTGTAGCCATTGGACTCCTCGTACAACATCAGCACCACCCATTGGAATGGAAAGAATTATTCTATTCAATACATATTCTCCCATGGATAGCTTGATATTATGGCACTTTCCAAAGCAATTTATGGTTCCTCCACTTGCAACCATCACTTGACACTCTGGTGTTGGATATAGGAACCAATTCAATTCCTTGGCTATCTTACAACGAATAAAATTATGGGTACTTCCCGAATCAATCAACATTATTACCTTTTTCTTCTTGACATGTCCTTCTATCTTGATAGTTTGAGGAGTGGTAATTCCAGCCAATGCATTACAAGATATGCTCAGATTCATTTCTTCTTTATCTAGGGTTTGTTACTGGTGTATATGCTCTTCTTTTGACAATTCTTGTTCCTTTTCTTCCTCCTCTTCACAATATATGTAGAATAATTTCTTCTCAGTACACTTATGGCCTTTAGTGTATTTTCTATCACAACTGTAACAAGTCCATTTTGCTCTTTTTTTTTTCCAATTGTTGTGGTGTCAACCTTGTAGGTTGTGGAAGGCTAGGGGAAACAACACTTCCATCTTTATAGTTGTGAGTGGTAGGATTCCTGGTTGCCATAATTTTGCTTTCCATTTTTCTTGCTAACCTGAATGCCTTCTCCAATGAATCAGGTTCCCAAAGGTAAACCTCATGTTGGATATTATCCTTCAAAGTCCCTATGAACACATCAATCCTATGCTCCTCTAGAATTTCTTTTACCCTTAAGTTCAATTTTTGGAAGTCCTCAATGTGCTCCATCATTAAACCCTTTTATTTGAGATTTATCAATTGGCTAAAAAAGGTGTTGTTTTTTGTATCCTCATAATCTACTATCATTTCTTCCGTAAAAATTGCCCGAGTGAAAATTTGTTTAAGAGAGAAAAGCCATCGATACCATACAAACTGATTTGGTTCCAAATGTAAAGTTGCAATATGTACCTTTTGTGTGTTTTGCACATTATGGAGATCGAAAAATTACTCCATCTGTAGAATCCATGTTTCGGGATCCTTGCCATCAAACTTCCTCATATCGATTTTTGGAACATGGTGGGTCTTCAATCCAACATTAGAGTCTATGAAATCATGATTAACATTTCTTTTGTTCTCATCATGAGTTTCCTTTACTACCCTTTCACCATTAGTAACCATTCCTTGTAGCAACTTATTCAAATTTATCTTCAATTCTTCCATCTTAGCATCCATGCCATTCATCTTAGTGTTGGAAATAATACTAAGAGAGGGGGGGGGGGGTGAATATGTATTAGCAAGTCAAACAATTTTTCATTGCCATAATCAGATTCATATACGCTACTTCAGTTAATGGAACTTGTGTGTATACACAACTGTGTTTAAAGCAACTAGTGTATATCCTGCAAACTTATGATTTAGTTAATTCATCATATGTTGATCTTTAATCAGTGTATTAGAACCACATAAACAGTAACCAGGTGCAGTAAAAATAAAATAGACAATCACACACATGAACACAAGATATAAGGTGGAAACCCAATGTGGGTGAAAACCACCTACTGCAATTGTCTCTATCTTCTTTTAATAATAAGAAACTTCTTTTTACAATTTTTGTACTGGTGCAGTCTTATACCAGTACGCAGGCTTCTACCTGTAGAAGGCTACAACCTTCTCTTGTTGTCCAACTTCTTTTGGAAGGGAGCTACTACCCCCTAACTCTTGTACTAGCTGACATGTTTACTAGTACGCAGGTGCCGACCTACAGAAGGCTACAACCTTCTCTTTTCTTCCAGGGACCACATTTCATAAATTTTCAGACTAGATCCATCAATAACATCATTTAATCATCAAATTTATCTGCATCAACTAATCTCCTTTGTACCAACAACAACTAAATCAATCAATCACTTTGACAATCCTTCAATCTAATATTTCAGAATTTTGTAACTAGAATATAGAAACCAGAACCCAAGCTAGAACCCAGAACACTGCAACAACAAACAGAAGTAGCTAAAACATATTTTATAAGCTATACGCTACTTCCATGTGTTGAACCTATGTGCATACGCTCTTTTCTCAAGGCGGACCTGTATACAAATCTGCAAATCAGATTTAAGATGTATACTTTGTTTTGATATGTAGAACAAACATGTATACACACCTTTTCTAAAGTGAACCTACGTACATATCTGTAAATGATGATTTAAACATTACAATAATTCCAGACTTTAGTTATACCCAGATCATCATATTTACATACTACAACATGCACCAGTTATTCAGATAAATGATCAAACCACATAAAGATACTTCACTTCAAGCCTTAAGATCTTGACCCATCATTAGATCTTATCCTTCATCAAGCACTAAGGTTCATCCTTGGTTCAGATCCAGCTATGCACCATAACCTAATAACCTGTACACTAGATCTTGCTCTTCATTAGATATTCAATCCTTGAGTGCCTTGGCCTAATGATCTTCCCCTCCTTTTATAGTCTTAGGCCTTACTCAATACCATAGACCAAAACCACTTAGGGCCAATACCTTGGACCCAATACCTGGGGTCAATACCTCAGACCAGATACCTTGGACCAATACCATGAATCAAATACCATGGAGCAAATACCTTGGACCAAAACTTAGTTTTCTAAGATATACGCGCCTTGCATTTTGTGAAAGTGCGTGTGTACTTATACAAAACTTGTATATAGTTAACCTGCATGTATATGTGGCTTGGCCAATGGTGAACCTGTGTATACCTCTCTTTCTTCATTCTGATCTGAACTTTGTGTTGTTTACTTGCTAAACTGTGATCTGTCATCCAAGTGAGTTCCCATCAAGCACAACACCTATGTCATAATGCCAACAATCTGCCCCTTTGGATTTGATGATAGCCCCAAGTCACTCTCCCCCTTTGTCATCAAGGGCTAAGTGTTGTGCTCCCCAGGAGTACATGCTGAATTCTCTTATATGCTGAAGAGTGCTAATTGAGCTCCATGATCGAGTCCATGCTCCCCCTAAATATACGCAAGGTTTGCAAAAAGATGTTCTAGGAGAAGAACATGACTCTATACATACATCATAAATGACCTTCCTATCACCAATGACTCATACATACATCCATCTCCCAACCAAGTGGGGATATACCAATTGTTTATACATGTCAAAACAAGAAACATTACATCATCCATCCCATGCATAGTGGGGTAACAATTTAGGTTGTTTCATGACCTTTTGATTAAAAAATATACATGACATATATAACAGAGACCAAATATCTTAAACAAGACCATATAGTCATCAAAAACTATCATTAGAAGCATCTGTCAATTAGCATCCAGACCAGCAACCATGTTCTCCCCCTAAACTTGTTCCACCAGAATAAAAAACATCTGTTTGAATCTGTACCAAGATCTTCTAAGATAATGCGCACAATGAATTATTAGAAGCATATGCTTCCCTTGAACCTGTGTCAGATGATCACTGTTAGATCTGATCATTTCATATAATAGAAGAGTTATCAAGGCATCATTATACATCAAGTTATCAACAACTTATGAGAGCCAACATATTTCCACATGTCATCCACAAACTGTAACCATCATCAAGCAGAGTAGATAATTCACTGAACCATATCACACCCCTTTCTTCCTGAGTCTGTCCCAACATATACACGACTGTATCCATAGAAACCAGCGTATGTACGCAACTACTCTTCATGAAACTCGTGCATAAAAACCTTTCTCTAAAACAAATAGGATTTAACACCAGGATGATGCATCAACTACTCCCAGCTTTTGTTTGAGATATTCAAATGTCTCTCTGGGCAGTGGTTTGGTAAATATATCAACAACATGTTCTTTGGAGGGAACATACTCCAATTTGACCTTTTGTTCAAGCGCTTGTTCACATAGAAAATGATATTTGATGGGTATGTGCTTGGTCTTGGAATGCATGACTGGATTCTTTGAAATACTGATGGCACTTGTATTATCACATATAATGGAGATGAGTGGAGTACATGTGATCTGAATGTCTTGCAATGTTTGCATCATCCAAAGGAGTTGTGTGTAGTAAGATTCAACAACCACATATTCTGCTTCAGCTGTAGATAATGCAATTGAACTTTGTTTCTTGCTAAACCAATACACTAATTTGGAACCCCTATAGAATGCACCACCACTAGTGATTTTTCCATCATCAATGCTTCCTGCCCAATCTACATCTGTATATGCATGAAGTGTAAGATCTATATCTCTAGGATACCATAAACCAAAATTCTATGTTCCTTGAAGATATTTGAAAATCCTTTTAACTGCCTAAAGGTGTGATTCCTTTGGATTTGCTTGGAATCTTCCAACTATTCCTACTGCATGCATGATGTCTAGTCGGGTACCTGTTAGATAAAGCAGACTACCAATCATAGATTTGTAAGTTGGTTGATGTACTACTGTTGATTCATCATTTGAGTTGAGACTGCATCCTGTTAACATTGGGGTACATACTGGTTCAGAATCTTCCATGCCGTATTTTTTCAAGATCTGTTTGAGATATTTGGTTTGTAATAGAAAAATACCATCTTTATTTTGTTGAACTTGTAAACCAAGAAAATATGTAAGCTCATCAAGCAAGGACATTTCAAATTATTGCTGCATTACCGAAGCAAAATTCTAACTCATGGCTTTTTCATTGCTACCAAAAATGATATCATCAACATACAAAACAAGTATTAGCAATTTATTATTGTCAATCTTTGTATATAGATTGCTATCAGTTGATCCCTTTGAAAAACCTTGTTGATGGAGATATTTGTCAAGATGGTAATACCAAGCCCTTGGAGCTTGTTTTAGACCATAGAGAGCCTTTCTGAGTCTGCATACAAGTTTTGCATCATTTCCAAGAATGAATCTGTCTGGTTGCTCAATATAGACTTCTTCTTTTAAGTCTCCATTAAGAAAGGTAGATTTTACATCCATTTGGTATACTTTGAATTTCTGAAAACTAGAAAGAGCAAGGAATATTCTTATGGCTTCAAGTCTAGCAACAGGTGCAAAAGTTTCTTCAAAATCTATACCTTCTTGTTGAGCATATCCTTTACAAACAAGTCTGGCCTTGTTTTTAATAACTTCTCCATTTTCATTCAGCTTGTTTTTGAATATCCATTTAGTTCCTATGATATTCTTATCATGAGGTCTAGGAACTAATTCCCAAGTATTATTCTTTTCAATTTGCTCAAGTTCTTCATTCATGGCCTTGAAACAAAATTCATATTTGCATGCTTCATTTATATTTTGAGGTTCGGTGGAGGATAGCAATGCTACATAGCTTGAAGCTTCTGTAATAGTTCTTCTTTTCTGCACAACTGCCTCTTTTTGTCCCAAAATTTGAGTCTCTATATGAATTTTCTGAACATACCTGGATGGAGTCTTTTCTTCTACTGTTATCTCTTCTTCTGGTGCTTCATTGGTTTTTTCTTCAGAATTAGTCTAATTTGATGTGGGAGGATAATCCTCATCTTCAGTTTTTACTTCTTTTGGATTTTTGCATGCTTCATCAACCACAACATCAATACTTTCAATAATTTTCCCAAGTCTTTTATTATAACATTTATATCCTTTACTTCGGGAAGAGTAACCAAGGAGAATACTTTCATCTTCTTTGGGTTCAAACTTACCAAGTTTTTCATCAGTCCTTTTGATGTAAAATTTGCTTCTAAAAACTTTGAAGTATTTTACAGTAGGGATCTTACCATACCAAAGTTCATGTGGAATTTGAGTTCTGTTTACCTAAACATTTGCTTGGTTGAGAATAGTGACGACAGCAAATGCAGCTTCACCCCAGAATGTTGCATGAGTTCCAAACTCATATAGCATAGCATGAGCCATTTGTTGAACAATTCTGTTCATCCTTTCTACCACTCCATTTTACTGACTAGTCCTTGTGGTGGAGAATTGCCTTTTTATTCCATGTTCTTCACAAAATTCAAAGAATTCATCCGAGGTAAATTACCCTCCTTGATTAGATCTGAGGCATTTGATTTTTTGATCTGATTCATTTTCAACCAAAGCTTTGAAGGCTTTGAAATTTTCAAATGCTTCATATTTATGCTTTAGAAGCCCTATCCAACACATTCTGGAAAAATCAACAATGAAAAATATAAAGTATTCTTCTCCATAAGGTGAATTTTTCCTTGATGGTCCACATAAATTAGTATGAACAAGTTCAAGAGGCTTACTAGCTGATCCTTCCTTTTCATGGAAGTGCGATCTAGTTTGCTTACCAAATTGACATGATTTGCGTATTGTATTTTCTGGAATGCTGATATCAGGAAGATCACAAACAACCTAGAATCGACATGCTTTTCTTATTTGAGAGAAGCTTAGATGCCTCAATCTTCTATGCCATAGCTAGTGTTCATCATTTTTTCTTAAATAGCACCGTTTTTGTCCTCCCTTGAGTATGTATAAGTTGTTTGGAGTTCTTATAACTTTGATCACGGTTTCTCCTATATCAAGCTCACGAACAACACATCCATTTGATCGAAATACTACTTCATTTCCTTAATCACACATTTGACTAACGCTCATCAGGTTATACTTTAGACCATCAACATACATAACATTCCCAGCTTTAACCTTTTCTTTTAAGAGAAGAGATTCTTTACCTTTTATGATAGCAGGATTGTCATTTCCAAATGAGACCTTCTTTTCCTCTTCTAAGGCATTATATGAATGAAGTTTTTCTTTGTCACATGTCATGTGTTTTGAGCATCCACTATCGATGTACCACTGATTTTCTTGTCCTTCTGCATACAAGGCTATACCACATCTTTCTGTTTGCAGTTCTTTCTTTTTCCATATTTTGGGACTTAATGAAGTTTTCTCCTTTTGAGATGTTTGCCGAAATTTACTCCTGCATTCAGATTCTTCATGACCGAAGTTGTTGCAGATAAAGCATTCTGTTTCATTTTCAAGAAGAGAAACGTTATTGTAGGACCTTTTCATGATCCCTGTCACATTCCTTCGTGCTTCTCTAGTCATGATGGTCTTGTAGGCAACAAATTGAGCAGCTTTGTGTCCAAAGTTATTGTTGGGTCCCTATAATACTAGTGATTACCCCATTACTGTTGTAGTTATACCCCTTATTTATATTGTTGTGCCCCTATTACCCCCATATTGTTATTTCTGTGCCCCATAGAATCCCTCCATTGTTATTTTTGTGGCTTTATATTATTATTGTTAGGTCAGCTGGATTATATTGTGACTCCTTAGACTCCTATATATAGAAAGGAGGTTTTGTCATTTGTATCATCCAAGAATTGTTCATTTATGTAATGTAAAGGAGGTTGCCCCCTCGAAGAGGCTGAATTATAAGGCGTTGATCTGTCTTTTCTATCTTTTCTTGAGCTGGTTTCATAACATTTGGTATCAGAGCTTTGGATTCTAGGGTTTCGCTGCTCCAAACAGTTCATCGTGGCATTTTCGCTATAACTTTTTTCTGTGACGTTTCAAAGGTCGCAAAAAAAACCCATTTGAGAAGAATTCGCGCTGAACCTTGGGTCCGAATTTCAGAGCTTTTCGCGCGATATTTGGGGAGATATGATTTGAGGAAGTTGGTCTTTTTGCAGACTCCTGAATTACATTCAAAACAGGTGACCTGGGGAAAATCGTCATAACTTTCTCTCTGGGGATCGGATTGAAATTTCGTAAGAAGGTACAGAAAGAGGATGGACTTAGTTTCTTGTGTGTGTGTTTCAGATTCAAAGGTTGAAACAGTGACTCGTGGCACGTCGTACAAGTTCGCTCTGCTGAACCAGTCTAAAAGCAAGTCACTGTGGGAGATTTCACATAACTCTTCCTTGGAGAATCCAATTTGTCTCAGACTTGTGGCATTCGAAAGAGGATGTAGAAGGCTACTACAAGTAGAAATTTCAGAACTGGATGATCCGAAATTACAGAGATACATCAGATTCAATATCAGGCTTCTATAAAGTGAAAAAAGGTGTGTAGTTTTTTTTTAAATTTTTGTGTAAGCTTGGTTTAACGGAATTCAAAGGGCATAGTAAAGCATTATTATCGGTAACTGATGCCCCGAGGAAAGAAAATGCAAACACCTAGTAAGTAACCTGAAAGCTCTAGCATGACTCATGAAGAAGAGGAAGAAATGCTACATGATATATCAAAATTACAAGAACAAGTGCAACAAATGTCACGCTCACAAAAGCTAACAGAAGCTAAGATAAGTGGCGTGGAATCTAAGGTAAATGGCATGGAATATAAGATAAAGGGAATGGAAGCTAAGATGGATGATTTGAAGATAGATTTGAAGACAGACATGGAAGAATTGAAGAAGTTGCTACAAGAAAGGGTCACTAATGGTGAAAAGGTAGTAAACGAAACTCATGATGAGAACAAAAGAAATGTTAATCATGATTCCATAGACGCTAATGTTGGATCGAAGAATCACCATATTCCAAAAATCAATATGAGGAAGTTTGATGGCAAGGATCCCGCCACATGGATATTACAGATGGAGCAATTCTTCGATCTCATTAATGTGCAAAACGCACAAAAGGTACGTATGGCAACTGTATATTTAGAACCAAATCAGTTTGTATGGTATCAATGGCTTTGCTCTCGTAAACAATTTATCACTTGGGCAATTTTTACGGAAGAATTGATAGCACATTATGAAGATACAAAAAGCAACACTTTTTTTAGCCAATTGATAAGTCTCAAACAAAAGGGTTCAGTAATGGAGCACAATGAGGAGTTCCAAAAATTGAACATAAGGGTAAAAGATATTCCAGAGGAGCATAGGATTGATGTGTTCATAGGGTCTTTAAAGGATAATATCCAACATGATGTTCGCCTTTGGGAACCTGATTCATTAGAGAAGGCATTCAGGTTAGCAAGAAAAATGGAAAGCAAAATTATGGAAACCAGGAAGCATACCACTCACAACTATAAAGACGGAATTGTTGTTGCCCCTAGTCTTCCACAACCTATAAGGTTGACACCACAACAATTGGAAGAAAAAAGAGAAAAAGGGCTTTGTTACAGTTGTGATAGCAAATACACTAAAGGTCATAAGTGTGCTGAAAAGAAATTATTCTACATAGATTGTGAAGAGGAAGAAGAAAAGGAGCAAGAAAGGTCAAAAGAAGAAGATATACTCCAGGAACAAAGCCTAGATGAAGAACAAATAAATCCGACCATATCTTGTAATGCATTGGCGGGAATTACCACTCCTCAAACCATCAAGATAGAAGGAAAATCAAGAAGAAAAAGGTAATAGTGTTGATTGATTCAAGAAGCACCCACAATTTTATTCATTGTAGGGTAGCAAAAGAATTGAATTGCTTCCTATATCCAGCACCAGAGTGTCAAGTGATGATTGCAAATTGAGGAACAATAAATTTCTCTGGAAAGTGCCATAATATCAAGATATCCATGGGAGAATATGTATTGACTAGCCCAATGCTTTCCATTCCAATGGGAGGTGCTGATGTTGTACTAGGAGTCCAATGGCTACAATCCTTGGGTACGATAGCTTTTAATTTTCAAGAACTTTTCATCAAATTTTCTACGGAAGGAAAGGAAGTTGAATTAAGGGGTATTGTAGGGAAACCAGGAAAGATAATCAGCTCTAATAGCATGACAAAGCTTCTAAAAAAGGAGCAAAGAGGTGTAATTGCACAATTATGTTCGCTAGATGTTTCCACATTGGAATCATCTATTTCTCCAGATCTCCACAAAGTCCTGGACAATCATTCCAAGGTATTTGAGACTCCAAAAGGTCTCCCACCTATGCGTAGTCATGATCATGCTATTCATCTGATTCCAGGAAGTGTTCCTCCAAACATCAGGCCGTACAGATATCCCTATGTCCAAAAAAGTGAAATTGAACATATGGTTGCAGAAATGCTAGAGGCTGGTATAATTCAACCGAGTCAAAGTTCTTTCTCAGCTCCAGTAGTATTGGTGCACAAGAAGGATGGATCATGGCGCATGTGTCCGGATTATAGGGAGCTCAACAAGCTCACTATTAAAGATAAGTTCCCCATTCCTGTTATTGATGAATTACTGGATGCATTGCATGGATCAATTTACTTCACCAAGTTGGATCTTCGTTTGGGATATCATCAAATCAGAATGAAGATTGAAGACATTCCGAAAACGGCATTTAGAACTCATGAGGGTCATTATGAATTTTTGGTCATGCCTTTTGGCCTTACCAATGCACCTTCAACATTTCAAGGTTTGATGAATTCAATTTTCAAACCATTCCTTAGAAAATTTGTGTTAGTATTTTTTGATGATATACTAATCTACAGCAAGTCTTGGAAGGATCATGTTGAACATGTTGACAGGGTGCTACAACTATTGGAGGAGAAACAATTATATGCAAAAAGATCCAAATGTTTCTTTGGAGTCCAGGAGGTGGAATATTTGGGTCATATTGTATCTCATGAAGGAGTTAAGGTAGACCCTAGCAAAATTAAAGCCATTAAGGAATGGAAAATCCCCACATCCATAAAGCATCTGCTAGGATTTCTTGGGTTGACAGGGTATTATCGCAAGTTTGTTAAGAATTATGGGAGAATAGCAGCACCTCTAACAACATTATTGAAGAAAGATTCATTTTCATGGACTCCGGAAGCAACAAAGGCCTTTGAACATCTTAAAGAGGCAATGTGCCAAGCACCGGTCTTAGCTACACCGGACTTCACAAAAACCTTTATTGTGGAATGTGATGCTTCAGGAAATGGAATTGGTGCTGTTCTAATGCAAGATGAAAGACCCATTGCTTTTGAAAGTCGTCCAATCAAGGGAAAGTTTTTAAGCAAAGCTATTTATGAGAAGGAAATGTTGGCAATACTCCATGCACTTAAGAAATGGCGACCCTACCTAATGGGAAGACACTTCAAGGTAAAAATGGATCATGATAGCCTTAAATACTTTTTAGAACAAAGATTATCCTCTGAAGAGCAACAAAAGTGGGTCACAAAGATGTTGGGTTATGACTTTGAAATCATCTACAAAAAAGGGAAGCAAAATGTGGTGGCAGATGCACTCTCAAGAAAGGATGAGGATGTGGAAGCATTGTTGTGTGCCATTTCTATTATCCAACCAGATTGGATAAACGAAGCAAGGGAGGAATGGAAGAATGACGAAGAAGTGTGGGCACTTATTCGAAAGCTACAATAAGATTCCAGTACTTCTGATACATTTAGCTGGCAAAATGACTCATTATGGTACAAAGATCGCTTATACCTCTGTAAGAATTCCCAACTAAAACAAAAGATTCTTATGGAATTGCACACTTCTCCCTTAGGAGGGCACTCAGGATTTTTAAAAACTTACCACAGGGTTAAGAAGGAATTTTTTTGGGATGGTCTTAAATCAGATATTCAAAAGTTTGTGGCGGAATGTTTGGTTTGCCAGCAAAATAAAGTTGAAACAATTAAGACTGTTAAACACACATGGACAGCAAAACAATGTGAAAGATAAATCAGTAAGTACATTTTTTATTAACAGGAGATGTACATTTATAATACATGTTGTGACTCTTGGGTTTCAGATCCCAAGGTCTCTTGGACTGCTTAGTATTTTTGGCTTCCACACCAACCCTTTAGGATTAGGTGTCCAACATTCCCCCCCTTAATCCGAAGGGTTATGTATGAGTCCAAGAAAAGAGTTGTAATACAAAATGTGCAGAAAAATACATGGCAGCACTAGGCTGAATGTGCTCTATGAAATGTTGGTATAAAGGGCGGTGGTTTAAGGATGACCACCAACACTGGAATGCTTAGTGCAGTTCCCGGAACTCTTCCAATACTGGCAAGAAACTGAAGTTTTCTGCTAGAGGAAGTGTTCTCAATCTGTGATGGTTTAAGGATGACCAACAACTCTGGAATGCTTAATGCAATTCCTGGAACTCTTCCAAAACTGGCAAGGAGTTGGAGTCTTCTGCTAGAGGAAGTGTTCTCAATCTGTGATGGTTTAAGGATGACCAACAACTCTGGAATGCTTAATGCAATTCCTGGAACTCTTCCAAAACTGGCAAGAAGCTGGTGTCTTCTGCTAGTGGAAGTGTTCTCAATCTGTTCATGGGCATCTTTGTCTCTGGCTACAACTCTGAAACTGGTGTGGCAGGTTGTGGCTCAGGCTCGCTTGATGTGGTTTCGAAGCTTGTAGATGACCATCATTTCCCCCCGTGTCAGATACAAGGTGAGAAGATGGAGAAAACTCAACTGCAAGACTGTTCAATACTCTGGAACAAGTTCTGACATGTGTTTGGAATATCTTCTTGGTTGTTGATGCCCATTGCCAAGAAGTGATCCATCCAAGATGAATCTTTGTTCTTGCAGGGTGTTTGTTTCTGAAGCATCTGTTTGAAGAATGGCTAGTTTTATGACAGTGCTCACATGGATGAAGATCAAAACAGTGATCTTTCAGATGGCCAACTCGGTCACAGTGTTGACATTTCATGATCTGTTGTTTTTGTTGTTGTTGTTGTTGTGGAAGAGGGGCAGAATCTGGAACAGCTGAAGCTGAACTGTCAAGAGGAGCAGGTGAACTGTCATCAATGAATCCAGCACTCTGAAACTGAATGGGCTTGGCGTAGTCTGGAATATGAAAGGACAAGTCCTTTTCATATCCAAGACCAGTTTTGTGCTTGTTGTGGACAAGCTGTTCCCAAGGTCTGATGATGGGCTTGGGAAGTGCAGACTGAGTTTCTGCATCTGCATGTACAATTGCTGCTTTATTTGAATGAACAGTAACATTATTGACTTGCTGTTTATGGGAGTCTGTTTCAATCCTCTGAACAGAAACAGATTCAGAATGATGACTCCACTGTTGTAATTCTTCCTGCTGCAGTTGTGATTCAAGCTGCAAAAACTCTATCTTTTCTTGTGCATTTTTCAAACAGATTTGAATGTTTGCGACAATGGCTTTATCAATCACAATTGTATTGTCCGTGGTAGAATGTATTAGAGTATTCAGTAATTCTAATACAACACTCATTCTATCCATTTCACAATAATATCACATATGATATATATATATATATATATATATATATATATATATATATATATATATATATATATATATATATATATATATATATATATATATATATATATATATATATATATATATATATATATATATATATATATATTATATATATTCTGCGCAAAATTACACAGAAAAATATCTTAGCCAACAAATTGTAATAAAGAAGTAGCTGAGAAGTAGAGAACCTGGTTACACAATGAGATCTCTTCAAAAATCTAAATCAATATATGACAACCCAAACATTTGCAGAAGTCATAACACTTGTCTTATAACTTGAATATCTATGTATTTCAGCCGCCAGACTTGAATTTCAAAACCCCTTCAAATAGGAAGACCAGTGTGAAGCTTTGAGTCTGCTAAAAGCTTGAAGTCAGGAACATAAAATATTTCATTCCATTTCAGTCACCATAGACTTGATATTACACCTTTAATCTTCATCATCATTGTATACATAATTGAAAAACGCTGACAAAGCACCCGTTACCGGTGAGAATCGAACGAGAGAAATCACAAGACTGAATTAAGTCCTCAATTCGCCTGAATGGGTAAAAACAATGTGCGCCTTCTCAAGCGAAATTCTGGGGTTATTTCTGTAGAAACTTTGATGATGGACAAATGAATGATAGGCAGGCAGGCGTGAATTATGGTCAGAAGAAGCAGCAGCAAGGGAAAAAGAAGCTGAATGATGCAAATTATTAATTAACGATCAACGGGCTTAACCAGTCTTTTTACTAACGCCGCCACTGCTCTCACCACAACTGCCTATTCATCCTGGAAGCGACTGGAGAATTCCTTGAGTTTATTAGAAAGAGGGTATTTTCCTTCCCCTGGACATTTTTCTTTCACATCAATGTGAGTCTTTTCCTTTTGTACCTCAAAGAAGAGTTGAATTTTTCAAGCATAAGTCGTTCACAAAAATAAACAACAGTTTGAAATTACCGAGTCAAAATTGCAAGAACATAACTATATTCCACAGTGATCTGCTATTACAGAAAAAGCTGGCCTTAGAAATTCATGTTTGTTAAACACATTGAATTTTGCAGAGCTTCACCCGAATCTTTAAAGCCGGACCACAAAAAGCTCGCACACATCACAACACCTCCTAACACAAAACCACGCCCTCGGAAATCAACAAGAATGCCCCGACCTCCTCCGCATAGTCGAGGGTTATCAGCAAAAAGCGCTCGGATTTATATGCTTGAAGAACCCTTGGGAAAATTGCCTTTATTGAAATGAAATGTCCCACAACAGCTTACTGTTTTGGGCGTTACAATCAAAAACATATTATCTTATGATTGATGCAATGACCACCAGATGAGTAATACATCACTTGAAATTTGCGGATATTTAGTAGCAACTATTTAAGCGCCGATGTATGAAGAAATACAAGAAATTTGCGGCAGTTAAATACTTAGTAACAACTATTTAAGAGCCAATGTATGAAGAAATACAATAGTTCATTTCTGAGCACCTCCGTCTGATGCAACATGCAGGGTCCAAGTAATAGAGCAAATGGAGGTCGGAGTTTAATGCGCCAAATGTTTCCAGACATCATGGGCTTCGTCGCCGATCATCTCTCTCCAGAATGGGCTCACTCATAAGTTATCAGTCCAGCGCTGGTTTTTGTTTAATGTTTTCCCTCTGGAACCTGCGTACACAGTCAAGTTTCAGTTCTTTTTTTTGCTGGTAGGTTTTGTGAAGCTCGATAAAAAATGATACTCAGATTTGATTAATTTCTGATTGCAGTTTTTCAAATCCTTGCTGCTTCTGATGAAATCTCGGAAATATGGACCCCTTCCAATGTTTCAGACGCGGCAACTGCGTCCACTGACCTTCTGTGAAATCCTAGGATGGCATTTATCAGAATTTCTAAGTCAAATAAGCTGCCGGAAAACAGACGCATGTGAATCTTGAAACTCTGCACTCAACCGTTGAGAGCATTGAAGCAAATACGAGACGATGAATGTGCTCGAGGAATTGTTGTTGCCGAAGAGTAAAGATGGTGGGGTGCCTTTTGCTTTGTGAACGATGGCCCACCTTCGGCTTTGGCCTCAAGCCTCGATCACAACCTCATCTCATTTGAGATTGAAACTCGCACAGATCACGACCTTCCATGCATAAGCATGTGATGTCTAAAAAATTGAAATTACCGCTTACTACTCAAGAACAACACTTAACTTGTTACTGGCTCTGGAAAAAGGCGCATGCACTCGAACCATTCCACAGGTCTCTATGCACGGAAAAATGTTCCTTGCGCCGCAAGTTTTGTGCCATTACAGTCAACCGGAGGGCGCTGCTTCCATGTATCAACAAAGCATAATGCCCTCGCGCAAAGGAATTTTCCAAGATATCCGAACAGAGATTACCCTCATGTGTTTCTCCTGGGCGATGGATACAAACCTTTTACAAACAAAATCCGGAGCTGTGTGAACCTCAAGGATATATCAAAATGTTTGATGGAAAATATACGGCCGAGTATTCAAAGAAATGCAAAGAATAACGCACACAACATTACGCTGAGACCACAATTCACTGAAAAATGCAGAGGATAGAGGCGTTGACGACAGATGCGTCAGAACAGTTAGCGCAGAGTGACCAGCGGAACCGATGGGGAGAGCGATAGAGTGAGCGTTAGACTGAGAATGGAAGAATATATAAAACGCATAGATGCCGAGTGCAGAGAATTGTCAGACAGTAGAGGCGCAGGAAGGCAAGGTGCTCATTAGTGTCAAGTATGCGTGGAACGTTACAGATAATGAATACCAGGCCAACGCTATTCAAGGCAGCTCAGACACAGGATTATGGGCAGAGGTGCAGGACTGACATGCACATAACAGGCCACAGAAAAAACAAGCGGCTCTGATACCATGTTAAACACACATGGACAGCAAAACAATGTGAAAGATAAATCAGTGAGTACATGTTTTATTAACAGGAGATGTACATTTATAATACAATGTTGTGACTCTTGGGTTTCAGATCCCAAGGTCTCTTAGACTGCTTAGTCTTTTCGGCTTCCACACCAACCCTTTAGGATTAGGTGTCCAACAAAGACACCAGGTCTATTACAACCTTTATCCATTCCAAGCCAACGTTGGGAGGAGGTTTCAATGGATTTTATCACAAGTTTACCCAAGTCTAAGGGAAAGAGTGTCATCATGGTGGTAGTTGACAGACTTACCAAGTATGCACACTTTTGTGCATTATCACATCCATTTAAAGCCAGTACAGTTTCTATTGCATTTATGGAAACAGTTCAAAAACTACATGGAAACCCAAAGATTATTGTAAGTGACAGAGATCCCATTTTCACTGGAAATTTTTGGACAGAATTATTTTCTTGTCTTGGTACTCAGTTAGCTCATAGCTCATCTTATCATCCTCAATCTGATGGGCAAACTGAGATAGTAAACAAATGTTTGGAAGGATATCTTCGTTGCTTTGTATCTGATAAACAGACACAATGGGTCAAATGGTTGCCTCTGGCTGAATGGTGGTATAACACTTCCTTCCATACAACAACAAAAATGAGCCCATCTATGGCACTTTATGGGTATCAACCACCATCCATCACATCATATTTAAGAGAAAATTCTAAGGTTCAGGCAGTGGAACATCACATCGAACATCAACAACAAGTCCTCCAACTCTTAAAGGATAACCTCGTGTTGGCACAAAATAGAATGAAACGACAGGCAGATCAACATCGCAGTGAAAGAAGTTTTGATGTAGGTGATTGGGTATTCCTACGGCTACAACCATCTAAGCAAATGTCCCTAAAGCAAGCTAATAAGGATAATAAATTATCACCAAAGTATTATGGTCCGTACAAGGTGTTGCAAAAGATTGGTACTATGGCATACAAATTGGAGCTTCCTCCAGCTTCTCGATTGCACCCAGTTTTCCATGTTTCATGTTTGAAGAAGGTTATAGGTGACAAGCTCCCAATTCAAACAATATTGCCAGAACCTGATGAGGAAGGAAAAATGATATTGGAACCGGAAGCAGTCACAGAAACAAGAACTCGACAGCTATGAAATTGATCAATTTCAGAGTATCTTATCAAGTGGAAGAACTTATCTGCTGAAGATTCCACATGGGAGGATGAGAATTTTATGCAGAAGTATCTAGAACTACTTAGGCGTTGAGGACAACACTTTTTTGAAGGAGAGGGGCATGTTGGGTCCCTATAATACTAGGGATTACCCCATTACTATTGTAGTTATACCCCTTATTTATATTGTTGTGCCCCTATTACCCCCATATTGTTATTTCTGTGCCCCATAGAATCCCTCTATTGTTATTTTTGTGGCTTTATATTATTATTGTTAGGTCGGCTGGATTATATTGTGACTCCTTAGACTCCTATATATAGAAAGGAGGTTTTGTCATTTGTATCATCCAAGAATTGTTCATTTATGTAATGTAAAGGAGGTTGCCCCCTCGAAGAGGTTGAATTATAAGGCGTTGATCTATCTTTTCTATCTTTTCTTGAGCTGGTTTCATAACAGTTATGAGATGAAAAACATTGGCCATTAAAGAAGTTCCTGCGATTATCGAATCTACTGACCTGGTGATTGTAGTTTCTATTGATATTCATTCTTGAAGTAGATTGAGTATGATTTACCTAAGGTTTGTTGTAGCTTCTTTTCATCCTTGAAGTAAATTGAGCCTGATTTACCTAGTGATCTGCTTTATGCATTTGCTGAGGATTGTCAAACTGTTCACTACTCTTTGTTGAATCAAGATAGCTTTTAGTGGAGGTTGACGGCTTCTGTGCTTGAGATGCTTCTTTAGTATATCCAAGACCTGTCTTTGTCAGAGGAGAATGTTGCACTTTGATAATTTCATTTAAGGTTTCTGATCCTTTAGCAAATCTAAGATTGAGAGCTTTTATTTTCTCAATATCCTTTCTTAGACCCACAATTTCACATTCTAGTTTTTCATTGTTTTTTTCTCTTTCAACAAGTTGGAATGTCAAAGTATCTATAATCATATTATTTTCTTCTAAACAGATTTTGAGTTTAGAGATTTCTTCATAAAGTTCATATTCATCTAAAGCATCCAAGAAATCATCATCTTCAAAAGCCATCAGAAGGCTATAGTCATTACTATTTTCATCTCATCACTAATTGATAAACCATCACTATCTTCATGTGTATAGTAGCTCTTCTTACTTATAACTTTTTTTCTATTCCATTTCGCAGATTCCTTGCCTTTATCAAACTTATCTTTATGAGGAAATTTGGTAGCATAATGACTGACTCTTCCACAAGCAAAACATTTGAAAGGTAGTTTACCTCTAAATCTTCTGGAACCCCATTAAAGGTTCTTAACAAAGTTTTCTTCTTCTTCTCCTTCTGAAATATGTCCTGATTCTTTGAGTTCTTCTCTTCGTGAAGCTTTAAATGTGGCTTCTCTCATATCTGATGGACCTCCTTTTCTCATCTCGAAAGAAGTTAAGATTTTGTGCAGCTGTGTCATAGTAATAGTCTGAAGATCCTGCTTTTCTTCTATGGTAGATACTTTTGATTCAAACTTAGCAGACAAGGATCTTAAAACCTTTTCAACTAAAGTAACTTCTTTTATCTCTTCACCCAAATTCTTCATACAATTAACAATCTCATCTATACGTAAGAAGTAACTAGCTATACTTTCATCATTGTGCATTTTGAGAGTTTCATATTGAATTCTGAGAGTTTGCAGTTTTGCATATTTTACCGAAGAGTCTCCTTCATAGCTTAGAATGATTTTGTCCCATATTTCTTTGGTGGATTTGAGCTGCATAACTTTGAAAAATTCTGATTGTGAAAAACTTCCCAATAATGTATTGAAAGCTTTGGCATTGGTTTCATATTTCATTTTACCTGCCACATCTATAGGAATTGCTAATGGAAATGTATATTCTCCTTCCACGATTTCCTAGACATATGTTCCAAGAGATTGAAGATAGGTTGTGGTTCTTACCTTCCAATAAATGAAGTCGTTTCCATCAAAGATTGGTGGTCTGATGGATCCCTCTCTTTCTTGATTACTCATGATGATGGATCTTCCTTCAAGCGATCAAGCTTCTTCTGAAGGACCTGCTCTGATAACAATTGTTGGAAATAATACTGGGGGGGGGGGGGGTGAATCAATATTAGCAAGTCAAACAATTTTTCATTTCCATAATCAGATTCATATAGGCTACTTCAGTTAGTGGAACTCGCCTCTATACGCAACTGTGTTTAAGGCAACTAGTGTATATCCTACAAACTTATGATTAAGTTAATTCATCATATGTTGATATTTAATCAGTGCACCAGAACCATATAAATAGTAACCAGGTGCAGTAAAAACAGAACAAATAATCACACACATGAACACAAGATATAAGGTGGAAACCTATTGTGGGTGAAAACCACCTGCTGCAATCATCTCTATCTTCTTTTAATAATAAGAAACTTCTTTTTACAATTTTTGTACTGGTGCAGACTTATACCAGTATGCAGGCTTCTACCTATAGAAGGCTACAACCTTCTCTTGTTGTCCATCTTCTTCTGGAAGGGAGCCACTACCCCCTAGCTCTTGTACTAGATGATATGTTTACTAGTACGTAGTTTCCGGCCTACACAAGGCTACAACCTTATCTTTTCTTCCAGGGATCACATTTCATAAATTTTCAGACTCGATCCATTAATAACATCATTCAATCATCAAATATATCTTCATCAACCAATCTCCTTTGTACCAACCACAACTGAATCAATAAATCACTTTGACAATCCTTCAATCTAATATTTCAGAATGTTGTGACGAGAATATAGAAACCAGAACCCAAGCGAGAACCCAAAACACTGCAACAACAAACATAAGCAGCTAAAACATATTTTATAAGGTATACGCTACTTCCATGTGTCGGACCTGTGTGCATATGCTCTTTTCTCAAGGAAAACCTACGTACAGATCTGCAAATCACATTTAAGATGTATACGTTATTTTGATATGCAGAATAAGCGCGTATACATGCCTTTTCTAAAATGAACTTGCGTACAGATGCATAAATGATGATTTAAACATTACAACAATTCCAGACTTCATCGATACCCAGATCATCATATTTACAAACTACAACATGCGCCAGTTATTCAAATAAATGATCAAACCACATAAAGATACTTCACTTCAAGCCTTAAGATCTTGACCCATCATTAGATCTTATCCTTCATCAAGCGCTAAGGTTCATCCTTATTTCAGATCCAGCTATGCACCATAACCCAATAACCTGTACACTAGATCTTGCTCTTCATCAGATATTCAATCCTTGAGTGCCTTGGCCTAATGATGTTCCCCTCCTTTTATAGTCTTCGGCCTTACTCAATAATGGACCAAGACCACTTAGGACCAATACCTTGGACCCAATACCTAGGGTCAATACCTCGAACCATATACCTTGGACCAATACCATGAATCAAAATACCATGGACCAAATACCTTGGACCAAAACACAATTTTCCAAGATATATGCGCCTTGCATTCTGTGAAAGTGCATGTGTACGTATATGCAACTTGTATATAGTTACCTACGTGTATATGCAGCTTAGGCAATGATGAAGCTACATATACCTCTCTTTCTTCATTCTAATCTAAACTTTGTGATGTTAACCTGCTGAACTATGATCTGTCATCTAAGTGAGTTGCCATCAAGGACAACACCTGTGTCATAATGCCAAAACTTAGCATCCATGCCATCCATCATAACTTGCATGCCATTCATATTAGCTTCCAGGCCATCCATCTTGGCTTCAATTACCTTTTGTGAGAGTGAAATTTGTTGTACTTGGTCGTGTAATTTTGATATATCATGTTGCATTTCTTCCTCTTCTTCACGAGTCATGCTAGAGCTTTCAGGTTTCTTACTAGGTGTTTCCATTTTCTTTCTTTGGGGCATCAATTAATGCTAATAATTCTTCACTATTCCCTTTGAATTCCTTCAAAATAATTTTTCAAACCAATCTTATGCAAAATTTAAAGAAAACTACACACCTTTTTTTCACTTTGTAAGAGCTCGATATTGAATTTGTTGTATCTCTGTAACTATGGATCTCGAATATCTAAAATTGCATCGTGCAGTAGCCTTTTGAGTCCTATTTCTAACCCCACAAGTCTCATAAATATTGGATTCTCCAAGGAAGAGTTATGCCAAATCACCCACGGTGATCTCATTATAGACTAGTTCAGTAGAGTGAACTTATACGAAGTGCCACATGTCACTCTTTCAACCTTAGTACTTGAAACTGATATACAGAATACTACAGGTCATGCTATTTCTTCTTACGAAATTTCAATCTGATGCTCAGAACCAAAGTT
Organism: Pinus tabuliformis; assembly: GCA_031772625.1. Lineage (NCBI taxonomy): Eukaryota > Viridiplantae > Streptophyta > Pinopsida > Pinales > Pinaceae > Pinus > Pinus tabuliformis. The sequence continues at coordinate 10,265,104 of CM062812.1, forward strand.
ATGATAATTTCCCCACGTCACATGTTTGGAATGTAATTTGGAAGTCTGCAAAAACCCTAACTTCCTCAGATCATATCTCCAAAAATCTAGTGATAAAAGCTCTAAAATTTAGACCCAAAGTTCATAAAGATTTCGGTTCACATGGGTATTTTTGTTAGCTTTTGAAATTTCGCAAAAAAAAAAAAACTTCAATTTTAATTTTAAAACTTCAATTTTTGCTTGTCTTAAATTTATTCTTATGCACCTCATGATATATATATATATATCTATATATATATATATATATATATATATATATATATATATATATATATGCCCTCAATTATTAATGTTTTCTTTGTGCAATTACCATAGAGAAATATTTGTAGATATACTTATTCATAATTCAAAAGCATTCACACAATATTCAAGAAACAACACATGACGACACCATATATAAGTGGAAACCCATAAGGGAGAAAACCACAAAATTTTGGTTGAAAGTGATGTGAAGGCAAGCTTTTACTTCCCAATTACATAATATTTTATAGGTTCCAACCTACAATAGGCTTCTCACCCCAAGGAAACTCCAACTCACTCCAACTCCCACAAAATTTTCTCGAGACTACCACCCATAGGAGGCTCCTACAGCAACAAGCTACAACTTGTTCTTTACCAAGTTACAACTTGAAAGGAGATTGCAATCTACCAATCACAATACAAAGTCGAGTGTTCTGATTGATTGATATAAAATTATGTTATCAAGCTGTTGCAAGCCTTCTATGGTTCCCTTCTACAATTTTGTTCCTCTTTTGTTGCTGCTCATGAACCCTCTCATACAAACTACTTTTTCTCCAAAAGTCCTTTTTCCATTCAACAATTTATATTTTATAAGCATGGATTATTGGTTTTTTTTATTCTTTGTAGGAATATTAAATGAGGCATTGTCTCTTGGTCTTCCAAAACTGTTCACAACCTATCTCTTCATTTTCAGATATGAAACACTAAATTTATAACATAAAAATAGAGCTGAAATAAAATAGCTTAATAGTAATGATTGCAAGACACAAATTAGATATGTATTATCTACATTTTCCAAACTTGTATCATATAAACCTTTTTTCAATGAAAGTATATATTTTTCAGTTTTTTTCTCAATATTTTATGTTCCATTTTAACAATGTTCAACCTTCACATTTATTATCATAGCCTTTGCACTTCACATCACTTTAAAACTTTTCATTCCAATTAATATTGTAACAATGGAATTCAACACAAATGAATGTTAACACAATCAACACCAATCAATCATCACCACTTGACATAAATACCAACATTACCAACATTCTACCCCTTTGGCATTGATGCCAACACAAGAATTATCGTGGTCAAAATCACCTCTCCTTCTGCCTTCATTATGTCTCTATACCTCTACTTGCCTCCCACTTTGACATAAATGACAAGGGGTTTAACTCTTCCTTGATAAATATAGTCAAGAATCCGATGGAGGAAACCATGTCAATTATAAATGCTAGGTATTAATGCAATGTCAATGTTAGGCAATGTAGTGCTCAAAATTATGAACAAGAAACCAATCCTTTCCACCTATAAAAGATACATAATCCAATTTAGGAAACCATGCCAATTATAAATGCTAGGTATTAATGCAATGTCAATGCTAGGCAATGTAGTGCTCAAATTTATGAACAAAAAACCAATCCTTTCCACCCGTAAAAGATACATCATCCAAGTTGTGTGTACACAATTTCTTACTGCAAATAGCACTAGAAGTAGTTGAATCTTCTCAATCACAATGTACAACAAATGTTTTTTAAGAAAAATATTAACACAACACCAACTTTAAAAAAAATTATGCACTTTTAAACACTACTTTTGTATGACAATGCCCATGTAAATGCTTCTCAAATGTTATTGTAATAATATTTCTCCATACCATAGACCAAGAAACACTGTTTCAATTTTCACCTTAATGTAATTATATTAATGATAAACATGCAACTCTTGAGGATTGAATTGCATTGTGACATTTTGTATCATTTTAGTTTACATATTATGTACTAGAACATTGTATTGCTTATGGGAAAATGTAGCCATTAAGGAGTTATTCACTGCATCTAAGGCACAGTTGGCATGCTTGGCTACACATCCTCCGGGATAGACGCAATTAGAGAAATCATGCCATTCTTCATAATATGCCTCACCATTTAATACAGAAGAGATAACGCTGCTCCTCACCATTCAACACAGAAATGGCAATGTTGGCCCTAACTACTTTGATGTTGCTAGGGCACAAAACCCTAATTTAAAAAAAATTGTGAGTGATTCCATAGTAATAGCAACTCAACTCAAAGGTAATTGTTATTGGCGAAGAGATGAGATTTCCTTGCACTGTAATATCATGTTAACAGAATATTACCGCTGGAGCATGATCATATATATTAACGTTCCCTTATCGGATACACAATGCTGCTACATTAACGTTGATAAGAATACACAGTCATGCGCTGTTCAGAGCTTGTCAAAATAATTTCCCATCTCTTTTAGCTCTTTACTAATAGAATCTAGCTTAATCCTATCAACCTTAATATTACGAAGCTAGTAAGACCCATTCATATAGTGGATAAGCAAGAGGGAGTCACCAAATATCTGAATTTCACTAACATTTTTTATCTGAGCATGAACTAAAGAAACTTTAAAGCCATAAACTCATCATAGTTGTTAGACACTTCTCCTAGTCCTTCTTTGAATTTGACACCATGGCCTTCTGATAGGTACAAAACTCCACCAGCACTACAAAAATTTGGACGACGTTGCATGGATCCATCGAAAAAACCTCATGGGTGAGATTTGTTTATGCTTAACTTCTTAGATTGCATATTTTTCTTCTCTTTTACAGGTTGCGTACGACTAGAAGTAATATACCTAATCTTCAATCACACTGACTTGTAGATGATTGTACATATTTTGGGAAAATTTTGAGATTTTGTTGCATGGGCTGCGATCACTTTGCTAGATAATCCTCCGCCTAACATAATCATAGAAACATGCGTCTTGCATCGGTTTGTCTACCAATGTTGGTGCTGCAGATTTGGAGTTGGAGCTTATAGTAATGCTAATACCAATGTTGGAGCAGAAATTAACACTGATACCAATTCATCTATTAATGTTGGAGCTTATTGTTAACTCTTCAAAATCATATAATGCCAAAACATCATAATAATAATGCTCATATAATAACCTTAGGAATTGGAGGATCCTATTGCCATAGTTGGGCGTTGTTGGGAATCAACACTATTGTTCATTGTTGGGTATTGTTTGGCATCAACGTTATTGTCATTGTTGGGAAAATTGGTTGAGCCTCAGCCTCAACACTGGGCATGAACACTATAGAAGTAGCAACTCAATGTTGTTTTCCAATTCTACTGAACATTGATGTTATCTTCACACATTCGACGCTACCTTCACACATTCAACGTTGCCTTGATTCAATGCTTTACTCACCTGTTATAACCTGTATTTTAGGTTCCAATGCTAAACATATTTCTTGTTCATCACAGACACATTAATGCTCTCCTAGGTTACACATAATGTTGCCAATATACCAATAAATGATGTGGTTGCCAATATATAGATGCATTATAGATGATTATAATAACATTGATATCTTCATTATAACCATTCAACCATAATTAATATCCCCGTTGTAATAATAACCACGTGCCAAATTCTTCCAAGAATAATATTGAGTCAAGAATAATGTTGAGCCAAATGTTGAACCAATAATGTTGTTTAAGTGGAAATATGCTACTGTACGTTGAAGTATGATAATAAATAGAGTTATTAAACAGAATAATTTTGGATTAAATGTTATAGCCAATGCAAATATGTAGAACCAACTCACAATTATTCATAAATATTCCCATCATTATTGACAAGAATGTCATCATTATTCATAAATATGCTTCATGAGTGTTGTTGCAATGTTCATAAGGAGATTCCAATTGTGTTAAGGAGGCCACAATATGTATGCCATTTATAATGTGTAGAATTAGGGTAGACAACCATATTATGATTGACCATTTGCATCAATAACATATTTATGCTAGGGATGTCCACATTCATTATTCATCTATCTCCTCCCTTCTTTCTCCCATTTTTGTCTCCTACTATTTTGTGCATGTCATCATTATATTCCTGACCATATAGACTTTACTTCTTCCTTGGGTTACATCTCCTTCAACAATTCATTCTTTCCATTGCATATGATAATTATTTTGAGTGCTTTATTCTCTTTGAGCTGCCATTTCTTCCCTTGACATGTGAGCTTACTCTCTATGTTTTTTTTATCTTTTAGGGATCTTTTCTTGATCTTTTAAGTTTTTCAATGTGTGCAATTAGTCAATGTTGGTGGTGCTTCTTTCAATAGAATGCACTGGATTTGGTGTTCTTGGAGTTTTCTTCAATATAGAATGCCCTTGCCAAATGTATTTAGCCTTTTTCTTTCATTTAAGAATGTTGTGAGCATGATTATTTTATTTTAGTGATTATAGAGATATAGTCTACAACATAGTGGATTTTCTTGCTATGTAATGGATGCAAAGTATTTTTTCTTCTTTCAAGGATATGAAGAATGGCCTTTGCATATGATATTATTTCTTCTCCTGCAAATGAACTCTATGTTGCAGAAGAGCTCCAAGGAATTTATGCTTTGATACTTCAAGCATTCATCTTTTTTATTCATTCAAATTTTTTCATTCTAATATAGCATATCATAAGAACCTTTTCTTTGATTTCCATAGCAGTCTATGGAAATCATAAAAGATATATGCATATAATTATCTTTTACTTCAATACAATATTTTATTAGTTGTTGAGATAGTTATCTTCACATAGAGGTTGCAAGTAATATGGTTCTGATGCTTCACTTGATGGAAATACCTTTGCATTTTCTTGCATATATATATATATATATATATATATCATTTTCGCCTCCCCTTGATGGAAATACCAAATATATGCATGTAATTATCTTTTACATCAATACAATATTTTATTAGTTGTTGAGATAGTTATCTTCACATAGAGGTTGCAAGTAATATGGTTCTGATGCTTCACTTGATGGAAATACCTTTGCATTTTCTTGCATCTATATATATATATATATATATATATATATATATATATAGATATATAGATATATAATTTTCTCCTCCCCTTGATGGAAATACCTTTTCTTTTTCTTGCATGTATATATATTTGAATAGATTTCAGTTTTGTTTTTTTCATAAACCAAATGTTAGCGCAATACATGAGTTATACATTGATGCATTCCATATACACATTTACATTTAAATTCTATTGATTCCAATATACAATGAGCTAGACTCACCTTTCAACATGGTCTAACTAAATATATAGATGTCTAACTAGACTATGTACATTCAGAATGTTTATTTACATGCTTATATACAGAATATACTTATATATGTACAATTTTGAATAAGAAACTTGAATCAAAGAGTGAACTTCTGAATGAAGAACCGGATTGATGTTGTTAGCTTATGAAGAACATGACTTGATGACCCTTTGTTGTTGCTGCTTCTTGTTCCTCTTCTTTACTTAGTCTTTCTCCTATAGTCTCCCCCTTACATGGTGCATTCAGTTCCATGTTCTCTATAATGTTTTAGGTTCTCCTTCTGAAGTCACATTAGTGAGAAGAATATGCAAGAATTATCATTAATTTGTTTCTTAGATATTCAAATGGTTCTCTAGCAAGATGATTTATAAATATATCTATTATGTGCTCTTTTGTGGGTATGTACTCCATCTTCACTATTTGTTGAGCCACTTAATCTCTGAGGCAGTGTTACTTTATAGAGATATTTTTAGTTTTTTAATGAAGCACAAGATTCTTCAAAATGCTTATTGCACTTGTATTGTCACACTTAATAGATATAGGTTCACTGAAATTTACCTTCATATCTTGTAGAGTCTATTTCATCCAAAACACTTGTGTGCAACAAGCAACAATTGCTATGTATCCAGCTTCTACTAGACTCGTGATTATTTCTTTCCTAACTAGAATGCACTACCACTTGTACTTTTTCTTTCATCCACACAACTGGCCAACTCACAATTGCCTATGCTGTCAATGTAAAGTTCATACCTTTTGGGTAGCATAGTCCATAGTTCATAGTACCTTTAAAATATCTGAATATCCTGTTTGTTGCTAATAGATGACTTTGTTTAGGTGTTGATTGATATATTGGCACTACTATGACTGCTCATCTAGAAGTTGTTAGGTATAGAAGGCTTCCTATCATATATATGTAAAGATTTTGATCCAGATAAGGCCATTCATCATATGAACATAGCTTGCATCCAATTTCCATGGGAGTTATTTCCATGGGAGTTGAGACATGTTTACAACCTTCCATTTGGAACTTTTTCAACATATCTCTTAGGCATTTCTCTTGAGAAACCAATATGCATCCAAACTTTTGTAGGATTTGTAGCCCTAGTAAAATATAAGTTCTCCAATCATTGACATCTCTAACTCAGACATCATCTCTTCAGCAAACCACTTTACTAGATGATATTTATTGTTGTCAAACATAATATCATCCACATAAACAACCACAATTAGTAATTCCAACCTTTATTTACATATTACTATTAGCTCCTCCTCTCTCTAAACTCTGTTTTTGAAGGTACCATGCCTTCGTGCTTGTTTAAGACCATCCTTCTAGTTGTTCCATGTAGACCTCTTCCTCATGTTCTCCATTGAGAAAGGAATACTTCAAGTTTCGATATACTTTGAAACCATTATAACAAGCAAAGGTCAAAAACATACTAATTTCCTCCAATGTCACAACTAGTGCAAAATTTTCTTCATAGTCAAGATATTCTACTTGTGAATAGCCCTTGCACACTAGTTTGGCTTTGTTTGACCTTGTTCATTCATATTGTTTTTGAATACCCATTTTTTGTGATGACATTTTTTCCAACTTGTCTTGTTGTGAGTTCCCCAGTATTATTCTTTTCAATTTGATCTAACTCCTCCTTCATAACATCTATCCAATTTTTTTCTTTACTTGCTTCATCAAAGTTCTTTGGTTCAATTTGTGACAGCATAACAATATGAACTTAGTCTGATTTATCTGCAATTTGCCTCCTTATTTGCACTACTTCACTTTTATCTCTAATAATTTGGCTTTTAGATAATTCTTTTTTTTGTGTCATGAGGGACCTTTTGAATGATTCTCTATATTTTCTGAATCTTATCTTGTACTTCATTTTCTTTACTGTCATGATGATGATGATCTGGATGATTGATAAAACCTGTGCTCTTGTTCTTGTCAAGGGGTTCTTCATCAAACTTTACATCTATGCATTCCACAATCTTATGAAGTATTTTATTATAACATCTGTATCCCATACATTTTTATAAATATCTCAAAAATATTTCTTCATTTGATCAAGCATCAAAATTTCCTAGCTTTTCATCATTATTTTTATTTAAACTTTATTCCCAAATACTTTAAATTTTTTTATTAAAGCTGGATTTCCATGCCACAGTTCATAAGGTTCCTTCTCATAGTTTGGTCTACGATGTGAATATGTACTATTTTATGTACAACTTCTGCCCAATAGGTTTGAGGAATGTTTCTTTCTTGCATCATGGCTTTGGCCACTTGCTTAACATATATGTTTTGTGTTTATGCAACTCCATTCTTTTGAGGTGTGTGTGCAATAGTATACTTTCATTTTATGCCAAATTCTTTACACAAGTGTGCAAACTCATCTGAATTAAATTCACCTCCTCTGTCTCACCTTATCCATTTTATCTTGCACCTTGTTTGATTTTATGCTAGTTCCTTGAATATTTTGAACTTCTCAAATACTTCGGACTTATTTCTAAGAAATTCCACCCATGTCAATCTAGAATAGTCACCAATTATCAAAATAAAATATTTTTCTCCTCTTAGTGCTTCTTTCCTCAAAGGACCACACAAATCCATATGAACTAGTTGTAAAGTCTTACTACTTGAAAATTTATCTTTGACTTTGAATGATGTCTTTGTTTGATTTCCCATTTCACATGACTTGCAAGTAGTGTTTTGTGGCTTGTTTATTGTTGGTAGATCTCACATTGCTCTCTTCTCATTAAGTTTCATGATATGATCAAAATTAAGATGCCCCAATCTCTTATGTCATAACAAAGATTCATGTTGTTCGCTGATGTAGAATTCTTCATTCTCTTCGTTATATATATATATATATATATATATATATATATATATATATATATAATTATTTGTTTGAAGTCCTTTAGCCAGAATCTTCCTAGTAGATGTTGATGTGATTTCATAGTCTTGAGCTCTTAAGAGAACATCATAAGCTTTGTCACATATTAGGCTTATACTCAACAAATTATGTTTTAGACCATCTATAAATAATACTCTTGCCCTTTTCTCTAATTCTTCGTGCTTCATCATTTCCAAATGTGACATTTCTAATTTTATTTTCATGTAGGGATACAAACTTGCTTTTATCTCCTATCATATGTCTAGAGAAACCACTATAGACATACCATTTACTGTTTTGGTCTTGAGCATATAGAACTAGGTCACACTTATCAACTTTTTTTCTTCCATATTCTTTCTCCATTGCAAGCATCCATATGTTCTATAATTGTTGTTAGATGATAATATATTGCCTTTAAGTTGACATTCATATGACTTGTGCATAACGTTTTGACAACAAGAAAATTTAGTGATATCAAGGAGAGGGGCATGCAATTTTTTCTAGATTCATTTTATTTTTTTATTTTTATTTTTATTTTTATTTTTTAATTTTTTTTTTATTTTTTTATATTTGTGAATCTATTATTAGCCTCACTTCTCTTAGAAATCCCCATATCATTTCTTCTTATGTAAACTCTGCAATCTATGGCTTTATGCCCAAATTTTTTACACAAGTAACCATAGTGTTGGCTTAGGAGTCCTCACCTAGGTTCAAAGTTAGCTACTCTAACCAAAAAATCCATACACTAGTAGCCCTTTAGGAAATAGCCTGCGTAGGTAGGCTGCTGCACTCTCACTCGAAGCAATATGGGGGGATGCAAGAACCAAGTTTATGCATCAAGAGACTAGTGTGATGTCTTTTAGCTCTTGACATCTGCCTTTGAGGAGATCAATAAACTCTTAGGGAACCCTACTACAACTTTATTAACCTAGCCTTCATACCTTTGCACAGGTCTACTATTAGTATTTGCGAACCTTCAACAATCAATGTATCTACTTATGTGCATCAGAAAGAAGTCCTAAATTAGGGTTCATGTAGATTTACTTAACTTATTAGTAAACATCCAGGAATTCATCATAGTCTTCGTGAACATACATAAACATGCTTTGTGTAAATCATTAACGGTTATTCAATAGAATCATGCAACATTTAACCAATATTCCATAAAACCCATTATTCATAAACAACATATATCATAAATAGAAGTAAACATAAATATGCAAGAATTATTCGGAAGTTGTCTTTATTGATTATAGACTCAACACTACCCTGTGCACTCAGTTGTAGGGATCGACACACTCAACTGCGGACACTACCTAGGCCTATAGGCACTCACGCCTTGCTTCTCTTATCTGACCCACTGCTTTTAGCTATCAATTCTCTTCTATTTACCCATTTCATTTTTAAAAACATGCCTTAGACTCTCTAATACACACCTATTTATATCCTTTTGCATACATCACCATGGTCCACGGACCATGGGTGGATCTAAAAACTGACTCAAACTTTACATGAAACAAGGGAATAAATCCCTTTGACTCCTAATCATCTACAGGCTCTGCATCCAAAAATTGCGAAGACTTTACATTAGTTACAAAAATGTATCAAAACTTGGGTTATCTTAACACTAGAAATGACCCACGGGACCCCATCCCAACAAGCCCCCAACATAAATATTGTGACTCGCCCTCGAGTCACTCAGCTGATGTTGCAATCTTGGTGCGAAGATCCCCCAACTCCACATGTATAAACGCCATAGGCACAGGAGCGAGAGCTTCCATACTTACAATCTCTGGGGCATCTCCCTTAGAGGCAACATCATTAGTTCTCATAGTTTCAGTAAGACTCCATGCAAGCATTTTTTCTAGAATAAATTTCTAGTTCAGCTCAAACAACTTAGCAAACTCAGGGCTTGTGACTAAATCCTCCCAATATAATTGGTTCATAGGCCATAGACAACAAATCTCACTAACAATTATGAGAGTGCAAAGTGTTCTCTATTGGACCAACACACATAATTTATAGGGATTTTTGAATTCGAATCCGACCACTCCTCCCAATTTATGATAATAAATGTCATTTTGGTGGTAGATCTTCAAAGATTTTTCCCTTAAATGTAGCGATCTTGCTCCTCTTAACCATCTTCTTGTTATCAAGTCATGAACTACTCCAATGGTTGCGTTTCTATTGTGTTGCGCGACACTTCCCTCCATGGCGCATCTTCTGCGCGCAGCTTCATAGGTTGCAACATTGTCACTTTCCATGCAACCTTCACTCTTCTCGTAAAAGGTTCCTTATTCATCTTCACGAGCTGAACTACGCCTCCATCTGTAATATCTTTGATAATATATGTCCCTAGCCAATGCATATGGAATTTACCCAAAAATTTAGTGAATTTACTATCATACAATAGGACAAGATTTTTTACCTTAAATGTGTGAAGATTGATGTGGCGGTCGTTCCATGCTTTTTCACATTCCTTCTATATTGCTGATGAAATCCTGTGAAAAATCGATCCTCTTCGAGCTCCATTAGATGTGCGAGTAGTGCCTCCAAGGCCTAGCGATCCTCCATACCTATGAGAGCTGCTATGCAGAGACTAGGCACAATATACTCCATTGGCATTACAACTTCTACACCATATACCAATCTAAATAATGTTTTCCCTATCAGCTTCTTACAAGTAGTCCTATAAGCCCATAGTACTATAGGTACACACACATCCCAGTCATTCCACAGCGTGTTGCAGATCTTTGTCACTGTGTTCTCCAAAATCTTATTAAAGGCTTCAATACTTCCATTGGCATGTGGGTGATACAATGTACTCTTCTGGTGGTAGACCTGGAATTCTTCAGTGAACGCGCTAATCGTTCGTTCAGAAAGTGCGTACCTCTATCACTCATCAACACTTTTCAGCAGCCAAATCTAGTTAAGACACATTCAAACAAAAAAATTTCTATTATATCCCCTATACAATCCTTAACGGATTGTGCTTCCACCCATCTCGTGAGATATTCTGTCACGATGATGATATAGTGTGCACCTGTTTTCTTTCCAGGGGGCTGAATTGGCCCAACAAAATCAATCACCCATTTTTCAAATGGCTGCAAAGATACTTGAGGATGTAATGGCAATTCATCCCTTCGCGATGGTTTTCCCATTCTCTGACATGCATCGCATGTATTACAATACGCCTTGAAAACTTTGTGCAGGATTGGCCACCATAGACCTGCGCGCAAAATCTTATGCGCAGTTCCCTTACCTGCATAATGACCTCCAACAACTCCCCCATGAGCTTCATTGAGAATGCTATCCGTCTTAAAATCCGGCACATATCTTCGCAATATTTTATTTGCACCCATCTTATATAGATGTCTTGCAATAATTGAAAAATATTCTGCGTGCACTACTAGTTCCTTCTTTTGCTAACTGTATACCCTTCGTGTGCCATCCCCATAGTTAAGAAATGAATAATATCTAGAAAATGAGTATCCGCTATGTGCACTACAAAGAGTTGCACATCTAGCAACCCTTCCTCTAGATTATTAGGTTCCTCGCCTGCTTTGATTTACAATAGATTGTTAGGTCCTAAATTCAACCTCCCTGACTTCACCAATGACTTCAAAGTCATACTCCTGAAATAGTAGCAGCCATCTACATATCTTCCCCCTAAACACAGGCTTATTGACCAGGTATTTCAAGGCAAAATGATCATTGTACATCTTGAAATTCCATCCTAATAGATAATGTCTAAATTTTTGCAGCACGTACACCATAGCCAACCCTTCGCGCTGAGTCATGGAATAATTCCTCTTAGCCTTCGATAATTTCCTACTCGCGAAGGCTATAGGATGGTCCATTTCTCCTTCACCAGCCCGTGTTAGCACTGCACCCAATGCAATGAAAGAGGCATCCACATGTATGTGAAACTCCTTTTTCCAATCAAGAAATACCAAGATCGATGCAGTGACCATCTTTTCTTTCAATACATCTAAGTTGTGTTGGCATTCTTCATCCCAATAGAATGTTGTGTCCTTCTTCAGCATTCTCTCCATGGGTGCAGTAATTTGAGCATAAGCTTTGATAAATTTTCAATAATATCCTGTATGTCCCATTATTGCACGTAGCTGCTTAATGTTCCTTGGGGCCTCCAAATTCACAATTAGTGTAATCTTTGCAAGTTCCACCATCAACCCTTGCTTGCACAGCATGTGACCTAGCAAGATCCCAAAGGGAATACAAAATATGCATTTCTTCAAATTCAGTGCGATCTAATATCTGTGACATGTATCCAACATCAAGCATAGACTTTCTACATGGTGCTTTAATAATCCAATTATCTTCAAGTCATCAAAGTATACTTCAAGGAACTTATGAATGAAATCCTTGAATGCTTCTATGACTATGCAGGAAAATATCACAGGTGCATTCTTAAGTCCAAACGGCATCAAAGTCTACTGAAAACAACCCCACTCCCTCTCGAAGGTCATTTTTATCCTATCCTCAAGTGTGATCTTGATTTGATGATACCCAAAGAACCCATCAATAAATGAGTAGGCCTCGTGCCCTCCAACATTGTCTAGTACTTCACCTGTAAACGACATTCGGAATGGGTTGTGGAAACACACATCATTAAGCTTCCACGGATCTAAGAAAATCCTTATTTCACCTGTCTATTTCTTCTCTTGAACCACCATCGAGCTCCCCCAATCAGATTCCTCAACTGGTTCTATAGTTCCTACCTCTCGCATATTATCTAACTCCTAGCGAGCCTTTTCCTTGTATTTAGGATTAAGGTGATACGACCTCTGTTTAATAGGCTTCGCATCTGGCTTCAGAGTGATCTTCATAATCCCAAATCACCAATTATGCCCTTCAAAGCTGAAAACTTGGTAGGGAAGAGGTCTTGATATTTCAGAGTAACTCAGCAACTTTATCCATAGTAGTGTCATCTCAATAATCTCCAATCTTTACAAAGTTCGGTTTTGCTTCAGTTCCAAGGTTTACCTGCTTTGTCTTCAACAGTTCGGTGATGTTCGAGTTGTATATTTATGGGCCCTCGACTTCACGATGCCCCTCTACCTCTGGAATATTAATTTTTCTCAGATCTTCATCTTCCTCTTCAACAGTAACATTATAGCATTCCAGCGCATGGCACAACTGGGTTCTCCAATCTGGTTGGACCCATTCCATAGGCTCTTGTGACATTCTAAAGATAACCGCCTTAATTTCTTATAGAGCTTCATCAATGATTGTGAAGCCATATTCAAAGTTGAAGGTCAATAAGAATCCTTCCCTCAATATATCCCACTCCGCGGTGCCCTCGCGGAGCTCCATTTCCAGATACCTGTTCATGGGAATTGTATCCAAAGTATGGAAAAATATCTGTACCCACTCTGGGTGCGGTTCTGTTCCCCATGATATAGTCCATTTCGCTAGATGATCATGTGGATCATCTTTCCCATTATATTTCTCAGTCAATATAGTATTAGGGGACCCAAACTGTAACTTCATCATCCTTCTGTAATCTCATCATCCATCAAAACTATCTTTATGCGTACCCCACCATTGTGCAGGCGTAGTGCACAGTGCCAAATCTAATGCTTCGAAGCAGTGATCCTCACGGACTTCATGCTCAAATGCATCCAAAAACTTATCTACATCAGTTAAACCATCATAGTAGGGTACTTTTCTTACCTCTGACGAGACATAGAGCAACAACTTTGTCATCATATTGCATCATAGTGTGGACACTTCATGCAAGATATTATTCCAATGCTCCAACTCTTCATCTGAGTCCGAGGTGTACGAACTTTCCCGTTCCTATGCAATCTGTCCATCTGCCGTTAGATTGATCCAGTCTTTGTCTTGCATTATTATTTTGTAGATTTGATCAACTTCATCCTCACTTTCTTCATAATCACATACTCGTTTAGTATAGTGCATTCCTTCTGCAAGGCCCAATGGTACTACAACCTGAAGCGATTTCCTTTCAAATGACATTTTCCTCTTCTTCAAATTGACGATCCCATTCATATCAATGGCCCAATAAATTCCAAGGAGCATAGGGTATGGATTGTTGTCGTCGACAATCTCTATAAACTCAAAGTCATCCATAGCGCTCGCATCTTCTATATCAATGGTTACTCCATATAATCGTCCCATGGGGATGATCTTTTGTTGGTTTTCCATTCTGAGTTGAGTCAGAGGCCACTACAATGCAAGTCTCCCCATCCTTTCCCATGTTTTCTTTGGCAAAACATTCGCATTAGATCCCAAATAGAAAATGACCTGGTCCATCTCATAATCACCTATCTGTATGGTGAGCCTCATCTCGCGCCCTGTTCATGCCTTATGTTTGCCAATTTTTCTTACTACATGGTGCCCATCATGGACCTTTTCTTTGCTGGCACATTTTTTTATTAATTCTTATAGGCCCTCCATAGCTTTTCTATCATGAAGAATTTTATGAAGGTATCCAAAAATGTAGTGAGCACAGACGGATCAACCTCTGCAGGCACACTAGTTTCTTGCACCTTGATCTGGCTTCCTCAGGTGGAGGCCTCAATGAAGCTTTTCTTAACTTCCATAAAAGTTTACTTAGCGCGCTCTAGATCAAAACCAACTTCCTTCTTTAGGGCATTGCTGACCCATCCGTCCTCTTCAGGCTATTTTCCTTTATCATCGTTGGTCGTTACTCCAATTCTTAGTACTATATTAAGGCTTTAATCCTCCTTGTGACGCTCAACTCTCATCATATGTAAGTTTTGCGTAGGCAGCTGAGGCTACACTTTCTTCTCTTGCATTTTAGTTATTCACACCAGGCATTCTTCTATAGTATGGTCAAACTGGCTACAATATTGACATGACAGGTGTGTCTGATTATGGCAGTCTTGCATATACTTCCCTGATGTTCCATAGTTGTAGCAGATGAGCTGACCCCAAACTCTACCAGGTCCTCCTCCTCCTCGGCCTCGTCCTCGTCCCTGATAACCTCCATGCGCACCCTTGGTTCCTTGATCTAGTGTCTGAGTTTCTACATGCATTTGGTATGTAGGTGTTCTTTCCATCATCATCTCATAGCTTTGATAGTGGCACTCATCATGGCCCATAGATTTACAGAAGTTACAAAAATATTGTTGAGGTGTCTAGATGAAATTTTTAATTAAATTACAATTATCTGTCACATCTTGTCCAGCAACTTGACAAATAGCACACCATAGCACAACCCCCATGCTCGGTACTGTTAGGGCTTCTGGTTTCAGGGGAATTGGCCCCACTCCTATAATATAATTCAAGTACATGGGACAGTGGTCTTTATCGTGCCCCTGGCTCTTGCACTTTAGACACCAGACTTCCATGCACACCTCTAGTTTAGTCTCCTTGCCTTTCATTAAAATCTGTAATTCTCAGTTTAAAATTTGTAACTAAGAGTGGATCTCCTGCTGTTATTGGGAAATCTATGTCCACTCAGAGCTACTAGTCCCACTAAGACTGGTAGCTATCTTAGAAACAAACAAACTAAAACTACTTTTGATTTCCTTTATGAGAAGTAGATAAGAGGGGAACAAAGGACACCAACCTCAGTCTTGCGCTTTGTTCCTTTCTTGGTTCCTCTCCCTTCTGATAGATCCTTGCCACTTTTCCTTCATCTACCCAGCTTCAAAGATCACCTATGGAATCAAAGCAGCATAATACTATCGAAGAATAGAGATCTACATCATAAACAATATAGGGCCAGATATATATTGACCACACAAATGCATATATCATCAAGCATACAAGAATGTGGAGGAAAAATTGAATAGATTTATTAATATCAAGAATAGAAAAGAGGATTACAATCAATTTTTCTGACCCAGCGTCATCCTCCCAACATGAAAGCCCTTCTTCACCTCATGAAAATCTTAGATCACCCAACACTATGATGTTCCACCAAGAAACCAACAACACTTCCTTACAAGATACAAAATTCCAGCCTCTGGATCTCTGGGATGAGGGATCCATATATAGATGATTACAGGGGGGTGAGTCAGCTTTTGGGATTTTGATTAGTGTCCTCTCTCTGATAGTTCTTGATTCCACTTGGAGATTGATGATCTCTTACTCATCCCTAGGCGAATTTAGAGAGGCAAGTGTCACAGGAGAAGTTTCTGGAAGATTCCATGACGATCCACCTTGCAAACAGTCTCTGCCATTTGTCTACTCTCACCCATTGCACCCTACAGAAGGGATTTTTAGTATGCATCGCACCCTTTTCACTGAGCAGGTGGGATTCATCGCACCCTCTGCATTGGGCAGTCTATATGGTCCAGCTTTGACCAGTTCTGAGCAGTTTTCTGTGGAGAACTTTTGGGAGATGATGTAATCAGCTGACCTTATTCTTTTAGGGTGTGAAACTACACTTTTAGGGACTTAGGAGCCCTTGGCTTATGGAAATGTATGATTCGGGTTGTAGTGCCCAAAAATGTCTATAACAATTGCCCCCTAAAGCATGAGGTTGTTAATCTTTTGATGTCTAGTGAAATGCTTTATCATGAGGATCCGAAGTTTTTTTGAGCTGGAAGGCAACCTGTAATAAGATACAATACAATAAATTATCTTCATAACATTTTTCATGATCTAGCTGAGGCAGGCATTCCCATGCTCAGCTTTATAAATTCATTTTCATGTACATAAGATAGACAACCATCTGTGTGGTAGACTGATTATTATTATAGAGCCATCATCCTTTGATTCGGATGATCATCTGTGCAGCAATGATGTACATTTGATGTCTTTACTTTCCTGAATATATTGCAACCTGGATGGATGAAACTAGATTCGGGGTCTTCAAAACTCGTCCAATCTTCACTCGGAGTACAAGTCGAACAATGTGAAAGATGTCCTAGAGTCGAACATGGAAAGAAATTTCCTCATTACCAGCCAATGATGTAGGTTGTTAACAGGCGCGAGAGAAATCACCAATAATGATGATGACCCTCAAGGTACTACAGTACAATTCGCATTGTGTGAAAAGGGACTTGGCGTCGAACACCATGCAAATCTTTTGGTAGAAGGCCATTGATGTAAACCTGTCACCAAAAATGAGAAACTTGCCATTGAGGCATGCAAGATTCAAAGTACTGAAAGTATTGTTCCTAATCGACTTCTTGGATAATGAGGTGATGTCGACAAGAAGTGACCCGTCGTAGGAGTGTTATAGACATTTTTGGTCACTGCAATCCCAAGCATAAATGTCGATAAACCAAGGGCTCCTAAGTCCCTAAAGGTGTTGTTCCAACCCCTAAATGAACAAGGTCAACTGATTACAGCATCTCCCAAAAGTTCTCCATGAAAAACTACTTAGAACTGGTCAAAACTGGACCATTTCACCTAATCCATAGGCAAAGTGCATTGCATCCCACCTGAATACACACAGTAGGTGCGGTGCATGTCAAAAAACCCTTCTATGGGGTGCGATGGGTGAGAAGGGACAAATGGCAGGGTCAATCCGCAAGGTGGAGGAGCAGGGAATCTTCTAGAAACCTCTCTTGTGACACTTGCCTCTCTGAATTCGACCAGGGATGAGTAAGAGATCATCAATCTTCAAGTGGAATCATGAACTATCAAAGAGAAGACACTCATCAAATCTCAAAAGCTGACTCACCTCCCTTGTAGACATCTATATATGGATCCCTCATCCCAGAGATCCAGGGGCTGGCATTTTGTATCTTGTAAGGAAGTGTTGTTGGTTTCTTGGTGCAATATCATAGTGTTGGGTGATCTAAGCTTTTCATGAGGTGAAGAAGGGCTTTCTTGCTGAGAGGATGATGCTGGGTCAGAACAATTGGTTGTAATCCTCTTTGCTCTTTCTTGATTATCAATAAAGCTATTCAAGTTTTCCTCCACATTCTTGTATGATTGATGGTTTATGCATTTGTGTGGTCAATGTACATCTGATCCTATATTGTTTATGATAATAGATCTATGTTCTTGGATAGTGTTATGCTGCTTTGATTCTACAGGTACTCCTTGAAGCTGGGTAGACAAGGAAGCGAGTGGCAAAGACCTACCAGAAAAGAGAGGAATCGAGCAAGGGACCAAGCGCAAGACAGAGGTTGGTCTCCTTATTCTTCTCTTATCTATTTCTCATAAAGGAAAATGAAAGTAGTTTTTAGTGTGTTTGTTTCTAAGGTAGCTACCAGCCTTAGTGGGACTACCAGCTCTATATAGACACTAGTTTTCCCGATAACAAAATGGTGGCTCCGCTGGGGAGCGAGTAGATTGTTTGTTCATCTACATTTGTTTACTTTATAAACTTACGGACGGAACTTGAAGTGAAGCCAGCTAGCCTTCGAACTGCATTTGCTATGCAAGTGCAAAGTAGATCAACGCTGCTTCAGTCTATCTCTGGGTTTTGTTTATGAATTAAATGATTGATTTACAAGCTCTCTAATTACCCTCGTGGTGGCTCTAGTAACCTCCTTAGATCTACCGTTGTGATTGATTTACTGATTACCACTTGCTTGGCCTAAATCCCTGAACTGAACTCCAAACTGTGACCCAGAACCCATTCAAAGTCTCGTCCCTAGTCCAGCGCATTGTCTGTTCTGTGAACTTCAAATGCATCGCACTTCCCGAGTGTAGTAGGTGTGTTGCATTTCAGTTTCATTGTGTTACAAGTGCGCTGATCAGACAAGGCCTTGTTCCTAAATTTTGGTTTCTGTGTTCACTCTTTTCAGCTCTATTAAGGAGTTTTGTTGCCTGTAGTCAGTACACCTCTGTTGAAACCCCTTTCCTTGTTGTTATTCTGCCTCCATTGTGCAAAGAAGTGTAAATGTTTTTATGTATTTTTGAGTCATTTGCAGTTCTCCTTTACAAAGAAGTAGTGTAATTGTACTGGCGTTTCTTGATTTGAAAGTGTTGCAAGTGTCGTTTTCAATCATAGAAGAGAATCTGATTATTCTTGATAGTCGATTACACTATTACTCTTGTATTTGATTTGAGTTAGTAGTTTTTCAAGTGTCGAAAGCATGTTTTCAATTCCAAATACAAAGTGTTGTCATTGTCCTCATTTTGTTTTGAAAAGAAACTTGTTAGTAATTGTCGCTTTGGAAAATAATTCAGATATGCGCTTAGCTTTCTTTTTATCATTCATACATTAAGAAGGTTGAAAACAAATGCATGCACGTGCATTTGCATTTAGATTGTTTGTTGGCTTGATTTAGGACAGTGCATATAGTGTGTGCTCTGTGCTCTTTGTTGAAAGAACGCCATCTCTCTTTCCTTAGTAGCTAGGATTTTCATTGCAAAAAGAAGATTAAACGATTGTTTATCATCTTAGATTGCATTTTAGGAATTGTACATCTACATCACACGGTGAACTTGAAAGGAAAATTTCTTAAGCAAGATCAACCATAAAATAAATTTAATGAATCTAAAAACTCTTTGGAACCTAACGCACAACATCTAGAAGTCTAGGCTAGAGACGTATTCCGGCGTCGTAAAGCCTGGTAACTGTTGTTTTCACTGTTGGTTGGGTGATTCCTCCACTTTGAGACGATAAGTGCCAGTACAAACTTGAGCTCCCACGTACCGTCGAGTATATTTTGGGAGACCACAATAGGCTTTATCCTTTATCCATAGGAAGCTGTGTCTGCCGCCCTATCGATCGCAATGCACTGAACACAGCATTCAGGAAGATTGATTGTCGTACCATAAAAAGTATTCTGCAGTTTTGCAATTGGTTTGGTAATCCCTCTGTCTAGATTTCCAGAGTAGTCCCTTTCATTCCTTTTCAGACTCCTTAACGGAAAAGGTCCATCTGAGCACTTGTCACTTCAGGCTCATTAAAAATCGAAGGCGACTAGAGTCATCTTTTGTTTTTTCTCGACTCTTAAAAATTGAAAAAACAAGTTGTGTCAAAGCATCTAAAATTTATTTTAAACGGAATAATCATCACCTTTCCTACGTTGAGCTTAAGTTGAGAAAAATGGAGTCCACCAACCAAGGAGTTCCCCTTGGAGGAAATCCTAGTCCCTTCTCCTCTTGGGGAGATGTTGGTGAACCCCATATGGCCACATTGTCTCTTCTAGGATTGACAATCGGCTTGCCCGTATGGCTCTTCTCAACTTCTGTCGTTCAGAGCACCGTAATTCCTGAACAATTAAGTCAGCAACTAAATGATATTAGAGTTATCCCCCAACCCTCTACTTCGTCCAATTCTTCCTCTCCTCCTTCCTCTTCGCTTGATGAAGCTTGTAAAGCCCAAAATAAGTAACTGAGAAGAAGAAGGAGAAGAAGAAGAAGAAGGAGCCAAAGGCGAAAAGGGGTAACCAAGCATCGTATAGCGAAAATCCACACACTGCACCGACCAGGCGTAAATTGCCATGCGTCATTTGCAAAGGATACCACTATCATCGAGATTGTCCTTGCATCCCTTGGATCTTAAGGGACTCGTCTCCTCGTTGCACAATCCGGTGTGATCAACCTCTGACGATCATGCTGAGCATACACCGTCAACTAGTGAAAGTGAAGCCCCTGGACAAAAAAGAAAATATAAATTTCCTTGCAAATTGTGTGAAGGCGATCACGCCATCCACCATTGTCCCTTCTTAGATGAAGCTAAAAGAGTTTTGGAGGACCGTCCATTTTCACCGTTATGGCTTCCTCCTGGATACAAAATACTCTTGCCAAGTCCGTCACTAGTTGAAAATCCAGCTGACATGCCCTTGTGGTCGGCCGAAGCATCTATCATTGAAGATGAACCATCTGAATCCATACCAGATGAAAGTCAAAAGGTTGAGGCGGCAATTGACCCGGTCTTGCCTTCAGAGGGTCCATCTTTAGATGATACAGTCACCGAAGAGAACAAGAATGACACCGTTCAAATTCTCTTCGTAAGCACAGACTCCGATGAACATGGGGGCAGTCTACCCGTTCATTTATCGCAGGAAGGAAGTTTGTCAGAGTCGTATCCGGCCATCTATTTGGTACCACCTCCAAGCAACCTGGTTG
The DNA here is from genome assembly GCA_031772625.1 of Pinus tabuliformis. NCBI lineage: Eukaryota > Viridiplantae > Streptophyta > Pinopsida > Pinales > Pinaceae > Pinus > Pinus tabuliformis. The sequence goes on from CM062812.1 coordinate 10,286,410, forward strand.
TTTCCTTTGATTGGAATCTACTAAGCAGACCCCGTTTACCGGCTAGTGTACCGTTCCGAATCATTGCCCAAATATATAGAATGGTTATGGCTGGTACCATCATAGATGAAGGGGCTTTTGTGAGTATCCTTTCCTCAACTGCTTGGAAAGCGCTTGGTTCGCCATCGCTTTTGCCTGAGATGAGAAATCTAACAGGCTTTGACAAAGGAACTAGTTGACCATTAGGGATCTTTCCCGATGTACCGATAACATTGAGAAGGAAAACTGTTCACATGAACGTAATGGTAGTCCAAGGACCCCTGGATTATAATCTACTCCTTGGATGAGACTATATTTATTGCATGGGAGCCATTGTCTCCTCACTCTTTAGAGTAATGTGTTTTCCGCACGAAGGAAGAGTGGTCAAGCTCGTAGACCAGCTTTCATTCCCCGGCTCACACATAGCAAATAGTCATATACCAACCCTGAATGGTCTTTTCACGCAAGGAATGTCTCATCAATCCCCAATCCATCGTCCTGATGAGCGCAAGTGATTCGGAGGGCATGACTGAAACCCAGGGGGCATGCACCCTAGTCTGCTTCGGCAGGAAAACCTTGGGTATAGTGTAGGTTTCCGCGGAGGATATATGACTAGTCTGACACACCCGTTTGTTAGGCTGGAATAAGATTCCCTCGTCAAAGTTATGTGAGTGGAGGAGTCTGTGCCACTCACCTTTGTCTACTTCGGTAGACATCACCGAGGAAGTGTTTTGTCTGTGACACGGATGAAACAATCCTTGGTAACCTAGAAATTTTTCGCTATACCTGGGGGCATGCAAACCTTTTGGCGTGCAAGCAAAGAGCGACCATTTATTTTTTAAATTTGTAGGTCCTCTAACCCTTTAAACTCGTAGGATTGGTCATTTCCTAACTTGCATAAAGAAAGGATGCGAAGCAAAGCTTTGTAAGGTGCAAGCTTCTTAAAAATGGCATCTTAGATGAGACATCCTTATTATATGACTGGATTAATCAAGCAGTTTTAACGCAGACTTCAAGATCGTTAAAAAATAAACATAAGCAATGAGCTAGTGTTTCCCCCAGCATTTAAGCTCATTTTAAAATAAAAAATGAACCAATTTTCGGTAAATACCCATCGTGAATGTATTACTTCAGCCTTTGAAGCCTTGGTCGTGTTCTCATCATCACCTCCACTCTGTATTGTTCAATCATTCACCTCCACTTGATTGTTTACCCCTTTTGAGGAACAACTGCAAAGAGTGATCTTGTTAGCCATCCCTGTGACGCTGCCATGATTGGAAAATTCCAAACCTTACCTGGAATCAACTGCTACTCGAATCTATCACTCGTTCCTCAAAAAACGAGTCTCCTTTAAGCTCTTTTCAACTAACTCGTAAAATATGAAAATATTTCCGAGTCATTGGCCTCTCCAGCTCGTTAAAGTGACCGGAAGTGCTATCCCTCCTTTAGATTTTAATCTTTTTGGACCTGAGGGATTATTACACAAAAAGATCGAGCGCTTGTTTTGTTCGGCTCGTTAAAATTACCGAAAATTCATCCCTTTTGTATTATTTTATACTTTTTCGGACTTAAGGGATTAGATGACGAAAAAGGATTTTTGGAGTTTCCTTTACGTCCCTTTTCAGACTCTCTAAAATTGAAAAGGACCGAGTTATCTTTGTCGTTAAACTCGTTAAAACCTAATAGCGACAAACTTGTCCATAACAGACAAGAACGAGTTTCACTATCGCTAGGCTCGTTAAAACATAACGATGGGTTTTCCCGAAGGGAAAATTATAGAACATGCATATGTTATCCTCCTCAATCTTGACAAAAATAAAGAGGTACTAGTCAGCAATGACTGGGGAAAAATTGGGAAGAAAACTTGAAGAAACTTTGTTGGTAGCAAGTCGCTCTTGAACATGACACTTTCACTCCACATCCAAGTGGGGTTGGGTTGTTCCATTCACTGGTCACATCACCATGGTTCCATCACACCATCCAAATTTGGGGTTAATGCTACCAATCCATCATGTCAGTGTCGCCGATATGTTCAAGAGAAGTTACTCAGAGAATTCACCTATGTCTCACCCACTATTATACGTTTTCGCTCCATTCTTTCATGACCGCCACCCTGAACCATATATCACCAGATCGTTTTCACCTCCATTAAAATCATTTGCTCCATTCCATGTCATTGATGTGGGATTCACTAAGGCCCTCCTATGACAGATCGCTTCTTGTCGACATCAGCTCATTATCCAAGAAGTCGATCTAGGAACAACCCTTTCAGTACTTTGAAGCTTGCATGCCTCAATGGCAAGTTTCTCACTTCCGGCAACAGGTTTACATCCATGGCCTTCGACTGAAAGACTTTGCATAGTGTTTAACGCCAAGTCCCTTATTCGCAACACGTGAATTGTACTGCAGTACCTTGAGGATCATTATCATTATCGGTGATTACTCTCGCGCCTGTTAATAGCTTACATCATTGGCTGGTAATCAGGCGATGTCTTTCCATGTTCGAATCTAGAACATCTCTCACATGGATCGACTTGTACTTTGAGTGAAGATCGAATGAGATTGAAGACCCCAGATCTATTTTCATCCATCTGGGCTGCGATATATATTCAGGAAAATAAAGACATCAAATGTACATCATTGATGCACATATAATCATCCAATCTAAGGGATGATGGCTCTACCAGAATCATCAGTCTACACTCAGACGATTGTCTGTTCTATGTACATGAAAATGAATTTATAAAGCTGAGCATGGGAATGCCCGCCTCAGCTAGATCATGAAAGTAATATGAAGATAATTTATTGTATTGTATCTTACTATAGGTTGCCTTCCAGCTCGAAAAAAATTCGGATCCTCATGATAAAGCATTTCACCCGACAGCAAAAGATTAACGACCTCATGCTTTAGGGGGCAACTGTTATAGACATTTTTGGGCACTGCAACCCCAAGCATAAATGTCCATAAACCAAGGTCTCCTAATTCCCTAAAGGTTTTGTTCTAGCCCCTAAGAGAACAAGGTCAACTGATTACAGCATCTCCCAGAAGTTCTCCATGAAAAACTACTCAGAACTGGTCAAAACTGGACCATTTCACCTGCTCCATAGGCAAAGTGCATTGCATCCCACCTGAATACACACAGTAGGTGTGATGCATGTCAAAAAACCCTTCTATGGGGTGTGATGGGTGAGAAGGGAAAAATGGCAGGGTCAATTCGCAAGGTGGAGGAGCAGGGAATCTTCCAGAAACCTCTCCTGTGACACTTGCCTCTCTGAATTCGACCAGGGATGAGTAAGAGATCATCAATATCCAAGTGGAATCATGAACTATGAGAGAGAAGACACTAATCAAATCTAAAAAGCTAACTCACCTCCCTTGCAGACATCTATATATGGATCCCTCATCCCAGAGATCCAGGGGCTGGAATTTTGTATCTTGTAAGGAAGTGTTGTTGGTTTCTTGGCGCAATATCATAGTGTTGGGTGATCTAAGCTTTTCATGAGGTGAAGAAGGGCTTTCTTGCTGAGAGGATGATTTTGGGTCAGAACAATTGGTTGTAATCCTCTTTGCTCTTTCTTGATTATCAATAAAGCTATTCAAGTTTTCCTCCACATTCTTGTATGATTGATGGTTTATGCATTTGTGTGGTCAATGTACATCTGATCCTATATTGTTTATGATAATAGATCTATGTTCTTGGATAGTGTTATGCTGCTTTGATTCTACAGGTACTCCTTGAAGCTGGGTAGACAAGGAAGCGAGTGGCAAAGACCTACCAGAAAAGAGAGGAATCAAGCAAGGGACCAAGCGCAAGACAGAGGTTGGTCTCCTTATTCTTCTCTTATCTATTTCTCATAAAGGAAAACGAAAGTAGTTTTTAGTGTGTTTGTTTGTAAGGTAGCTACCAGCCTTAGTGGGACTAGCAGCTCTGTATAGACACTAGTTTTCCCAATAACAAGGAAGGATTTAATGAATCCCACATCTACGACATGGAACGGAGTAAATGATTTTTGAGGTGAAAACGATCTGATGATACAGGGTTCAAAGTAGCGATCATGAAAGAATGGAGCGTGAATGTATTGCAGCGAATGAGACACTAGTGAATTCTCTGAGCGATTTCGCTTGAACATACCGGCGACACTGACATGGATTGGTAGTGTTAACCCCAAATATGGATGGTGCAATGGACCAATGGTGATATGACTGGTGAACGGAATAACCCAACCTGACTCGGATGTGGAGTGAAAGTGTCATGTTCAAGAGTGACTTGCTACCAATAAAGTTTCTTCAAGTTTTCTTCCCAAATTTTCCCCAGTCATTGCTGACCAGTACCTGTTTATTTTTGTCAAGCTTGAGGAGGATAACATATGATTTTTCTATAATTTTCCCTTCGAGCAAACTCGTCGCTATGTTTTAACGAGCCTAGCGACAATGAAACTCATTCTTCTCTATATGGAAAAGTTTGTCGCTATTTGGTTTTAATAAGTTTAATGACAAAGATAACTCGGTCCTTTTCAATTCTAGAGAGTCTGAAAGGGATGTAAATGAAACTCCAATAATCCTTTTTCATCATATAATCCCTTAAGTCCGAAAAAGTATAAAACAATACGAAAGGGATGAATTTTCGGTAATTTTAACGAGCTGAACAAAACAAGCACTCGATCTTTTTGTGTAATAATCCCTCAGGTCCAAAAAGATTAAAATCTAGAGGAGGGATAGCACTTCTAGTAGCTTTATTGAGGTAGAGAAGCCAATTGCTTGGCAATATTTTCATATTTTACGAGTCACGTGAAAAGAGCTTAAAGGAGACTCATATTTTGAGTAACGAGTGATAATTTCAAGTAGCAGCTGATTCCAGGTAAGGTTTGGAATTTTCCAATCACGGCAGTGTCACAAGGATGGCTAACAGGATCACTCATCACATTTTTTCCTCAAAAGGGGTAAACAATCAAATGGAGGTGAATGATCAACTAAAAGAGAGTGGAGGTGATGGTAAGAACACAACCAAGGCTTAAAAGGCTTATGATAATGCATTCACAATGGTTATTTACTGGGGATTGGTTCATTTTTTAATGAGCTTAAACTCTGGGGGAACGTTTGTTCATCACTAAGGTTTAATTTTTAACGAGCTTGAACTTTGCATAAAAACTGCTCATGCCAGTCGTATAATAAGGATGTCTCATCGATAGGTTCAATTTTTAGGGAGCTTGCACCATTCGAAACTTTGCTCCGGATCCTTTCATTATGCAAGCTAGGAACGACCAATCCTACAAGTTTAAAGGGTTGAGAAACTACAAACTAAGAAAATAAATGGTCGCTCTTTACTTTCAGGCAAAAAGGTTTGCATGTCCCCAGGCATGGAGAAGTAGAGTTTCCAGGTTACCATAAGATTGTTCCATCCACGTTGCAGAAAAAACACTTCCTCAACGGATGGATGTGTCAGACTAGTCATATATCCTTCATGGAAACCTACCCTATGCCCAAGGTTTTCCTGCCGAAATAGACGATGGTGCATGCCCCCGTGGGTTTCAGTCATGTCCCCCTGAATCACTCACGCTCTTCAGGTGGACGGACTGGAGATTGATGAGACATTCCTTCCGTGAAAAGACCATTTAGGGATGGCATTTGACTATTAGCTATGTGTGAGTCGGGGAACGAAAGCTGGTCTACGAGCTGGACCACTCGGCCTTCATGCAGAAAACACATTACTCTAAAGAGTGAGGAGACAATGGCTCCCATGCTATAAATATAGTCACGCCCAAGGAGGAGATTATAATCTAGAGGTCCTTGGACTACCATTACGTTCATATAAACGGTTTTCCTTCTCAATGTTATGGGCACATTGGGAAGGATCCCTAATGGTCGACTAGTTCCTTTGTCAAAGCCTGTCAAATTTCTCATCTCAGGCAGAAGCGATGGTGAACCAAGCACTTCCCAAGCAATTGAGGAAAGGATACTCACAGAAGCCCCTTCATCTATGATGGTACCAACCATGATCATTTTGTAAGCTTATACAATGATTCGGAATGGTACATTAGCCGATAAATGGGGTCTGCCTAGTAGATTCCAATCGAAGGAAACGACTAGGTTGCTTGGAGGTGGGACCGAATAGACGGCCGGATATGACTCTAATGAACTTCCTTCCTGCAATAAAGGAACGGGTAGATTGACCCCATGTTCATCGGAGTCTGTGTTTACGAAAAGAATTTGAACGGTGTTGTTCTCATTATCTTCGGTGATGATATCATCTGAAGATGGACCTTCTGAAGATAAGACCGGGTCGACTGCCACCTCAACCTTTTGACTTTTGTCTGGTATGGATTCAGTGGGTTTACCTTCCATGTCAGATGCTTCAACTGACCAAAATGGTGTGTCGGTCAGATTTTCAACTAGCGATGGACTCGGCAAGAGTTTCTTGTATCCAAGAGGAAGCCGTAGCGGTGAATTGGGATGGTTATCCAAGACTCTTTTAGCTTCATCTAGGAAGGGACAGCGGTGGACGACGTGATCACCTTCACACAGTTTACAAGAAAATTTACATTTCCTTTTCTATCCAAATGCTTCGCTTCACTAGTTGATGGTGTACTTTCGACATGATCTTTAGAGGTTGATGACACTGGATTGTGCAAACGAGGAGACCAGTCCCTTAAGATCCGAGGGATGCAAGGACAATCTCGATGATAGTTGTCTCCTTTGCAAATGACACATGGAGATTTAGGCATAGATGGTGCAATGTGTGGATTTTCACTAGATGATGCCTGGTTACCCCTTTTTGCCTTTGGCTCCTTCTTCTTCTTCTATTTCTTATCCTTCCCCTTCTTCTCCTTCTTAGTTACTTGATTTTTGGCTTTACTAGCATCATCAATTGAAGAGGAAGGAAGAGAGGGAGAATCGGGTGAAGTAGAAGGTTGGGGGGTAACTTTAGTATCATCTATTTGCTGACTCGATTGTTCAGGAATTACAGTGTTCTTAACGACGGAGGTTGAGAAGAGCGATATTGGCAAGCCAATCATCAATCCTGGAAGTGACAATGTGGCCACATGAGGTGCACCAACATCTCCCCAAGAGGAGAAAGGACTAGGATTTCCTCCAAGGGGAAATCCTTGGTTGGTGGACTCCATTTTTCTCAACCTAAGATCAACGCGGGAATGGTGATATTATTCCGATTGAAATAAATTTTAGACGCTTTGACACAACTTGTTTTTTTAATTTTTAAGAGTCAAGAAAAAACAAAAGATGACTGTAGTCACCTTCGATTTTTAATGAGCCTGAAGTGACAACTGCTCAAATGGAACTTTTCCTTTAAGGAGTCTGAAAAGGAACTAAAGGGACTACTTTGGAAATCTAGATAGAGGGATTACCAAACCAATCGCAAAACTACAGAATAATTTTTACGGTACGGCAGTCAATCTTCCCGAATGTTGTGTTCAGTGCATTGTGATCGATAGGGCGGCAGACACGACTTCCTACGGATAAAGGATATATCCTATTGTGGTCTCCCAATATATACTCGACGGTACATGTGAGCACAAGTCCATATTGGTAATTGTCGTCTCAAAGAGGAGGAATCACCCAACCAACAATGAAAGTGACAATTACCAAGCTTTGCGATGCCGAAATACGTCTCTAGCCTAGACTTCTAGATGTTGTGCATTAGGTTCCAAAGAACTTTTAGGTTTATTGAATTTATTTTATAGTTGATCTTTCTTAAGAAATTTTCCTTTCAGGTTCACCGCGTGATGTAGATATACAATTCCTAAAATTCATTCTAAGATGATAAACAATCGTTTAATCTTCTTTTTGCAATGAAAATCCTAGCTACTAAAGAAAGCGAGACGATATTCTCTCAACATAGAGCAGAGAGCACACACTAGATGCACTGTCCTAAATCAAACCAACAAGCAGTCTAAATGCAAATGCACATTCATGTATTTGTTTTCATCTTTCTTAATGTGTGAATGACAAGAAGAATGCTAAGTACAAATCTGCATTATCTTTTCAAAGTGACAGTACCAACAAATTTCTCTTCAAAAATGAAAGGAAGATAATGACGACACTTTGCTATTTTGAATTGAAAACTACTTTCAACACTTGAAAAACTACTAATTCAAATCAAATACAAAAGTAACTGTATAATCGACTATCAATAAAAATAGAATTCTTTTCTATGACTGAAAACGACACTTGCGACACTTCCAAATCAAGAAACGACAGTTCAATTACGCTACTACTTTGTAAAAGAGAACTGAAAATGGTGCACAATACATAAAAAAATTCACATTTCTTTGCACAATGGAGGTGGAATTATGGAAAGGAAGGGGGTTTCCACAGTGTTATACTAATCATAGACAGTAAAACTCCTCAATAGAGCTGAAAAGAGTGAAGAAAAACCAAAACCTGGAGGCAAAATTAGCCTTTTCTGATCATCGCACCTGTAACATAGGGAATCTAGTATGCATCCCACCTATTGCACATGGGAGGTGTGATACATACAGAATTACTTGAAGAGAGGGTGCGATGGTACCAGGACGAGACTTTACTTGGCTCTTGGTCACAGTTTGCAGCTCAGTTCAGGGATTTATGCCGAGCAAGTGTTGTTCAGTAAATATAAATCATAGGGCTTGATCTAATGAGGTTACTAGAGCCACCATTAGGGCAATTAGAAGGTTTGAAAATCGATTGTTCAGTTTATAAACAAAACCCGAAGATAGACTGAAGCAGCATTGATCTACTTTGCACTTGCATAGCAAATGCAGTTCAAAGGCTAGCTGGCTTAAATTTAGGCTCTGTCTGTAAGTTTATAAAACAAAAAAATATAGACAAGAAAACAATCTATTCGCTCCCCAGTAGAGTTGCCATTTTGTTATCGGGAAATCTAGTGTCCACTCGGAGCTACTAGTCCCACTAAGACTGGTAGCTATCTTAGAAACAAAAAAAACTAAAACTAATTTCGCTTTCCTTTATGAGAAGTAGATAAGAGGGGAGCAAAGGACACCAACCTCAGTCTTGCGCTTAGCTCCTTGCTTGGTTCCTCTCCCTTCTGACAAATCCTTGCCGCTTTGCCTTCATCTACCCAGCTTCAAAGAGCACCTGTGGAATCAAAGCAGCATAATACTATCGAAGAACAGAGATCTACAATCATAAACAATATAGGACCAGATATATATTGACCACACAAATGCATATATCATCAAACATACAAGAATGTGGAGGAAAACTTGAATAGCTTTATTAATATAAAGAATAGCAAAGAGGAATACAATCAGTTTTTCTGACCCAGCATCATCCTCCCAGCATGAAAGCCCTTCTTCACCTCATGAAAATATTAGATCACCCAACACTATGATGTTCCACCAAGAAACCAACAACACTTCCTTACAAGATACAAAATTCCAGCCTCTGGATCTCTGGGATGAGGGATCCATATATAGATGATTACAGGGGAGTGAGTCAGCTTCTGGGATTTTGATTAGTGTCCTCTCTCTGATAGTTCTTGGTTCCACTTGGAGATTGATGATCTCTTACTCATCCTTGGGCGAATTTAGAGAGGCAAGTGTCACAGGAGAAGTTTTTGGAAGATTCCATGACGATCCACCTTGCAAACGGTCTCTTCCATTTGTCTACTCTCGCCCATCACACCCTACAGAAGGGCTTTTCAGTATGCATCGCACCCTTTTTCACTGAGCAGGTGGGATGCATCGCACCCTCTGCACTGGGTAGTCTGTATGGTCCAGCTTTGACCAGTTCTGAGCAGTTTTCTATGGAGAACCTCTGGGAGATGATGTAATCAGCTGACCTTGTTCTTTTAGGGTGTGAAGCAGCACTTTTATGGACTTAGGATCCCTTGGTTTATGGACATGTATGATTGGGGTTGCAGTTCCCAAAAATGTTTATAACACCTACACTCCCAAGGTCGCATCCTGAATAGGTGTTGCATGTAATCTCATGGAGACCTCCAAGACTTCTTCTTGTGTTCCTATCTTCTGTTGTGACAAATCAATTCGCAAGTGGGGTAGAAGTGAAGCTATAAACCATTCACACTGCTAACTATATGAGAGTTGCATGTTAGCTTCTAAAATTTGACACTTCAACCTTTCATCTAATTCCCATGATGTCTCATCGACCCTCATCATGATCTCCTTAAATACAATTACTGACTGTGAGTCAGAATTAGTCTTACTAAACTCCTTGTTCAAAGCTTCCTTAGTCTCTGCTAGCGATGCCAAAGGATTATCAGAACAATATTTAATATACCACGTTAGTGCGTGATCCTACAGAGCATTAACCAATTGTTCCTTCTTGATGTTGTCATCAGTAATCTGTTGCATTGTCCACACAATATTTGCAACAAAACAGAATTGCTCTGTATCTTCACTCCCTATGCCTTTGAAGATCAGAAATTTCATCGCGTTTGCCATGTCAAAAGGTGGTGGTGGAGGTGGCGGCATGGGCAAAGGTGTATGTAGTGGAGGTGGAGGAAGAGGTGGAGTAGGTGGGTGATTTACTCGAGGAATCCCCTGAGTGATTAGCTAAACAACGCTTCATGGCAGAGTCCATTTAGTCGCTTCATCGTTACTTAAAGGAGGTCCAATCAATGGACTATACTCTGGTCCTGATCCTTCACGATTTCAAAAGAACCATCCACTTCACATAGCTCCGAACATCAATGTAATGGCATCACCCATTTTTCACATAACAACATTTTAATCCAAGTGTTCAATGATCTTAAATGCTTACCTCATGTTCCTTTGAAAAATCTTCTCTTTGCTACGCTGTAGCTAACTGAGGTATCAACTACAAATTTTGTAGCAAATCCTCCTATAATTTGATCCAGCCAATGATCAACAGCCCATCTGATCTTGTTTTCAGAGGCTTCTAGCCGTCGCACTAGTTCCGGAGTCCACATTATAGGATTATTGAGCTTCCAGCTTCCTTGATTGTCTATCAATTTAGCCAACCACTCATACAGTTCAATTGGGAAGGTGTAGAAGAAGATCTTGTGTATCTCTATATACAGATACCTCTTCAACCACTGTTCCTTTGACAGGTGCAGATTCCTATTTTCTTACACCGCAAACTTGTGAATCTTCTAATCCAACCACTTTTAAATTTCCTTCTTGGTCGAATTCCAGTGGTGCAACATCACACATCTCTTTCAAGTAGATCTCAGTCCTAGCAATGGAACCATTTGTTGTCTTAGGCGGTCCTAACCCAGGTTCAGAGTTAGTTGCTCCAACCAACAAATCCCTACACTACTAGCCCTTTTGGCAACAACCGATGTAGCATAGGCTACATTCTCACCTAAAGCAGTATGGGGGGATGCAAGAACCAAGTTTTTGCATCTAGAGGCTAGTGTGATGTCTTTTAGCTCTTCAGATCTGCCTTCATGCAAATCAATAAAATCTTAGGGCATGCTACTGCAACTCTATTAACCTAGCCTTCAGACCCTCGCATAGGTCTACGATTAGTCTTTTCATAACTTTAACAATTAATTTATCTACTTACACACATTAGAAAGGAGTCCTAAATTAGGATTCATGTAGGTTTACTTAAGCTATTAGTAAACTTTAGGGAATTCATCAGAGTCTTCACGAACATACATAAACATGCTTTGCATACATCATTAATAGTTATTCAACATAATCGCACAACATTTAACCAATATTCCATAAAATGTATTATTCATAGACAACATATATCATAAACAAAACTAAACAGAAATACGCAAGAATTCCTGGAAACTGTCTTTATTGATCTTCAATTTAGGATTACAGACTCAAAACTACCCTTTGCACTTAGCTACAGGGGTCTGCACACTCAGTTATGGACTCTACCTAGGCCTCTGGGCACTCATCTGCATAGCCTTTCTTCTCCTGTCTGACCCACTACTCTTCGCTATCACTTCTCTTCGATCTACCCATTTATTTTTTAAAAACATGCCTTAGAATCTTTAGGAAACACCTATTTATAGCCTTTTTCATACAATACCATGGTCCGTGGGCCATGGGTGGATCTCAAAACCGACTCAAAATTTACATAAAACAAGGGGCTAAACCCCTTTGACTCCTAATCATCTACGCACTCTGCATCCACAAATCACAGAAACTTTACATTAGTTACAAGAATGTATCAAAACTTGGGTTATCTTAACCCCAAAACTAACCCAGGGGACCCCATCCTAGCACGTAGATTTTTTTTTTTGTACATGGTAGTGGATGTCATTTGGAGATATAACCATCTTGAAATTTTATAATTTTGTCTCCTAAAGAAGTATGGTCTCTAATAATTTGTTGTTTGATTGCTCATTCCTTATGTATTCTCCACTTTTCCAATAGTGTTTCTTTGCAATTGTTCATTTAATGTTGGAGTGTTGCTCAAATTTCTATTCTGAAATTGATGTGAACTATCATTGTGTTGATGGTGCTAGACCCGATAACATTCAAGGGGTATCCCCGATATGTGGTCCCAATTATTGATCACATTGTTTGGGATAGGAGCCCCATCCAGAATATGGCCTGGTTTTTGATTTCTTAAATATTTTCCTTGGCACTAATTGTAAGTAAGAGAGAGGAACACATATGTGCCTTCGAAAAGCAAGTAAGTGTGCCTAGTGAGTGTTCGGTTGTAGGTGTGTCAAGGTTCTTCTACTGCAGAGAGAAGGAGAAAGTGAGCCTCTAAGAGAGAGGTAATAGTACCACCCTAGCAGAGACACACATGAATAGAAAGTATCTTCCTAACATCTAGCGGAATAGTCCACAAATATGTGACAGTCATTAAAACCAATACAACACATTCTTAATATGATAAGAACTAAAATAACTGAAATAGTTCAACTACTTTAATAGAAGTGAAAACAAACATGAATCATAAAGATTCACATAACAATCTTACAAAAATTCATAATCCATGCATGAAGAACGCGTTCACCATCAAGATTCATATATTAAGTAAAAGTCCCAAGACACATGTATACAACGAACACTAGTAGCTCCAATAGTGGAGCGTTGGAGCCACTACTTGTTCCCCAAAAGAACTCAGTTTTCTCTTTGATTCCTTGTGGGAGGAGCCAAGGTGAAAAATCCTTTGCTCATACAATGGGGGTTTATATATAACCAATGTGATGACACTTCACCTCCCTTGTGAATCTTTGACTACCCTCATGATTGTTTGACTTCCTATGACTTTTCAACTTTACATGACTCTTCATATTTTGTCCATGTCCTTTGGACTTCCACTTTACAATACACTTTCGAATAAGAAATTACATAATCAACAAGAATGGTGTGGCATATTATGACTCATTACATGACATTGTTGACATGGACTTATTGATGACAACAAAATTTCAAGCCATTCTTGCTACTCCTTGCTATGTGTCCTCTTTGGAATGCTCTTCCGTCCACATCCATATGGCTTATAGTTAAGGAGTCTTCAGTTGTTAGCGGGAAAATTTCCCTAAGGTAAGGGTTGACAACCTCAATAGAGAAGAACAATATAATCAACAAAGAGCATTCAAGCAAGCATGCCAAACATATGGATTAATAAATCTGGACAAATTAATCACATACAGTCTCCAGGTAATTCCAATCCTTAAACTCATCCATTTGATCCAAAATTTCATGATTTTAAATAGATTTTAGGGATAGTTTTGTTGTTTTTAAATGATTCCTGACGTGTACATGGGTCGAAAACTTGAAAAATACATATAGAAATCCCTACACATGAGTTTTCAAAGGAAAATTTGCATATTTACGTGATTGTTCTTTACAAAAGTTGTCTACACATAGAGTAAAATGAAAATATTATTTTCTAATGGATAAAATCTCTCAATTTTGCAGGATGTCAATCATTTGGAGAGAGAGAGGGAGAGAGAGAGAGAGAATACTGATGTTGATAATGCAGTCTTAGAGGATCGAGAATTGTTGGATGGATTAAAAATTTGCGGTTTTCTCAAATTCTTCATGATGCAAAACATGAAAACACAAAATCGATTGCTATATATGTTAGTTTATTAGTGGGACCCATAGCAAGGGCTATTTATTACAGATCATATGCCTTTGTAGATCGAGGTAGAAGATATCTACTTTATTGTAGGGCTTTCCCGAAGGGGAGAAGAAGTTGACTTGAAAGGAAAGGCCTGTGGAGGCCTTAACATTGTTGATTATATTTATGTATACTATGAACCAGATACAAACAAGGTCGTATGATAAGTTCTGGTCAAAGCAATTACAAACATACCAATCAAAATCATCCTCTTTACCATTTCCAGGATATCAGGTTCAGTGTCAATGCATCAGGCTTCACAACCTGCTATGTTCTTGGTAGTAGAATTCCTAAGACCAATAGTCTATGATTGGTGTACAACACTCTTGATCAACATGAAGAAACAATTAACATCAATCAGATAAGGTAAAACAAAGAACTTTGGCTATGGTAACATCCTTTGCTCATTTTTCTTTAAGTGAATTCTGGTGCTATGACCTAGAGTAGCCACTGACATTAGTAGTCATATAGATTGTAGGATGGTAGGATGGGCAAATCTCATGAAGCGACATGGCAAAGGTGAAGTAACACGAGCGGCCTTTGATGATGAGTTCTTCCACCAGTGGGAGAAACAAGTTGTGCCCATAGATGATTACCCCTATGTAGATGTGGGCTCTAAGAGGACCCGAAGATAGAACTTCGAGAAGAAGATGCATGGGGCAATATTGGTAAAATTTTGATTTTAACTTATTAAAAAAAATGAATTTTTAAAGGTAATATCTAGAAATTCAAAAAAAAAATTCGTGAAACAAAAATCTTACAAGATTAAATGATCATGATATAGATATTTGACCAGTGAGACCTAAGGGTCTATAGAGGCATAGGCATTGCAACAAAGACGCCGAGAGAGAAACAACTGAGTCTAAGAGAGTTCTTCATGCTATTCAAAGGAACTTGGAGAATCTGACTCTCTAGGTTTCCATGGTAGCAATAGAGGATCTACCTGAGGCTATAAAAATATGAGTGGTTGGAGTACCACTAGAGTGGGTTCAACTCTTTCAACAAGTGGAAAATTCCATCATATTTTTCTGATATGCTCATCTAGGGCAAGGCCCGCAACCTTAGATTTTTATATGACTGGTTATTTTTTATATATGAACATGATCGGGCTTAAGCCTTAATTTTGTTGGACAT
Organism: Pinus tabuliformis; assembly: GCA_031772625.1. NCBI lineage: Eukaryota > Viridiplantae > Streptophyta > Pinopsida > Pinales > Pinaceae > Pinus > Pinus tabuliformis. The sequence continues at coordinate 10,301,606 of CM062812.1, forward strand.
TTTTCCACATTTTGTAATATTTTGACATACTTTATCTATCCATATACATATATTTTGTAATGATTCAATCATACATGCAGATGATTTTGTGATATTTTTGATCTAATGTGATGAATGATTAATGTGCCAATCCAATTCTTTGTTAGCTATAAAATCAACAAATAAATTATTCAAAAGTAAATGATATTTGCAATAATATCACTCTAAGAAATTGTCAATGTAATAAAGGATCCCTCACATGATAAATGTTATTTAATTGAGACACAACCAGTTGCGAATCCAAATAAACCACTAAGGATTCAATACCATAAGATACTGCTTCAGATAGTAAATTGATAATAGCACTGTATTCAGCCATATTATTAGAAGCAAGACCAATAAATATTCCTGTTGAGACTAACCACTCACTAGATGGATAATATATTACCCAAGTGGTGGATGCTAAATTCCAATCATGCCTACTAGCACCATCCATGAATCCTAAATACACCAAACCACCCATCGAAACCTACCAAGACAGATAAAAAAATATCATCATCACCATGAGACCCATAAATATAAATAAAATAATATGTACGATATTTACAAAACAAAGAAAATGTTAGGCAAGAACCTATGCATTATACTTCTTGATATGGAACCCATTTTGGGCTCCAACAACACATTTCCCTCAAAGTCAACCAATTCATACGCACCCTTATTTAAGTCATTTTTAATGATATAAGGACCATACCATATAGGTTTAAACTTTCCTACCCCTAAGGTGTCTTTGTTTTGGTCATACAACAAAATAAGGTCACCTTCAAAGAAAAACCTAGGTCATATATTCTTTTCATACTAGGCTTTTACTTTTTTCTTATGAGCTTCATTCATTGTGGCTGTAACCCGATGCTACTCATCAAGATGTTCCAAATGAACGAGATGTTCATCAAGAATTGAGGTGTCTAGAAGAAGAAGGACTGCTAATTTGAGAGATGGAATTTCACATTATACAGGAAAATTTTGATTCCAACTCATAAACCAGCTGAAAAGTAGTAAAACCCATAGCAGTTAACAGACATTCAGTATGCTCAAAGTGAAGGATATAGCATTATGTTCTAGTTGGACTTAGCCTCATTAATTGTCATTTGTAGGATGGTATTAAGGGATTTATTGGTAGCTTCTACCTATCCATTTTCTTGAGGATAATAAGGAGACGAATCTCCTGCCGAAATCTAAAATTCAAATCCAACTCAGACATCATCTTATTCTAGAAGTGACTTTCATAATCAGCAAAAATTGCTTTAGGAATATTGTTGGGATAGAGTCCCTAGGGTCAGTTTTTGGATTAATTAACCCAATTTTTGTAAAACGTTTGTAAAAAGATGCAAAGTCTCCGCGAAATATGGATGCGGAGTGCGCAGCTAGATAGGAGTCAAAGGGGTATAGACACTTATTTGGATAAGTAAATAGGTTAGTTTTGAGACACACCCATGGTCTACGAACCATGGTATTGTATTGGAAATGCAATATATTTGAGTCATAGTGAAGGTAACTAATAATATTTGATAACTAGAAGTTAGGATGGATATTTTTTGGGAAAAGTGCTAAGGTAGGAAGGCTCTACTCTCTATACTTAGCTAAAAGAGGAAGGCTCCTTCAGCTAAGTCCGCAGGAGGCCTTGAAAAGTCTGCAGCTGAGTGCGCGAACCATTGCAGCTGAGTGCGCAGGGTAAAGGAGTCTCTAATCTAAATGTTGAAGCTTAATAAAGACTGATTCTGAAGAAATATTTTGCATCTGAGTATTATTGTCTATTCTGTTTATGTTATGATCTGTCATTTTATAATATGTTTTCTATGGAAAAATGTATAAATGTTGTACGAAACTACTAAATCTATCTTATTTGTGCATGACTTAAGTAATTATCTATTTTTGCAAAGATAAGGGTTATTTCTGTTATGATTTCTGATGAATTGGATAGATCTGTGCGAAGGAAAATCTAGGGTTGTTGATTAGTGCGCGAAAGTAGATAGACTTCTTTCTTAGGGTCTATAAAGACTGATCACAAACCTTCACGAAGGCCTAGAAGCCGTTTTACTTGAGTTACAATAGAGAGCCCTAGAAGGATACCGATCTATGCAAAGGCAGATTTGAGCTATAATATCCAAGCCCACTTATCACACTATCTCTGGATGCGGAAACTTGGTTCTAGCATCCCCCAATACTGCTTCGGGTGAGAATGCAGCCTGTGTTATGCAAGTTGTTTCTGAAAGGGCTAGAAGTTAGGGTTTTGTTGGTTGGTGCAAACAACTTTGAACCTAGGTTAGGCCCGCTTAAGCCAACAAATGGTTCTAAGAGATGTGTGAAAAATGGTTTCCTACGAAGAAAGAGCTTGATAAGTGGATTGATCGAAATAACACACATTCACGGCTCACAAGAATAGGAGCCCTAAATTATTGAAGGAGAAGTGGTTGCAGAGATTTTTATACACAGATGAGACCAACCTGTTCTTCTATTTCTTCCTTGAAGAACTATACGAGTGGTTGTCTAAATTGGTTGATTGTCAAGGAACGTGGAGGCTCAAAGGCCCTATAGTGTGTACTCCTAAACTGGTGCGATGTCTGGAAGCATCAGAAAGAAATATCACTCGGGCAGTGGACCAATGGATTGACTACACATTGGGAAGTTTTGTGACTTATTTCGTGATCAATAGAAATATCAGTTATAGCGAAGCAGAATGAAGGACCTTTAAAGGACTGCTAGGTAAGTATTTGAAATCATTGAAGACTTGGATTAAAATGTTGTTATGTGAAAAGAGTGTTATGTGGTTACCTTGATGTTTGGGGCTACATAAAGTGGGAGATTCTTTAGAAGAAACAGAGGATCCAACCCAAAATATAGTTCACTCATTGAACCCCCTTCAAGCGACGATGAAGGGACCGTGCTGACTACGTCATGAAGTGAAGCGAAGTTAATTATGCAGGGTATTTTGAGTATACCTCATCCATCCACTCCACCTCCACCCCCACCTCTGCCTCATACACCTACGTCTTCACCCCTTCCACCTCCATTTCCACCATTCAACATGGCGAACATGATGAAGATGCCGATTTTTAAGGGAATAGGGAGTGAATATCTAGAACAGTTTTGGTTTGTCACAGGAGCTGTTTGGACAACACAACAGATTACAGATGCTAATATTAAGAAAGCGCAGTTGGTTATAGCATTACAGGATCGTGCATTAACATGGTATATTAAGTATTTCACTGATAACCCCAATGTGATGTTGGCAGATACCGAGCTAGCTTTGAACAAAGATTTTAGTAAGCCTAAGTCAGAGGCCCAGTCAGTAATTGAATTTAAGGAAATTTGATAGAAGATAGATGAGACACTCTAGGACTTTGATCAGAGGTTGAAGTTCCTGATCAGACAAGCTAATATGATAATCTCAGATTCCCAACATCACAACTAGTTTATAGCATCAATCTTACCACATTTAAGAATACCTCTATCAGAACAGAAGATAGAAACACAAGTGGAATCCTTGGAGATCACGATGAGGCTGGATGCATCACCTATACATGATACGAATTTAGGAGTGCAATAGATTCATTCAAAGCTAGAAAGCCTGCACTTGGAGTTGCAGATCTTGAAGAAAGAAAAGGAAGCTCAGCCAGAGGCACATGCCGAGGTCTGATGTCTGAAATGTAAGAGCCATGGACATGACAAGGATCATTGGCTGATCTACAAGAACTATATTATATCAGGAGGGCTTGTTCCACTGAAACAAGAAAATAACATTGGGATTAGTGTGGGAGCTACGCTATGGTGCACTATCTATCAAGTTACAGGAAAACATGCTACTGATAATTTCCATTTACTACAGAAGTTTGTACAGACCCCTTAGCAGATGTTTTGTGATTCCTATAAGTCTGTAGGACATGATGAATGCCATTGTAGGAGTTATGAGCTGATGATGAATAGGACCCCTACCTATGGGATGCAGGCAGAGAACCAGCCTCAAGATCAAGGCATAGGAGCAGTGCATGGAGGATTCCAAGGCCGAGGATGAGGGAGAGGCGTTGGACCAGGTCAAGGGTGTGGGAAAGTAATCTGCTATAACTGTGGTGAAGTAGGGCACTTCACACGAGATTGTAGATATCCCACACATCCATGATAGCAATATTGTCGACAGTTTGACCATGTGATAGAGGAATGCATGATCCTTATAGAAAATATGAAATAAAAAGAGGCACAACCCTAACAGCCTATGCAAAAGATTGAGATGATGAGGGTTGAGCTTCATGAAGAGGATCAGAGCATAAATAGTGTGTTGAGAAGTGGTGTGCCAACTGGTGCAGATAAAGGTACGTAGCCTGAGGAAGACAGGTGGGGGTGCAAGGCTATTGAGAAGGAAGTAGATTTTGATCTTAGTCATGCTAAAGAGACTTTCATGGAAGTAAAGAAGAACTTCGCTGAGGCCTGCACCTCAGGGAGTCATGAGAAAATGCAGGAGACTAGTGTGATGCAAGAGGTAGATCCTTCAATAATAACTACTTTTCTGAAGACTTGCATGAAGTTACTACGCGATCAGAAAGCAATAGAAGGATTGCAAGAGTTAATAGACAGGTGCGCTAATAAAGAAAAGACCCCTACTAAACATCTTACAGTAAGAAAGATTGGTAAGCATAAAATGAAAATAGGGCGCGAGATGAGGCTAACCGCGAAGATAGGAGAATACAAAATGGACTAGGTAATATTGGATCTGGGATCTGATGCAAATGTCTTGAGTAAGTATACATGGGAAAGGATGGGGAGACTTGTGTTGTAGTGGTCTCCTATTCAGTTGCACATGGAAAATTAACATAAGATTATGTAGGTTTTAACCCCGTACAAAAATTACCTGCATACAAATTATAAAAAATAGAAAATAAACAATGGAGAGAGCATAACACATAAAACAAATATACACAGAGATTTTCTCCTGGATCCCAAAACCAGTCCTACCAAATTGAGTTTTCATTATATTCCTTTCAATGTTATAATACATATATATACGTGCCGAAGCATCCATAAATCCCAATCCATTAACCCTAGATTAGAACATAACCATAATTCCCTTGATCGGATCTACAAAATACCATGCACTCAAAACCATCGCGTCCAAAACCATGTGTGAAATACATGAACAAAACCATGGGTAGGTCCACCCACCTAATATAGGGTCCAAAAAAGCATTTCTCGGGGCGCTGCCCCGGACCCCTTAGAGCGGGGCTACTACCCCACTCAAACCCCTCAACAGCGGGGGTTGTTGCACCCAGCGCAACAAAGGGGAGGCTCTACCCCCCAGCCTAACTGCTAGGGCTACTCCTGGAAAGAATATAACACAACCCAACATATTATTACAATGGGGTGCTTATATGGTTTAAAGATGGACACTAAGGGTGCGAGTGCACTGCTTGACTTTGAGGTCATTGAAATAGTGGATGACAGTAACCCATACCCCGCGCTACTAGGGATTGACTAGGCTATTGATATGAATGGGGTAATCAACTTGAAGAAACGTAAGATGAGTTTTGAGAAGAAGTCACTCAGGGTTGTAGTGCCACTAGCCCCTAAAGAAGATGCACGTTACAATGAACCTATTCGTGACTATGTAGAAAGTGATGATGATCTGGATCAGCATACATGATAACAGCACGAGATGAGGATTCGATTAATCCTACAACCAATGGAAGAATTGTGCGGGATAGGGATAGCTCCTGCACCTCAGATTTAGATGAAGATCTTGAACACTGGCATAATCGGTTACATGAAGTGTCTATGCTCCGCTACAATATGATGACCAAATCGTTGAGGTGTGTCTAAATTGAGGTAAGAAATATTCTGAATTATGATGGTTTGATTGATGTGGAACTATTTTTAGATGAATTTGAAAGAGAAGTACTAGAATAGAATCGATTCCAGATGCTGGAGTTGGTGTTGCGCACTACACCCACCTGTTGGTGGGGCACACACAAGGAGAACTCTACTGGATGGAAAGAATACAGGAGAATGATGAAGTTGAGGTTTAGGTATGCTAATACCAGAATGAAAGAATAATATAATGGGAAGGATGATCCTCATGATCATTTGGCATGATGGACTAAGGCCTGGGGAATAGACACACAACTAGAATGGGTGCATATTTTCTGTCATAAGTTAGATACCATCCCAATGAACTAGTATCTAGAGATGGAGCTTCACCATGGCATGGCTGAATGGGACATTTTAAGGGAGAGTTTTATATTGAATTTTAGCTTTGAGGATGGGTTTGAAAGCATTGATGAGGTGTTACAAGAGATAAAAGCAACTATATTTAGAATGCCGAAGGAACTGGTAGAATGGGCTTTGCCAGACTGGAGTACGTAGATGCTCCATGCATTGGAATGTTATAACGTGACTGCTGAAGAATAAGAAGAAGAAGAAGATGATCCACAAAATATTACAATTCCAGAAATAGAAGGACAATGTGGAGTAGAGGGACCGAAAGGTGGCAAACTCAAATATATCAGAGCCTTTGAAAACTCGACAAGTAAACATTGGATTTGAAGAAGAACCTAAGTTTGCGAAGATATGAGCCTATTGGGACAAAGATATGGTTGATAAGGTAGTTGATTTACTGTGCGACTACCAAGATTTATTCCCAATGAAGTTTTCATATTTGAAAGGGATCATCAGAGATTGAGGTGTTACGAAGATCACATTGAAACTAGATGCAACACCTATTAAGCAGCGCCTTATTGGCTGAATCCAAAATATAAAGAGAAGGTGTGCCAAGAACTAGATAAGATGCTAGATGCCGATATTATTGAGCCAATAGAATAACTAGATTGGGTAAGCCCAATGGTGGTGCAAGAAAAGAAATAGAAAGGAAAAATATGCATATGCATATATCTGCGGAAGTTAAATGATGCATGCATGCATCATCCATTTCCAACACCATTTACTGATGAAGTGTTAGAGAATGTTGGCAAATAGGAGGCATATTCGTTCACTAATGGATTTTTGGGATATCATCAAATAAATATCGCGGAAAAAGATCGAAGTAAAAAACCTTCACAACTGAGTGGGGTTTCTTTCAATATACAGTTATGCCATTCGAATTGAAGAACACAGCTGCAATCTTTTCATGGGTAGTGATCATGGCATTCAATGAGTTTATTCATAAATTCCTAGAGGCATATTTGGATGATTGGTCTATGTTTGGGTTGGCGAAGCACCATGTTGCGAGTCTGTACCTAATACTAGATACATGTCAAATGTATTAGGTCACGCTGAACTTCAAGAAATGCATATTTTGTGTGCCCTTTGGGATTTTTCTTAGCCATGGCTTATGTAAGAAGGGATTGATGGTGGACCCTGTGAATATCGTTGTAATTATGAATTTGGAAGCTCCTAGGAATGTGAGACAATTGTGCGCGAAATTGGGACACATCGAGTATTATAGGAAGTTTATCAAAGCATATGCTTAGATAACCACGTCGAAAGAAAGATACGATGTTTTGTTGGGATAAATAATCTCAGTGCAACTTGGATGTCTTGAAGGAAAAAATGGTGACAACACCTATTTTAATGTTTTCGGGCTGGAAGAAGGAATTCCATGTGCATGTAGATGCCTCTTGCATCGTGCTAGGAGCAGTATTAACATAGGCAGGTGAGGGAGAGATCGACCATTGCTATATGGATTAATGCATGGGTGTTTGGATATGTAGAAACCCTCAAGGATCTTCATGGGATCTTTGGCAGACGGTAATATTAGCTACTGTTGTCACAAATATGCATGCATATCTATGTTTAACAAATGAATATCAAAGTAGGAAGAAGGACTTATTACCTCGAGTCTTAGTGTGGTGTTGCTAGAGAGCGCAATGTGGCTAGGTGGAAGACCCCTGAGGTAGCTCTAGATCAAAACCTGCACATAGATAAGACAAGCGTAAGATCACAACATAAAACCTTGATCAGCAATGCATAAACATATAAATATATCTAGTTGCATATATCTAAGTCACTCATAATAACGACATTGCATGAACATATAAAAAAATTATACTACCAACATCGTGGAGTGGACAAAACAATTGCAGTTATATATTGATGTAGAAAAGAGTGATTACAACCATCGGTTGCATTATTCTTCCCTTACCCCTCCAGCTCCTCTCTCTCTCTCCCTTCTTAACCTCTTCTAATGCCTTAGTCAGATACTATGCTTGATAGTCAAATGGGCAATCCTTTTAAATGGTTCAACCCCATCCACAATGGCCTTAGCCTTGCATATATATCATGTGTTTGGAGATGTAGAAACCCTCAAGGATCTTATTGGGATCCTTTGTAGATGGTAAGATTAGCTGTAGTTGTCACAAATATGCATGCATATCTATGTTTAGCAAATGAATATCAAAGCAGGAAGAAGGACTTATTACCTCAAGTCTTAGTGTGGTGTTGCTGGAGAGCACAATGTAGATAGGTGGAAGACCCCTGAGGTAGATCTAGATCAAAACTTGCACATAGATAAGACAAGCGTAAGATCACAACTTAAAACCTTGATAAGAAATTCATAAACATATAAAGATATCTAGTTGCATACATCTAAGCCACTCATAATAACGACATTGCATGAACATATAAACAAATTATACTACCAACATCATAGAGTGGACAACACAATTGCAATTCTATATTGATGTCGAAAAGGGTGATTACAACCATCGGTTGCATCAGCCTTCCCTTACCCCTCCAACTCCTCTCTCTCTCTCCCTTCTTAACCTCTTCTAATGCCTTAGTAAGAGACTATAATCGACAGTCAAATAGGAAATCCTTTCAAATGGTTCGACCTCTTCCACAATGGCCCTAGCCTTGCATATATATCATGTGAGGATAGGGTTTCCAAGTCCTTCATGAGTTCCATTAGGCAAAAGCAGTGATGTTTCCATGCCTTTGTGCTCTTCCTGGTTTGTAGACTCCATTACGAATTAGTAATTGCTCCAAACAAGTCAAGTTCTGATGTTTCCATACTTTTGTGAGCTAACATAGGAGAGAAGCTTGGGATATTTCTTGATCAACTTATTCCCTTGAACCATAGAAAAATCATTTAGAGTCACTAATGCTCTTCCCGAGGTAACATGAAGAGTTACCCTAGGCACTAATTCACCCTTAGCCTTGCTAGGAAGCTTTATAAAGTAGGTTGCTAGTGCCTAGACAATATTAGCTTGACAACTAGGCCTATGAACTTGGTCAGTCCTTCAGTCATCATGTCTTTCTCCTCTGAGCTGGTGAGGAGGTCATTTTCCTATATAATAGATGTCCCCTAAAGTGTGAGATCAGAGGCTATGACGATGGCCGAAATACTTTATATATAACTGTCCTTTTATTTGGAAAAACGAGAGAGAGGATCAGAGCTTTGGGTGGTACGAGAAACCTGATACAACATATATATATATATATATCTATATATATATATATATATATATATATATATATATATAAACTAAAATCATGTCCTGAGTCGAGTATTCCCATGCTCAGTAGTTATGCCAGAGTGATTTCTCAATGAAGAGATATGACAACGTTGGCTGCCGATAAGCACAATGCAAAGCCTGTGTCATAATAGGATCATTCTGATGAGCTATCTCCAAAAAACAATAAACGCAACTTGGAAGAGGAAACAAGGTTGAGTGATGTAAGCCTCTACCCAATGTCTTGATTTCTGCTTCACTGCAACAGCATATATCGATAAATGTGAATAAAGATGTTGAGGTTGAACATGCACAAAATCGTATGATTACCATTCAATAATGGAGAATGTTAACAGACGTGAGGATGGCTACTGATAATGGTGATGGTCTCCAAGATGCACAATACAATCTACTGAGTGTGAATAACATTTTTGTCATCAAACACTCGTAGAATCGTTTAACCAGGAGCCAATAATGAAAACCCCTGACCAAACACAAGGTGACCTGCCACTGATGTCTGTAAGTACGAAGGCACTGAGTGTTTCTGGGTCTTCTTCCTAGATAGAGTGTTGAAGTCAATAGGAAGAGACTTGTTGAAAGGTAGGAAATAATGTGTCCTATATCAGTCAACACGAAATGGGACAAGAATGATTGTTTTTTGAGGAATTGTTTTAGCATTGTGTCAAAGCGACAGAGGGCACGAAAAAAGGATATGCTTGATGGTTTGATGGAGGAAATAGAAGATAAAGGTTTTCCCTTGAACAATAGAATGAACGACACAATGGTTTTAACCATGCAGCACTAGACTCATGAACACCAAAGAGTGTTAGGATACATAGATGCAAGAAAATCAGGGTATATAGGCTAAACTCATAGGATGGTAAGGTTCATATTGAGAGGTCGTCACAAGGAAGGTTTATTTAAGGGAGTGCCATGTTCAAGGGAACAACTACTACCAAAAAACTCTTTTCAAAATACTGAACACAAAGAAATTATATTGTACACTTTCCCCATTTGATTAGTTTAGTGAGTCTAGATGGGTAAACTCATTGGTTTATTCATGTTTTAAGAGTCTGAAAAGATCATAAATGAGTGACTTTATGCCCTATCTGGTTAGTTTAATGAGTCCAGACAGGAAAAATCATTAGTCTTTTCATGTTTCAAGAGTCTGAAAATATCGTAAAGAGCGATTCCATTCCTCATTTGTTTAATTTAATCAGTCCATATGGGACAACTCGGTGGTCTTTTCATATTTCGAGAGTCTGAAAAGATTGTAAAGAATGACTCCAAGGTGGTCCCTTTGTCATAGTTGTTAACCGGGTGCGACAAAGGTTTGATACTATACCCGAAAAGGTTCCTTTCTAGTAATTTAATCTACTTAGAAGTCCAGATAAAGAGAAACCTATGGTCAATAAATGTTTGCCTCATTTTGTTACGAGTACGAGGAGATGAAGTAAACTCGATATTCATCATGAAATTTTAATGAGTCATGCGATGACAAACTCAATAGACCTTCATCGAATTTTAACGAGTCAAATGAAGAAAACTCGAGGTATCTTTTTTAGTTTAATGAGTGCGGAAAAAGAGGTAAAAGAACTCCTCATTCCTTCTTCATAGATTTAACAAGCCCGAAGAAGGGAAAAACGCGGGCATTTTTCAATTTAAGAGAAAGAAAAAGTCCCAAAAAAGAAAGTGCTCATGTCGTTGTTATAAGTGTTTAATGAGCTCGATGACGAAAACTCGGGTTTTTTTCGATTTAACAAGTGAGAAAAGTTCCTAAAAAGAATGCTCGGAGCTTCTTCGTGAGTTTTTAAGGAGCATGAAGAAGTAACTTGGGGTTTTTTCGATTTTATGACCGAGAAATAGTCCCTAAAAAGAATGCTCATACTATCTTTTTCAGTTTAATGAGCTAGAAAAAAGAGAGAAAAAGAGTTGCTCACATCTTCTTCATAAAATTTTAACGAGTCTAAAGAAGTAACTCGAGGATTTTTCAGTTCAAGAGCAAGAAAAAGTACCGAAAAGGAACATGCTCATATTTTCTTTGTAGTAGTTTAATGAGCCCAAAGAAGGAGACTCAAGGTTTTTCAGGTTAACGAGCAAGAAAAATACCATAAAAATAATGCTCGATCTTCTCCATGGTAGTTTAATGAGCCTGAAGAAGGAGTCTCGAGGTTTTTTTGAATTAAGAATCAAGAAAAATACCATAAAAATAATGCTTGATACTTCTTGATCTCATGCTTGACAATAGAAGGGTCTATGCCATGCATTTCCTCATAAGACCAAGGGAATACAATGCAGAATTCCTTAAAAAGTGAGGTGAAGCTTGCAATTTCCTCGGGAGTGCAATCGGCTCCAACCTGGATGTTTTCCATGATGCCTGTCTTGATAGAAATATCTATGAGCAATGTTTTTGAAAGATTTCCCATGTTTCCTTCTGAGTCCAAATTTTATATGGTCGTATAAGGCAAGGGAATGATTTTAGGTGGATCAAATGATAGGATTTGAATGGGTATCGTGTCCGAATCAGATATTGAAACACAATGGTGAGAATCCTCCCAAGGTCGCTCTTCTAAACACATGATCTCTCAAATATTTGCCTCTAAAGATAGCACTTGATTGAGGAAATCATAAGAAGGAGCATTTATGGGAGGCGAGGAGGTACCATTGGTCGTGACCAAAGTGACTGAAATTCTGATGAAAATTGAATGGATTGGTAGGCCAATTCAGATGGTGATAATGGCATTTGTTCTCCATAAGTGTCAATGTCTCAAGGGGCTGGGAGGATCCAAGGATTGATCAGTTCATGAGGAATGGATGAAACCATAGAGACCATCTGTGTAACCGTAGGCAATGAGAGAGGAAAAAAACCCATCGAGGAAGAGCCCTTCAATAGACCGGTATAGATACTGACGTAAGAGTCAAGTACAACACCCACTAATGGTACAGAGTAGCTGGGTAATGGGGAGTAATATGGGGTGCAAAAGGATAGCTGGTCCAATGTTATTATCCTTCCATCCAATGGAAATAGGATGATGCGAAAGACAGTAGACACAATGGAGATCATGGCATAAGTCCAACTGCGACCCAACAATAGATTATAGTCGAGCTTTCTATCTATGACCTTGATGTCCACCGTTACCATTTTCCCACTCAAAGTGATGGGATAGCTGGCTGGGTAACCTTTTGGGATGAAAGTGTGGTTGTCAAAAGCTTTAAGGGAGTTTGATGGTGGGTATAGGGTTGGAGAACCCAAAGTGAGCCAACATGACACAAGTTGAAGCACCTTTGTCAATGAAACTTACTAATCCATCTATTTTCCATCCATTTTCCCTTTATTCATCCCATTTTGATATATATTTGATATCCATTCAGGTATTTAATTTTAATTTTTCAATTTCTAAAGTTTTTATGAAAGTTTGGTTTTAAGTGCAAAATCGGCAGATTCAGAAATTCCCGTAATAGATTTATGGTTGATATGGTTGTAGGACACTTGGGCACAAATTGAATGCATGGATGGATAGCTTGGGAACTAAGACTAACCTAGCTATGCTTAGCTCAAACAGAACAAGCTTTATTAGGCCCATTTAGTGCTAGTCAATCATGACTAGTCATTCAAAAATCCCATAGAGATAGGGCAGTTTTGAGATTCTATGGGATTGATCATATCTCTTGGGATGGGAGTGATGAATTCGACTTAGATAGATGGATAAGAGTAGATGGGTTTGTTTGAGTGAATATAGATCAGTTTGTTTCATGAGACTTCTATTTAAGAGCCAAGACTTTGATGGCTTATGTATTGACTTATTATACTTTTATGCTGAGACACTTTTGGATTGGAGAGTTAATTTGAAGACTTGTGCTATTATTATTTTTATGTTCAATGCTATGGATGTGTGACTAAATTTGAGCTTCTGATATTACTTCTCAAGTGTGCAAAGCAAGGGTGGAGGGCCCCCATTCCAAGTTAAGTACACTTCCTTGTTAACTAGTTTTATTTCTTGTAATCTGGTTATTGTAGAACTGGTTTTTCATGCTTTATTTCAGATTGATTTATGGTTAATGTATGGTGATTTATTTCATTAGATCTTAGCTTATTCATCATTTTATTAAGTTGGAAAAACAAAGTGTTCAAGTTGAGCACCCCTTCTACTAATATGATGAGTTGTAACTAGTTTCCTTTGATTGCATGCAAGTAGTTTCTTTATGTAATTTTGGTATTGAGATGAATGAATTATGATGAAACACATTATTTGTTTCTTAAGTTAGGAGCCTTCTTTCATTAATAATTTATCCATCTTAAGTTCTTGGTTTTAATCTCTGATTCATTAAGTAGTAATTGAGGCAGAAGTCGACTTCTTGAGTCAAGAACCATTTCAATATTTTTCCTCTTTTCAAACTAATTGAATTAGAGTTGTAGGATGTATTGCTTTAAGTTTTTGAATAACTTATCTTTCAAGGTTTGATTACATCTGATCTTCACATACAGTGAACTTGCCTCAAAGCATAAACAACCCGGATTGATAAGAAATATTTGTGTTAATTTTGGTAAACAAATTAGATCAACATTTTGGCGCCGTTGCCGGGGAGGCAAATATCGGCATAGTCAATAGAAAGATAAATTTCAAATTTTTCTAAAAAAAAAAAACAAAAACATTAGTTACATTCCTTTTTAGTTATGTTTCTTTATGCCTAGATATAGAGATCCTCAAGGTAGATTTGTTAAAACCCCCCCACAAGTAGAGATAGGATCATCAAACACCCCAGTTACTGGTAATCCAATAATTGAGGAATTGGCAAAAAAACAAAGAACTGGACAAAGATTAACTTTGATTGAGAGGCAAACTTTGTTAGCTTGGGAAGAAAAACAAAAAAAACCCTCAACTTCAGGAAAAGAAAAAGAAATTATCAAAGAAAAACAACCTGTGTTTCCATCTATAAATCAACCTGTCTTTCAACAACCTGAATCTCCACTCAAAATTGAAACAACTAAACCAATGGCAGAAGAGGGACATGGATCTGTTATTTTCACTCCTGAACAACGAATTGAGTATGAAAGACAACAAAGAGAATGGAGAAGAAAAAGAGAGGAGGAGGCAAAACAAGAAAATGATAGGAAGATAGAAAATGATTGGAAAAGACAAGAAGATGGTCATGATCAAGAGGCTAATTTTGGCTTTCCAATAGTAGACACAAGTGAAATATTAGGAGAAGAGGTGAAAATGAAAAATATTCCACCTTCTGTATTGCCAAATTTTTATGGAATGTCAACAGAAGATCCTGATTATTTTATGTTTGAATTTGATATTCTATGTAGAACATATAGATACACTGATGACATTCATAAACTTCGTCTTTTCCCTGCTACATTAAAAGCAGCAGCTTTAAAATGGTTCATGGGTTTAGGAGAAAAAACAATAGCTTCTTGGGATGATATGAGATCGGACTTCCTTAAAAAATATCAAGCTTATTGTAGATCTAGAGATTCAAAGGAAGATGTTTTCAGAATGACACAACAAGAAGATGAAAGTTTAGAAGAATATTTGGAAAGATTTGCATATAATCTACAAAAATCTAAACAACACTATCTAAATCAAGAAACCATTCAAACAATCTTTCTCAAGGGTGTAAGGGATGAATACCTTGACATTTTGAATGTGATGGGTAAAGGAGGCATTTCAAACCTACCATTCGAAGAAATTGTTGAGTTATGTCAAAAATATTCTAGAGGAAGATAAAAAACCGGAAAGAGAGAAGCAAGTTCAAAAGCAGCAAAGTCAGCTGCAGGAGGGATAACAAGAGTGGAAATAGGAAGCTTATTGGAAAACTTCAAAACAGACCTCTTAAGTACATTAGGAACACAAGTAGATGTTCTAAAGGAAAATAAGAAGAAAGAAGAACAAGAACAAGCTCTATCAATCTTTTGTTCCAAATGTAGAAAGAAACATCCATTGAGAGAATGTCCTTTGGATAGTGTTTAGGTATGTGGTCTCTGTACAGAAAATCATTCCACAGAAAAATGTCTAAGATTGAAAGAATTAAAAATGAACTCAATGGAAGAAGTTCCAGGAATAGAAGGTTTTTATTATGTAGCACCACGAAGACCATGGCAACCTAGGATGCCTCAACAAAATCCACAACAATTCCCTCAACAAAATTACCTCTATCCACCTCAAAATCTTTGGAACACTCCAATGCCATGGCAAGCTTGGCCTCCACAACAATATCCACAACAACCTGAACAAGGTTAGAGAGGATATGGTTATGGAAACCAACCACCTCAACAGTATCAACAGCAATACCAGCAACAATACCAACAACCATTTTCATATCCACAATATCCTCCGTCCATACCATTTCCGCAACAAAATTCTGCATATCCACAATCCATGCCATTTCCACAGCAGAATCCACCACCATTGTTGACTCAACCACAACAGTTACAGTTACCCTCAAATCAACCCAGACCAGCTCAATTACCAGCCCAACCAATGGCAAATCCGAATAATAAAGTGGACAAATCCGCATACACTGTAGAGGAAGCAACATGTTTTCCCACATATTCTATTCTTCCTGTAAATGATGTCCATCTAAGGTCTGGAAAAGTGCTCAAAAAGGATTCTCCTCCAATTATAGAAGAGCCAACTGAACAAGGAGAATCACCTAAAACATCACAAACTGAAATACAAATTCAGAAAGGGAAAACCATTACAACTCAAACACCGCCTTATCCTAAAATATTAGTGGAACAACAAAAAGAAATGACCCTTCCTAAATTTGATATTTTAGATGAATTAAAAAATGCTTATGTAAAAATTCCTTTGTTGAAGGCAATTAAAGAAATACCGATATATGCTAAAACAATAAAGGAATTGTGCATTAAGAAAACAGGAAAAAAGAAGAAGGATCCTACTACAATCCAAGTCATTGGTAAATTAGCAAGCCTCATGTCTACACAAACCATTGTAGAGAAATATATTGATCCTGGTATCCCTATGGTTACTATATCAATAAATAATTTCTCAGTACCAAACACATTAATAGACTTGGGAGCAGCTATAAATGTAATGACAATGGAGACAATGAAAAATTTGCATTTAAACAACATTAGATCAACTTCTACAATTTTAGAACTAGCAGACAGATCTAAAGTTGTTCTAGAAGGAACATTAGAAGATATCATAGTCTCTTTGGATTCATGGGAGTATCCTGTTGACTTCCTTATCTTGCAACCAAAAACAAATTTGGGAGGACATCCTCTAATCTTGGGCAGACCATGGTTAGCTACCGCTGATGCCTTTATAGGATGCAGATCAGGAAGCATGATTATTTCACATGGAGATGAAAGGAAACACATTGCTATTTATTCACCTGCACAATCATCTTCTTTAGAGTCAGTACTTGAAACTCAAGAAAAACAGCAAACTAAATCAGTTTTAAGTATAAATCAATTCTTTGACTTTAGAGAAGAAGAAGAGAATGAATATTTAATGGATCTTATCATTTCAGAACCAAGTATTTCAGAGTAGCTTAGAGAGGTTCAATATGAAGCTGCAAGTAATCTTTTGAATCAATGCTTTCAGGAAACTTGTACTGTTCAAACTTTGCGGAATTCTTTTATAGACATCTTTCCTGTAAACACAATCTCCAATCCAACAATAAAAACAATTGAGGTATATCCTGGAAAACTTTTGAACATTGGAAACCAGTTGCAATCAGCACAAGCACAAGAGGTAATTTCATTATTACAGAAATATTCAAAAGCTTTTGCTTGTGATTATACTGACATGCAAGGAATTCATCCCAGCACATGTATCCACCACATCTATACAGATGATCAACTCAAACCTGTAAGGCAACCTCAAAGACGAATGAATCCCATGATGAAAGAAATAGTGAAAGAAGAACTGCAAAAATTGTTAAATGTTGGATTCATCTATCCTATTTCAGATAGTCAATGGGTTTCTCCATTGGTTATAGTACCAAAGAAAAATGGAAAATGGAGGGTATGTGTGGACTATCGAGAATTAAACAAGGCCACATTAAAAGATCATTTTCCCCTACCATTCATTGACCAGGTGTTAGACTCATTAGCTGGAAAGAAATTTTTCTCCTTCCTAGATGGGTTTAGCGGGTACAATTAGATTAGAATAGCAACAGGCGACCAAGACAAGACAACATTCACTTGCCCATGGGGAACCTATGCATATAATGTTTTGCCATTTGGTTTATGCAATGTGTTATCACTGAGAACTGCAATTGCATGTATATAAGTTAAGTCCAAAATTTCATGGGTAAAAATGAATGTTAAATGGTTGTTCTCCTATGTTTACCACTTAGGGGTCATGTTCTTCAATGATATTGTTGAGAATCATTTTCAAAACCATTAGTCATCCTCCATCATGATTGATTAAGACATGTCTTGTCTCGTATATGTCATTTGTCCTTTTCGCAGTTTCGCAGCACCGTTTGATTGGCTGATTTTGAAGCATAGTAATGTTTTAGCCTTTTCGTAGCGCTAGCCATTTC
This sequence comes from Pinus tabuliformis, assembly GCA_031772625.1. Lineage (NCBI taxonomy): Eukaryota > Viridiplantae > Streptophyta > Pinopsida > Pinales > Pinaceae > Pinus > Pinus tabuliformis. The sequence continues at coordinate 10,319,605 of CM062812.1, forward strand.
GCAGCACATGTCGCTAAATTATATCTGTCTGCGCTACGAAATCGCGGATTTGGGGATTTTGCAGCGCACATTTTTGAAATGTCATGTCCGGGGATGAGTCATTATGTCCGGTCGGATTGTTGTCAGTTAGTGTACCTTCCAAGCACTTACGAGGCATCATTCCACCAATAGGTTCAGAGTCATGCACATTAAGTTCATTCAAACGTTTTTGTCATGCATGGTTGTGTCATGATGTTCTGTTATTATTACTTGAAGTGGCCAGCTTATATGTTAAGTTATTTGAATTGAAATGAGCCCGAGTTTCTTCTTCAAGAGAGCTGCATTGCAAGCGAGCCTGTGTTCTAAAGTTTGAAGTTGCTTTTCGAGTTGAAGCTGCCGGTGTTACTGTGTGCAAAGGTTTTCAAGACGTAATGGAGAAGAAAGAGCATCGGTCAGGAAGGTGTCAAAGGGCAGAACCCGAAGGATTAGACTTGACATTGAGGGAGGAAGGTGTTAAAAAGGCCTTCAAAGACGCTGGTTGCTGGAGTTTTTGTGAAAAGCTGAAGGGAGGACACACTCAGGTAACAAAAGAATTTGCTTTGAATTTTACAGGCTTGAGTTCCAAGGTATCTATGTTAGAATTCCCAGTATCTCCAGAGGCTATTGCTAGGGTAACTGAGATTCCTAGAGGAGGGCAGGAGTGGTTCAAAAATTTCAAATTTGATATGAGCCCCTGTAAAGTATTCTTGAAGGAAGCCTATGAGAATGAAGATTTAACCAAGGCTGTACCTAGAAGTTATGTTAAGGAGAGTTATGCTATGCTTCTTACTTGTATTCAAAAATATTTAACTTGTGAGGGCAGATACAACAAAGTTTATTCATATCATTTCAAGTTGTTGCTGCATTTCACGGGTAAAGCATCTATAGATCTCCCATTTTATTTGTTTCGAAGCCTCAGTAAGATGTGTGATAAAATTCAATTGAGGAAGGATGATTGTGAGTCATCATTGTTTCATCATGGCCTAGTTAAACTGTTAGTGATGGATGGCTTGCAGAAGATTGGTAGGGATTGGGATTCTTTCATCTATATGGCCGGTTTCCAGAGTAAGACAGGCCTCACCCCACAGCCACTTAGAGAAAGAGAAGAATTAATGGAGGAACCTACTATTGCTGAGCTTAGGAAGGAGGCTAGGGAGAAAAAGAAGGTTAAATCTCAGTTGAACAAACCAGTCAAACCCTTGGTTATTAAAGAACCACCTCAGCCACCTCAGTCATCATCAAAGCAAAAGTTCAAGCAAAGGAAGCTTTATTGCAAATGCATTCTGTTTTAATAAAAACAACAGTTTCGTAGCGCGCTACGAAACTGCTGTAGGTGCTGTTTTATAAGAAAAACAAGGAGTTTAATGATGAGGTCAGCAAATTTTTGAAGGAAAAGCCTCAAGGACATAAGGGAAACCATAAAAGACTCTCCAAGCTATTCAGAGAATGATAGATGTGCATTTTGAAAAGGTAAAATATTTTGTTTCTAACTCAAGTCTCGTTAAAGGTACTTTATGACCGAATTGTTAGGGTTCTTGTTAAGGTTATCGGAGATTTTTGTTTGTACACTTGTTCAGCTCACAAAGTTTCCAGCTCATTGGAGAGTATGGTGATATGCACTGTTTATGAAGAATTAGAGAGCAGGGGACATGTTCTTTAAGAGATGAAGGATGTTGGGAGACAGGGACCGTAAAAACAGAGCACTTCTCTTGGTTAATTAAATCACCCATCTGCGCAACAAGAATCCAAAGCCAGCTCGTTCAGTGTATTCTCTTCCAAGATACCTCAACCAAAGCAGATAGAGGACATGTGTCAAGACTCAGAAGAGCATCATGCTACGAGGAGGACAGATTTGGGGTTTTGAGTAAATTAAGACCATTTGTAATTACAGTTCAGCAATCATGTAATTAATGAATTAGTTATACAGTAGATAAGGATAGTGAATAGCAACCTTCGATGCTCCCCTCATGCTGGAGGAGGAAGCTCGAGGTGGTTAAGCATGTAGTCCTATATATGAATCAAACTAGGATGTAATAGGGGTTGGATGTTTTTTGGAAAAAACAGAGTTTATATTGGCTTATGTAAAGACTTGTTACAGTAATATAAAAGACTACTTTTTTCTTCTCAAGATTCATACTTTGTTCAGATGCTCAAGATGTATATGGCTTTGTCTTATCCTTTATGTTTTACAGCTCTATAGATATACAATCACTTTGAATTCACCTAGTTGCTCAGATTTTCTGTGTATATTTATGAGTTGAGGTTCATTTGAGAAATGTTTTGAGTGTTTCGACTTTACATGCCCTGACTTCCACGAATGAGTAGTTTATAGTTTACTGAAATGGTGTTTGACTCCATGAGCCCAATGGAAGAAATTTTATGTTGTCTGTCCAACCAGCATGTTTATTAAGTTTTCATTTCAAGAGTTAGCCCTCTTAGTGTTAATCATGATCAATAGTTTGTTTTGAGAGAGCCCTCTCAGGTTAGGGAGGCTAATCCTTAGCCAGGAGTCTGGTCTGAAATAGTTACATAGAGTCTAACTGATTAGCAGCCATCAGTACATGATTTTGTGATAACATTTTGGTGCGTCTGCCGGGAGTCTGAAGATTACTCATTCCCGTAGTGAGAAGATTGAATTTCTGAAGGTAGTAGGTGTTCAAAAAAGGTTTTCGAGGCTGCATTCTACCTTGGTGACTCCATGAATTTTAAAGTTTGAAAGGTGGCTTCGAAGGGAAGATATACAAGGAGTAATCCTGATCCAAACCCACCTAGTCCTGTGGAGAATCCTAATATCATTTCAAGGAGTAAACAAAGATTCTTTGATATACCAGGTACTTCAAATACTTCAAGATCTTTGTTTCCTGAGTTTGCTAGAAGTCCAGAGAATAAAATTGTTGATGATAAAATCCAAGAAGTGTTGTTGAGGTCTAAAAATGAAGAAGAACTTATTGGTATCATATTAGATTTACAAAAGAAAGGTATTGATACTTCATCTCTAGTGTCACAAAGAGATAAAGAAGAGTTTTGGAAAATTGTCACCTCTGAATTGTTATTAGAGGAAGAAGATTTGAAACAACTTAAAGAGCTTGACCCTTTTGAAGTTTTACTTAAATCCAAAACTGGTTTACCTCTTCCAAATTGGAGTTCTTTTGTCAGTAGCTTACAAAGTCCCAATAGCCCTTTCCGTACTCATACTTTATCTTCTGCCTCTGCTAGTCCAAATACTCCTCAGTGAACATCTCATACTAGTTCTGGTCCTCCTAGTCACACAGTACCTGTTATCCCTGCTCCTCTTTTCATTATGGCTGTGCCTGCTAGGTATGCTCCTCTAGCTCTCCCTGCTGTTTTGCGTGATCTTCCTAGTAAGTATGCTGCTAGGATTCCAACATGGGGAGGAGATGATGAAATTTCAGCTGAGGAACATGTGGATAGATTCAATGACTTTGTTGATAGGGAAGAAGTAGATGATGAAGATGTAAAGTTAAGACTGTTTGCTCAAACCTTTATTGGGGAAGTCCGAAAATGGTTTAAAGCCCTTCGAGCTAGTAGCATTCATAGTTGGCTTGAATTTGAAGATAGTTTTATGAGAAAATGGGGAAATAGGACCAATCCTGTTCAAGCCCTCAATGAATATAATGGTTTAAGAAGAGCTCAAGATGAAACTGTCCAAAATTTTTCCAAGAGGTTTAATAAAGTATATAATTCCATTCCAGCACATTTGAAACCTCCTGGAGCCTTGGCACAGTTAAGATATGCTGAGTCCTTTGATTCAGATTTCTCTCTTTTACTTAGAGAAAGAGAGTCTGCTACTCTTGCTGACATGCAGAATGATGCAGTTAAGGTAGAGGGAAATATACTAGCTGCTAAGAAGTCAAAGATGGCAAAGGCTAAGATAAAAGAAGAAGAGAAACCTTCTACCTCTGCTCAAGAAGACAAGTTTGAAGTCATGATGAAAACCATGGAGAAACTAATGGATCAATTAGCACTTGGGAACGCTGCTGCTCCTCAAGCTCAACAAGAACCTCGGTTTAGGAACCCTCAATTTAGAAGGCCTCAAAATCAGCAAAGGCAAAGGGAAAATAGAAATCAGCCAGCAGATGCTCCAGTGAGACCTCCTTTCCAACAAAACATGGTAGATGAAGAGGAAGATCCTGAGGTACCTGAGGAGTCTATTCATTGCTTTGGTGAAGAAGACTCAGAAATTTTCTTAACAAAAGAGGAACATGATGAGTCTAGTTTGGTAAAGGCAGAAGAGGAACCCTCTGATTTCTTAAAGGGTTATCAGCATGCTATATTTGAAATTCAGAAGCAGTACAATCTCAGAAACCGAGATGTCCCTATTACAGCAAATAAAGTACAGCCCAAGAAAAATGTTTCAAAATCAGTTGAAGACAAAAAGGAAAAGTCAAAGCAGACTGATGGTAAAGGTGATACTTCTATTGATAAAAAAGATATTCAGAACCCTGCAGTTCTTAAGCAGATTGAAAGGTCTACTTCTGTTTTTAATATAGAAAATGAGATTGCTAAGATTAAAATATCAGTCCCATTTAATGAAATTCTCAAAGTAGACAAATATAGAAGTAAGATTGTGGAAATTCTTAATTCTCCACCAGGAGGGGCTGACATTTTAAGTGTGCAAGAGGATAATCCTATTATCTGTTTAGGACCAAGACTTGAAGATGAGCAAAGTGATGAGTTTCCTCCTTTTTATATCAGCATCAATATCCATGATATGACTCTACATAATGCCATGCTGGATTCAGGGGCGTCACATAACCTCATGCCCAAGGTAATCATGGAGAGGATGGGATTAGAAGTAACTAGACCATACAAGGATTTATTTTCTTTTGATTCAAAAAGAGTCCATTGCATTGGGTTGATAAAAGATGTTGTTGTGGCTTTAACACAAATCCCAGCAGAAACAACTGTCATGGACATTGTTGTTGCAGACATTCCACCTAAGTTTGGGATGCTCCTTTCAAGATCATGGGCTGCAAAAATCAAGGGTACTATGCAAATGGATCTGACATATGCTACTATTCCAGTATTTGGCGAACAAAGGAGATTGTATCGTGAAACAAGGATGGCATACATGGTAAGCAGCAAGGACAAGCCTCAAAATTTTCCTATTTACTCATGTGATACAGGCCTGGGGTCAGCTATCTTGTTTCATGAGTCGGTTGATAGAGAATCACAAGATGAGCATGTAGAAAATCAGTGTCAGGAGGAACAGAAAAGTAATGCAAGAGATATCAATGGTTGTTGGTCCTTATACTTCGATGGAGCAGCAGGAAAAGATGGCGCTGGGGCTGGAATTTGGATTATTAGTCCAACAGAAGAAAGTAAGTTTCTATCATACAAACTTAACTTTGATTGTACCAATAACATGGCTGAGTATGAGTCTCTGGTGTTAGGCTTGGAAACCTTGATAGAGTTGAAGGCAAAGAACATTGTTGTTTGTGGAGATTCTGAATTAATTATTAAGCAAGTACAGGGTACATATCAAACAAAGGATGTCAGGATGAGAGCCTACAGAAACTTAGTATTGGAGCTGTTAGAAAAGTTTCAATCCTATTCCTTCAGCATTAAGAATAGAAATCAAAATTCTATTGCAGATTCTCTTGATGTAGCAGCCAGTCTTTTTGTTATTCCCAAACATTCCTCTGACAGTTATGATGTGAAGGTTCGCCATAGACCAGTCATCCCAGATAATATCATAAATTGGCAAGTATTTGAAGATGATCAGCAGGTAAGAAATTTTCTTGAGTTGAAAGAGGAGTTTGAAAATAATCAAATAGATCAGCAGAATATGTTGGCTGAGACAAAGGGAAAGTCTGAAGTGTTGCAGCTGCAAAATAACTCAATCCCCAAAGGCCTCATTCCTCTTGAAAAGCTATTTGATCAGAATGATGTGTTTAAAGCGCCAAGGTTGCAAGCTAATGAAGAGGAAATAGAAAGCTGTAATTTAGGTGACTCAGTTGTGCCTAAATTAGTCAAGATTTCAAAGTTTTTATCAGCTGATTTGAAGGTCAAGTATGTTGAAATGATGAAAAAGTTTATTGATGTTTTTGCATGGAGCTATGCTGATCTGAAGCAGTATGATTCTTCAATCATACAACACACTATTCCAATTAAGCCAAATGAGAAGCCTTTTAAGCAGAAATTAAGGAGAATTAATCCCCTTTTGATGCCACTAATTGAAAAGGAGGTGAAAAAGCTTTTTGATGCAAAGATCATTGTTCCAATCAGATTCTCAAATTGGCTTGCTAACTTGGTTCCTGTCAGGAAAAAGAATGGGGAGATTAGAATTTGCATAGATTTCAGGAACTTGAACAAGGCTTCACTGAAAGATAATTACCCTCTTCCTAAAATGGATCTTATTTTGCAAAATATTGTTGGCTCCCAAAGAATGTCTATGTTGGATGGTTTCTCAGGGTATAATCAGATCCTTGTTCATCCAGAGGATCAGGAGAAGACAGCTTTCACCACACCTTGGGGCACATTTATGTATGCAAAGATGCCCTTTGGTCTCATGAATGTAGGAGCGACTTTCCAGAGGGCTATGGACATTGCTTTTGCTGAAGAAAAAGATAAATCAGTGGTGGTATATCTTGATGATATCACAGTATTTTCTAAGAGGGAAGAAGACCACTTAAAGCACCTAGAAAGGATCTTGTTGAAGTGTAGAAGGTTTGGTATTTCCTTAAATCCAACCAAAAGCATCTTTGCTTTAACCTCTGGTAAATTACTTGGGCATATTATTTCTGAAGGAGGTATTAAAATTGATCCTAATAGAGTCAGTGCTATTCAAAGACTGGATTTGCCAAGAAGCAAGAAAGAAGTTCAATCTTTTCTTGGAAAGGTTAATTTTGTTAGAAGATTTATTCCTAACTTTGCTGAAGTGGTCAAACATATAACCAAGATGTTAAAGAAAGGATCAGATTTCAAGTGGACAGCTGAAGCAAGGAAGTCATTTGAAGAAATTAAAAAGGCCCTCACTCAAGCACCAGTCCTCATTAGCCCAGATTTTACCAAGGAATTCATAATTTTCACATTCGCCTATGAAGATACAATTGCTGGAGTTTTATTGCAGAAAGGAAGTCAAGGTACTGAGCAGCCCATCTCTTTCTTTAGCAAGACATTGGCTAATGCTGAGTTAAAATACAACATTTTAGAGAAGCAAGCATATGCATTAGTAAAGGCAATTAAAGATTTTAGAATTTATGTGCTGCATTCTCATATTGTTGCATACGTGCCAAGTGCTGTGATAAAAGACATCCTTACACAAGCAGACCCGGATGGAAAAAGAGGAAAGTGGATAGCTAAGTTGTTAGAATATGACATTGATATTAGGCCCACCAAGTTGGTGAAGGGTCAAGGCTTGGCAAAGTTACTAACTCAGTCAAATCTGGACTGTATTAGTATCAATTTGAGCACAGAAATATCAGAAATTTCCGAGAATGAAGAAGAGTTGGTCCAAATCAGTGAAAAATTTTTAACATCAGAATGGTATAGGGATGTGGCATTTGTGTTGCAGCACAATAGAGCCCCTGATAACCTCTCCAAATCTAAAGCTCGGTTCACCAAGCTAAAATCCCTTAGATACTTTGTGTATGAGCAGAATTTATTTTGGAAGGATGCTGGAGGGATTCTTTTAAATTGTCTCATTGAAGAAGAGGCTGATAAGGTGATTGATGAATTTCATAAGGGAGATTGTGGAGGCCATCATTATTGGAAGGCCACTGCAAATAAAATTTTGAGAGCTGGATATTTTTGGCCAACTATGTTCAGAGACATTTACAAGAAAATAGCAGCCTGCCATGAATGTCAAATATTTGAAGGAAGAAGAAAGCTTATGCCATTACCATTGGTTCCTATCTATGTAGAAGCACCCTTCCAACAGTGGGGATTAGATTTTATAGGTGAGATACATCCTCCTTCATCAGGACAGCATCGCTGGATACTCACAGCCACTGATTATTTTACAAAGTGGATAGAGGCGATACCTACCAGGCAAGCTAATGACTCAGTGATAATTTATTTCCTAGAAAATAATATTTTATCAAGATTTGGTTGTCCAATCAAGATTATCACAGACAATGCCCAAGCTTTCAAGTCTAAAAGGCTGATAAATTTTTGTTATCAATATCATATTTCCCTTGGTCATTCCACTGCCTATTACCCACAGGGAAATGGTTTAGCTGAAAGCTCAAACAAGAGTCTTGTGAGGATTGTCAAGAAGTTGCTGCAGGATAATAAAAAGGCATGGCATTTGAAATTGAAGTATGCCTTGTGGGCTGATCGATTTTGCACAAAGAGGTCCATTGGAACCTCTCCCTATGAACTGGTGTATGGAGCAGAGGCAATTTTTCCAACATCTCTTGGGGTACCAGTTATGAAGCTAATTCAAGGATTAGAAGAAGAACCAAATGCCATACAGAGGAGGATTAATCAGTTGATAGCTTTGCAGGAGAAGAGGAATGAGGTGTTTGAAGACCATCAGCAAAATCAGAATAGAGTTAAGCGAGCTTTTGACAAGAAGATCAAAGAGGTCACATTTCAAATTAATGATAAAGTCCTAAAATGGGAAGCCAGAATTGAGGAGAAAGGCAAACATGGCAAATTTGAGAATTTATGGAAAGGGCCATATCAGATTTCTTCTTTCCATGGAAAAAATACTTACATTCTGCAGGAAGTTGATGGAACACCATGTGCTGGAGGGCCTGTTAATGGCAGGTTCTTAAAGCATTACACTCAGTAAAGGTCTGCCAACAATCTCATGAGCATTGTATATATCCGTTTTATGAAGTTTCTTGTTAAGAATAAGTGACAAGCTGAACAGAAGAGCTTTAGCCCGAGGAGAAGGCCCACAAACCTTGAAAGAGAAGCTTGCCAGTTGTGTGTGTGTTTTGTTTTTTTTAGAAAATGGACAAGGCACTGGTTCTACGAGTTCTTACTGTACTACAGGAGCACACTATCCCAAGTGGAGCCACTGTTATCACTGAGAACTGCAATTGCATGTATATAAGTTAAGTCCAAAATTTCATGGGTAAAAATGAATGTTAAATGGTTGTTCTCCTATGTTTACCACTTAGGGGTCATGTTCTTCAATGATATTGTTGAGAATCATTTTCAAAACCATTAGTCATCCTCCATCATGATTGATTAAGACATGTCTTGTCTCGTATATGTCATTTGTCCTTTTCGCAGTTTTGCAGCATCTTTTCGCAGTTTCGCAGCACCGTTTGATTGGCTGATTTTGAAGCATAGTAATGTTTTAGCCTTTTCGTAGCGCCAGCCATTTCGCAGCACATTTCGCTAAATTATATCTGTCTGCGCTACGAAATCGCGGATTCGGGGATTTTGCAGCGCACATTCTTGAAATGTCATGTCCGGGGATGAGTCATTGTGTCCGGTCGGATTGTTGTCAGTTAGTGTACCTTCCAAGCACTTACGAGGCATCATTCCACCAATAGGTTCAGAGTCATGCACATTAAGTTCATTCAAACGTTTTTGTCATGCATGGTTGTGTCATGATGTTCTGTTATTATTACTTGAAGTCGCCAGCTTATATGTTAAGTTATTTGAATTGAAATGAGCCCAAGTTTCTTCTTCAATAGAGCTGCATTGCAAGCGAGCCTGTGTTCTAAAGTTTGAAGTTGCTTTTCGAGTTGAAGCTACCGGTGTTACTGTGTGCAAAGGCTTTCAAGACGTAATGGAGAAGAAAGAGCATCGGTCAGGAAGGTGTCAAAGGGCATAACCCGAAGGATTAGACTTGACATTGAGGGAGGAAGGTGTTAAAAAGGCCTTCAAAGACGCTGGTTGCTGGAGTTTTTGTGAAAAGCTGAAGGGAGGACACACTCAGGTAACAAAAGAATTTGCTTTGAATTTTACAGGCTTGAGTTCCAAGGTATCTATGTTAGAATTCCCAGTATCTCCAGAGGCTATTGCTAGGGTAACTGAGATTCCTAGAGGAGGGCAAGAGTGGTTCAAAAATTTCAAATTTGATATGAGCCCTTGTAAAGTATTCTTGAAGGAAGCCTATGAAAATGAAGATTTAACCAAGGTTGTACCTAGAAGTTATGTTAAGGAGAGTTATGCTATGCTTCTTACTTGTATTCAAAAATATTTAACTTGTGAGGGAAGATACAACAATGTTTATTCATATCATTTCAAGTTGTTGCTGCATTTCACGGGTAAAGCATCTATAGATCTCCCATTTTATTTGTTTCGAAGCCTCAGTAAGATGTGTGATAAAATTCAATTGAGGAAGGATGATTGTGAGTCATCACTGTTTCATCATGGCCTAGTTAAACTGTTAGTGATGGATGGCTTGCAGAAGATTGGTAGGGATTGGGATTCTTTCATCTATATGGCCGGTTTCCAGAGTAAGACAGGCCTCACCCCATAGCCACTTAGAGAAAGAGAAGAATTAATGGAGGAACCTACTATTGCTGAGCTTAGGAAGGAGGCTAGGGAGAAAAAGAAGGTTAAATCTCAGTTGAACAAACCAGTCAAACCCTTGGTTATTAAAGAACCACCTTAGCCACCTCAGTCATCATCAAAGCAAAAGTTCAAGAAAAGGAAGCTTTATTGCAAATGCATTATGTTTTAGTAAAAACAGCAGTTACGTAGCGCGCTACGAAACTGCTGTAGGTGCTGTTTTATAAGAAAAACAAGGAGTTTAATGATGAGGTCAGCAAATTTTTGAAGGAAAAGCCTCAAGGACATAAGGGAAACCATAAAAGACTCTCCAAGCTATTCAGAGAATGACAGATGTGCATTTTGAAAAGGTGAAATATTTTGTTTCTAACTCAAGTCTCGTTAAAGGTACTTTATGACCGAATTGTTAGGGTTCCTGTTAAGGTTATCGGAGATTTTTGTTTGTACACTTGTTCAGCTCACAAATCTTCCAGCTCATTGGAGAGTATGGTGATATGCGCTGTTTATGAAGAATTAGAGAGCAGGGGACATGTTCTTTAAGAGATGAAGGATGTTGGGAGACAGGGACCGTAAAAACAGAGCACTTCTCTTGGTTAATTAATGAGCCATCTGTGCAACAAGAATCCAAAGCCAGCTCGTTCAGTGTATTCTCTTCCAAGATACCTCAACCAAAGCAGATAGAGGACATGTGTCAAGACTCAGAAGAGCATCATGCTACGAGGAGGACAGATTTGGGGTTTTGAGTAAATTAAGACCATTTGTAATTACAGTTCAGCAATCATGTAATTAATGAATTAGTTATACAGTAGATAAGGATAGTGAATAGCAACCTTCGATGCTCCCCTCATGCTGGAGGAGGAAGCTCGAGGTGGTTAAGCATGTAGTCCTATATATGAATCAAACTAGGATGTAATAGGGGTTGGATGTTTTTTGGAAAAAAACAGAGTTTATATTGGCTTATGTAAAGACTTGTTACAGTAATATAAAAGACTACTTTTTTCTTCTCAGGATTCATACTTTGTTCAGATGCTCAAGATGTATATGGCTTTGTCTTATCCTTTATGTTTTACAGCTCTATAGATATACAATCACTCTGAATTCACCTAGTTGCTCAGATTTTCTATGTATATTTATGAGTTGAGGTTCATTTGAGAAATGTTTTGAGTGTTTCGACTTTACATGCCCTGACTTCCATGAATGAGTAGTTTATAGTTTACTGAAATGGTGTTTGACTCCATGAGCCCAATGGAAGAAATTTTATGTTGTCTGTCCAACCAGCATGTTTATTAAGTTTTCATTTCAAGAGTTAGCCCTCTTAGTGTTAATCATGATCAATAGTTTGTTTTGAGAGAGCCCTCTCAGGTTAGGGAGGCTAATCCTTAGCCAGGAGTCTGGTCTAAAATAGTTACATAGAGTCTAACTGATTAGCAGCCATCAGTACATGATTTTGTGATAACACAATGCACCTGCAACCTTGCAACGAGCAGTGCTTGCAATATTTGCTGATCTAATTCACGAATGTGTAGAGGTTTATATGGATGACTTCACAGTTTATGGAAACACATATAATGATTGCCTCAACAACCTTGAGAAAGTCTTGAAATGATGCATTGAAACAAATTTGTCATTGAACAATGAGAAATGCTATATGATGTTGACAGAAGGAATAGTTCTGGGACACCATATTTCCACTTCAGGAATTAAGGTGGATCCAGCAAAAATCAAAGTCCTAGTTAACTTAATGCCTCCTACAACACAAAAAGAGGTAAGAAGTTTCTTCGGCTATGCAGGCTACTATAGACGTTTCATTGAAACCTTTAGTAAAATAGCCCAGCCTCTGTTCAAACTATTAGTGAAAGATATTAAATTTCACTTGACAAATGATTGTCAAAATACATTTCAAATACTAAAAGAAAAATTATCAGTTGCACCCATTCTCCGTGGGCCAAATTGGTCTTTGCCCTTTCATATTTCAACTAATGCATCTGATACCGCGATAGGTGCCTCTCTTGGGCAGAAAGAGAACCTGTTCAATTATGCAATATACCTTATAAGAAAGAATTTAACACGTGCAGAATTGAACTATACAGTCACAGAAAAAGAAATGTTAGCCATAATACATGCAGTAAACAAATTCAGGCACTATATAACAAGTTACCAAGTTTTTATTCATACAGATCATTCAGCAACAAAATACTTGATGAATAAACCCATCACCAATGGGAGAATAACAAGATGGTTACTGTTATTGCAAGAGTTTAATATTACAATACAAGACCGGCCAGGCAAAGAAAATCAAGTGGCTGACTTTCTGTCCCGCATACATTCACCCAACGATCCAAATCCGGTTGTAGACAACTTTCCAGACGAACACCTGTTTGCAATAACAGTAAAAACACCATGGTTTGCAGACATTGCAAATTATTTATCTTCTGGAAAGTTTCCAACACAATTCTCTAAAAAGCAGAAACGAAAAATTGTTAGAGAAAGCTCTAGGTATAGTTGGGTAAATGGTGATTTATTTTATACTGGTTCAGATTTGATGATTAGAAAATGTGTACGAGAAGATGAAATATTAGACATCCTGAAAGCATGTCATGATGAACCATGTGGTGGTCATTTTTCAGACAAACAAACAACATACAAGGTGTTGCAATTGGGCTATTACTGGCCATCCATCTTTAGAAACTCCAAGGCATATGTCAAGCAATCTGACAGTTGCCAAAGAACAGGGAGACCAATCATATCAGATGAGATGCCGCTCAAGCCACAGGTCCTCATAGAACCATTTGAGCAATGGGCGCTCGATTTTGTTGGAACTATTAATCCACCATCAAATGGAAAAAGGTGTATCCTAGTATGTACAGATTATGTCACCAAATGGGTGGAGGCCAAAGCAGTAATCAGAGCAATAGAAGATTATGTCACCTTTCTCTTTGAAGAAATCTTTGTAAGATACGGAGTACCCAAACAAATTGTAACAGATCGAGGAACACAGTTTACTTCAAAGCTGGTACGAGATCTAACAGAGAAATACAAGATCAAACACAAGAAGTCTACACCATATCATCCTCAAGCAAATGGGCAGGTTGAATCAACAAATAAAGTCCTAGAAAATATCATGACTAAAACAGTACAGCTAAACAGAAAAGATTGGTCTGAAAAATTAAAGGATGCATTATGGGCCTACAGAATCACATGGAATAATACAACTGGCTTTTGCCCATACCATTTGGTATATGGAAAAGAGACCTTAATGCCTATAGAGTTTTAGATACGCACATACAAACTGGCAGCTGAACTAGGACTAGACCTATCTGAAGCACAACAGCAGCGGATCGTGGAATTGAATCGACTAGATGAGCATCGTCAGCAAGCCATAGAACATACCACATTGGTGCAACAACAAAGAGTGAAGTGGGACGACAGATTTATCAAAAATAAGACATTTCACAAGGGAGACTGGGCATTACTGTTTGACTCCAAATTCAAAGACTTCAAAGCAAAGTTCACAACACACTGGCTAGGCCCATATGAAATCGAAGAAATCTTTGACAATGGAGTAGTAAAGATCAGGAAAATCGACCAGGACTCCACCTCATTTGTAGTAAATGGACATAGGCTCAAAGTTTATAACAGACCTATCAGTAAGGAAGAATTTATGAAACAACTGGAAATCATGGCACAACAGGCTCAGCCATCTTCCAGTCTTGTAGCAGAAAAAAAAATTAAAATATATATATATATATATATAATAAAAAATAATATATTAAAATAAATAAATAAATAAATTGTTTGCTAGTAAAAACCAGGAAACTGGCACCAAGCAAACATGAATTCATAGGGGAAAACCAGGGCAACTTGGACTCTATGAATTGCTTATTCTTGTTCTACTGTTCTCACAGAAATTCAATGCAGGAAATTCTCCACACACAACTAACTTGAGGACAAGTCAAATGTTAAGCAAGAGGGAGAATTGCACAAGAACTTTAGCTGTGCAACTAAAGTACAGATGGAACTTGTATTTTCAACAGTTGGGGCCTGAAAAAATATTAGAGGGACCTGAAAATGTCAAAGCAACATGTACATATTCCATCAGCATTACAGAGGGACTTGAATCAAGAAATCATTACAAAGGGACCTGAACAACAGTCAACAATTCAAGAACCAGAGCATGCAGAACAAGGAGCAGCAATAAATTTTACTTTTCAATCCATCTACAACATTTGATCAACTGATTTCATCCCACTTGTACAGACATCATCCAGGGGAGTATATGTATAGTCATTTTGTGCTTGAAAATTCAAATTTTTCTTAGAAATTTTTAGTCTTTGTTAAGTTGAAATTAGTACCTGAAGATATTAATTATCATTCCATACCCTATATTCCCTATACATACCCTATAACCCTTACACATCCTATTCCATTTCATATCCATAAATATCCTATACCCATTTCATGTTCATTAACCCCTAAGTATTTTTCTTTAGAAGCATAAAAAGACCAAACTAGGACAACTTTTCAACCTGCACATACAATTCAATGATTAGCAATGGTGATAATTTTAAATATGACCCACGATGGTCATTTTAAAATTATAATAAGGATGTGCATATAACCTTAGAAGTAATGCGCTATATGTAAATCTATATATGCAATATGCAAAGTCACAAACAAATATGTAATATGCAATATATGCGCTATAGGCAATATGGACGAATGAAATGATGTGCATATGCAATAAAAGGCACAAGGTAATATGGACGAATGAAATAATATGCATATACAATAAACTTTGGATATAAGGCAAGGCAATATGCATATAGCGCATAGAATAAGGAGACATGACCGCATGCAATACAAAGTCAAATCTATACGTGGCAGCAGGGTATTGCATATTGGCAAAAGGTTATTGTAAGTTGCGCATCACCCAAAATTATTGCATATACGTGAATGAGTGCCAAGCAAGTTTATAGCACACGATAGTTTATATGATGGTCCTATGTAATGCGGAAATCATATAACATGCAGCTAAGGTAGAGCAGGTCATGAGTATAACGACAATCCACCCGAGCTCCAAACCAACACATCACACAACGCAGGCCAGCACACAGGTACGGGGTAAACAACGTGGCATGGCGACCATTTCCCATTGGACTATGCACTGTGTAAGGAGTTATGCGCATACGTTCAAACTACAAACATAATTCGGCCATCCTCATGACACAGTCGGGCGACTGGTCAATAGGACCACCATACAACCATATCAACCATACGTTGAAGCGCCAATAAGAATCAGTGCACAGTACACCCATGAAACGGTCATGAACTGACCGATGGTTTCCTGCACTGTTTAAAACCAATTCCTCATCGCCGAATAGCTCAGAACGATTGTGTTTGAGAGTTGCGTAGTTGCAAGCTAGTAAAAGGGAAACTGAAGCGGATTTGTGAAGATATAAGAAGGAAATTGTCCCGAACGTAACGCCGAGTGATCACTGAACTTTCGGGATCTATTCAGGTAACGGTGTGATTTGTTTAGTTCGGCAACTATGAGATGTGTTGTATACTGCCTGTGATTTAATGATCAATGCACCTGCTCTTGCCACCAGTCAGCCGAACGCAGCTACAGGGATTCAGAGTGCCATTTAACACTCCTCAGCGCTCGTTGACAGCCAGGTAAAAACGCTGAAACTACGCATTAACTCCAGAAGTAATAACTTTAAGGTCGGTTGACAGCAGTTTAATAAATATGAGGCTTGGCGATAAGATTCATCGCGTGTATCACGGCATAAACACTAGGGAAACAGCGCAGCAATTTAGTTCTATCCTGTTGCATGTATAACACGTCAGTAGCATGGGCTCGCATGTGTAGTTTTGCAAATCAAAACAGAGTTTATAAAACAGAGGAGGCAGAGTCATAGTTGCTAGCGCCGAAGATGTGAATTTTTTGTGATATGCTTGTATAAGTTGATTTTGTTTCGCGTTGTTGGTTGATTTTATTGTTTATATGCCTGATATATTGCATGCCTTTGAATGGAAACGACCTGTAAGGCGAACAAACACGAAGAATGTGACTTTGTTCTGGTTAATACAATGGATTGGTATGCTATAGTAAAGTCTGTGTAGGCCAAGCCTTTAAAGTGTTGTGTGATGTTCAAGTTTTTATAGGAGGCCGAGCGCTGATTTTCAGAGAGATAAAGGCCGAACCATTTAAATTCCATCTTATTTAAATGTGCTATTTGGTTTTTCAAAGTTTTTATATTTGAGGCCGAGCGCTGTTTGATTTTCAAGTTTTTAGATAAACAGGCTGAGCCATTTGAGAATACACTGTTTGTTTTTAATGACTGTATATACACAGTAAATGCGCTGCTTGATTTTGGTGACAGTATATACAGTGCAGGGTGTTAGGCATATATGGAACAGTATAAGAATAATGCCTAAACAAATACATTAGAAAACCAAGGACCCTTTATGGAAATGTTGTTTTCATATGTATTTTGTTTACCAGAACAGAGTTTAGCATATTGACAAGGATATACAGGTGTTTGATTGCTTGGACAGGGATTTAAAACAGTGTTGCTGCAGAGAAAGGGTAAACAGAGGCTGAGGAAATCAAATTCAAATTGTTGTGAAAAAGCAGGTAAGCTTCTCTGCTTTCAGAATTTCATTTTGGAAAGAACAGTAGTCATAAATTATTATTGTTAAGATGAAATTAATGACAACAGAAGCGTATATCCACTGGTTTTCAGAAACAATGTCAGCCAGAGTAGAGCCAAAATTTCAAATAGAGAGCTGGAGGAAGGAAACTATAGAAAAACTTTACCAAGCAGGACTGATAGGCTTTTTGCAAAAAATTAATGGCCACTCTGAAGAAATAACCAGGGACTTCATAAACAACTACAGTCAGGACCAGACACGGGTAGGAGATGCTATTATTCTTGTGACTCAGGAATACCTTTCCCAAGCTTTAGATCTTCCAATGATAGGTGAAAAATATTACAAAGGCCTGCACTTCAAGGAGAAAGCATGGACTTTTTTTCTTGAAAAGAACCGGAAAGGGACTTTTGATAGAACAAAGGGGATACCAAGGGAATGGTTCAATGAACCATGGGGTGAGTTGGTTCTAGTCATCCAGAAGTTTTTGACTTGTGATAGAGGATATAGTGTTGCCCACATATATCATGTCCGGCTTCTACAGCATATTAAGGGAGATTATAGGATTAACTTGTCATATTTCTTATTTAGGAGCCCCTTGAGAATGATTGAAACGGTGAGACATGAACACAGGCCCAAAGCAGGACAGATTTACCACCAGGGATTGATCAAAATCCTAGTTGAGTATCAAGTGAGGTCACAAGGCATAGTATGGAGGGAGTTCATGTCTAGAAATCAATTTACTAAACAGATTAATGAAGTGTAGTAAAAAGTAGAGCAGGAAAATAGAGGATTGACGACTTCACCCTTGTATCCCAGAGCAAGAGCTAAACAACAAAATAACATGGCCATGCAGGAAAATGAAACATCTGTTATGTCTATTCCTAGAAGATTTAGGAATAAAAGTCCCATTGACTTAGAAAAGGAAGTAGATACATATTCTCCAAGAAAACAGGTAGAAAATGACATTGCACAAGAAGTATTTGAGAGGGATTCTTCATATGATGATGCAGCAGCAGCATCACTAATCAAAATAACACAAGATTTTGAAAAAGAAATCAATTTGGGAAGAATCGTGGACTTAACTGACCAACTAGAAATTAGTAAAATCGTAGAAAAACAATTAAAAGAGGAAAACAAGGCAATTAAGAAGGATAATACTAAGTTGGTCAAGGAAAATGAAAAGCTAAATGAAGAGCTAGGGAGACTAAAACGGAAAAATGATCTACTTTCTAAGCAAGTATTTAAATGGTTAAAGGAAAAGAATATGTGGCAGGCAAAGTATGAAAAACAGAAGGTAAAAGCAGCTTTTTTCAGGGAAAGACATGACTCAGGTTTGGATTGTTTGGTCAGGGTAGCACAACAGGAAGCATCTACAGGTACAACATCTACTACAGAGAGAAGAAGATCAAAGAGAAGTAAGCAAGCATGGGGACATGCTTGATGATAAGTAAGGGGGAGTTGTTGGGTCTTAGTTTTGGTCTTATTTTTACTCTAAGAAACTTACTAATCCATCTATTTGCCATCCATTTTCCCTTTATTCATCCCATTTTGATATATATTTGATATCCATTCAAGTATTTAATTTTAATTTTTTAATTTCTAAAGTTTTTATGAAAGTTTGGTTTTAAGTGCAAAATTGGCAGATTCAGAAATTCCCGTAATAACTCTATGGTTGATATGGTTGCAGGACACTTGGGAACGAATTGAATGCATGGATGGAGAGCTTGGGAACTAGGACTAAGCCAAATATGCTTAGCTCAAACAGAACAAGCTTTATTAGGCCCATTTAGTGCTAGTCAATCATGACTAGTCATTCAGAAATCCCATAGAAATAGGGCAGTTTTGAGATTCTATGAGATTCATCATATCTCATGGGATGGGAGTGATGAATTCGACTTAGATAGATGGATAAGAGTAGATGGGTTTGTTTGAGTGAATATAGATCAGTTTGTTTCATGAGACTTCTATTTAAGAGCCAAGACTTTGATGGCTTATGTATTGACTTATTATACTTTTATGCTGAGACACTTTTGGATTGGAGAGTTAATTTGAAGACTTGTGCTATTATTATTTTGTTGTTCAATGCTATGGATGTGTAACTAAATTTGAGCTTCTGATATCACTTCTCAAGTGTGCAAAGCAAGGGTGGAGGGCCCCCATTCCAAGGTAAGTACACTTCCTTGTTAACTAGTTTTATTTCTTGTAATCTGGTTATTGTAGAACTAGTTTTTCATGCTTTATTTCAGATTGCTTTATGGTTAATGTATGGTGATTTATTTCATTAGATATTAGCTTATTCATCATTTTATTAAGTTGGAAAAACAAAGTGTTCAAGTTGAGCACCCCTTCTACTGATATGATGAGTTGTAACTAGTTTCCTTTGATTGCATGCAAGTAGTTTCTTTATGTAATTTTGGTATTGAGATGAATGAATTATGATGAAACACATTATGTGTCTCTTAAGTTAGGAGCCTTCCTTCATTAATAATTTATCCATCTTAAGTTCTTGGTTTTAATCTTTGATTCATTAAGTAGTAATTGAGGCAGAAGTGGACTTCTTGAGTCAAGAACCATTTCAATATTTTTCCTCTTTTCAAACTAATTGAATTAGAGTTGTAGGATGTATTGCTTTAAGTTTTTGAATAACTTATCTTTCAAGGTTTGATTACATCTGATCTTCACATACAGTGAACTTGCCTCAAAGCCTAAACAACCCGGATTGATAATAAATATTTGTGTTAATTTCGGTAAACAAATTAGCTCAACACCCTTTCGAAAATATTTGCACCTAAAATGCAAGATGGTATGAGAGGAGAGGTTTACATTTGGCCACGTTGAAAATTGCAAGCATGGAATCCTGAGGGTTGACCCCACCAATTTCCAAAAGCAAAGATTTCTTTTGTGTTGGACAGGTTTGTAATACTTCAAGCGCCGACATAGCTGACGGTGCTTGTGCCAAATATTCTACAATACTATAGTTTTGGGCAACACCTGCAGATGTATTATGCATTATGCGACGAAGTGCCCCTTTTGGGGGCGAAATCACAAGATCAACAACCATCCTTTTGATATGAAGATCATTATGTGGCGATGGGTTTTGACTCGAGGAGGCTTCCTCAGCATTAGCGACTAGAGATCCATAAGTTTTTGCTATTGTTTGTAGATCTACCATTTCAAAGGTGTAAACGGTAGATGGTCCTTCAGCAGCTAAAGGATGATGTGAACCATTGTTTCCCCTTGCGGGGGTTGGGGTTGGTTTGCAATAAGGTGTTGCTGCTGCTGAGTAGGGAAAGGGTTGTTTAGGGATGCAGGGGTCTTGTCAGTGTCCTTTTTAGCAATGAAATATGTGCATTCCTGGAGACATAGACAATGATATGTCATGTGGTCTTTTGCACAAATTTTGCAAGGGAATTTGGCGAGTTTTTTCCTTTCCAGCATCATATGGTGTAGCAGCCTTCTGCTTTGGGTTGTACTGGTTGGTTGACTGCGCTTCAGAAGGAGCAATATTTTTCTTATTCTTCTCATTCTTGCCACCAGGTTTTTGTGTAGACTGCACAGAGTTTATCGCAGTGGTAGGAAGAGCAGTTGACTTGGTAGAGGGGTCAATTAACCACTGGGCAATGTGACCGCTGGGTTTTTTTACAGAAGCCCCAGAGGTATCTTCGATAATACCATCAACATGTACCCCAGGATGCTGAATAGTGGGAGCATTGGAGTTGTGAGGGGCATTGGGAATGAAATCATATAAAGTGCCAGACTATGAAAATATCAAATCTAAGTGTTGGGCACGACGAATGGATTGGTCTTCCTTGACTGCACCACCTAAGGCGACATCTTTAGTGATTTGAGGGAGTAGAGACTTGAAGAGCCAATATGCTAATAGATAGTTTGGGAGGGGAGCTTTGACAAGCTAGTGCCTACATATCCATTCATGGATGTGATCAGAGATGTGGGTGGCGGTGTCCTGACATAGAGAAGTGAGGAGTTCTATCCCAGTTTCATAGCGAATGGGTAGATGGAAGTGCTTTAAGAATTCCATCACTAAAGCACCAAAGGTATTGGCTGACACGCATGGTAACTCAATGTACCACTTGGCTGCATTGCCAGTAAGGGTGCAGGGAAGAGCTCTATCCGAATACTATCATCCACCATGGAGTTAGAAACACACCATAAATGATAGGTGGTGATGTGTGTACCTAGATCCTCCCCTTGTTTCCCTTCGAACTTCGGGATGTCTATCGGAATATTATGCGGGATTGGAGGCCAAAGTAATTTATGATATATGGTTTTATTTGTGAGTTTGTATAAGTCAGGGATATCAAGCATTGCCAAAAAAATCAAGGTGTTTGATGCCCCCGTATCAGACCAAGGCGATGACATATGGCTTGAGAATCCTTGTGCTCCTCCCATTGTGTTGTTCCCAATATTATACATAGGTTGCGTGGAACAGTAATTTCCTTGGGATATAGTTGTGTACTATGGGTTTCCATAGGGATTATTAGATTGGGTGTTGTAAGTGCCCATAGGATAAGGAATGCCCCCTTGACACATTTGATGTTGAGAGTGGGGTGCCCATATGGATTGATTGGGACCTTGTTGAGCGATCCCACTCGCCACGTAATTAACTATAGGTCCTTAACTGACGTAAGGATGGTTCATGTCAATAAATGACTTTCCCTGTTATCCTATAAATGGAGGGGGAACTATAACATTCCTGGCCAATATGTGCATATTGGGAACATTGCCCCAAGGCATCTGAACCTGGGAGTTGGAACTAAACAATGGATTCAAACCAAAAGGGTTCTTGAAGGGAACCATGCTAACTGTGCTATATTGAGTGTTATAAGGAGTGTTATATGTAGCACTTCTCGAAGGTCTGGGAGCTGACACAAAAGGGGTGAAAACTAGCATGTACTGGGTTCCACTGACAATGGGTGTTTGGATAGGGTTTGAACCTGGGACAAGTGGGATAGTGGGGTTTGCCATCAGAGGTGTGGTACTGACTATCAACTGGGGAGGTGGCGGTTGACCAAAATTGTCCACAAAATCCCATGACCCATTAGTCGTCAATGGGATGGGTGGTGTATGTCCAACAGAACACATAGGAGCTACAAATGCAACTAGAATCAAGAGTGGTCCCAACGGATTCATGACTGGAGTATTGTATGGAGGAATGAAACATTTAGTGAAGAAATATTCTGGTAAGATGGAATCGTGGGATGTCCAAACTGATTCAGTGTTAGATCGTGGAGAATGATTTTCCGAAGACTGGCAATCTAGTTCCCTAGGGCTCGACGGATCCTCCACAATGAGTGGGGGAAGACCTAACAACCGTCTAGATTGAAAACAAGGATCAGATGTAGCCATGGTGACCGATAAATTTTATCAATACATTTTACAGTGATATTTATTAAAGTCTTGGTGATAATAATCTAGCACTTAAAAATAAAAAATACACTAAGGAAATAAATCAACAAGTAAAGGGAAATGACCCTGTCTCATAACCACCCATCAACGAATATGAAAACCAATATCATAATAGATAACAAAGAGAGTTGGCAAAATGTACAGTTACGATTACTCTTGAGCTTCGCCCGAACCTCAGATTAAGGGGCCAAGTACTCTCGTGAAGATGAGCACCCTCCCAAAAACTGACGACAGAGTAGGTTCGTTTGTGTTAGGTACTAGGGCAGCCCGCCCTAGTCACTTCGTGTTCATCACTAAAAGTATGGCCACTAAGGATACATCAAATCACAGACATTGCTAGGGGGGACATAGTCGTAGAGAAGGATACCTGATTCCCTGACTCAGATCTGATATCCCTAAAGGGATCCCCGATACACAGAATACCCAAAGGATATGTAAGAAAAGGTGGGATACCTATGTTTATAGTCTGATTTTGTCTCGAATTTAGCTCCACTTTTATTGGAGTGGTCTCGGATAGTATGATTATAAAAGGATTTCTCTCGTTAATGACACTAGTTTCGGTGTACGATCTTGGGCAATTAACTCACACTACCTAACCCAAGATCCTAGCCTAGACTAATGTGTGTTTACTCTAAAAAGAGTTGCTGATTGATTTTATTAGGTAGATTTTAACTATATTTCATTAGAGTCTTCGGTAGGGGTGTTGAAGTATGAAGTTATATGGGACTCTGACTCACATCATGCAAAAAAAATGCTTGTATATTTCACTTTTGATGAAGAAGTTTCTTTTACAAAGGGAGAGTCATTCATACATCAATATATATATCGTTCATCATGTTTAGTAAAACAATAGCACAACTGATAGAACTACAATGCTCACTAGCAACTTATGAAACAAAATAATGTAGATCTAACCGACTAAGTAGAAAACAACAATTTTTTTTTATTTTTTCTTTTATGAAAACAAAAACTTTAAGAAGTAAAGTTACTTTCTTAAAAAAAAAATTGTTCAGGAGACAGATCAATCAAACAAGCATAGCTGCAGAACCCTGGTCAGTCTACAAGCAGATTTCTCAACCCATGAGGTCACAGAGCAGTCTGTTTATCAATAAATGGCTTGCTAACACTCTATGCTAGAGGCTACAGAGAGTTACTTGCAGCACTAACGCATTGTTTGTGAGGCCAAAGTTCTTTATAAAGAACTATTTACACTAGCAGATAGCGTTAATGAGGAAAAATTCTCAAAAAGAAGGTTGTGGTGATTAGATCTAGGGATGAGCACTGAGAGAAGGGTGCTATATAGTCCCGAGTGGTCAAAAACGGAATGAAAAAGTACAGGAAGGCCTAGAAGAACAAGGGATCAAGGAACTTTCTAGGAAAAAACCGGGAACTAAGTGTAGTCCCCAGCAGAAACCCTCAAGGATCTTCTCGGGATACTTGGCAGACTGTAAGATTAATTGCAGTTGTCACAAAGATGCATGTGTATCTATGTTTAACAAATGAGTATCAAAGCAGGAAGAAGGACTTATTACCTCGAGTCTTAGTGTGGTGTTGCTTGAGAGTGCAATGCAGCTAGGTGGAAGACCCCTAAGGTAGCTCTAGATCAAAACCTACACATAGATAAGACAAGCGTATTATCACAGCATAAAACCTTGATAAGCAATGCATAAACATATAAAGATATCTAGTTGCATATATCTAAGCCACTCATAATAAAAAAATTGCATGAACATATAAACAAACTATACTACCAACATCACGGAGTTGACAACACAATTGTGGTTCTATATTGATGTAGAAAAGAGTGATTACAACCATCATTTTCATCATCCTTCCCTTACCCCTCTAGCTCTTCACTCTCTCTCCCTTCTTAACCACTTCCAATGCCTTAGTCAGAGACTATGCTCGACAGTCAAATAGGTAATCGTTTCAAATGGTTCGACCCCTTCCACAATGGCCCTAGCCTTGCATATATACCATGTGAGGATAAGGTTTCCAAGTCCTTCATGAGTTCCATTAGGCAAAAGTAGTGATGTTTCCATGCCTTTGTGCACTTTCCCATTTGTGGAATCCATTAGGAATTAGTAATTCCTCCAAACAGGTCGGGTTTTGATGTTTCCTTACCATTGTGAGCTGACATATGGGAGAATCTCGGGATATTTCTCAATCAACTTGTTCATGTGACCCATAGAAACTCATTTAGGGTCACTAATTCTCTTCCTGAGGTAACAAGTAGACTTACCCTAGGCACTAACACACCCTTAGCCTTTGCTAGGAAGCTTTATAAAGCAGGTTGCTAGTACCTAGACAACGTTAGCTTGACAACTGGGCCTGTGAACTTGCTTAGTCCTTCAATCATCATGTATTTCTCCTCTAAGATGGTGAGGAGGTCATTTTCTTGTATAAAAATCATCTAATATCTTTCACGAGCAGAAATCTATCCAAAGATATGAAGAATTACTCGACTACAGAGTGCGAAGGACTAGCGATGGTCTACGCACTGCAAACATTTAGGAATTATTTGTTGGGTGGACACTTTAAAATGTATACAGATCAATCCACGCTAAAGTAATCGGTCAATAAGCCTGTGTTGGGGGGTAGATATGCCAATGGTTACTATTCTTCCAGGAGTTTGATTTTGAAGTAATTATGAAGCCTGGAAGGATGAATGCAGGCCCAGAACTTCTATCAAGGATTGAAACAAGTGAAGAACCAAGTAGTTTGGAGGAATCACTGCCAGACACACAACTCTTTGCAGTGCACGTCGCAGACAGTAATTTTTCTAATATCATTCACTTTTTAACAATGGGAACAACTCTAGAAGGTTATTCCACTCAACAGAAAAAGGAGTTAGTAGTTTGCGCTGCAGATTTTTCAGTGATTGTGGGTCATTTGTATAATATGGGAATGGATGAGATATTGTGAAGGTATGTTATAGAGTTTGAACGTGCTAGTATCCTAGCTGAATCCCATGGAGGAGTGGCAAGAGATCATTATGCAAGGAAAGTGACCACACAAAAGATTTTACACGTTGAGCTATGGTGGCCAAAATTACACAAGGATTTTGTGGTGTAGGAGTGTTATAGACATTTTTGGGCACTCCAACCCCAATCATAAATGTCCATAAACCAAGGGATCTTAAGTCCCTAAAAGTGTTGTTCCAACCTCTAAAAGAACAAGTTCAATTGATTACATCTTCTCCCAGAAGTTCTCCAAGAAAAACTGCTCAGAACTGGTCAAAACTGGACCATCTCACTTGCTCCATGGTCAAAGTGCGTTGCATCCCACCTAAGTACACACAGTAGGTGCGATGCATCTTGATAAGCCCTTCTATGGGGTGCGATGGGCGAGAGTGGACAAATGGCAGGATCAATCTGCAAGGTGGAGGATCATGGAATCTTCTAGAAACTTCTCCTGTGACACTTGCCTCTCTGCATTCACCCAGGGATGAGTAAGAGATCATCAATCTCCAAGTGGAATCAAGAACTATCAGAGAGAGGACACTAATCAACTCTCAAAAGTTGACTCACCCCCTTGCAAAAATCTATATATAGATCCCTCATCCCAGAGATCCAGAGGTTGGAATTTTGCATCTTGTAAGGAAGTGTTGTTGGTTTCTTGGTGCGATATCATAGTGTTGGGTGATCTAAGCTTTTCATGAGGTGAAGAAAGGCTTTCTTGCTGAGAGGATGATGCTGGGTCAGAACAATTGGTTGTAATCCTCTTTTCTCTTTCTTGATTATCAATAAAACTATCCAAGTTTTCCTCCACATTCTTGTATGATTGATGTTATGTGCATTTGTGTGGTCAATATATATCTGGTCCTATATTGTTTATGATAATAGATTTATATTCTTGGATAGTGTTATGCTGCTTTGATTCTACAGGTACTCTTTGAAGATGGGTAGACAAGGAAGCGAGTAGTAAAGATCTATCAGAAGGGAGAGGAATCGAGCGAGGAACCAAGCACAAGACAGAGGTTGGTCTCCTTATTCCCCTCTTATCTATTTCTCATAAAGGAAAACAAAAGTAGTTTTTAGTTTTTTTGTTTCTAAGGTAGCTACCAGCCTTAGTGGGACTAGGAGCTCTGCATAGACACTAGTTTTCCTGATAACAAAATGGCGTCTCTGCTGGGGAGCGAATAGATTGTTTGCTTACCTACATTTCTTTGCTTTATAAACTTACAGACGGAGCCTGAAGTCAAGCCAGCTAGCCTTTGAACTGCATTTTCTATGCAAGTGCAAAGTAGATCAATGCTACTTCAGTCTATCTCCGAGTTTTGTTTATGAACTGAACAATTGATTTACAAGCTCTCTAATTGCCCTTTTGGTGGCTCTAGTAACCTCTTTAGATCTACCCCTGTGATTGATTTACTGATTACCACTTGCTCGGCCTAAATCCCTGAACTGAGCTGCAAACTGTGACCCGGAACCCAGTTAAAGTCTCGTCCCTGGTCTAGCGCACTGTCTCTTCTGTGAATTCTAGATGCATCGCACTTCCCGAGTGTAGTAGGTGCGTTGCATCTCTAGTTCACTGTGTTACAGGTGCGCTGATCAGACAAGGCCTTTCCTGCTCCTAGATTTGGTTTCTGTGTTCACTCTTTTCAGCTCTATT
This sequence comes from Pinus tabuliformis, assembly GCA_031772625.1. Lineage (NCBI taxonomy): Eukaryota > Viridiplantae > Streptophyta > Pinopsida > Pinales > Pinaceae > Pinus > Pinus tabuliformis. Next base: position 10,346,764 of record CM062812.1, read on the forward strand.
AAAGTGTTTTGCTGCCTGTAGTCAGTACACCTCTGTTGAAACCCCCTTCCTTCCCATTATTCCACCTCCATTGTGAAAAGGACTGTAAATGCTTTTATGTATTTTGAGCCATTTTAAGTTCTCTTTTACAAAGAAGTAGCGTAATCGTACTATCATTTCTTGATTTGAAAGTGTCACAAGTGTCGTTTTCAGTCATAGAAGAGAATCTCATTATTCTTGATAGTCGATTACACTGTTACTCTTGTATTTGATTTGAATTAGTAGTTTTTTCAAGTGTCGAAAGCAAGTTTTCATTTCCAAATCCCAAAGTGTCGTCATTGTCCTCATTTTGTCTTGAAAGGAAACTTGTTAGTAACATCGCTTTGAAAAATAATTCAGATTTGTGCTTAGCTTTCTTTTTATCATTCACACATTAAGAACGCTGAAAACAAATACATGCACGTGCATTTGCATTTATACTATTTGTTGGTTTGATTTAGGACAGTGCATACAGTGTGTGCTCTCTACTCTATGTTGAAAGAACGCCATCTCTCTTTCCTTAGTAGCTAGGATTTTCATTGCAAAAAGAAGATTAAAAAATTGTTTATCATCTTAGATTTCATTTTAGGAATTGTACATCTACATCACGCGATGAACCTGAAAGGAAAATTTCCTAAGCAAGATCAACTGTAAAATAAATTTAATGAATCTAAAAACGCTTTGAAACCTAACGCACAACCTCTGATGATCATGTTGAAGGTACATGTCTAGTCAATTTAATGTCTTAAATTTCTCTACATAAATTATCAATCCGGGTATCGTAAACTGATGAAGTGTGGTGCACTATATGTGCTTAGTTAACCTTTCTCTTACTTCGTTGTTTTATAGTTTATGTTTGTTTTTGGGGTTTTGTTCTTGTTGGTTTTCTAAAGTGTTTAATGCAAATGGAAATCCTATTCTAAGGTCTTAAGAATACTTTTAAAGGACAAGTATGGATAAAGATTTCAAGACAAGGCCTATGTCCCTAATGGTAACTTCCAAAACTTAGCACTTCAAAAGAACTGAAAACATTTTATTGATGGAGTTAGTATTTAAACAAAAGTGTAAATATACAACTAGTTCAATCAAAATAAAATGCAATAACCAAACAATGAGCTAACGACTATAAGACCCAGTATCCTTGCTGCTTCAGCAAAAGGACAAGATGATTCTATCATGTCATTAGTTCAATCAAAATAAAATGCAATAACCAAACAATGAGCTAGTGACTATGAGACCCAGTATCCTTGCTGCTTCAGCAAAAGGACAAGATGATTCTATCATGTCATTAGTCATTAAAAGGCTATGTGCATCACTAATCTACAATCAACTTGAAAGCAATTTATGTACAGCTAATATACATGAGAAAAATGCAAAATAACAGTAATCAAAACAACTTTGTTATGTACAGCTAATATACATGAGAAAAATAAAATGCAAAATTAAATGACAACTATACAAGGCAGGGGCCCTCTACCACCTATGAAATCAAAGAAAAATTAAACACACTTGCATGAATTAAAATTGCATGAATGAAAAATCTAATCTACCATACATTCTACAAAGCAATATTTACAAAATGAAATCTACTCTACCTTACATCCTAATATGCTCCATGACATCTACTTCACATCTCCTTCCATGTTGAGAACATCAAAGCTTTATTCAATTTCTTCAAAAGTACAAAGTACAACAAAGTTCTCCAAAGCTTTCAAAAGCCATCAAGGAAGAACTACAAACTTAAGAACTAGGGACTAAAAAGACTAACAAATGAAGGAGAGAGATCTCCTATTTATACAAAAAGATGAGAGCCATCTCATTAATGATAGTCCATGAATTTCTCCCTCTACCTCTAGAGTCCTAATCAAAATAGGAACTGATAAGACACATGTCTTTTTAGAGTTACAATACAATTAGGAGATGTGACACATATCCTCATGATCCCATGATTCTTTCCAACCAAATTCGAATTTGGCCTTAGAGTGCCACATAAGGGTCTTCTAGAAGTCTCCTTTCAACCTACACATGTCAACAACCTCAACCCATTTGTTAGGTATAAGCATATGCACATTATTTTCTAATGTTTAACCACAAATTCACTTAAAAGGCTTAGAAATAATAAAGATTGGAAAAACATAAAGGTGGCCCAATGATAATGAAAGTGGGATGAATGTGGTGATATAGTAGTGAAATGGAGGTGATATAATGGACATAATAGTGAAAGTGTAATGGAAATGAATGACATTTTCAAGACTCAACATACACCCCAACCGAAGCTATTGCATGTCCTCATGCAATATATATTACATTAACTCTTTTGATCCTTGAGCTTTGGCTTAACTTTGCATGATATCATTTGATAACTTCATATTTCTGCAAAGTGTTTCACTTGAATTGCAACATGGTTGGTTCTTGTGTTACAACCATTTTTTTTTTGTTGCCTTCTATTTTGATCTTTGAACTTTTCATAATGATATTTTGATTATTGTTGCAAAGTATATCTTTATTGGATTGCATGATGGTTGGTTCTTGTGTGACAACCATGATTTTGTTTATATCCAATTTATCCTTTAAGCACTTTTTCAAAAGCCATTGTATGCTCATAATAGCAATGTAATAATTGATATATGTTGGAAGTGTGTGAGCTCTTTAATATGATATGGACATGGCAAGATATGAATATGAATGTATTCCCCCCCAACTGATGGTATTAGCAATTTTATGAAATGAGGAAGAGAAATGTTTTTCCAACAATTATCATTCTAGCTTTTTATGGAATTCTATAGTCAAAAGTTAGAAAATGACGTACCTTCACTTACCCTTTGGAATGGATGAGTTGTATGTGTGGTGGCTGAAAAATTCTGATCATATTCTTCTTCAAGTGGCTGAACAAGAGGAGTCATGGATAGAGAGATAAGATGGCTTTTTATTGCTTCTACTAAAACTTGCTGAATCTGCTCCAAAATGCTGAAAATAATAGTCTTCATGTCTTCAAAACTCGTTGGCACAATTCCTACTATGTGAAAAGATGTTCTGATGTCGAACATAGTAGGAAATTGTTGGCTTAGTGGCCATTAATGAATGCCACTAGTCAACACGAGAACTCTCACCATTGATGACAATGAGAGTCAAGATGCTCAAACACATCTTGCTAGGTACGAATGAATTTGCTGATGTCGAGTCACCTAGAAGATCTAACGAACAAGGGACGTTAATGTATTCCCATTGTTTGTCAGCATGAGGACTTGCCATTAAGGCATGCAAGTCTCAAGGTGTTTTTACAAAGAAATTAAACTCAAAGGACTATGGACTCAATAATTTGCATTGAAGCAGGGCTTATTTGCGGAATGAAAATGACAAGGAATGGAAAATGAAAATGGAAGATGGCAATCGAGAGTAGAAATTGCAATGGGCAATAAGCATGTGAATGAGCCTCTTGCTTTTATTTGTGGGTTATGAATGGACAAAAAGAGATGGAAAGTGTATGTGAATGAAAATGGAAAATATGGAGGAAAATGAGATGAATGGTTTATTACGAGGTATGGATATGATGGATGGATATGATGGAGACAATAGTATCTGAAAGTTTTTCAAGTGTTTGGATCTGATTTTGCATCAACATATTTCCTCTTTGTTGTTGATCATCCTCTTATGAAACAAATTGGTCTCTTAGAGAGACACCATTCTCTTGTAGTCATTTGTCCTTCCTCCTAGAACCTGCAAAAAAACTAATACTTCTTCTGTAATGGAATGTAAGATTATCAAAGGAGAGAGGTGATCAATCTCTCTAGTTATGATATTTACACACAAAACAAAGAATTTGTATTAATGAAACAAGTTCTTAAAGGAAAAATCAAAAGAATTTATACCTGCTTTGGAATTGGTGCCCCAAGTTGAATGTTGCTTCTTTCCAACAATTTATTTCATTATTTTCGATTTCAAACTCTAATGATAGATTTTTCATTGTATAGATCTTGTTGAGATCTTTCCAATGCTACTTAAATCATCAAAATCTGATTTTGTATGAAAAAGTTAGGCTGATTTGAACAATGAGGTTTTTCTGGCTGTGGAATTGGAGAACAGCTACGGAATTGGACTTTAGATGCGGAATGTGCACAGTTCTGTAGCTAAAAATCTTGGATGCAAAGTTAGCCATTCATCTTTCATTATCAGTCCAAAATTAATCAATACCTTCAGAAAAGTGAGCAAATAACTTATTCATTTCATTGATTCAAAATTATTATTTTTTCTTGACATGCAGTGACTCAGTGTGGCGACTTAGTGATAACACACAATTTGAATTCCCTTTGACCGGGGTCTTTTCCATCAAATTTGATCGAATGAATAGGACACCATCCATGTACCAACATTCCCCCAACTACCCATGTGACTTGTTTTGCTTGATGACACCTGCAACCTAGAGTTTAACAAAACAACTGCGGAAAGTTGGGCTAGCTGCGGGAAGTTGGGCTAGCTGCGGAAAGTTGGGCTGGCTGCGGAAAGTGGCTAAAACAGTCGATCATCAATTTTGAAATTTTTTTTCATTGTCTGCATGTAGGAACTCTGTGAATGGAGCAAAACAGTTTTATTGATGAATTTATAGTTGATGAACAGCCTATAACCATGATCATAACTATTTGGCCCTTTCATAGACTTAAGCCCTTCCGGTTCTGCCCTTAGTAACCGACCCATCCTTTACTCTGTTTAAAATTCAATCTGGAATTCAACTGTGTCTGAAGGTTTAACAGAGGTAAGACGGTTATGTTCTAAGGTTTATGGAAGAACAATGGCTGAAAATGGAAGATGGATACGGGAGTGTTCAAGAACTGTAAGCGGAAACAGAGGATGAGCAGCCAAGATGAATTCACAAGAAGATACAAATGCATGCGAATATGGTATGAGTAGAGTAACGGCTGAGTCTTGTTGGATCGGATGACTTGCGCACATCTCAGCAGATGGATGGTGAAGGAGAGCCGTATTTGATTGGGTTACTGTTAAATGGGCAGACGGGTGGCGGAAAACGTATGACTTCAAACACCCAAAACATGCCGTGTTTGAATTGTCCTCTGTTCAATTAATAAAAATCTTTCTTTTTTTCCCTCATATTCAGTGACACAGTGGATGATCTGGCCGCCAAGGAGATAGGACCTGAGCGGATTTCTCTTCCTCAGGCACGCGGAATTGAATCACGCATTCAAACTACCAGTTAATTAACTCAATTTCTGTTTTTCTTCACGCGGCGGCAAAAAAGAGGCTCCAAAGAACCGAATATTTCTCCCAGACCGCCACAAATTTCTTCAAACGGTTTCTGGGTTATCTAATTAACCCACCTGGAAAAAAAACCCATGTTTTAGTTTTTTAAAATTTGTCTCCATTTCAGCAAATAGAACGTTTGAAGTTAGACGTTTTTTAGCTGTTTACGCATTTTTCCTGAGTTAATTTTTCTTTCTATACTGTTCTGCGTTCGTCCTGTGAAATTTTGGAATTATCATGGTGGTGAAGGATACTTTGATGTAAGAGATAGTAATGACAGATGGATTCGAGTTTGGTTAAAGAAAGGGGACTTGATTGTTTTACCCGCAGGCATCTATCATCGTTTCACCCTGGATACATCCAACTACATCAAGGTCTACTGTGCAGATTCACCCTAGTGTCATATATGTTGCATATTTTTAGGACAGTGGTTTTTAACTGCAGAAAATGAAGTGCTTATCTATTCCATTGTTGCAATGGTTATGAGCACATTTTAGTGAAACCTCTTCTCTTATTTGCTGAAGGTGAATTATTTGATTAATCTGACGCTAAATATCATCTTCCTCACTGTCGGCTTCCTACAATAATCTCATGACCAGGACTACAAGGGATGTGTTAAACACTATATCAATACCATAAGTAAGACAGTACGCCATTGTTTGATGGTGGTAGTTTCACACTGTTGATCCTTATCAAAGATCTATGTGGGAGACAAGAAATTCCAATCCAACCACAGGAAAGACACACCAATAAAGAGCACACTATTTGAAGAGTCACGAAGCCACAGCGAAAACTAGGAATGGAGATAGCCATAGATTGTTTTTCTTCTCTTTTTTTTCTCTGAATTTTTGAATTTTTATATTGCTTAGTCATACCTGCATTTTCATTTTATTGCACTAACATCTTTGACTGTAAATTTGAAAAACAGAGTGGTGGCTGCGGAAACTGATTACAGTTGCGGAAACTTGGCACAGCAACCACTTAGCTAAATAGAGATAGTTAGGCAATCCTAATGGAAATTATCATGGGGAAATAACTTTTATTGATGAAATGGATGGTATGGAGTGAAAATGGAAATGAAATGAAGTTTATTTTGTCTCTTTTTTTTTCTTTTTTTTTTTTACATAACAATTCTTTTTCTGATCCTCCAGATCACACAAAGTGCAAGAGGAGAGCATACTCAAGAATCATTAACTTCTTTTTTTACATAACAATCATTTTTCTGATCCTCCAGATCACACAAAGTGCAGGTGGAGAGCATACTCAAGAATTGTTAATTTTTTTTTCAGATGTAAGAAATAAGGTCTCCTAATTACACTTCCCCGGCAACGACGCCAAAATGTCTAGTCAATTTAATGTCTTAAATTGCTCTACACAAATTATCAATCCCAGTATCATAAACTGATGAAGTGTGGTGCACTATATGTGCTTAGTTAACCTTTCTCTTACTTCGTTGTTTTATAGTTTCTGTTTGTTTTTGGGGTTTTGTTCTTGTTGGTTTTCTAAAGTGTTTAGTGCAAATGGAAATCCTATTCTAAGGTCTTAAGAATACTTTTAAAGGACAAGTATGGATAAAGATTTCAAGACAAGGCCTATGTCCCTAATGGTAACTACCAAAACTTAGCACTTCAAAAGAACTTAAAACATGTTATTGATGGAGTTAGTATTTAAACAAAAGTGTAAATATACAACTAGTTCAATCAAAATAAAATGCAATAACCAAACAATGAGCTAACGACTATGAGACCCAGTATCCTTGTTGCTTCAGCAAAAGGACAAGATGATTCTATCATGTCATTAGTTCAATCAAAATAAAATGCAATAACCAAACAATGAGCTAGTGACTATGAGACCCAGTATCCTTGCTGCTTCAGCAAAAGGACAAGATGATTCTATCATGTCATTAGTCATTAAAAGGCTATGTGCATCACTAATCTACAATCAACTTGAAAGCAATTTATGTACAGCTAATATACATGAGAAAAATACAAAATAACAGTAATCAAAACAACTTTGTTATGTACAACTAATATACATGAGAAAAATAAAACGCAAAATTAAATGACAACTATACAAGGCAGGGGCCCTCTACCACCTATGAAATCAAAGCAAAATTAAACACACTTGCATGAATTAAAATTGCATGAATGAAAAATCTAATCTACCTTACATTCTACAAAGCAATATTTACAAAATGAAATCTACTCTACCTTACATCCTAATATGCTCCATGACATCTACTTCACATCTCCTTCCATGTTGAGAACATCAAAGATTTATTCAATTTCTTCAAAAGTACAAAGTACAACAAAGTTCTCCAAAGCTTTCAAAAGCCATCAAGGAAGAACTACAAACTTAAGAACTAGGGACTAAAAAGACTAACAAATGAAGGAGAGAGATCTCCTATTTATACAAAAAGATGAGAGCCATCTCATTAATGATAGTCCATGAATCTCTCCCTCTACCTCTAGAGTCCTAATCAAAATAGGAACTGATAAGACACATGTCTTTTTAGAGTTACAATACAATTAGGAGATGTGACACATATCCTCATGATCCCATGATTCTTTCCAACCAAATTCGAATTTGGCCTTAGAGTGCCACATAAGGGTCTTCTAGAAGTCTCCTTTCAACCTACACATGTCAACAACCTCAACCCATTTGTTAGGTATAAGCATATGCACATTATTTTCTAATGTTTAACCACAAATTCACTTAAAAGGCTTAGAAATAATAAAGATTGGAAAAACATAAAGGTGGCCCAATGATAATGAAAGTGGGATGAATGTGGTGACATAGTAGTGAAATGGAGGTGAAATGGAGGTGATATAATGGACATAATAATGAAAGTGTAATGGAAATGAATGACATTTTCAAGACTCAACAATACACCATCAACTAGTGAAAGTGAAGCCCCTGGACAAAAAGGAAGATGTAAATTTTCTTGTAAATTGTGTGAAGACGATCATGCCGTCCACTGTTGTCCCTTCTTAGGCGAGGATAAAAGAGTTTTGGACGACCGTCTGGTTTCACCATTACGGCTTCCTCCCAAATATAAGAAGCTCTTGCTGAGTCCATCACTAGTTGAAAATCCGGATGACACGCCCTTATGGTCGGCCGAAGCATCTATCATTGAAAATGAACCATCTGAATCCACACCAAACAAAAGTCAAAAGGTCGAGGCGGCAGTTGACCCGGTCTTGCCTTCAGAGGGTCCATCTTCAGATGATACAGTCACCGAAGAGAACAAGGATGACACCGACCAAATTCTTTTCGTAAGCACAGACTCAGATGAACATGGGAGCAGTCTACCCGTTCCTTTACCGCAAGAAGGAAGTTCATCAGAGTCATACCCGACCGTCTATTCGGTCCCACCTCCAAGCAACATAGTTGTTTCCTTCGATTGGAATCTACTAGGCAGACCCTGCTTACCGGCTAGTGTACACTTTCGAATCATTGCTCAAATATATAGAATGGTCATGGCTGGTACCATCATATATGAAGGGGCTTCTGTGAGTATCCTTTCCTCAACTGCTTCGAAAGCGCTTGGTTCGCCATCGCTTTTGCCCGAGATGAGAAATCTAACAGGCTTTGACAAAGGAACGAGTCGACCGTTAGGGATCCTTCCTAATGTGCCGATAACATTAAGAAGGAAAACCGTTCAAATGAATGTAATGGTAGTCCAAGTACCCCTGGATTATAATATACTCCTTGGACGAGACTATATTTATTGCATGGGAGCCATTGTCTCCTCACTCTTTAGAGTAATGTGTTTTCCGCATGAAGGAAGAGTGGTCATACTCGTAGACCAGCTTTCATTCCCTAGTTCACACATAGCAAATAGTCATATACCAACCCTGAATGGTTTTTTCACGCAAGGAATGTCTCATCAATCCCCAGTCTATCCTCCTGATGAGCACGAGTGATTCGGAGGATATGACTGAAACCCAGGGGGCATGCACCCTGGCCTATTTCGACAGGAAAACCTTGGGTATAGGGTAGGTTTCTGCAGAGGATATATGACTAGCTGACACACCCGTCCATTTTGGAAAATGGGATTAGACAGGAATAAGATACTTCTGTTAAGGTAGGCCTTTCCCGATAGAACAAATGTTTTGTCTCCAAATTGAAGGGTAACCTGGAAAAGGTAGGCCTTTCCCAATAAAACAAATGTTTTGTCTGCAAATTGAGGGGTAACATGGAAACTCTACTTCGCTATACCTGGGGACATGCAAACATTTTTCCATGCAAGCAAAGAGCGACCATTTATTTTTTAAATTTATAGGTCCTCTAACCCTTTAAACTCGTAGGATTGGTCGTTTCCTAACTTGCATAAAGAAAGGATGCGGGGCAAAGCTTTGAAAAAATGTCGTTTTATATATGAGACATCCTTATTATACGACTGGATTAATCGAGCAGTTTTAATGCGGAATTCAAGCTCGTTAAAAAATAAACATAAGCAATGAGCAAATGTTCCCCCAGAGTTTAAGCTCATTAAAAAATGAACCATTTTCCGGTAAATAACCATTGTGAATGTATTACCATCAGCCTTTGAAGCCTTGGTCGTGTTCTCATCATCACCTTCACTCCGTATTAGCCGATCATTCACCTCCATTTGATTGTTTACCCTTTTTGAGGAACAACTGCAAAGAGTGATCCTGTTAGCCTTCCTTATGACACTGCCGTGATTGGAAAATTCCAAACCGTACCTGGAATCAGCTGCTACCTAAATTTATCACTCGTTCCTCAAAAAACGAGTCTCCTTTAAGCTCTTTTCAACTGACTCGTAAAAAATGAAAAGACTGCTCAGCGATTGGCCTTTCCAGCTCGTTAAAGGGACCGGAAGTGCTATCCCTCCTTTAGATTTTAATCTTTTTGGACTTGAGGGATTATTACACAAAAAGATCGAGCGCTTGTTTTGTTCGGCTCGTTAAAAGTACCGAAAATTCATCCCTTTTGTATTGTTTTATACTTTTTCGGACTCAAGGGATTAGATGACAAAAAAGGACTATTGGAGTTTTCTTTACGTCTTTTTTTCAGACTCTCTAAAATTGAAAAGGACCGAGTTATCCTTGTCGTTAAACTCGTTAAAACCTAATAGCGACAAACTTGTCCATACAGACAAGAACGAGTTTCACTATCGCTAGGCTCGTTAAAACATAGCAATGGGTTTGCCCGAAGGGCAAATTATAGAACAAGCATATGTTATTCTCCTCAAGCTTGACAAAAATAAAGAGGTACTAGTCAGCAATGACTGGGGAAAAATTGGGAAGAAAACTTGAAGAAACTTTATCGGTAGCAAGTCGCTCTTGAACATGACACTTTCACTCCGCATCTAATTCGGGTTGGGTTGTTCCATTCACTGGTCACATCACCATGGTTCCATCACACCATCCATATTTGGGGTTAATGCTACCGATCCATCATGTCAGTGTTTCCGATATGTTCAGGAGAAGTCGCTCAGAGAATTCACCTATGTCTCACCCACTGCAATACATTTACACTCCATTCTTTCATGACCGCCACCCTCAACCTTATATCACCGGATCGTTTTCACGTCCATTAAAATCATTTGCTCCGTTCCGTGTCATTGATGTGGGATTCACTAAGGCCCTCCTATGACGGATCGCTTCTTGTTGACATCAGTTCATTATCCAAGAAGTCGATCTAGGAACAACCCTTTCAGTACTTTGAAGCTTGCATGCCTCAATGGCAAGTTTCTCACTTCCGACGACAAGTTTACATCAATGGCCTTCGACCGAAAGATTTTGTGTGGTGTTTGACGCCAAGTCCCTTATTCACACCACGTGAATTGTACTATAGTACCTTGAGGGTCATCATCATTATCGGTGATTCCTCTCGCGCCTGTTAACAGCTTACATCATTGGCTAGTAATCAGGTGATGTTCTTCCATGTTTGACTCCAGAAAATCTCTCACATGGATCGACTTGTACTTTGAGTGAAGATCGAACGAGATTGAAGACCCCGGATCTAGTTTCATCCATCCGGGCTACGATATATATTCAGGAAAATAAAGACATAAAATGTACATCATTACTCCACAGATAATCATCCAACCTAAGGGATGATGGCTCTACCAGAATCATCAGTCTACACTCAAACGATTGTCTGTCTTATGTACATGAAAATGAATTTATAAAGCTGATCATGGGAATGCCCGCCTCAGCTAGATCATGAAAATATTATGAAGATAATGTATTTTATTGTATCTTATTACAGGTCTCCTTCCATCTTGAAAGAACTTCAGATCCTCATGATAAAGCATTTCACCCGACATCAACAGATTAACGACCTCATGCTTTAGGGGGCAACTGTTATAGAAATTTTTAGACACTGCAACCCCAATCATAAATGTCCATAAACCAAGGGCTCTTAAGTCCCTAAAAGTGTTGTTCCAACCTCTGAAATGACAAGGTCAACTGATTACATCTTCTCCCAGAAGTTCTCCAAGAAAAACTGCTCAGAACTGGTCAAAACTGGACCATCTCACCTGCTCCATGGTCAAAGTGTGCTGCATCCCACCTAAGTACACACAGTAGGTGCGATGCATCTTGAGAAGCCCTTCTATGGGGTGTGATGGGCGAGAGTAGACAAATGGCAGGATCAATCTGCAAGGTGGAGGATCATGGAATCTTTTAGAAACTTCTCATGTGACACTTGCCTCTCTGCATTCCCCCAGCGATGTGTAAGAGATCATCAATCTCCAAGTGGAATCAAGAACTATCAAAGAGAGGACACTAATCAACTCTTAAAAGCTGACTCACCCCCCTTGCAAACATCTATATATGGATCCCTCATCCCAGAGATCCAGAGGCTGGAATTTTGCATCTTGTAAGGAAGTGTTGTTGGTTTCTTGGTGCGATATCATAGTGTTGGGTGATCTAAGATTTTCATGAGGTGAAGAAGGGCTTTCTTGCTGAGAAGATGATGCTGAGTTAGAAAAATTGGTTGTAATCCTCTTTGCTCTTTCTTGATTATCAATAAAACCATCCAATTTTTCCTCCACATTCTTTATGATTGATGTTATGTGAATTTGTGTGGTCAATATATATCTGGTCCTATATTGTTTATGATAATAGATATATGTTCTTGGATAGTGTTATGCTGCTTTGATTCTACAGGTGCTCTTTGAAGCTGGGTAGACAAGGAAGCGAGTAGCAAAGATCTATCATAAGGGAGAGGAATCGAGAAAGGAACCAAGCGCAAGATAGAGGTTGGTCTCCTTATTCCCCTCTTATCTATTTCTCATAAAGGAAAACGAAAGTAGTTTTAGTTTGTTTGTTTCTAAGGTAGCTACCAGCCTTACTGGGACTAGCAGCTCTGCATAGACACTAGTTTTCCCGATAACAAGGAGTATCCTCTATGTGGATAGAGACAATCCCTCTAGGTCTAGCCGCAAACAAAACAATATAATGTAAATTTCCTTAGATTAGAATCAAATAAGAGGGCCTACCTCTTATAATGCTAATCCACTTGATGATGATCTTGCTTCCTTGCTCCATCTTCCTTTTGTTCCTTTCATTCAAGTACCTAAAATAAACATGCAAGAAACAACAACAAATTTGATAGCATAAAATTGAATTCAATCTACTTAAAAGGTCAAGGAGTTCTAAGCTATCAAATGTAATACTACACCTGATATAGGAAATAAACCATCAGTTGTATTAAAATAAACTTAAAAGAGAAATACAACCAAAGCCTTGACGTTGGTGATCTCCTTTGCAGTATCCAAGTCCAGCAACACGCCTTTTCAGCACTCTTTTCCTCCCCTAGCTTGACATGAAATGGGTTCTAAGCTCTAACTCTTTCTCCCCGTGCTTTAGCTACCAAAGACTAGTCTTTTGTCATCTAAGACTAATCTTCTTCTATAAAAAGCTAAAGATTTCAAAATTTTGCAGCTACTTCTATCTCTCCACCACTTTCACTATGTGTTGTATTGTGTGTAACCAAAAGGGGTAAGAGGAAGTGGTGTTGGGCATGGGATCCCCCCAAGACATGTTTTGGGGCTTAAAGCCCAAGTTTTGACAAAGCCCTTTCTAAAGACTCTGCCATTTGTGGGCATGGAGTGCGAAGTCATAATACAGTCATAGGGTTGTCCACCCTTGTTTTTGTAAAGTAATTTCAGTTTGAAAGATCTACCCATGGTCTACGGACCATGGGATTGTATAAATAGAGAGAGGTGTTACACTAAAATTTGTCACCATGACTATTTGCAGTCAGTATGGCTCCATCAACTGTCATACTATCCTCCTTGGCAAGTCTTATACCTCTGCTCCTCATGTCAAACTCCAAGAAAGAGAGAAAGTCCTTAAAAAGTCAATTAACTCTGGTTACGCAGTTTCTCTTACCCTTACCTGCGTGTACGCACCTCAAGTTCATAATACCTGCGTACTTGTACGCTCTGTCTGTAAAGGGGTGGGTGCGTACTCCTGTAAAGGTCAAAAGGCGCGAGTTTTACTTCAAAAACGTTACTTGTGGTCGAATCTAGAGCATTCTAGAAGATGGTTTGACGTGGATTGAGCGCCTCCAGATGGTTCATGCATCCCAAAGAAAGAGGAACTTATCCCATCAAGAGGGGAACTATCCCATTGAAAGAGGGGCTTATCCCATTGATGGTGGACCTGATTAACTTCCTCCAAAGCATTATAAATACAGGCATTGGGCCAGAGGGAGGGGAGGTTGAAAGCTGAACATTCCTAAGGGTAGATGCTGCTGAAATTAAGACTCCCTTTTAGAGCTTGAGAGGAGAGATTCCCATCCTTTCTTAGCTTCATTTGGAAGTGGGTGAGCTGATCAAAGTAAAGGAGAACTCTTGCTGGACCCTGGAAGGGACCTGCACAACACTAAGGCACTGCTTGTAATGGTTTCTTTTGTTTCCTATTAATACAATTAAGTTCATTTTTCTCAACAAGTTGTTATATATAATTTGTTTCATAAACTCCTTGGTCTTTATGATGAATATGTTTTATTATATGATTTATTCAGGTGCTATGTAATCGTTTGCTTGTTAGTGAATGCAGGTTTCAAAGAGAAGGAGGAGCTCATCTGGATCGGAGAGGCTTGGCTGCTACGAACAGCGTTGGACTAAAGGTATGCTTTAAACACCTGTTTGCATGTATTTTAAATTCATATTTAGGGAAAGATAGTGCTTGATTGTCTTGTTTGTCACTAGAAAGCCTTAGCTTCTAGGGAGGTCGGTTTTGTCCGCAAAATTGACTCTTTCCGCATGACAAAATGGCGACCATACTGGGGAATCCATCGATTTGATTGATTTCTCTTTTGATTTGAGAAAAGTCGATTTATTTCTGGTTTTTGACTGATTGACTGTGAATTTGGGTGGAATAGCTTAGGGTTGAGTTAGTTTTTATTTTTCTTGGTTTTGAGAGCAGTACGCACCCTCTGCGTTAAGCACAGTGCGTACCTGTACGCACTTCTGCTTTGTACACAGAGCGTGACCGCACCTGTGCAAACAGGCTGCCTGTGTACCCTGTCAAAAGTCTAGAAATTTTCCATTTTTTTCCTTTTTACCCATTAGATTTTGTTTATAGTTTGTTTTTTGCTGCCCAGATCCACTGGTTACCTGTCAGAAGTTTTCATCTAAGCTTGTTTCATTAGCATCATGGGTTTTAGTGAAGTTCATAGAAGTTCTAGCCCTAGGTTTGATTTTTGTATTGATCTTGTAGTGACTTTGGCTTTAGAAGTTGTAAAAACCTTGGATATCCCTGGTCTTTTCAGTCTTCTTAGGAGTTGGACCTTTCGTAAAATCCACCTTTGTGAGAAACCTACCTTTGTGTTGTCTCTTTGCGGAATTTCGAGAAAGCTTGTTGGTTAAGCTGTGAATTTCATTCTTAAGAAAAAGAACAAAAGATTTTTATTTTTGTTTTTGATTGGTTTATGATTCTGCATGAACTAGTCCTTGGTTGAATTGTAACTGAGTAAAACATCCTGGAATTATATTTTGTAGACTTTTACCTCATTAGATTTGTTTTTAGGTAAATTTCTCATTAGATTTGCTTTTAGGTAAATTTCTCATTAGATTTGCTTCTAGGTAAATTTCTATTAGATTTTCATAGATTTTAAAATTGATTTTTGTTAAGTAGTTTTACATGCTTTGTTAAAATAGGAAAAATACAAAAATCTCTTTTGAAGAAAAGTTTGTTTTAGTAGCATTTGAAGTCTTTGAAAAGAGAAAGGTAGTTTTCGTGAAATAATTAGTGGTCATGTGTTGTGTGCTTTGGAAAAGATAAAGAGATTGTTTCTTTGATTTTCATTGCCAAGAAAGTTGTTTTTATAAATTTTGCATTCTCCAACTCTCTTAGCTAGGGAATTCATTGAAAAGGAAAGATAGTTTAAATGATCCTAGGTGCATCTTTTTAGTGGATTTGAGTCGAGTCTACACACCATCAGTTTTATCTCCACTACCTTTTGTCCTAAAGAAAAGCCATAAAAATTAACGCTTAAAGTAAAATTAACTTAGTAACTTTTTATTTACTAGGGCTCTGAAACACCAATATAGATCAGGCTAGTGTCTTGGAGTAGGAGAGTAATTAACTCTCCAAGACAGCAAAACCAAACAAGTAGCTCATCTTGTGGTAGGATAAATCCAACTGTTACATTTATGCTCTGGGAAAGCTCCTCTTAAAGGAGAAGCACGAGATCGTGTCCGAACCAGTGAGGGGATCAATCCTCCTTCATTGGGAACGACACCAGATACGCACGTACTACAAACGGTAAACCTCGGATTGACCATTGTCGAGGAGCCTGGGGTCACTTATCGGTAAACCTTGGATTATTGTCAAGGAACCGGCAAGGGGATTGAGCTTGTTACTCTGCCCTTGCGTGCTATCGGATCGTAGACTGTTCCCCCAGGTATATTTGTTGTTGTTTGTGACCTTAGTGACCATTATCTTTAGGGTTCTACCCAAGGCGACGATGGAGGGAAGATCCCACTGTACCTGGAGCAGACATCGGCTAAACTCACTTGGATTTTCTGGGGGGTTCACTTCACTCGAGACAGTTAAAGTGGAGGAACTTGTGCCAGTCTATTCATTAAGCAGGTTGCCGGGGTAACTGTTCCACACGCCACTTCTGTACTGAATTCTGCGATGTTGGATTTCATCACCAACTAGTGTTTTCGGTCCGGAAGGTTACTGTTTGTGTATGGTTTGACGCCCTAGATTCTTTAGGTGTGTGATTCGAATTTGTTTGGTTCTTTAGAGACTTTAGGCAGTTTGCTTGGAGATTTTACTTTGTTTGCGTGTGCAGTAGTTAAAAGTTTTAACTGTGGTTGAATTACCGAGAAAGCCCCGTAGACTACGGGGCCAGTCTCCTGAGGTTGTAACTGTGGCCGATTTGTTGAGGAAGTCCCGTAGACTTCAGGGCCAACCTCCTGAAGACGTCCTGGGTCATTACGAAGGTTTGAAAGTCCTCGTAACTCCTAGTGGCAGTAAAGTAGGTTCACCTGAAGAAGGAGAGTCTTCGTTGGTAGTTCATCCTGATTACCAAACTCTAGAAACAGGTTATAATCCTGAAGCTATTGCAGTTTCCGAGCTTGCTGGTATTTTTTCATCTACTAGTGATATAGGCGAAGAACCTGAGATATCTGAACCTGTTACTCCAACATCGGGGTTAGTCTCTCCAACTTCTAGTGCTCCTAATTCACCTAGGGTAGAAAGAGTCATCACCGAAAATCTTCCTTCTGGTTTGGTAGCTATTGAAGAACTTGCTCCAGAAGAAGAAATAGGTGTCCCTATCCCTGAGAATCAACCTACTATTGATCTAAGGGAGCATGAATCCATTTTTTACAGTCCACCTAGAAGTACTACTTGGTATCTTTCTTTAACTAATTATTTGGACAACTCAGGGTTAAGTTTTTCACCACCTCACGCTCCTTATCCACCTAGAGGTCTTTATACTCCTGTAAATATGTCAGGTCAGTCGTCCATGTTTACTCAATCGCCTGAATCGTTTTTGTACGGTGGTCCTTTTGTTCCCTCTGGGTATCAGTCACTTTCTGGTACTTTTGCGGGAGCATCTCCTCAACCCATTGAACATGGGTTATTAACTGGAAACAATGGTAATAAACTGTTGAGCATAGGAGACATTTACATGATGTCAGGTTCAATTCCCAGTTCTCAACCTCAAGGTAGCCAGTTACTGCCTGGGGGGCAGCCTCAATTAACGCCTGAGGGGCAACCTCAAGGTACACAAATTGTGTCTGGGGGGCAACCTCAAGGACAGTATGTGCCTACGGTACAATACATTCCTCAAGGTCAACCCCAGACTCAATATGTACCCCAAGGTCAACCTCAGTATCAATTTATACCTCAAGGTCAACCCCAGTATCAATACCTACCTCAAGGGTATCTACCCCAAGGTCAGTACTCGAGTCAAGGTTTCCAACCACCCCAAGGTCAGTACTCGAGTCAAGGTTTCCAACCACCCCAAGGTCAATCTTATGTTCAAGGTACGGGAAATGTACCTTTCAATTATCAATTCTACCCTCAATCCAGTTATGGATCTCAATATCCTCAACCTGTTATGGGTCAATACCCCAGAATGAACATAGTGTGGGATCCATCGCAAGTTCAACAGGTATTGCAGCCAAGTGTACAGTTGTCATCTCAAGCTGGACAACCCCTAGTTTCTAGTTCACCCTAGCAACCAGTCCAGTCTAATATTCAAACTTCTATACCTTCGGTAGTTTCTCAGTCTGGGCCTATTGCACCTAGTACTCCATCTCAAACGACTGCTGCAACTACCGCAACATCTGTTCAATCTACCCCACTTGCTTCTGGAGTATCAACAGCTCCGGTTTCTACTGTCTCTGTATCTACTCCTCAGACATCTTTACCCTAGTCTGGATCCACGATTCAAACTACGGTTCAGATGCCTGTAGGACAACCTGGTTTAAGTATGGTTGTCACAAGTCAACCACAATTCACTTATCAACTGTACCAGGGACAGTACCAATACCGTCCTGCTGTCCAGCAGCCAGTTTAACAGTATCAACCGTATCCTGGGTACACTTATCAACAATCACAACAACCCCAGTACGGTCCGGTTAATCCTGGTTTTCCAGGAGGATACAATATCCCGAACGCGATTCCCGTTCCTAGTTATCCTGGATATCCTCCTCCTGGGACTGGTCTCGTGACCCAGAGTTTTAGGGATCCTAATCGGTAGTTACCGTTTATCGCAACTTTGGATTTACCAGACTTGTCGCGCCTAACGAACGATCCAATAAATTATCTTCCGTTTTGGCCGCCAATGCAAAATAAGTTGCCTAGTGACATTCCCAAGTTCGAAGGTAAGTCTGGAGAGGACCCGTCGAATCATGTGATGACTTACCACCTCTGGTGTGCCTCTAACTCCATCTTGGATGATTCGATCCGCATACGTCTTTTCCAGCGTACTCTCATTGGTCTCGCAGCCAAGTGGTACATTGGGTTACCACGGGCCTCTTTTTATAATTTTAGTCAGTTAGCTACCTCGTTTTTAACTCATTTTCAGTTGCCGGTCAGATATGATAATGGCACGGAGTTACTAACTTCATTAAAACAATCAACGTCCACATATATTTCCGATCATATTCATGAATGGAGACGTCGAAGGCAGTTAGTGAAAGTTTTTATCCCGGACCAGATCTTAGCTGAATGGTTTGTTAAATCATTGTTACCGAAGATTACTGAAGACGTAGCTAAGGCCAGATTAGTTACTGAGGAGCAAGTGATTGCTCAAGCGCAGTACCTTGACTTAGTTTATACTCAGTCAGGTGCGTTACACGAAAAGATCCCAGATCTTCCTAAGTCAAATAAAATTGCTGCTGCTCCTTCGGAATCTCATGCCGCTGATGGTATGATTGGTAAGGTGAACACTAAAAGCAAGAAGAAATCCTCAAAGAATTCTTCTCCTATTATAACCTTACCAGACTCCCCGACAGGAGATTCTTCTGCTGAAGTTTCCACCGATATTCACGCTGTAGAGTCATCTACGGCTAAATAAAAATCCGGTGGGAAAAAGAAAGGCAAGAAGAAGAATAAAGCAGACAAAACTCCAAAGGAGAAAACTGAAAAGTCGGAAACCAATGACGAAAAACGCAAACCTTGATATCCTTGTCTTATTTGTGAAGAGGATCATTTTACAAGAGATTGCCCTCATCGGGCAGAGGTTGCGAAGATTGTTAAAGGTTCCCAAACTCCTGTTGTTTTGAAAGATCCATTTCCAAAGCAGGAGAGTAAGATGATAGGTTCTTCCTCGAGTGCCAGTGAAGAACCCATATTGATGATGTCTCATGTAAGGATTGTGACTCGATCGCAAGATTACGGTAGTAAAAGTCCTGTTGATGGCAAAGAAGCAGAATCTTCTCATTCTAGTCCATCAACCTCAGCTCCCGGTTCCGATCCACTATAGATCGAGAAACCTAACCCGGACTTAGTAATCAAACCGCCCGCCAAGGGTATACTTTGAAAGTCTACTTTCAATCCACATGCGAGAGTGGCCCAGAATTATAACATTGTTGAGGACTTAGCTGTTTCACCCTCAGCAATGTCGGCTTTGGAAGTGCTGTAATCATGCCCAGCACAACGCAAATTACTTTTTTCGGCTATAGGAGCTGTTGATGTTCAGGACCCGAACCTAATAATCTTTGATCTAGAAAATAGTACACCGTGTTTCCCTCATCAAATGGCTTTCCAGATCCCAGTGATAGTCAAAAGCAGGCCTATTCATCGGACTGTAATCGATGAGGGAGCTTCCACGTGTATTATGTCAATACAGTGTTGGATATCGCTTGGTTCTCCTTCACTAAATCAATCCCCAACAATTCTTAAGGCCTTTGATGGCTGTGGGTTCCATCCTTTTGGAATTTTACAGGATTTGCCTATAGGGGTTGAAGGAAAAACCGTTAGTCTGGATGTGGAGGTGGTTGATGCCCCTCTAGACTACAACCTTCTCTTGGGTCGAAGTTGGTCTTACGCTATGAAAGTGGTCGTTTCATCGGTTTTTCGAGTAATAAAGTTTCCACATAATGGCAAGATCGTAACAATAGACCAGCTGGCTTATTTTTCATCCGACCCAGCCTCTTCAGAGAGTATTTAGCATGTTGGTAAAACGACTATCCCATACAAGGATGTTGGAGTAGGATTAGTTAAAGATGTCGGTTTACTGGGAACTTTTCCTTTTCCTCCTATCAACGCATTGTCTTCGTTTGCATCCATTCATATGATTACATCAGACACCATTGTTTATGACGATCCTTGGATCATTCCTTCTGAATCTGAGATAGACTCATTTGGTGATGCTATGCCTTTGAGTCCATATGAAATTGCCTATGAAGCCGTGCAGTCTTTTACTGACCCGCGTTCAACCAAAATTGACCAAATGAATGTGGTCTATGAGGAATCACTTTTTACATCAACTTCAGAGTTAATAGCGTTTCCCGAAGTTGTGTCATCTGACGAGCAACTTCGTGAAGTCCTGTGTGTAGACGATTTACCATGGGAAGATCTCCATCACAGATCTTCGTTTTTACTTGAGGATGATCGTTTTGAAAATGATTTCTCATCAATTTTTACCGCTGAATATGTCAAAGAAGCTCAGAATCCAATGAAACATCCTGATTCAGAGCTGAAAATGGGAAACATTTCTTGAACTATTCCCATTGACATTTCAGTCAAGCCCGGAATTGTTGAGAACATTCATATACGTGCCTCGTGTACAGATGACGAAATTCAGACATACAAGGCCCTATTTCAAGAATTCCGCGACGTGTTTGCCTGGTCCTATGAGGAAATGCCAAGAATTGATCCCGCGATTGTTGTCCATGAGATCAAGACTTACCCGGATGCTAAACCCGTCCGGCAACGTTTGCGTCAGATTCACCCATGAAAAGCGGCTGCAATTAAAGCAGAAATTGAGAAGCTGTTGAAAGCAGGTTTCATTTATCCGATCTCGTTAACGGATTGGGTATCGAATATTGTTCTGGTTAACAAAAAACATGGAACAATAAGAATATGCATCGACTATAGGGACATTAATCGAGCTTGTCCAAAGGACAACTACCCAACACCCTATATTGATCAAATAATTGATGATTGTGTCGACAGTGAAATATTTTCCTTTATGGACGGTTTTTCTGGTTACAATCAAATCAATATCCGAGGCTCCTCGACAATGGTTAATCCGAGGTTTACCGTTTGTAGTACGTGCGTATCTGGCGTCGTTCCCAATGAAGGAGGATTGATCCCCTCACTAGTTCGGACACGATCTCGTGCTTCTCCTTTAAGAGGAGCTTTCCCAGAGCATAAATGTAACTATTGGATTTATCCTACCGCAAGATAAGCTACTTGTTTGGTTTTAATGTCTTGGAGAGTTAATTACTCTCCTACTCCAAGACACTAGCCTGATCTATATTGGTGTTTCAGAGCCCTAGTAAATAAAAAGTTACTAAGTTAATTTTACTTTAAGCGTTAACCCATGCACCGTTGTTGCATCCTCCCAATTACAACCAGGATTACTTTTTGTATCTCGCCGCCTCCCATTCCACCATTGGAATGGTCTTAGTTCAAGAAGACGAATTCGGAACGGAACATGTGATATATTACCTTAGTCGGACGTTAAACCCAACTGAGCTAAAATACTCACATGTGGAGAAATTGGCATTGGCAGCCGTTCAAGCTGTCCAATGTTTTCGTCACTACATTTTACTCCATAAAACTACAGTCATTTAAGATTGCAACCCTATGATCTACATTTTGACTAAACAATTGCTAGGGGGCAAGTACTCTAAATGGATTTTTATCCTGCAGGAGTTCGACTTGGAGTTTGAGAAATCTAAGTCTAAGAAATCTTTAGTTTTTGCAGAGTTAATGTGTGACTTCCCGCGTGCTGACACAGAAACTGTGGCAGAGGAGCCCATTGCGGACGAATCTTTGTTTCTAATCAGCACTTTATATCTGTGGTATGGGGATATCATCGTCGATCTCCAGACCCAATCCTTTCGGCCCGAAGTTTCAAAGTCGGAACGTCGGAAAATTCGATTCCAGTCCCAACAGTACAAAATTATTGGAGATACTCTTTATTGCTGTGGGGCAGACTTGGTTTTCCGACGTTGCTTAACTCGCGAAGAAGCTGAAAGGGTTCTGAATGACTGTCACTCTGGAGCGTGTGGCGGTCATATGTCTGGGTATGCCACAGCCCAAAAGATATTGCACGCTGGCTACTTATGGTCGTCCTTATTTAAAGATTGTATTACTGCGGTCCGGAAATGCCACAACTGTCAAGTGTTTGATCGAAATATGTGCGCTCCACCTGCTCCTCTCCACCCTATAATTGTCGTTGGTCCTTTTGCCAAATGGGGTATCGATTTTATTACATGTAACCCTCACTCGGCCAGGGGGCATGCGTATATCATCCTTGCGGTAGATTATTTTACTAAGTGGGCCGAGGCGATGCCTACATTCGAGGCAGACGGCAAGACAGCTACAATTTTCGTATTCAATCACATAATTGCTAGGTTTGGTGTCCCACAAGCGATAATCACTGACCATGGGCGCCATTTTCGAAACGTTATGATGACAGAACTTACAGGCCAGCTTGGTTTGCGTCACGATAGCTCAACTCCTTATTATCCACAAGCGAATGGTCTGGTTGAGTCCATCAACCAAGTTTTGATTATCATGATCCGACGAATCATTGGTATTCATCGGTCGAATTGGCACAACATGTTATTTTCCGCGCTTTGGGCGTATCGAACCTTAGTGAAAACATCAACAGGGTTCACTCCTTTCCAACTAGTTTATGGTTTGGAAGCTGTGCTGCCCATTGAATGCGAGATCGCGTCACTGCAAATGGCCATCGAGTTATTTCCAGCTACTTCCAAAGAGGAAAAGTGTTTATTATATTTAGCTCAATTAGATGAGACTCGACGTGATGCTGCATTGGCGATCGAGACTCACACAAAACGTATGAAAGCTCAGTATGATCGAAATGTGACCCCTCAAAATTTTTCGGAAGGAGACCTAGTGCTATTATATGATTAAGCTAATGATAAATTAGGTGCTGGAAAATTCATTCCTATGTGGCATGGGCCCTATATTGTCAAGCGAAAGCTAGCAAAAGGGGCCTATGAGCTGGTAGACTTTGACGGGGACTCTTTGGGTAAATCCAGAAATGGACTTTACCTAAAGAGGTATTATGCTTAAATGATGGGTATGGAGATTTTAGTTAGGTTAGGTTTTTCTTTCTAGCTGGTGTGTTTGTTAGTTTAGACAGTGTGCTTAGCTTAGAAAGTGTGTTTTTCGTCGTTATTCTGGCTTATCTTGGTTTTACTCTTGATATTGCAGATGTCGATGCCTCTCCAAACATACATTGGGTTTGCTAATGGTGCTTGTCGTAGTACACGGAATATCTCTTCCGCAGCTTGGGTTATCTATTCACCCTCTGACGAGTTAGTTTCTATGCATGGGGTGAGCCTCGGTCAAACAACAAACAACATTGCCGAGTACAGTGCAGTGATTGAGTTATTGTCTGAATCTATTTCATTCGGGATTCGGAGTTTGATATGAGGTTAGATTCTGAACTCGTTGTATTACAGCTTAATAGAGTGTATGCCATTAGAAATCCAGTGTTATTAAGGTTATTTTTGAGAGTGTGTCTCTTGGAACGTGAATTTGATTACATTGAATATCAGCATATTCCAAGGTCTTTAAATACATTAGCAGATGCAATTGCTTCTCGAATGTTAAATAGACATTTTCAATAATCATACATGTAAATTTAAAAACATTTCATCACACATGTTCAACAGATAAGCTGGTAATAATGATATATATAGATAGGAGTGTGTCAAAAAATACATCGTCTTCGATCATAGGTTGAAAAACACCTTATGATCGGCAAAAATGATAAGTACAAAAAACCAAAATGTCACATGTGTCTACAAAACGACCATCCAATCACTAGTGATGATCTCTATATGACACCACTGCACAGGCTACCCTACACAAGAACCTTCTAAAAGGTCCTGGGACTGCGACTACATAGCGCTGAAGCCTGATAGGAATATCGTCTATAGTAGTCTCCAGTATATCTGCTGTAAGACGCTCTAGGTCTTGTTCCAACTCAGCTAAAGTCTCTGTGGCCTCGTCCTGTGGGGTCGGTGCCGCTGCAACTGGTAGTCTCCTCTCAAAAGGCCGGAGATTGGCTGGACGACGTGGGCCTACATCTGCATTTTGAAAATTATTACTATCAGTTTTGAGACGATATAAAAACAAAAAAAAATAGATAGTTTAAAAAACTTGTGGAAAATGAAGTTACCTGTGTCATCCCATTGTTCTCCCGGTGGAAGAACCATGTTCGGATCTCCACGAAAATCAAATCCGGCATAAGGAAAATCTTGTATAGAAAAGACCTGATCCTCTAACCAGTGAAAGTACTCCGGAGTAAATCGGACAACCTCCATGCCCTCATCAGGATGACGGGCCATAACCGCAACCCATCGCATCAATTTGGGCTCTCGGGGAAGCCCAGCCTCAACAGTGAGCTGCTGTGGGATCAGCATCGAAACCCTCTCTAGGCCAAAACTCACAACTAAAGGCCCATAACCAAAAGCCTTTAGCTGTCTGTTTTTGGCTCTAGTCAGTTGGCCCTTTAAATTGGCCAACACAGCATCACACCAGTTGAAAATGGTACCTCAATAGTAATCAATCGCCATCCGCATCTGGGATCCAGTGGCAATGTGTAAACCGGCAGCCTCGCAAAGTCTGGTAACTGTAAAAGCAATCACCATAAGTTCAGGGCGGGATATAGTTTTGATCTCTATCCCCTTCTCCTGAGACTGAGTGTTACACCACTCTAGTCGGAGACTAGCGATGGACTCGCCACCCGGCCTAGTCCCGAACAGAGTCAAGTGTTCGCCTCTCTTGGGCAAACCAGTGAGGAAGTAGATATCTGAGGGCTCTATCTCGAGATGGTGCCCTCCAATATAAAAACACTGGTCCTGAACGTTCCATCTTTCTACCAGCCACTCTAGAAAGTGCACTTGGGCCCTCATGCCAGGTATGGCCCAGTATTTGTAAAGGCCGCATGCCTTCAAAGCATCAATGGATGGTTGATGACTAATGGTGGCCAAATCAACATCTTCGTGCTCTCTCTCACGCCAATCAAGCATGGTGAACAATCTACACACCAGAAAACATCCATTAGAATCCATCAAATCAAAAAAAATTGGTCCAATTTGGAGAATTTGGGGTTTGAAAACGCTTTGCGCGGAGTACGCACCCCGCCTTTAGGAACAGAGCGTGCGTATGCAGGTTCCCTTAAGGCAAGGTGCGTACGCCTGGCATTTTCCCAACTGAGAAAATGTCGGGGTACGCGGGTCCCTAGTGTGGCACCTGCGTACCCCGAAAGGCGGATCTTGAAACCCCAAAGCCTCTAAAAATAAAATCTAGGGCCTAAAAACAAATTCTAAATGGATGAAAATGAAGAGGAGGATGTTGTAGAATACCTAAAAGAGACGGCGTTCGATTTCGACGGTCAGATTCTCTGCAATGTCCACGGGAAGTTTCTTGCCAAAAGCCCTTTTTCTCTCATCAACAGTAAAATGGTAAAAATGAATTGGTAAAAGCCCTTTTTATAGGTTTTTTGGGTAAATAAATGGTAAATTTGTTTATTTTTCACCATGAATAGGTATTTTTCAAAGTATTTTTATCTATCTTAAACAGGTATGAGTAATGTGTTGGTTTTTGTGCAGGATAAAGGATTTTCAGGGAAAATTGTCATTTTTTACAAACAAAAACATCAGAGTCATCTTTAAGCCCTTTTCTGACTCCTAAAACATGAAAAGATTGCCGAGCATTTCTTTTACACTCGTTAAAACGGAATTAAAAGACGGTCCTCTTATAGCCCTTTTCTGACCGTAAAAACATGAAAAGATTGCCAGATTTTTGTCATTTCAAATTCGATATTGGAAATAAAACGATGTGTTGTTGATCGCTTTTTACTTTTCAGATCAGAGACACTAATCATGAAAGTACTCCTTGGTCGTAAAGATCAAGCGGTTCTCTCAAGTATTATTTTATACTTTTTCGGGCTTGGGAGACACAAATTTACGAAAAAGGTCAACCCTGAAGTCTTCTTAAGTTTTTCAGACTCTCTAAAATTGAAAAACGCCGAGTTTCTCCTATATTGCACTCGTTAAAATTTCACAGTAAAGGACCTGTTCGATTACAAACAGGAACAGACCACTCCTTCTTAGGGTTCGAATCTAAACTAAGTTGGACTCATCTGAAGGATGAGCTTATAATCAAGCATATGTTATCCTCCTCAAGCTTGTAAAAAATAAAGAGGTACTTGCCAGAAATGGTGGGGGAAAAGAGAGGAAAATGAGCCTATTTGTTATCCTTTGTCTCAGAAAAACCTTATCACCACTCTTGAACACGACACTTTTCATTCACCTGGGTTGGGAAATCCTTTGCCTAACAGTTGATCAAACCACATTGAAAATCTTCAGCTGGTTTCTGGGTATTAACTTTGGGTCAATTGTTACCAAGCCATCTGTTGTGTCGTTATGTGTTCAAGAGGTCACTGCAAATAAACCATTCATCTGCAAAATACCCGTCATCCATCTTGACCATCCTTGAGTCAGTCCTTACAGCTACATTTCTTCAAAGTGATCTATGATTTCGTGTTGTGGGCTTGCCTGCAATGGGTCGCTTTCTATCGACATCAGCACATTATCTAGAAAGATGACCTAGAAATCATCAGTACCTTGAAATCTGCATGCATCAATGGCAGGTTTCTCGCCTTTGACGACAGTTTACATCATTGACTTTCGATCGAAGGATTCCGTGACATGTTCGACATCAACACATTCATTCACATCTCATGGATTGTACTGGGTACTTTGAGAACCATTGACATCACTGGTGGTCTCTCTCACACTTGTTAACAGATTACATCATCGACTGGTAATCAAGTGGTTTCTACCATGTTCGACATCAACTCATTTATTCGCATGGATAGAATCGTACTATTTCGGGAAGTAGAAATGAAGACCCTGGATCTAGTTTCCACCATCCAGGCTGCGAGGATTTTTGTATTCATTATACAGTAGACTAACCATAAACAGATGGCTGCGTCCATACTGTGTCTACATGAGTCTATGATTATGATGTACTGCGAAATCATTCCTATATCAGAGCAGTAGTTAGTTTGTTAGTTAAAGTTTTCAATCTGAGTATGGGAATGCCTACCTCAGTGATGATATGATCTTATATATGTATTTTGTATTGAATATTTGCAGGTTCCGACTAGGCTCTCCACAAGATAATCCTTGAAATGATAAAGTGCTTCACCCTTCCTAGATGATATGAAACCCTAATCTACTATAGGCTTCGCACTTTAGGGGGCAATCTGTTACACTAAAATTTGTCACCATGACTATTTGCAGTCAGTATGGCTCCATCAACTGTCATACTGTCCTCCTTGGCAAGTCTTATACCTCTGCTCCTCATGTCAAACTCCAAGAAAGAGAGAAAGTCCTTAAAAATTCAATTAACTCTGGTTACGCAGTTTCTCTTAGCCTTACCTGCGTGTACACACCTCAAGTTCATAATACCTGCGTACTTGTACACTCTGTCTGTAAAGGGGTGGGTGCGTACTCCTGTAAAGGTCAAAAGGCGCGAGTTTTACTTCAAAAAAGTTACTTGTGGTCGAATCTAGAGCATTCTAGAAGATGGTTTGACGTGGATTGAGCGCCTCCAGATGGTTCATGCATCCCAAAGAAAGAGGGGCTTATCCCATTGATGGTGGACCTGATTAACTTCCTCCAAAGCATTATAAATACAGGCATTGGGCCAGAGGGAGGGGAGGTTTAAAGCTGAACATTCCTAAGGGTAGATGCTGCTGAAATTAGGACTCCCTTTTAGAGCTTGAGAGGAGAGATTCCCATCCTTTCTTAGCTTCATTTGGAAGTGGGTGAGCTGATCAAAGTAAAGGAGAACTCTTGCTGGACCGTGGGAGGGACCTGCACAACACCAAGGCACTGGTTGTAATGGTTTCTTTTGTTTCCTATTAATACAATTAAGTTCATTTTTCTCAACAAGTTGTTATATATAATTTGTTTCATAAACTCCTTGGTCTTTATGATGAATATGTTTTATTATATGAGTTATTCAGGTGTTATGTAATCGTTTTCTTGTTAGTGAATGCAGGTTTCAAAGAGAAGGAGGAGCTCATCTGGATCGGAGAGGCTTGGCTGCTACAAACAACGTTGGACTAAAGGTATGCTTTAAGCACCTGTTTTCTTGTATTTTAAATGCATATTTAGGGAAAGATAGTGCTTGATTGTCTTGTTTGTCACTAGAAAGCCTTAGCTTCTAGGGAGGTCGGTTTTGTCCGCAAAATTGACTCTTTCCTCATGACAAGAGGCTCTAGGTGTAAAGAAATATCATGGAAGGATGGATCAATGAATCTAAGGAGTCAATGAAGCATTGAGTCAAGTGTAAGTTGTGTCCTTCGGTCGTAGAGTAGGAGAAGGCTCTGCAGCTGAGTGCGCAGGGCAGGTCAAGTCTATAACTAGTTGGAAGCATTAATAAAGAGAAGTTTTACCATATTTCTATGTATCTTTTCCTACTTATTCATTGAAATATATTGGGTATGAATTGAAACTTTACTATTATGTTGTTGCGCGAACTTATATAAATGTGTTGATTAATTAAATATAATAAAAGGTAATTATTTACATGAAGATAACTAATTGTCATAAGAATATAAGTAAGATCCACTGTGTGACTTGGAGAAACAGTGAAAATTACTACTTCAGCAGTGTGAAAGCCCCATAACCCCTGGTTAGGGCTGCCTGAAGTCAAATATAACAAGGGCACGAAGACCTCGCAGGTAAGGAAAGTGTACAAAGTGACCTGCGCGAAGGTACTCACAGTTGGACCAAATCAACCCCTCATACATCTCAAGAGTGCAAAAACCTGGTTCCTGCACCCTCCCACACTGCTTCGGGTGAGACTTTAGTCGATGCTACGTGGACTATTGCTGAAAGGGCCATCAATATAGGGATTTGATTGGCTATTTAACTCCAAACCTGGGTCAGGCCCCAACAAGACAACAAATGCTTCCGTTGCCGGGACTAGAATCTGCACAGAGATGTCTGATGTCATATCACTGGAATCCAACTAAGAAAGAAATTGAAGAGTGGTTGGATAGGAAGGTTCATGAGTTCACGGTGCAAGAGAACAGGAATCCACAACTATCAAAGGAAAATTGGTTAGACTGCTACTTGTACAAGGAAATCCATGAAATTTTCTTCGCATCCTTCCCTCCTAAGCTATACGAGTGGATCGCGAAGCTAGAAGATAGCCAAGGAAGGTAGAGACTCGATAATCCTATTGTATGGAATCCAGAATTGGTGCACATATTGGAAGCATCATAGGATAAGATCATGCGCTTTGTTGATCACTGGCTCGATCGGATTATAGGAGGATTCATTACTGAGTTCGTGGTAGATACTTCAGTCAGCTATAGCAAGGTAGAACGACGCTTTATCAAAGGACCGCAAGGTAAGTATGTTAAGTCTCTAAACACTTGGATTAAAATGATACTATGTGAAAACCAAATTATGTGAATACATTGATGTTCGGGGCCACACGAAGTGGAAGAATTTACAGAACAAAGGAAGTGCAGAACTAGAAACTAGCCCCTTGATTTAACCTTCGTGAGGGGGTGAGGAAGAGCTCGTGAAGATCTCATCAAGAAGTGGGGTCAATTTGATAAGGTAGAGGATTGCACGCATGCCACCCCCACCTACACCACCACCAGTGTCACCGCCTTCACCCCCATCTTCACCCATACCACATCCACCACCACTGCGAGTTGATATGGAAAGTGCGATAAAGTTGCTCGTATTCAAGGGAATAGGAAATGAAGATCTAGACTAGTTTTGGTTTGTGATAAGGGTTGTATGGGAAGCATGGGGAGTTACATATGATAATATAAAGAACGTGACGTTGCTGAGTGCTCTACAAGATCACACGTTGACCTAGTATATTAAGTATTCTAATGACAATCCGAATGCGAGGGTTGCAGATATCCAAATGGCATTGAAAAAAGAATTTAGCAAGCCAAAGTCAAAGCCAGAGTCGATCATTGGGTTCAAGGAGATCACAATGCTACCATAAGAGACTCCTTGGGAGTTGGATCGGAGATTGAAGTGTACAATTTGCGAAGCCAGTATGACTTTGACAAATGGACAACATCACGAATAGTTTGTAGCATTGCCAACGCCGCATTTAAGGAATGCATTGTCACAATAGAGGTTAATGACTCAGGCAGAGGCCTTTGAGATCATGATGAGAATGCTGGAGACCCCTATACAGGATCCAAACCTAGGAGTTCATCAAATCCATGTGCAATTGAAAAATTTATGACGTGAGATGCAGAGTTTGAAGAAGACAGGACAACCTTCCCAAAGGTGCGTGAGGACATATCGTGTGTTAAATTTAAGCGTCAGGGTCATGACAAGGACCATTGCCTGGTGTTCGTGAATTACCTCGTGGGAGGAGGGTCGATCCCGTTAAGACCAGAGGCACAAGCACGACCTAGAGTGGTGCTTGATTTGTGGTGCACGATTTGTTAAATAGGGGGAAAGCATATTACAGACAACTGTCATCTGTTGTAGAAGTACACACAGAATTTGCAATAGTTGTTCTGTAATTTTTGTAGATCAGTGGGACATGATGAGTGCACCTATAGAAGCTATGATCTGATGATGGATAGGACTCCCACCTATAGAGTTCAAACCGAAACGCAGCCCCTTGACCAGAACATAGGAATGGCACGAATTAGATTTCAAGGGCGCAGACGAGGCTGAGGTGGAGGAGGACCTGGAAGGGGTCAGAGAGAGCTTATATGTTACAATTGTGAAGGGCCAGGACATTATGCCCATGATTGTACGAATCCAACGTGGCCATGATTTCTATATTGTGCGTTGTTTCACCATGAGACAAAGGATTGTCCTACACTGATAGCTAGGTTACATGACAAGGTAGCACTTCAACCTCCATCGACTCAGACCCTGTAGATGATGAGGTCTAAGCCACGCAAGGAAGACCCTAACGTGAATATTGTGCTCCAAAGTGGAATTATCACAGGGGATGATAAAGGTACGTAGCCTGAAGATAGTACTTGGGTTCGCAAGGCTCCGATGAAAGAACCCGAGTTTTATTTGGAGCGTGCTAAGGAAACCTTCATGAAAGCCAAGAAGAGCTTTTCTTGTGCCTCCACTCCAGGAAGCACAGAAAAACCAGAGCTGGAAATGGATCCATCGATGCTCACAACGTTCCTGGAAACATGCATGAAGCTACTGCGTGATTGTAAGGTTGTAAAAGGATTACAGTAACTCATTAATAGATGCACTAGGACCGCACCAGGAGAACCACGCATAGTCCAAAATATTGGAAAGCACGCGACAAGGATGGGAAGAGAAATGAGGTTGACCGCGTAGATTATGGAATATGAGATGGACCAAGTGATTCTGGATCTAGGATCAGACATGAACGTTCTGCCGAGGCAAACCTGGGAGTGCATGGGAAGGCCTACGCTTGAATGGTCTCCTATCCAGCTACCAATGACGAACAAGCAAAAGATAATACCTATGGGGAGATTGAAGGGAATCATAGTGGATATTGAAGGGGCGAGCACGCTAGTAGAATTCGAAGTGATAGAGATTGTAGATGACAGCAATCCTTACACCATGCTATTAGGAATATATTGGGCCATTGACATGAATGGAGTGATAAACCTAAAGAAGTGCAAGATGATCTTTGAGAAAAATCCCTATGCATAGTTGTCCCTTTGGACCCTGCAGAAGGATCATGCTACACAGAGCCAGTGCGTGACTATGAAAGCGATGGCAACTTAGACTACATCTACAAGATAACCACATGCGAGAAACACTAATTAAATCCCACTGTGGATGGAGGGATCTCATGGGAGCGCGAAAACTCTTGTACATCGAATTCTGATGAAGAGATAGAATGATGGTAGAACTGGTTACATGAGGTAACCACACTGAACTATAACATGATGATGAGATCGTTGCTCTGCATAGCGATAGAGGTAAGGGATCTGCCCACTTATGATGGGTTAAGTGAGGTAGATGTTTTTTTGAACAGGTTTGAAAGAGAAGTGCCAAAACAACAATGTTTTGAAGCTTTGAAATGGGTACTGCGTGCTACGCCCGCGAGGTGGTGGGGTACGCACCGAGGAAGCTTTGAGGACTAGCGCAAATGCAGGAGAATGATGCACATGCATTTTGGGAAGCCTTAGATGCGTCTAACTGACAAGTATGACGAACGGGATGATCCACATGTGTACCTTGCCAAGTGATCAAAAGTCTATGGGGAAGAGTCGCAACCTGAGTGGGTGCACCTATTGTGTCATACCCTAGATGCTATACCCATGAATTGGGGTATAGAGACAAAGTTGCGCCATGGGATGAGTGAATGTGTATCCTACCCGAAGGGTTCCTATTAACCTTCACTTTTGAGGATCGTTGTTGGGACACTGTTGATGACGCGCTACAAGTAGTAAAAGTAGCCATCTTCAAGATACCCCAGGAGCCAATAGAATTGGTTCAGCCTGAATGTGCTACTCAACTAAGCTACGCACTAGAATGTTATAATGTAAACATTGAAGAATACGATGAGGATCCATGAAAAGTTAAGATTCCAAAAACTGAAGGCCATCGTAAGGTTCAAGGACCACTAATTGAAGACCCTGACATAACTGCTTGTTGGCTTGTTGGGGCCTGACCTAGGTTTGAAGTTGATTTAGACAAACAAATCTTGGTACTACTGGCCCTTACGCAACTTTCCATGGAGAACGGACTGAGGTCTCACCCGAAGTAGTATGGAAGGGTGCTAGAACCAAAATTCTGTACCCTAGAGATGTCTGATGGTTTCAAGTGGTCCGCATTTGTGCACGTTGCTATGCACACTTCCTTGTACCTCGCAGCCTGAGATACTGCCTTCGTGCAGGCCTACTCGGGGGCCAAATAGTGGTATTACCCAAGCCCTTACTAATCACCCAATATTAGTTGATTAACTTAGCTTATTTGTGTGCTTTTAGTTATACTCAACAATATTCACAATTCATACAAGTGCATGCAATAAATAAATAGTATAATTGAAAATGATATCAAACATGTAATAACTCAGAACAGATGCATAGAATTGGCAATAAAAATTTCCTTATTAATCTCTTCTCCAGTTACAGACTCAAATCTACCCTGCGCACTCAGCTGCAGGGGTCCGCGCACTCAGCTACAGACTCTACTAGGCCTCTATGCACTCAGCTGTGGAGCCTCTTCCAACTACTATGACCCAAGACACACTTAGACCCTTCTTTTATGCTTCACTGTCTCATTCTACCCAGTAGATTCTATTCCCTAATGATCTCATATCTTTTCAACTCAGAGCCTCGCTCTATTTATACAATCCCATGGTCGGCGGACTATGGTAGGCCAACATTACATTCAAACTTAGGGCATACAGCCTTGTGACTCTAACATACATTTCGCACCGACAATTCACGGAGCTTTACAATAATATCACTCAAAACTTGGGATTTGAGCCCCAAAACATGTTGTGTGGGGATTCCATGCCCAACAGGCCCCCAACACAAACATCGTGACTCACCCCCAATTCACTTTGTCAGCGCGACGATCTTGCTGCAAAGTCCCTCATCCTAGTCTCGAACTATCCTGATATCTGCAGCACACTAAGCTACTACTTGTTGAACCTGCTGCATCCGTTCTTCTGAGACATCTGTGCCCGGCGTACTGCCCTGCATCTGCGCATGCATCCCCTAAATGTGCACGAGCTCCCCTTCAATATTCACAGTGATTGTGAAGGCTTCATCAATCCATGGTTGAACGCACGCTTTGAGAACTGCTTCTTTTAATGCCTTGCCTTGCTGCATCCTCGCAAGTCACTGAGTGAGGACTACCGTCTATGCAATTCCTTTGATGTTATCATATTTATGTTGGAGTTCGCATGCCTCTATCTCTAGGCACTGGATGTTGTGGTCCTCCTGCAAAGTCGTAAGGGCCTCAAGTGCCTGTTCCAAAATGTTGGTATAGTCATGCACTACACCTCCAATTTCTTCGAATCCTACTGTGATAGCACTAGCGCATTGTTCTCGGACTTCCAGGGGAGTGGAAGGTTGCGCCTTCAATCACAACTCGGCAATCTGAAGATTCAACTCCAGCTAAGCCTTTGTCATCTCTTCTCTGGCCTTGCGAACTCCAATTGCCAAACTGTGGATCCGTACTTTTGCCGATAGATCTGCTGCGATGGCCAGCTTCGAGACGTGTCAGCAAATGTCATCTGTCGTATGCACCAACTGTTGATTCCGCGACACCAATTCGTTGCACTGCAAGCTGAGCTATTCTATATTTATTTTCTACTCACTAAGAACCTAGATCGCGCAACTCTCCCTGGCCCGCAACTCTGCCATTATCACATCTTGTAATGGATACAACGCTTCCCCAGGAAGAGCAGCCAGATTAAGGCCAAGGCCTTTCATCATGCTAATCGACAATTGATTCATTGCATTGGATGAAACTAGAGCACCCTCTGGCAACACTACTATATTTTCCATCCTTGCGTGTAACATCTATTCTGATGCTAAAGTTCCTACTGTGACGTGTGTTGACAAGGTACCTTCCTGAGGGGGTCACACCTTTAACTCCTGCAGCTGTACAGTGAGGGCCCCCAACACAGTTTGATGCTCCTACATGAACTCCTGAAGTGCTTCACTTGTGACATCGTGGACCATCTCTCCAATGTCATGGAGATCACCTTCGGTTAAGGTGATCGGATCAATGGCAAGGCCTTGACCTTCTTCCTTGGGCCCGATCTCTCTGCGATGTGCAGGTGCTTTAACTGTGTGGACGCGGCCCTTGGGTCCATGCTCCCTTCTGCTATTTCTTTTTCCTCTGCCTCCTGACCTGAGGATGTTGCTTGGCCTTCGTCTGCCTATGTTGTTGTTTCCTCTACTACCTATGCTACTGCTACTGCTTCTGCGGCCTTCTTCTATTCTGCAACTTTTTGTGCCACCTCTCATGCTGCCCTTATGTTAGCTGCTGCTTTTTCGTTCCACCTTTTCTCTACCAATTGAGTGACGTTCAACTTAGCATTGTCCTTTTTCTTCTGAGTTTTCACCTTCTCCAGTTCTGCTAGGTCTGGGGTGCGCCATTCGGGAGGCCATGTCTCCAAGACTATAAAAATTACACCATCAGTGGCTACAAACAGTAGCTTCATCCACTGCTTCGTGGAATCCTTTCGCGCTTTGATATAGATGTTGTGCATATCAACTTTGAAATATGCAAAATTCTACAAACTATTGTGCACCATAGGTGATAGGCGTGGCCTCCGTATGCTCGCCTCCATGAGCACCCAAAAAAATTTCATGTCACAAATCCATTTCGCATCCTCTGTGGCCTAGAGCAAAGCATACTTTACAACCTCGGGTAACTCTCTTTCAATGTTGGGGAATTAACTGTCCTCTGATATTTCTCCCACTACTAGCAATATGGATAATAGCAACCACGCGTAGTGGAAGCTTTTACCCTATTCCTGGGCTTCGCAGCAGTTTGTCAAAAATTCCTCACAGAGGAGTTAAGACTAGTTGAATTGGACCTCCCCCACGCACTTCTCAGCCAATACAACCATCGGCGCTGGTACCTCATCGGCACGGAACTTTCTCATAATTTTACTGGCCAGGATTTGAGTTGCTAAACGCACCCCCTTTTCCTTGATGCTGGAGATGGCGGGGTCCCTTTTCTTCTTCTCCAGCTTATATTTTGCCTTCATGGCTTCTGCAAGAGCCAAATCACTACCTCTTCCGGCTATAGTCACGGGGTCCTTTCCTTTATAGGGGAGCCATGAAATACGGTGAATGATGTCTACTGTGACATGAATAGGCTCCTCCAGCCATAGATACCCATCATGCGCCAAGTAGAGCAGCTGACTGATGATGAAAATGGTGATGGGCGTGTGGTGGAAATGTGGTATCCATAATAAATGCAGCAACCCTTCCTTTTCCACATCGCGTAGCCATTTTTGTGGCTCTAAGGTTATCACTGCCCCCTTAGTATTTTGCTTCATCAGATTCTTGGTCTCTAACTATGGGAACTTCTCGTAGTCTGGGAGGTCCCAGTCTTCAAATTTCATGGTTGGCATGCGGCCTAAGTTCATGCCCTCAAATACAATGCGATTGTGGAGGAGCAAGGTCTAGAGTGAACTCTTCATTTCATCCAGATCCTTCATTACTTTAGTTTTCCCTTTCCGTGGAGGGACATACGCAGGCAGTTTTGTTGCAGAGCGCAACAGTTGGATATCGTCCTCTACATCTTCTTCTTCTTCTACTATGATGATCAGGGCCTGAAAGTCTTCTTCTTAATCATATTTTTCTATTGTGACTGCTTTCCCCTTCTCTTCCATGGATAGTTTTTTGTGTCATGGATTGCTCAGGGACATGTGTGCTGGACCCATTGCCTATTTATCCTTCTTGGGCCTCGGTGCTCGCGGTGATTTGGGGATTTCTGTCACCACTCTGATGCCTTCTGGAACATCCACCACCATATGGGTCTATAGAGCCTCGTCGGCAATTACCTCTTCAATTCCCAACCAATCCTTAGTGGCCGTCATCATCTCTAGGTTGTATTCTATCTCTCGTGAACTTGGGGGCTCAATTATCGCTCGACTCTCAATGCTCTATGCTCTACTTAAGCGCTCAGTTCTCAAATGACCAAGTGTTGTTCACTGGCCAGCCCTTTGAGTTTTATAGCACCTTTCGAATTTGAATTCAACAGCTTCCCCAAATTTCGGGCCATTAATGATTTCTTGGCGGTAGATTTTCACAAATCTTTCCCATAACTCGCATCTTAAATGCCTGCTTCCCGCTCCATT
Source organism: Pinus tabuliformis (assembly GCA_031772625.1). Lineage (NCBI taxonomy): Eukaryota > Viridiplantae > Streptophyta > Pinopsida > Pinales > Pinaceae > Pinus > Pinus tabuliformis. The sequence continues at coordinate 10,384,041 of CM062812.1, forward strand.
TGGCCTCAAATCGAACATTCCATTGTGAGTAGTGACACCAACGGTCACTTCCTAGCCCTCCATACATAGTCGTGAACCTTGTGACGTTCCAATTCTGCGTGCATCTCCAGTATCGCGCAGCTCCGAGGCATAGTATTTTATGGTCCTGCAATCCCTTTCAACTGCCTCGAGGGCTAAGACTATTCTTCCTATGGCTAGTCAGGTGGTTGCACCACCTATGTAGGGCTCCATCCCATCCTCCAACATGGTTCATGAAGAATCCCCATCTTCACATTCTACTATTTGCAATGCGCTACCTTGGTCACTACGTTTGGCGATATGCAGTCCAAGCCAAGGCAGTAGGCTAACCAGCACACGCCGATAGTTTTTCAATTTGTCAGTATGATCTTACGCACCTTGCCTTAATATCCTCGATTTTGCGATGAGAAATTCTTCCTTTATTTCATCTTCCAGCTTCTTTACCTTCGCGTCCATCAAGGCGGTTTTCTCGCTTAGCCATACCCAATCTTTTTCAAGTTTGCGGAGTCTAAAGTTTCCCCGTCGGATTTCTTCCTCAAGTCCTATATGTTCTGTTTCTTGCAGCTATGTTATTTCTTCATTCCAGGCTTCATGCACTGTCAATATATGGGTGTTGTTATGTGTTAGCTACCTATACCAATAGGTTTCATATTTCATGAGTGGCAATGAAAAGGTCCAAATATGCTCTGCTTTGATGATGCAAAGATCACATATTTCCAAGAGAATATAATCTGTGCTTATAGCTTGATGTGGACTCAAATTTTGATGGATGGTCCAACAGCCTAATCTGGATCATGCCATGTTTTGAATTTTCAGTTTTAGAATAGAGAAAGAAGTCTGTCCAAACTGTTTAATCTTGGCAGACAAGTAGTTTAGGTAGAGAAGAAAAGGCTCCCGACAGCTTAATCTGGGACCTTGGAAGAAATAAGGGTAGAAGTAGATAGAAAAAACAAAAGAAAAAAGCCAAAGAAAAGAAAAGGCAAGTAAGGGTCTGCAAGCCTAAGTGCACCCTCCAAGAAAAAACAAAAAATGCTAGGCAAGTAGATGGGTAGGCAGTTGGGGGTTGCAGAAGTATCATTCCTTACAATTGAAGGTATGCTAACCTATTTTCACAAAGCAAAGTCAATGGATGGAGAAGTCTTCTTCTCTATCAGGTTTCAGCAGGCAAAGAAGCATGTCTAACTTCCCACTTATTCCCTTTCCCATTCATTACTAATATCCCCTCATCAGTTGTGATTCATGAAACAATTCATGGTTCTATGGTGGTTCTTAGTCCTATTAAAAGCCACATTTCTTGTCTAAAACTATTTTCATTTTGATCTACTCCTTAAGCTAAGTTATTTTCAAAAAAAAGCTTAGTCTTATCTCCCCTCATCCACTCCTTTCATCCATATTAACCCCAACTCTATTACATAACTCCCCTATATTTCCCTTTCCCCTAATATTATAACACCATGGTGTATAAACCCCAAATTTTGTATAAATATCCCTCCCCTTGGCATTATAGCCAATAAATCCTCTGTCAGGGATCAAATTGGCATTTGGTCACTTTGTTGAACCTAAGTCTAACCCCCCCCTCCTCTGAATTTATTTTTCCCTTTAAAACCTTCATTTACCAAGAAAACCTTATAAAAAGACCCATTTTACCCATAAACCCCTTTGAAATTGTGAAATAACCCAAAAACCCACCTTTTGCCGCTTAAACCAAAGTATCCGCCCGCATTGTTATATTTCCCAAATACATTGAAAAACATGGTAAAATACCATATCCTAATGTTTTCCGCCGGGCGCAAATTTCCAAAACAAATAATAAATTAATCCCGCCCCCCATCCGTATTGTCCGATCACATCACCCTTCCGTCAACCGTCGGATCGGACCCATGTGATCCGACGGCCCTCGTTCATATCGGAGCGGCCCCGACGTCCGACAGATACCTTCCAATATCTGTCAGAAGGTGACGTCAGGCGCCCGCCACGCGCCTTCCCCACAATGCATCGGGGGTACGCCTGACACATTCCACCTCCGTAGCTATAGCGGTGCGATATAAAAACGCTAACCGTTTCCGGTTTCGGTCGATCCGCTCATCCAACGTCATCCCCACGTCATTGCCACCCCGCCATCACGTCAACCTTTTCGTCCGCCCCTGTGCCAATGTGTCTGCCACCGCATCATCTCTGTGGACCAATAGCAGCTCGCCACCTCACCCGATGACGTCATGTTGATGTCATCCGACCTTGACCCCACCTGATGACGCCATGCTGACGTCATCCAAAAAACGCGCCAATATGCCAAAATTCCATATTTAGGCCAATTTTTGCGTTTTTTCATACTTTTTGCCACAAGAGCTGTTGCTTTCTCTGCATGATTTTACGTCCAAATTTTACCATCTTTGCTGAAATCGACTCGGAGACGTCCAGCGCGCTATTTCCACAGTCATCCGTGACCATTGCTCGCTCTTTACCAGGTATTCTCCATTATAAATTCTTCATATGCCTACTTTGTCTGTGAATTCCCTCAAAAGAGCTTAAACGACAAAAAACTTGCAAAATTCACCGGCGACATCTTGGTGCCTAGCCCCCATTTACAACTGTGAGCTCGAAAAACACCAGCTGAGCCTTGTTTGCCCATATTTTCACAAAAAACTGTACTTTGTTCGTGCAATCGCGAAGCAGCTTACTCAAACTGTACCTACTTGTTAAAAAGGACAGACTGAGACCATACATTGGTCTTATTGGCACTTCAAGCAGTATTTCAATTGTTGCAGCTGTCTCACTCACCCTCTGTGCCATACAATTCACATTTTTCGTTAAAGAAAACTCTTTGTGTCGCTCTACATAGCAACTCTATCCATAATCCTAGGAGAAGTCATGGATCCACCAGTAGCTCCAATAGTGTTGAACGTTGCTCCATTGAATGCCCCTCAGAGACAATTGGAATGGCAGTCTCTGGCAGACATGGACTATCAGATTTCAGAGGAAATGCTGATGGGTACTAAGTTCCACATCCACCTGCTCAATGAATTGAAGGCCAAGCATGAGGCTGGAACAGATGTGCTGGGCATATGGGACTCATTCCTCCCTATTTTTAAGCTCCCTCAAGTTCACCAATTCCCTGATTTGATCCATCTGTGTGCTGAAAACTATGACCCCACTCAGAGGGCAGTTCTTGACCCTTCAGGATCAGCTGTGTTTTATGTCACCCCAGAAGCTATCAAGGATATGCTCTGCTTCAGGACTGAGAAGAAACTGGCCCCTCTATCACTTGTAGACCTGATAAATCAAGGAGCCAGAATGACAGATGCTCAGGTCACCAAACTAAACCAGCTATACATTGGCTCTAACTCTGTGAAGTATCCTCCTATCAATCAAGTATACCTCAACCAACTGGGCAGAGATCTGGCAGACATGATTAGTCCCATTTTGGGCTACAACTCCATTGAGTTTGTTGATCAAACTGTGCTGGTAATCATGCTCATGTTTGCTCCTGGCAAGTCTCCTATCTGTTATGACTATGCCACCTATATAGCAGACAAAATACATGAGCAACTAATGAACCTGGCAAGAGAAAGAGTGTTCAGATATACCTCCTACATTTACCACTTGATCCTATATCATCAACATCAGAAATTCTCTTTCCCAATCAAAAGAGAGGATGCCCGAGGCAATCCAAGATCAGTGGTCTATTGGTCATCTGTTTTCCACTGTAGATTTGAAACTCCTTATACTTATTGTGAGTTCATAGATCAGTTCATCCACCCAGCTATGTCAATGATGATGGGCTCACCTCCTCCGAGGCTCACAGATGAAATGCAAAGGATCCTGCAGTTATCCAAATCATACAACATTGGGGACTGGTACTTTTACCAGCACCACACCATCATCAGGATGTATGGGTGTGAACTGCCTCCCTACAGACTACCCAGATATGTGCCTATGAGGCTATTTGCCCTAGAATACTTCAGGCAGTTTGGCAATGTTGATGTGCTTCACTTTTCAGGCAAAGGCAAGAAAGCATAGTTAAAAGTCAGGAACCAACTTGGCCACTTTGTCTATAACCAAAGGGAGGAAGGTTGGAGAGAAGCAGACAGGATGCTTGAGTCCCTTGGCCTTCAAACCAGTTTCCTCTGGAAACCTTATGACCCCAACCACTTCATCACTTTGAGAAGGCTCAGATATAGGCTCTCTGGCTATGATCATGTAAAAATCCCTCACATTGAAAAACATGCTAACCAAGCAAAATGGAGGAGAGGAACCCTAGAAGAACCGGTTACACAAGAAGAGCTGAATCAAAGAGCAGTGAGGAATCTTAAAAAGATGGCTGACCTTGAACTTTGTTCACAGGTGTTTTCACTGCCAAGCACACAAGTGGGAGCAGTTGCATCCTCCTCAACTGTAAATCAGCAAGCACCCAAAGCCACTGAAAATATATCTAGCAAGGGCAAGGAAAAAGAGATGGATACTGAACAGCCACCGCATGAGAAGGTGCAGCAACAGCAGCAACAGGTACAACAACAACAACAACAGGAAATGCAGCAAGAAGATGGGCAGCATAATAAAGAGCAGCCCCCACAACAAGAAGGGGCAGTTGAGGCCCCAATTTCCACAGAACAGCAGGCACAAAATACGGTGCCTCCTAAGCAAGAAACATCAGTTGATGCATCAATCCTCCAAACTCCACAAAAGGAGGATACTAGCAGAAAAAGGGACAGAGAGACTCCCTTGACCACATCAGAAAGTCATGGTGAGAAAAGACAGAGAATGAACCCTTTCTCTGATGAGGAAATGCCAACAGGGCAGTCTCTGGGCATGGGCCCACCTAGCAGGGAAGTATCTGCAAGTTCCTTCCAAGAGGAACAGAACAGAACTGTGGGAGGAGAAGTCAGCTCCTCTAGCCAACAGAGGGAGGGTGAACTGAGCATCAAACAGCAGTTCATAGACATAAAGAAAAGGAGTGAGCCCATAAAAATACAGCTATACAATCATTTGCTGAAAATGGCTCCCACCAACCAGCAAAGACTGATGTCTGCTTTTGATGTCAGTGAAGGCAATATGATCATGAGTCATTTCTTACCAGCTGTAGCACAGCCCCAAACTCATGCAGATTATATAAGGACCAATCTTGAGGTCCTTGCCAAAGACATCCACCCAATGGATAAAATTGAGTTGCACAAACAAACAGGTGAGATGGTCTACGCCTCCTTGGCAGACAAAACCTTGGACAATTATAGGCTGGAAAATAGCCTTAATAATACAGCTGCCCAACTTGAGTTGGAAAGGGCATCATCACAGGCTAAGGACAACAGAATTAGGTCCTTAGAAGATATAATTATTGAGATTGGGCACGATCCCAAAGATATCAAGGGCATCCAGGAGATATTGAAGTTAAGGGATGCAGACATGGCTGCTTTGAAGAAAAAGATAAAAATGCCAGCCACAATTCACCCTCAAACAGATGAGGTTGCCCAGCAGAGGCATGATAAAGAAGCCACAGATTTGCTGGTGTCTCTCTACAAGCAGCTTATCCAGACACAAGAGAAGCTGGGAGAATCAGAGGCTGCACAGGTAGCACTACAGGCAGCTTTGAAGCAAAGAGAAGAAGGTCAGACCTCCCAGCCTCCTCCTGAAGTGATAAATCTCAAGGAAACTGCTCCAATCACTGTTCCTCCTCCTCAACAAGCAGAACAGGCAGCAACATCCACTTCAGCAGCACCACCAGCAACAGAGCAGGCCCCAAGCCTGGACATGCAAAAACTGAGGAATGAGATCCAAGCCCTGGAAGCTCAAATGACAGAGCTGAATGAGACCAGGTATAAATTGGCCAAAGTGAATGATAGATATGACAAATCCAAGCAGTCTGTGGCAAAAAAGGGTAGGGAGATAAAAGCCCTCAAAGATAAAATCAAAGAGCTAGATAATGAGCTCAAATTAGATAAGGTGGTGGCTGAGCTTAAAATAGTGTTGTGGGCTAACATTGGCCAATCTATTAATGAGCAATGCCAATATATTGAAACAATCCATGAGAAATTGGACCTCATTCCAAAAGCACAGACTGAAATTCAGAGAGCAAGAGCTGCTCTAAGCAACATGCCTGAGATAGCCACCAGGATGATCAATGTGCTTAACAATAGGACAAGCACTCAGTTGGCTGCCATGGGAATTCCAAACAGAACTGAGCACATTCAGTTAATCAAGAGGGTTCTCACCCTGAGAAACTTAGTGCAGACATTGGAAAGAAGAACCCAGGACATGCAGACTGAGGTGAACAGGTTTATGGAGAAGTTCCAGGTGTTAGAAAACAGAGGGCTCCCTAGCTCACTGAACAGCGCAGGGAGATTGTTCACACATGACCAGTATGCCAAAAGGGTTAACACATTTGCCACAAGTCAGATCAATGAGAAGCCCAGCACCTCAGAGGAAACAGGGCCAGCCACAGGACAGACTCTCTATAACAGAGTAGAAAATTTATTTTTTATAATGAATGAAATCAAACACCTGTTTGAGGCACCTCCTAATTTTTATAAGTATACAGAGGCAGAGGAGACTATGGATGCAATTCTCAGGCATCAACTACCTACAGTAGACTGGTGGACTAAGGCCATACAGAAAATTTTATAAACAGGAAGCCATTCAACAAATTTTGATCATCGAAAAGGAAAAACTGTCATACACATGACAGTTTAAAAAGAATCAGCATGCATTAAAGATTAAAGCTGAGCCAACTCAGCAGAAATTTCGGCCAACAAAGCAAAGTAGGAAGCTACAGGTGTCCAGGCCAAGAAGCTACAGCAGAGCAGCTCCAAAAGTGCATTTCACAGCATTTATGCAGATCACTCCAACCGACTCAGTGGCCTCCAAAGGCCAAAATATCTTCTGACAAGCATAAAGATGCATTTACTTTGTATTCAATGATGTAATAACTTTCTGATCTAAATATCTTGAAAAGTTGGTGAAGATATTCAATTCTGAGATAACTTAGTACTCAGATATTTTGTAACGACCGATAGTATATATTTGCCCCTCGCACAAGCTTGCAGGGTTGTTGTTGATTTCTCCTGAAGAAGTTCTTATGCTGTAATCCTTTCAGAGTTTAATAAAGAAAGTGATGGAATTTCTCGGATTTCTGAAATGTTGAATGCGTTCTGGTGTCTGTTGAAAACTGCTGGATTCCTGTGTATTTCACAATACAATAAGTTTCTGTAACTCTCTTTGTTATGTATTTTCGATCTATTAAAATCCATATATGTTTCTAATTTCTAAGTGTTTGACAACAAAGAAAAAGAATAACCTTCAAGACTTATTCATGCAATACCCTGAGTTCAATCTGTGTTGTTAATGAATGTTTTTCTTCAGCTATAATCTTGATAAGTGTAATTCTTAATTGCTGCACTTTCAGAATATATCTTTCACAGTGACCTTTGTTTCAGGAATTCAAGTTTGCTCCTGTGCAACATGTTTCACTTTCACATCACCAGCTTAATAGAGAATTCTTAATTGCTTTCTGTTGGCTGACCATGCATCACCACTTAAGTTTAAATTTGTTTGTTTGAGATACACAATAGGCCCTGCAGTCAGAACATCATCACTCCAGCATTTCAAAGCATTTCATAGCTCTAGACTCCATTGCCCAATGTTACACTACTCTCTGAACATTACATCGTAAGCCCTGAAAGAAGTCCTTCAACCAAAACATAAGCCAAAACCTGAGCATAATAGCTAGCCTAAAAACACCAACAAAACAGAGACAAATCATAAAGAGAGAGCCCTCTCTGATTACAGTTTGGCTAGGAACTGTGATCCAAAGATTGGTTAGTGGTTACCCCGGCCGTATTCCCTTGGGAGTCATAGGGAACAACCTGGGTGTTAACATAATTGGCGACTCCGCTGGGGAACTTCTTAGGATTTTCCAATTTCTATACATCTCCCAAAGCTGCAAATCAAGCCTGAAATCAGTCAGGAGGCCTTCAAAACTGTTTCTGTATCACATGGACAGCTTTAGGGAAGAGGTTTTTCAGTGAGTCTTCATCTCAGCTTTGGAATATATATAGCCATTCAAAAATTCTTTATCCAGTCCCTGCAGATATATAAATTTCCTATAAAATCCTAAAAAACACTTGGAAGCTGGCTCCCAAGAAAAATCCACGGCATACTAGGGCAAATCCTGACCCTAATCCACCCATCATTGTTGATAATCCAAATACCATCCCTAGAAACATTAGGAGGTAGCAAAGGCAGGAGCAGCCTGCTGATCTAACCTCAGATTCAGATCATCCCAACCTTATCTCTACCCCATGCAAGGTCCTTTTCCGGTCTACCCCTAGTTCCCCTAGTTCACCATCCACATATCAAAGTCCTCCTCTCACATCTTCATCCACTGCACATATCCCCTTGACCAACACTGTAGGTTCACCCTTACCTATTACCCCTGTGGTGCCCACTGTCCCTATTATCCCAGTTGCCCCTGTTAATCCTCTAAACCCTGTAAATATGGCTAACAGATATGCACCCTTGCAAATACCAGCTAATGCTGTAGCTTTACCCCAAGACTACCAAACCAAAATCTCATATTTTGACTCCAATGGCCCTCTGACAGCTGTCCAGCATGCCAAAAGGATGCAAGACCATTTTGAGACCTATGAAATAGATGATGACAGTATCAGAATGAGGATGCTTGTTCAAAGCCTAACTGGGGATGTAAGAACTTGGTTTAGATCCCTGAATGCAAACTCCATCACAACTCCTGACGAGCTTTATCAAGCCTTTACTAGCAGATGGGAAAAGAAGAAAGATCCTCTGCACATACTTGGTGAATATGACACTATCCAAAGAGGTCCCCAAGAGACTGTTTTGGAGTATTGTGCAAGATTTAACAATGTATATAACGCAATCCCACAAAATTTAAGACCCCCTCCTGATTTAGCCTTGTACAAATTCCCTGATGGTTTTGACCCTGACAAGGCCTATCAGTTAAAGGAAAGAGATCCTCAATCCCTTGCAGAGGCCCAAAGGGTTGCTGTTACAGTGGAAGCCAACCTAATTGCCAAAAGAAACAGAGCAAGGTTGGAAAAGAGGACTGTTTTCAAAGAGGAACCCTCTGCCTTTGATCAAAAGCTGGATGCAATACTCAATGGAATGAAAAGATTGGGTGATAGAGTGGAATCGGTTGAAAGAAAATCATCATGGGAAGCACCACAAAACAACCCTCCTAGGAATCCAAATTTTAGGAGAACTCAAAACCCAGGCATTGGCAAAGCCAGTGCTGATCAAGACATAAGACCCCCTTTCCAAGAAAATTACGCAGAAAATTCAACATCAACAGAGCCCAATGAAGATCCTGAGATTAATTTAATGGGTCTAGATGGTGAAAGTCAAGTGTTCTTAACACAAAAGGATCATGAGGATGATGAAATCAAACTGTTCCAAACCAAATCAGGTGAATCCTTTGACTTTAAACAAGGCTATGACACTGCTGTGTATGAAGTCCATAAACAATACAAGCTAAGGAGTAGAACTGTGAATGTAAATCAGCCTGAAAAGATAAAGGATAATCAGCAGCCTAGAAGAGCCATAGTCACAGAGCCTAATGACAAAACAAATTCACCTGCAGAAGAAGTAATTATTGAAGAGATTACTGAACCATTGTCCTTAAAACAGCAGCCTATGGCTACTTCATCCTTTCACCCTAATTTAAATATTACTCCTCAAGAGATGAGGAAAAAGGATAAGTCCCAAAATCAAGATAAAAATCAAGAAGAAGATCTAGTGAACAAGGAAAGGACTGTTATCCACAACCCTAAGACCCAAGCTGAAAAACCTTTTGACCTAGAAACTGAAATTGGCAAACTAAAGATAGCAATTCCTCTCTCAGAACTAGCCAAGCATGACATCTATAAACTACAGATCCAGAAGTCCCTTCAACTCACTAACAACAAAGATGATGTCAATGTGTTGGATGACACCCCAGAATTACTGTTCGGCCCAGAAGTGGATGGAAAAACAGTAGTCACAGGGGTGTTACCTTTCTATGTCAGCTTACATATTCATGATAAAATATTACATAATGCAATGTTTGACTCAAGTGCCTCTCACAATCTCATGCCAAAAGCAGTCATGGAGAGGTTGAATCTAGATATAACAAGACCATACAAGGACCTGTTTTCCTTTGACTCCAGCCAAGTCAAGTGTTTAGGTCTCATAAAAGACTTATGTGTGTCTCTGGTTCAATACCCAAACAAAACAATCCTAATGGATGTGGTAGTTGCTGATATCCCACCTAAGTATGGGATGCTGTTATCAAGATCATGGGGAGCTAAACTCTAAGGCTCCCTACAATTAGACATGACATACGCCACCATCTCTGTTTTTGGGCAACCAAAAAGACTATACAGAGAAACACTCATGAAATACATGGTCAGCAGTGAAGAAAAGCCTCAAAACTTTCCCATATATGATGTCCATTCAGACATAGACTCATACATTCTCTTCAATAACAGCACAATTCTCTCAAAAAATGATGTTGAAACCAAAATACTCATACAGGAGGAAGACTCTAATGAAAGAATTACCACCCATGAAACAACGGTCAAACAAATGCTAGACACTGCTGCTGTTCTAAATATCAAGCATACCCAATCAAATGATGAAACTATCCTAGAAGACATGCCAGATGAAAAACCAAAACTTCTACCTACATTGCCAGCCCATGAAAAGATCATTAAATCTCCTTCCCAATAGGATATTCTATGGTTCCTTGAATTTGATGGCTTAGTCAACAAGTTAGGGGCAGGAGATGGAGTTTGGGTACACAATAAAGAAAATAGTCATGCAGAAGGCAGAGCCTATAGATTAAACTTTAGATGTACTAATAATATGGCAGAATATGAAGCTCTTTTACTAGGCCTCAAGTTAGTAAAGTTCTCACAAGCTGCCAGGGTTTCAATCATGGGTGATTCAGATTTAGTTATCCAACAAGTGAAGGGAAACTTTGTCACCAATGACAAAAGACTAAGGACTTATAGGTCTGCTGTTGTTGAGGTACTAAACGTTTTCTCTGAATTCCAAATCACTAAAATTCCTAGAACCCACAATCTGCATGCTCATAGTTTAGCCACATTTGCAAGTACCTGCAAGCTGCCTTTTGAGCCCCATCATTGTTTTACAGCTGAGGTAAAACACAGACCCTCCATTCCAAACAATGTTAATGATTGGCAAGTATTTGAGGATGACAAGCAAATAAACCATTTTTTAACTCTGCAACAAGAATTTGCAGGATTAAATATTGACACTGATACAGCAAGTCAATCACAAATACTTGATACAGCAAGTCAATCACAAATACTTGAAAGAGCAAGTCCATCACAAATACAGTTTCAAAAGATTACTCACCCAATATCACCTAGAACAGCAAAACAAATGCTAAATCCAACTATTTTCAGCAAGGAAAACATTCAACGAATTCAACCAATCAGTTGTGAAGAAGTGGCCAATGCTGAAACTGACATCATAGAACTGAACGACAATTTTCTACCAACAGGCCTAACTCCACTAGAGGACATCTTTGACTCAAATGATATTCCCAGAAAACCAAAAATGCAGCCCTTAAATGCAGCCATTGAAGAATGCAACATTGGTACCATTGACAAACCCAACATATTAAAATTGTCTGCATCTCTACCTCCTGATCAAAAGCCTAAATACATTGACCTCTTTAAAGAGTTCCAGGATGTCTTTGCATGGAGTTATGAGGACCTAAAATCCTATGATACCTCTGTTATCCAGCATACTATCCCTCTCAAGCCTGATCAAAAACCCTTTAAACAAAAATTGAGGAGAATCAATCCAATGCTTCTCCCAGCAATGGAACAAGAGGTACAGAAAATGTTCAAGGCAGGAATCATAGCACCAATCAGATTCTCGGAATGGATCTCCAACTTAGTCCCTACAAGAAAGAAAACTGGTGAAATAAGGCTGTGTGTGGACTTAAGAAATCTGAACCAAGTATCCCTCAAAGACAACTATCCCTTACCCAAGATGGATCACATTCTCCAAAGAGTGGTAGGGGCCTCAAGGATCTCATTACTGGATGGATTTTTAGGCTTCAATCAAATCCTGGTGCACCCTGATGATCAAGACAAAACAGCATTCACAACCCCATGGGGAACCTTCAAATATGTAAAAATGCCTTTTGGATTGAAAAATGCAGGGGCAACCTTTCAAAGAGCAATGGATATTGCCTTTGCCAAAGAGATTCATGACTTCCTTGTCATTTACTTAGATGACCTTACACCTTTCTCAAAATCGGACCAAGAACATATAAAACATTTGAGGCAGATCTTCCTAAAATGCAGGAAATATGGGATTTCCTTGAATCCCAAGAAATCCCTGTTTGGTTTAGAGGAAGGTAAACTCTTGGGCCACATCATTTCTAAAGATGGCATTAGAATTGATCCAGACAGGATACAATCTATCCTACAAATGCCTCACCCAAGAAATGTCAAAGAACTGCAAGGATTCTTGGGAAAAATCAATTTCTTGAGAAGGTTTATCCCAAACTTAGCAGAACTAATCAGATTATTAAATAACATGCTAAAGAAAGATTCAAAAGTCAAATGGACTGTTGAAGCCAATCAAGCCTTTGAAGGTATAAAACTGGCCCTTACCCAAACCCCGGTCTTGACCAATCCTCAATTTGACAGAGAATTTATCATTTTCTCTTTTGCCTCCCAGCATACTATTGATGTTGTTTTGTTGCAAAAAGATGACCAAGGAAATGAGAAGCCAATTGCTTTCTTTAGCAGAGCTCTTAGAGATGCACCTTTAAAGTATCAAATCATGGAAAAGCAAGCTTATGCTTTGGTCAAAGCCATTAAAGACTTTAGGATTTATATCCTTTATTCCCATGTTATAGCATATGTGCCAAGTCCTATTGTCAAAGACATTCCCACCCAAGAAAATTTAGAGGGCAGAAGAGGAAAGTGGATTGCCAACATCTTGGAATTTGATATTGAGATAAAACCTACAAAACTAATAAAAGGGCAAGGTTTGGCCAAACTAATGACAGAAGCAAATTTCCAAGCCTTAGACATCAACCAGCTGGACAGTGAACCGGAGCTGGCGACTCCAAAGATCAATATAGCATTTGAACAATCCCCTTGGTACTCTGATATATGTTATGTATTGCAAAACCTGTGTGCTCCCCCAGGATTGTCCAGAACTAAATGTAGGTTCTTAAAAATGAAAGCTTCTAAATTCTGTGTTATGGATGGAAATTTATTGTGGAAAAACCATGAAGGAATATTGCTAAACTGCCTAATTGAGAATGAAACTGACAATATCATAAAGGAGTTTCATGCAGGTGACTGTGGTGGACACTTGTACTGGAAGTCCATTGTGGATAAAATACTAAGGGCTGGTTATTACTGGCCCACCATGTTCTCTGATGTCAAGAAATTCACAACCTCATGTCATAAATGTCAAGTGTTTGAGGGAAAGAGACAGTTGCTGCCACTTCCCTTAAGGCCTATTGCAACAGAGAGACCTTTTCAACAATGGGGCTTGGATTTCATTGGGGAGATTCACCCCTCATCTTCAGGCCAACATAGATGGATCCTAACAGCCACAGACTACTTCACCAAGTGGATTGAAGCTGTTCCATGAAGACAAGCAAATGATTCCACTATCATTTAATTTTTGGAGAACAACATATTGGCTAGATTTGGCTGTCCTGATAAAATAATAACAGACAATGCTGCTGCTTTCAGATCCAAGAAAATGGTGAATTTCTGCCACAAATTTCATATTACCTTAGGCCATTCCACTGCATACTATCCCCAAGGTAATGGCCTTGCTTAGTCATCAAACAAAAGCCTGGTAAACATCATAAAGAAAGTGTTAGAAGAGAACAAAAAGAATTGGCATAAGAAGCTTGTGAATGCTCTATGGGCAGATAGACTAACAACCAAGAGATCAATTGGAACCAGCCCATATGAGTTGGTTTATGGATTAGAAGCCAAATTTCCTTCATCACTAGGAGTGCCTATTATGAAACTTCTTCAAGAAAGCCAAGCTGAACCAAATGATATGCAAAGAAGAATCAATCAAATCATATGTTTACAGCAAACTAGAGACCAAGTTTTCAGCAGAGTTCAAGTTCTACAAGAAAAATTGAAGAAGGCCTTTGATAGGAGAACTAAGGCAGAAGATTTCAACATTGGTGACAAAGTCCTCAAGTGGGATTCAAGAAGAGAGGATAAGGGAAAACATGGAAAATTTGATTCCCTTTGGAGAGGACCATTTGCTGTCCAAGTTGTACAAGGAAACAACACTTATTTCCTTAAAGGTCTTAATGAAACTGATTTGGATGAAGGTCCTGTGAATGGCAGGATGCTGAAGCACTATTTTGAATATCACCCACAAGTGTAGCCTGAGTTTTCCCTTGTACATATCCAGATGTATATATTATTTTCTATCAACATGTAAAGATGCAATTTCTCAAAGTTTTCTTAAACTGCCAGCAAAAGGTGAATAGAATCAGAGGTCTACCAAGAAGAGAAGCACACAATTTTGGCATTTCAAAGCAGCAAACTTCAAGATTGGCAAGAGCAGTCAAGGGGCAAGGCAGTCTGACCTGCTGTTCTTGGTCTTTCAAATGAAAAACCATCCCCATGTGGAGCCACTGTTAGCTACCTATACCAATAGGTTTCATATTTCATGAGTGGCAATGAAAAGGTCCAAATATGCTCTGCTTTGATGATGCAAAGATCACATATTTCCAAGAGAATATAATCTGTGCTTATAGCTTGATGTGGACTCAAATTTTGATGGATGGTCCAACAGCCTAATCTGTATCATGCCATGTTTTGAATTTTCAGTTTTAGAATAGAGAAAGAAGTCTGTCCAAACTGTTTAATCTTGGCAGACAAGTAGTTTAGGTAGAGAAGAAAAGGCTCCCGACAGCTTAATCTGGGACCTTGGAAGAAATAAGGGTAGAAGTAGATAGAAAAAACAAAAGAAAAAAGCCAAAGAAAAGAAAAGGCAAGTAAGGGTCTGCAAGCCTAAGTGCACCCTCCAAGAAAAAACAAAAAATGCTAGGCAAGTAGATGGGTAGGCAGTTGGGGGTTGCAGAAGTATCATTCCTTACAATTGAAGGTATGCTAACCTATTTTCACAAAGCAAAGTCAATGGATGGAGAAGTCTTCTTCTCTATCAGGTTTCAGCAGGCAAAGAAGCATGTCTAACTTCCCACTTATTCCCTTTCCCATTCATTACTAATATCCCCTCATCAGTTGTGATTCATGAAACAATTCATGGTTCTATGGTGGTTCTTAGTCCTATTAAAAGCCACATTTCTTGTCTAAAACTCTTTTCATTTTGATCTACTCCTTAAGCTAAGTTATTTTCAAAAAAAAGCTTAGTCTTATCTCCCCTCATCCACTCCTTTCATCCATATTAACCCCAACTCTATTACATAACTCCCCTATATTTCCCTTTCCCCTAATATTATAACACCATGGTGTATAAACCCCAAATTTTGTATAAATATCCCTCCCCTTGGCATTATAGCCAATAAATCCTCTGTCAGGGATCAAATTGGCATCTGGTCACTTTGTTGAACCTAAGTCTAACCCCCCCCCCTCCTCTGAATTCATTTTGCCCTTTAAAACCTTCATTTACCAATAAAACCTTATAAAAGACCCATTTTACCCATAAACCCCTTTGAAATTGTGAAATAACCCAAAAACCCACCTTTTGCCGCTTAAACCAAAGTATCTGCCCGCATTGCTATATTTCCCAAATACATTGAAAAACATGGTAAAATACCATATCCTAATGTTTTCCGCCGGGCGCAAATTCCAAAACAAATAATAAATTAATCCCGCCCCCCATCCGTATTGTCCGATCACATCACCCTTCCGTCAACCGTCGGATCGGACCCATGTGATCTGACGGCCCTCGTTCATATCGGAGCAGCCCCGACGTCTGACAGATACCTTCCGATATCTGTCAGAAGGTGACGTCAGGCGCCCGCCACGCGCCTTGCCCACAATGCATCGGGGGTACGCCTGACACATTCCACCTCCGTAGCTATAGCGGTGCGATATAAAACCGCTAACCGTTTCCGGTTTCGGTCGATCTGCTCATCCAACGTCATCCCCACGTCATTGCCACCCCGCCATCGCGTCAACCTTTTCGTCCGCCCCTGTGCCAATGTGTCTACCACCGCATCATCTCTGTGGACCAATAGCAGCTCGCCACCTCACCCGATGATGTCATGCTGACGTCATCCGACCTTGACCCCACCTGATGACGTCATGCTGACGTCATCCAAAAAACGCGCCAATATGCCAAAATTCCATATTTAGGCCAATTTTTGCGTTTTTTCATACTTTTTGCCGCAAGAGCTGTTGCTTTCTCTGCATGATTTTACGTCCAAATTTTACCACCTTTGCTGAAATCGACTCGGAGACGTCCAACACGCTATTTCCACAGTCATCCGTGACCATTGCTCGCTCTTTACCAGGTATTCTCCATTATAAATTCTTCATATGCCTACTTTGTCTGTGAATTCCCTCAAAAGAGCTTAAACGACAAAAAACTTGCAAAATTCACCGGCGAAATCTTGGTGCCTAGCCCCCATTTACAACTGTGAGCTCGAAAAACACCAGCTGAGCCTTGTTTGCCCATATTTTCACAAAAAACTGTACTTTGTTCGCGCAATCGCGAAGCAGCTTACTCAAACTGTACCTACCTGTTAAAAAGGACAGACTGAGACCATACATTGGTCTTATTGGCACTTCAAGCAGTATTTCAATTGCTGCAGCTGTCTCACTCACCCTCTGTGCCATACAATTCACATTTTTCGTTGAAGAAAACTCTTTGTGTTGCTCTGCATAGCAACTCTATCCATAATCCTAGGAGAAGTCATGGATCCACCAGTAGCTCCAATAGCGTTGAACGTTGCTCCATTGAATGCCCCTCAGAGACAATTGGAATGGCAGTCTCTGGCAGACATGGACTATCAGATTTCAGAGGAAATGCTGATGGGTACTAAGTTCCACATCCACCTACTCAATGAATTGAAGGCCAAGCATGAGGCTGGAACAGATGTGCTGGGCATATGGGACTCATTCCTCCCTATTTTTAAGCTCCCTCAAGTTCACCAATTCTCTGATTTGATCCATCTGTGTGCTGAAAACTATGACCCCACTCAGAGGGCAGTTCTTGACCCTTCAGGATCAGCTATGTTTTATGTCACCCCAGAAGCTATCAAGGATATGCTCTGCTTCAGGACTGAGAAGAAACTGGCCCCTCTATCACTTGTAGACCTGATAAATCAAGGAGCCAGAATGAAAGATGCTCAGGTCACTAAACTAAACCAGCTATACATTGGCTCTGACTCTGTGAAGTATCCTCCTATCAATCAAGTATACCTCAACCAACTGGGCAGAGATCTCGCAGACATGATTAGTCCCATTTTGGGCTACAACTCCATTGAGTTTGTTGATCAAACTGTGCTGGTAATCATGCTCATGTTTGCTCCTGGAAAGTCTCCTATCTGTTGTGACTATGCCACCTATATAGCAGACAAAATACATGAGCAACTAATGAACCTGGCAAGAGAAAGAGTGTTCAGATATACCTCCTACATTTACCACTTGATCCTATATCATCAACATCAGAAATTCTCTTTCCCAATCAAAAGAGAGGATGCCCGAGGCAATCCAAGATCAGTGGTCTATTGGTCATCTGTTTTCCACTGTAGATTTGAAACTCCTTATACTTATTGTGAGTTCATAGATCAGTTCATCCACCCAGCTATGTTAATGATGATGGGCTCACCTCCTCCGAGGCTCACAGATGAAATGCAAAGGATCCTGCAGTTATCCAAATCATACAGCATTGGGGACTGGTACTTTTACCAGAACCACACCGTCATCAGGATGTATGGGTGTGAACTGCCTCCCTACAGACTACCCAGATATGTGCCTATGAGGCTATTTTCCCTAGAATACTTCAGGCAGTTTGGCAATGTTGATGTGCTTCACTTTTCAGGCAAAGGCAAGAAAGCACAGTTAAAAGTCAGGAACCAACTTGGCCACTTTGTCTATAACCAAAGGGAGGAAGGTTGGAGAGAAGCAGACAAGATGCTTGAGTCCCTTGGCCTTCAAACCAGTTTCCTCTGGAAACCTTATGACCCCAACCACTTCATCACTTTGAGAAGGCTCAGATATAGGCTCTCTCGCTATGATCATGTAAAAATCCCTCAAATTGAAAAACATGCTAACCAAGCAAAATGGAGGAGAGGAACCCTAGAAGAACCGGTTACACAAGAAGAGCTGAATCAAAGAGCAGTGAGGAATCTTAAAAAGATGGCTGACCTTGAACTTTGTTCACAGGTGTTTTCACTGCCAAGCACACAAGTGGGAGCAGTTGCATCCTCCTCAACTGTAAATCAGCAAGCATCCAAAGCCACTGAAAATATATCTAGCAAGGGCAAGGAAAAAGAGATGGATACTGAACAGCCACCGCATGAGAAGGTGCAGCAACAGCAGCAACAGGTACAACAACAACAACAACAGGAAATGCAGCAAGAAGATGGGCAGCATAATAAAGAGCAACCCCCATAGCAAGAAGGGGCAGTTGAGGCCCCAATTTCCACAGAACAGCAGGCACAAAATATGGTGCCTCCTAGGCAAGAAACATCAGTTGATGCATCAATCCTCCAAACTCCACAAAAGGAGGATACTAGCAGAAAAAGGGACAGAGAGACTCCCTTGACCACATCAGAAAGTCATGGTGAGAAAAGACAGAGAATGAACCCTTTCTCTGATGAGGAAATGCCAACAGGGCAGTCTCTGGGCATGGGCCCACCTAGCAGGGAAGTATCTGCAAGTTCCTTCCAAGAGGAACAGAACAGAACTGTGGGAGGAGAAGTCAGCTCCTCTAGCCAACAGAGGGAGGGTGAACTGAGCATCAAACAGTAGTTCATAGACATAAAGAAAAGGAGTGAGCCCATAAAAATACAGCTGTACAATCATTTGTTGAAAATGGCTCCCACCAACCAGCAAAGACTGATGTCTGCTTTTGATGTCAGTGAAGGCAATATGATCATGAGTCATTTCTTACCAGCTGTAGCACAGCCCCAAACTCATGTAGATTATATAAGGACCAATCTTGAGGTCCTTGCCAAAGACATCCACCCAATGGATAAAATTGAGTTGCACAAACAAACAGGTGAGATGGTCTACGCCTCCTTGGCAGACAAAACCTTGGACAATTATAGGCTGGAAAATAGCCTTAATAATACAGCTGCCCAACTTGAGTTGGAAAGGGCATCATCACAGGCTAAGGACAACAAAATTAGGTCCTTAGAAGATATAATTATTGAGATTGGGCACGATCCCAAAGATATCAAGGGCATCCAGGAGATATTGAAGTTAAGGGATGCAGACATGGCTGCTTTGAAGAAAAAGATAAAAATGCCAGCCACAATTCACCCTCAAACAGATGAGGTTGCCCAGCAGAGGCATGATAAAGAAGCCACAGATTTGCTGGTGTCTCTCTACAAGCAGCTTATCCAGACACAAGAGAAGCTGGGAGAATCAGAGGCTGCACAGGCAGCACTACAGGCAGCTTTGAAGCAAAGAGAAGAAGGTCAGACCTCCGAGCCTCCTCCTGAAGTGATAAATCTTGAGGAAACTGCTCCAATCACTGTTCCTCCTCCTCAACAAGTAGAACAGGCAGCAACATCCACTTCAGCAGCACCACCAGCAACAGAGCAGGCCCCAAGCCTGGACATGCAAAAACTGAGGAATGAGATCCAGGCCCTGGAAGCTCAAATGACAGAGCTGAATGAGACCAGGGATAAATTGGCCAAAGTGAATGATAGATATGACAAATCCAAGCAGTCTGTGGCAGAAAAGGGTAGGGAGATAAAAGCCCTCAAAGATAAAATCAAAGAGCTAGATAATGAGCTCAAATTAGATAAGGTGGTGGCTGAGCTTAAAATAGTGCTGTGGGCTAACATTGGCCAATCTATTAATGAGCAATGCCAATATATTGAAACAATCCATGAGCAGTTGGACCTCATTCCAAAAGCACAGACTGAAATTCAGAGAGCAAGAGCTGCTCTAAGCAACATGCCTGAGATAGCCACCAGGATGATCAATGTGCTTAACAATAGGACAAGCACTCAGTTGGCTGCCATGGGAATTCCAAACAGAACTGAGCACATTCAGTTAATCAAGAGGGTTCTCACCCTGAGAAACTTAGTGCAGACATTGGAAAGAAGAACCCAGGACATGCAGACTGAGGTGAACAGGTTTATGGAGAAGTTCCAGGTGTTAGAAAACAGAGGACTCCCTAACTTACTGAACAACGCAGGGAGATTGCTCACACATGACCAGTATGCCAAAAGGGTTAACACATTTTCCACAAGTCAGATCAATGAGAAGCCCAACACCTCAGAGGAAACAGGGCCAGCCACAGGACAGACTCTCTATAACAGAGTAGAAAATTTATTTTTTATAATGAATGAAATCAAACACCTGTTTGAGGCACCTCCTAATTTTTATAAGTATACAGAGGCAGAGGAGACTATGGATGCAATTCTCAGGCATCAACTACCTACAGTAGACTGGTGGACTAAGGCCATATAGAAAATTTTATAAACAGGAAGCCATTCAACAAATTTTGATCATCCTAAAGGCAAAACTGTCATACACAGGACAGTTTAAAAAGAATCAGCATGCATTAAAGATTAAAGATGAGCCAACTCAGCAGAAATTTCGGCCAACAAAGCAAAGTAGGAAGCTACAGGTATCCAGGCCGAGAAGCTACAGCAGAGCAGCTCCAAAAGCACATTTCACAGCATTTACGCAGATCACTCCAACCGACTCAGTGGCCTCCAAAGGCCAAAATATCTTCTGACAAGCATAAAGATGCATTTACTTTGTATTCAATGATGTAATAACTTTCTGATCTAAATATCTTGAAAAGTTGGTGAAGATATTCAATTCTGAGATAACTTAGCACTCAGATATTTTGTAACGACCGATAGTATATATTTGCCCCTCGCACAAGCTTGCAGGGTTGTTGTTGATTTCTCCTGAAGAAGTTCTTATGCTGTAATCCTTTCAGAGTTTAATAAAGAAAGTGATGGAATTTCTCGGATTTCTGAAATGTTGAATGCGTTCTGGTGTCTGTTGAAAACTGCTGGATTCCTGTGTATTTCACAATACAATAAGTTTCTGTAACTCTCTTTGTTATGTATTTTCGATCTATTAAAATCCATATATGTTTCTAATTTCTAAGTGTTTGACAACAAAGAAAAAGAATAACCTTCAAGACTTATTCATGCAATACCCTGAGTTCAATCTGTGTTGTTAATGAATGTCTTTCTTCAGCTATAATCTTGATAAGTGTAATTCTTAATTGCTGCACTTTCAGAATATATCTTTCACAGTGACCTTTGTTTCAGGAATTCAAGTTTGCTCCTGTGCAACATGTTTCACTTTCACATCACCAGCTTAATAGAGAATTCTTAATTGCTTTCTGTTGGCTGACCATGCATCACCACTTAAGTTTAAATTTGTTTGTTTGAGATACACAATAGGTCCTGCAGTTAGAACATCATCACTCCAGCATTTCAAAGCATTTCATAGCTCTAGACTCCATTGCCCAATGTTACACTACTCTCTGAACATTACATCGTAAGCCCTGAAAGAAGTCCTTCAACCAAAACATAAACCAAAACCTGAGCATAATAGCTAGCCTAAAAACACCAACAAAACAGAGACAAATCATAAAGAGAGAGCCCTCTCTGATTACAGTTTGGCTAGGAACTGTGATCCAAAGATTGGTTAGTGGTTACCCCGGCCGTATTCCCTTGGGAGTCATAGGGAACAACCTGGGTGTTAACATAATTGGCGACTCCGCTGGGGAACTTCTTAGGATTTTCCAATTTCTATACATCTCCCAAAGCTGCAAATCAAGCCTGAAATCAGTCAGGAGGCCTTCAAAACTGTTTCTGTATCACATGGACAGCTTTAGGGAAGAGGTTTTTCAGTGAGTCTTCATCTCAGCTTTGGAATATATATAGCCATTCAAAAATTCTTTATCTAGTCCCTGCAGATATATAAATTTCCTATAAAATCCTAAAAAACAATTGGAAGCTAGCTCCCAAGAAAAATCCACGGCATACTAGGGCAAATCCTGACCCTAATCCACCCATCATTGTTGATAATCCAAATATCATCCCTAGAAACATTAGGAGGCAGCAAAGGCAGGAGCAGCCTGCTGATCTAACCTCAGATTCAGATCATCCCAACCTTATCTCTACCCCATGCAAGGTCCTTTTCCGGTCTACCCCTAGTTCCCCTAGTTCACCATCCACATCTCAAAGTCCTCCTCTCACATCTCCATCCACTGCACATATCCCCTTGACCAACACTGTAGGTTCACCCTTACCTATTACCCCTGTGGTGCCCACTGTCCCTATTATCCCAGCTGCCCCTGTTAATCCTCTAAACCCTGTAAATATGGCTAACAGATATGCACCCTTGCAAATACCAGCTAATGCTGCAGCTTTACCCCAAGACTACCAAACCAAAATCTCATATTTTGACTCCAATGGCCCTCTGACAGCTGTCTAGCATGCCAAAAGGATGCCAGACCATTTTGAGACCTATGAAATAGATGATGACAGTATCAGAATGAGGATGTTTGTTCAAAGCCTAACTGGGGATGTAAGAACTTGGTTTAGATCCCTGAATGCAAACTCCATCACAACTCCTGACGAGCTTTATCAAGCCTTTACTAGCAGATGGGAAAAGAAGAAAGATCCTCTGCACATACTTGGTGAATATGACACTATCAAAATAGGTCCCCAAGAGACTGTTTTGGAGTATTGTGCAAGATTTAACAATGTATATAACGCAATCCCACAAAATTTAAGACCCCCTCCTGATTTAGCCTTGTACAAATTCCCTGATGGTTTTGACCCTGACATGGCCTATCAGTTAAAGGAAAGAGATCCTCAATCCCTTGCAGAGGCCCAAAGGGTTGCTGTTACAGTGGAAGCCAACCTAATTGCCAAAAGAAACAGAGCAAGGTTGGAAAAGAGGACTGTTTTCAAAGAGGAACCCTCTGCCTTTGATCAAAAGCTGGATGCAATACTCAATGGAATGAAAAGATTGGGTGATAGAGTGGAATCGGTTGAAAGAAAATCATCATGGGAAGCACCACAAAACAACCCTCCTAGGAATCCAAATTTTAGGAGAACTCAAAACCCAGGCATTGGCAAAGCCAGTGCTGATCAGGACATAAGACCACCTTTCCAAGAAAATTACGCAGAAAATTCCACATCAATAGAGCCCAATGAAGATCCTGAGATTAATTTAATGGGTCTAGATGGTGAAAGTCAAGTGTTCTTAACACAAAAGGATCATGAGGATGATGAAATCAAACTGTTCCAAACCAAATCAGGTGAATCCTTTGACTTTAAACAAGGCTATGACACTGTTGTCTATGAAGTCCATAAACAATACAAGCTAAGGAGCAGAATTGTGAATGTAAATCAGCCTGAAAAGATAAAGGATAATCAGCAGCCTAGAAGAGCCATAGTCACAGAGCCTAATGACAAAACAAATTCACCTACAGAAGAAGTAATTATTGAAGAGATTACTGAACCATTGTCCTTAAAACAGCAGCCTATGGCTACTTCATCCTTTCACCCTAATTTAAATATTACTCCTCAAGAGATGAGGAAAAAGGATAAGTTCCAAAATCAAGATAAAAATCAAGAAGAAGATCTAGTGAACAAGGAAAGGACTGTTATCCACAACCCTAAGACCCAAGCTGAAAAACCTTTTGACCTAGAAACTAAAATTGGCAAACTAAAGATAGCAATTCCTCTCTCAGAACTAGCCAAGCATGACATCTATAAACTACAGATCCAGAAGTCCCTTCAACTCACTAACAACAAAGATGATGTCAATGTGCTGGATGACACCCCAGAATTACTGTTCGGCCCAGAAGTGGATGGAAACACAGTAGTCACAGGGGTGTTACCTTTCTATGTCAGCTTACATATTCATGATAAAATATTACATAATGCAATGTTTGACTCAGGTGCCTCTCACAATCTCATGCCAAAAGCAGTCATGGAGAGGTTGAATCTAGATATAACAAGACCATACAAGGACCTGTTTTCCTTTGACTCCAGCCAAGTCAAGTGTTTAGGTCTCATAAAAGACTTATGTGTGTCTCTGGTTCAATACCTAAACAAAACAATCCTAATGGATGTGGTAGTTGCTGATATCCCACCTAAGTATGGGATGCTGTTATCAAGATCATGGGGAGCTAAACTCCAAGGCTCCCTACAATTAGACATGTCATACGCCACCATCTCTGTTTTTGGGCAACCAAAAAGACTATACAGAGAAACACTCATGAAATACATGGTCAGCAGTGAAGAAAAGCCTCAAAATTTTCCCATATATGCTGTCCATTCAGACATAGACTCATACATTCTCTTCAATAACAGCACAATTCTCTCAAAAAATGATGTTGAAACCAAAATACTCATACAGGAGGAAGACTCTAATGAAAGAATTACCACCCATGAAACAACGGTCAAACAAATGCTAGACACTGCTGTTGTTCTAAATATCAAGCATACCCAATCAAATGATGAAACTGTCCTAGAAGACATGCCAGATGAAAAACCAAAACTTCTACCTACATTGCCAGCCCATGAAAAGATCATTAAATCTCCTTCCCAACAGGATATTCTATGGTTCCTTGAATTTGATGGCTTAGTCAACAAGTTAGGGGCAGGAGATGGAGTTTGGGTACACAATAAAGAAAATAGTCATGCAGAAGGCAGAGCCTATAGATTAAACTTCAGATGTACTAATAATATGGCAGAATATGAAGCTCTTTTACTAGGCCTCAAGTTAGTAAAGTTCTTACAAGCTGCCAGGGTTTCAATCATGGGTGATTCAGATTTAGTTATCCAACAAGTGAAGGGAAACTTTGTCACCAATGACAAAAGACTAAGGACTTATAGGTCTGTTGTTGCTGAGGTACTAAACTTTTTCTTTGAATTCCAAATCACT
The DNA here is from genome assembly GCA_031772625.1 of Pinus tabuliformis. NCBI lineage: Eukaryota > Viridiplantae > Streptophyta > Pinopsida > Pinales > Pinaceae > Pinus > Pinus tabuliformis. Next base: position 10,409,174 of record CM062812.1, read on the forward strand.
AAAATTCCTAGAACCCACAATCTGCATGCTCATAGTTTAGCCACATTTGCAAGTACCTGCAGGCTGCCTTTTGAGCCCCATCATTGTTTTACAGCTGAGGTAAAACACAGACCCTCCATTCCAAACAATGTTAATGATTGGCAAGTATTTGAGGATGACAAGCAAATAAACCATTTTTTAACTCTGCAACAAGAATTTGCAGGATTAAATATTGACACTAATACAGCAAGTCAATCGCAAATACTTGATACAACAAGTCAATCACAAATCTTGATACAGCAAGTCAATCACAAATACTTGAAAGAGCAAGTCCATCACAAATACAGTTTCAAAAGATTACTCACCCAATATCACCTAGAACAGCAAAACAAATGCTAAATCCAACTATTTTCAGCAAGGAAAACATTCAACAAATTCAACCAATCAGTTGTGAAGAAGTGGCCAATGCTGAAACTGACATCATAGAACTGAAAGACAATTTTCTACCAACAGGCCTAACTCCACTAGAGGACATCTTTGACTCAAATGATATTCCCAGAAAACCAAAAATGCAGCCATTGAAGAATGCAACATTGGTACCATTGACAAACCCAAAATAATAAAATTGTCTGCATCTCTACCTCCTGATCAAAAGCCTAAATACATTGACCTCTTTAAAGAGTTCCAGGATGTCTTTGCATGGAGTTATGAGGACCTAAAATCCTATGATACCTCTGTTATCCAGCATACTATCCCTCTCAAGCCTGATCAAAAACCCTTTAAACAAAAACTGAGGAGAATCAATCCAATGCTTCTCCCAGCAATGGAACAAGAGGTATAGAAAATGTTCAAGGCAGGCATCATAGCACCAATCAGATTCTCGGAATGGATCTCCAACTTAGTCCCTACAAGAAAGAAAACTGGTGAAATAAGGTTGTGTGTGGACTTAAGAAATTTGAACCAAGTAACCCTCAAAGACAACTATCCCTTACCCAAGATGGATCACATTCTCCAAAGAGTGTTAGGGGCCTCAAGGATCTCATTACTGGATGGATTTTCAGGCTTCAATCAAATCCTGGGGCACCCTGATGATCAAGACAAAACAGCATTCACAACCCCATGGGGAACCTTCAAATATGTAAAAATGCCTTTTGGATTGAAAAATGCAGGGGCAACCTTTCAAAGAGCAATGGATATTGCCTTTGCCAAAGAGATTCATGACTTCCTTGTCATTTACTTAGATGACCTTACACCTTTCTCAAAATCGGACCAAGAACATATAAAACATTTGAGGCAGATCTTCCTAAAATGCAGGAAATATGGGATTTCCTTGAATCCCAAGAAATCCCTGTTTGGTTTAGAGGAAGGTAAACTCTTGGGCCACATCATTTCTAAAGATGGCATTAGAATTGATCCAGACAGGATACAAGCTATCCTACAAATGCCTCACCCAAGAAATGTCAAAGAACTGCAAGGATTCTTGGGAAAAATCAATTTCTTGAGAAGGTTTATCCCAAACTTAGCAGAACTAATCAGATTATTAAATAAAATGCTAAAGAAAGATTCAAAAGTCAAATGGACTGTTGAAGCCAATCAAGCCTTTGAAGGTATAAAACTGGCCCTTACCCAAACCCCGGTCTTGACCAATCCTCAATTTGACAGAGAATTTATCATTTTCTCTTTTGCCTCCCAGCATACTATTGCTGCTGTTTTGTTGCAAAAAGATGACCAAGGAAATGAGAAGCCAATTGCTTTCTTTAGCAGAGCTCTTAGAGATGCACCTTTAAAGTATCAAATCATGGAAAAGCAAGATTATGCTTTGGTCAAAGCCATTAAAGACTTTAGGATTTATATCCTTTATTCCCATGTTATAGCATATGTGCCAAGTCCTATTGTCAAAGACATTCTCACCCAAGAAAATTTAGAGGGCAGAAGAGGAAAGTGGATTGCCAACATCTTGGAATTTGATATTGAGATAAAACCTACAAAACTAATAAAAGGGCAAGGTTTGGCCAAACTAATGACAGAAGCAAATTTCCAAGCCTTAGACATCAACCAGCTAGACAGTGAACCGGAGCTGGCGAATCCAAAGATCAATATAGCCTTTGAACAATCCCCTCGGTACTCTGATATATGTTATGTATTGCAAAACCTGTGTGCTCCCCCAGGATTGTCCAGAACTAAATGTAGGTTCTTAAAAATGAAAGCTTCTAAATTCTGTGTTATGGATGGAAATTTATTGTGGAAAAACCATGAAGGAATATTGCTAAACTGCCTAATTGAGAATGAAACTGACAATATCATAAAGGAATTTCATGTAGGTGACTGTGGTGGACACTTGTACTGGAAGCCCACTGTGGATAAAATACTAAGGGCTGGTTATTACTAGCCCACCATGTTCTCTGATGTCAAGAAATTCACAACCTCATGTCATAAATGTCAAGTGTTTGAGGGAAAGAGACAGTTGCTGCCACTTCCCTTATTGCAACAAAGAGACCTTTTCAACAATGGGGCTTGGATTTCATTGGGGAGATTCACCCCTCATCTTCAGGCCAACATAGATGGATCCTAACAGCCACAGACTACTTCACCAAGTGGATTGAAACTGTTCCATGTAGACAAGCAAATGATTCCACTATCATTCAGTTTTTGGAGAACAACATATTGGCTAGATTTGGCTGTCCTGATAAAATAATAACAGACAATGCTGCCGCTTTCAGATCCAAGAAAATGGTGAATTTCTGCCAAAAATTTCATATTACCTTAGGCCATTCCACTGCATACTATCCCCAAGGTAATGGCCTTGCTGAGTCATCAAACAAAAGCCTGGTAAACATCATAAAGAAAGTGCTAGAAGAGAACAAAAAGAATTGGCATAAGAAGCTTGTGAATGCTCTATGGGCAGATAGACTAACAACCAAGAGATCAATTGGAACCAGCCCATATGAGTTGGTTTATGGATTAGAAGCCAAATTTCCTTCATCACTAAGAGTGCCTATTATGAAACTTCTTCAAGAAAGCCAAGCTGAACCAAATGATATGCAAAGAAGAATCAATCAAATCATATGTTTACAGCAAACTAGAGACCAAGTTTTCAGCAGAGTTCAAGTTCTACAAGAAAAATTGAAGAAGGCTTTTGATAGGAGAACTAAGGCAGAAGATTTCAACATTGGTGACAAAGTCCTCAAGTGGGATTCAAGAAGAGAGGATAAGGGAAAACATGGAAAATTTGATTCCCTTTGGAGAGGACCATTTGCTGTCCAAGCTGTACAAGGAAACAACACTTATTTCCTTAAAGGTCTTAATGAAACTGATTTGGATGAAGGTCCTGTGAATGGCAAGATGCTGAAGCACTATTTTGAATATCACCCACAAGTGTAGCCTGAGTTTTCCCTTGTACATATCCAGATGTATATATTATTTTCTGTCAACATGTAAAGATGCAATTTCTCAAAGTTTTCTTAAACTGCCAGCAAAAGGTGAATAGAATCAGAGGTCTACCAAGAAGAGAAGCACACAATTTTGGCATTTCAAAGCAGCAAACTTCAAGATTGGCAAGAGCAGTCAAGGGACCTGCACAACACTAAGGCACATGTTGTAATGGTTTCTTTTGTTTCCTATTAATACAATTAAGTTCATTTTTCTCAACAAGTTGTTATATATAATTTGTTTCATAAACTCCTTGGTCTTTATGATGAATATGTTTTATTATATGAGTTATTCAGGTGCTATGTAATCGTTTGCTTGTTAGTGAATGCAGGTTTCAAAGAGAAGGAGGAGCTCATCTGGATCGGAGAGGCTTGGCTGCTACGAACAGCGTTGGACTAAACGTATGCTTTAAACACCTATTTGCGTGTATTTTAAATGCATATTTAGGGAAAGATAGTGCTTGATTGTCTTGTTTGTCACTAGAAAACCTTAGCTTCTAGGGAGGTCGGTTTTGTCCGCAAAATTGACTCTTTCCGCATGAAAAAATGGTGACCATACTGGGGAATCCATGGATTTGATTGATTTCTCTTTTGATTGATACTTTGATTTGAGAAAAGTCGATTTATTTCTGGTTTTTGACTGATTGACTGTGAATTTTGGTGGAATAGCTTAGGGTTGAGTTAGTTTTTATTTTTCTTGGTTTTGAGAGCAGTACGCACCCTCTGCGTTAATCACAGTGAGTACCTGTACGCACTTCTGCTTTGTACACAGAGCGTGACCGCACCTGTGCAAACAGGCTGCCTGCGTACCCTGTCAAAAGTCTAGAAATTTTCCATTTTTTTCCTTTTTACCCATTAGATTTTGTTTATAGTTTGTTTTTTGCTGCCCAGATCCACTGGTTACCTGTCAGAAGTTTTCATCTAAGCTTGTTTCATTAGCATCATGGGCTTTAGTGAAGTTCATAGAAGTTCTAGCCCTAGGTTTGATTTTTGTATTGGTCTTGTAGTGACTTTGGCTTTAGAAGTTGTAAAAACCTTGGATATCCCTGGTCTTTTCAGTCTTCTTAGGAGTCGGACCTTTCGTAAAATCCACCTTTGTGAGAAACCTACCTTTGTGTTGTCTCTTTGCGGAATTTCGAGAAAGCTTGTTGGTTAAGCTGTGAATTTCATTCTTAAGAAAAAGAACAAAATATTTTTATTTTTGTTTTTTATTGGTTTATGATTCTGCATGAACTAGTCCTTGGTTGAATTGTAACTGAGTAAAACATCCTGGAATTATATTTTGTAGACTTTTACCTCATTAGATTTGCTTTTAGGTAAATTTCTCATTAGATTTACTTTTAGGTAAATTTCTCATTAGATTTGCTTCTAGGTAAATTTCTCTTAGATTTTCATAGATTTTAAAATTGATTTTTGTTAAGTAGTTTTACATGCTTTGTTAAAATAGGAAAAATACAAAAATCTCTTTTGAAGAAAAGTTTGTTTTAGTAGCATTTGAAGTCTTTGAAAAGAGAAAGGAAGTTTTCGTGAAATAATTAGTGGTCATGTGTTGTGTGCTTTGGAAAAGATAAAGAGATTGTTTCTTTGATTTTCATTGCCAAGAAAGTTGTTTTTATAAATTTTGCATTCTCCAACTCTCTTAGCTAGGGAATTCATTGAAAAGGAAAGATAGTTTAAATGATCCTAGGTGCATCTTTTTAGTGGATTTGAGTCGAGTCTACACACCATCAGTTTTATCTCCACTACCTTTTGTCCTAAAGAAAAGCCATAAAAATTAACGCTTAAAGTAAAATTAACTTAGTAACTTTTTATTTACTAGGGCTCTGAAACACCAATATAGATCAGGCTAGTGTCTTGGAGTAGGAGAGTAATTAACTCTCCAAGACAGCAAAACCAAACAAGTAGCTCATCTTGTGGTAGGATAAATCCAACTGTTACATTTATGCTCTGGGAAAGCTCCTCTTAAAGGAGAAGCACGAGATCGTGTCCGAACCAGTGAGGGGATCAATCCTCCTTCATTGGGAACGACACGAGATACGCACATACTACAAACGGTAAACCTCGGATTGACCATTGTTGAGGAGCCTGGGGTCACTTGTCGGTAAACCTTGGATTATTGTCAAGGAACCGGCAAGGGGATTGAGCTTGTTACTCTGCCCTTGCGTGCTATCGGATCGTAGACTGTTCCCCCAGGTATATTTGTTGCTGTTGGTGACCTTAGTGACCATTATCTTTAGCGTTCTACCCAAGGCGACGGTGGAGGGAAGATCCCACTGTACCTGGAGCAGATGTCGGCTAGACTCACTTGGATTTTCTGGGGGGTTCACTTCACTCGAGACAGTTAAAGTGGAGGAACTTGTGCCAGTCTATTCATTAAGCAGGTTGCCGGGGTAACTGTTCCACACGCCACTTCTGTACTGAATTCTGCGATGTTGGATTTCATCACCAACTAGTGTTTTCGGTCCGGAAGGTTACTGTTTGTGTATGGTTTGACGCCCTAGATTCTTTAGGCATGTGATTCGAATTTGTTTGGTTCTTTAGAGACTTTAGGCGGTTTGCTTGGAGATTTTACTTTGTTTGCGTGTGCAGTAGTTAAAAGTTTTAACTGTGGTTGAATTACCGAGAAAGCCCCGTAGACTACGGGGCCAGTCTCCTGAGGTTGTAACCGTGGCCGATTTGTTGAGGAAGTCCCATAGACTTCAGAGCCAACCTCCTGAAGACATCCCGGGTCATTACGAAGGTTTGAAAGTCCTCGTAACTCCTAGTGGCAGTAAAGTAGGTTCACCTGAAGAAGGAGAGTCTTCGTTGGTAGTTCATCCTGATTACCAAACTCTAGAAACGGGTTATAATCCTAAAGCTATTGCAGTTTCTGAGCTTGCTGGTAGTTTTTCATCTACTAGTGATATAGGCGAAGAACCTGAGATATCTGAACCTGTTACTCCAACATCGGGGTTAGTCTCTCCAACTTCTAGTGCTCCTAATTCACCTAGGGTAGAAAGAGTCATCACCGAAAATCTTCCTTCTGGTTTGATAGCTATTGAAGAACTTGCTCCAGAAGAAGAAATAGGTGTCCCAATCCCTGAGAATCAACCTACTATTGATCTAAGGGAGCATGAATCCATTTTTTACAGTCCACCTAGAAGTACTACTTGGTATCTTTCTTCAACTAATTATTTGGACAACTCAGGGTTAAGTTTTTCACCACCTCGCGCTCCTTATCCACCTAGAGGTCTTTATACTCCTGTAAATATGTCAGGTCAGTCGTCCATGTTTACTCAATCGCCTGAATATTTTTTGTACGGTGGTCCTTCTGTTCCCTCTAGGTATCAGTCACTTTCTGGTACTTTTGCGGGAGCATCTCCTCAACCCATTGAACATGGGTTATTAACTGGAAACAATGGTAATAAACCGTTGAGCATAGGAGACATTTACATGATGTCAGGTTCAATTCCCAGTTCTCAACCTCAAGGTGGCCAGTTACTGCCTGGGGGGCAGCCTCAATTAACACCTGGGGGGCAACCTCAAGGTACACAAATTGTGTCTGGGGGGCAACCTCAAGGACAGTATGTGCCTACGGTACAATACATTCCTCAAGGTCAACCCCAGACTCAATATGTACCCCAAGGTCAACCTCAGTATCAATTTATACCTCAAGGTCAACCCCAGTATCAATACCTACCTCAAGGGTATCTACCCCAAGGTCAGTACTCGAGTCAAGGTTTCCAACCACCCCAAGGTCAGTACTCGAGTCAAGGTTTCCAACCACCCCAAGGTCAATCTTATGTTCAAGGTACGGGAAATGTACCTTTCAATTATCAATTCTACCCTCAATCCAGCTATGGATCTCAATATCCTCAACCTGTTATGGGTCAATACCCCGGAATGAACATAGTGTGGGATCCATCGCAAGTTCAACAGGTATTGCAGCCAAGTGTACAGTTGTCATCTCAAGCTGGACAACCCCTAGTTTCTGGTTCACCCCAGCAACAAGTCCAGTCTAATATTCAAACTTCTATACCTTTGGTAGTTTCTCAGTCTGGGCCTATTGCACCTAGTACTCCATCTCAAACGACTGCAGCAACTACCGCAACATCTGTTCAATCTACCCCACTTGCTTCTGGAGTATCAACAGCTCTGGTTTCTACTGTCTCTGTATCTACTCCTCAGACATCTTTACCCTAGTCTGGATCCACGATTCAAACTACGGTTCAGATGCCTATAGGACAACCTGGTTTAAGTATGGTTGTCACAAGTCAACCACAATTCACTTATCAACCGTACCATGGACAGTACCAATACCGTCCTGCTGTCCAGCAGCCAGTTTAACAGTATCAACCGTATCCTGGGTACACTTATCAACAATCACAACAACCCCAGTACGGTCCGGTTAATCCTGGTTTTCCAGGAGGATACAATATCCCGAACGCGATTCCCATTCCTATTTATCCTGGATATCCTCCTCCTGGGACTGGTCTCGTGACCCAGAGTTTTAGGGATCCTAATCGGCAGTTACCGTTTATCGCAACTTTGGATTTACCATACTTGTCGCGCCTAACGAACGATCCAATAAATTATCTTCCGTTTTGGCCGCCAATGCAAAATAAGTTGCCCAGTGACATTCCCAAGTTCGAAGGTAAGTCTGGAGAGGACCTGTCGAATCATGTGATGACTTACCACCTCTGGTGTGCCTCTAACTCCATCTCGGATGATTCGATCCGCTTACGTCTTTTCCAGCGTACTCTCATTGGTCTCGCAGCCAAGTGGTACATTGAGTTACCACGGGCCTCTTTTTATAATTTTAGTCAGTTAGCTACCTCGTTTTTAAATCATTTTCAGTTGCCGGTCAGATATGATAATGGCACGGAGTTACTAACTTCATTAAAACAATCAACGTCCACATATATTTCCGATCATATTCATGAATGGAGACGTCGAAGGCAGTTAGTGAAAGTTTTTATCCCGGACCAGATCTTAGCTGAGTGGTTTGTTAAATCATTGTTACCGAAGATTACTGAAGACGTAGCTAAGGCCAGAGTAGTTACTGAGGAGCAAGTGATTTCTCAAGTGCAGTACCTTGACTTAGTTTATACTCAGTCAGGTACGTTACACGAAAAGATCCCAGATCTTCCTAAGTCAAATCAAATCGCTGCTGCTCCTTCGGAATCTCATGCCGCTGATGGTATGATTAGTAAGGTGAACACTAAAAGCAAGAAGAAATCCTCAAAGAATTCTTCTCCTATTATAACCTTACCAGACTCCCCGACAGGAGATTCTTTTGCTGAAGTTTCCACCGATATTCACGCTGTAGAGTCATCTACGGCTAAATAAAAATCCGGTGGGAAAAAGAAAGGCAAGAAGAAGAATAAAGCAGACAAAACTCCAAAGGAGAAAACTGAAAAGTCAGAAACCAATGACGAAAAACACAAACCTCGATATCCTTGTCTTATTTGTGAAGAGGATCATTTTACAAGAGATTGCCCTCATCGGGCAAAGGTTGCGAAGATTGTTAAAGGTTCCCAAACTCCTGCTGTTTTGAAAGATCCATTTCCAAAGCAGGAGAGTAAGATGATAGGTTCTTCCTCGAGTGCCAGTGAAGAACCCATATTGATGATGTCTCATGTAAGGATTGCGACTCAATCGCAAGATTACGGTAGTAAAAGTCCTGTTGATGGCAAAGAAGCAGAATCTTCTCATTCTAATCCATCAACCTCAGCTCCCGGTTCCGATCCACTATAGATCGAGAAACCTAACCCGGACTTAGTAATCAAACCGCCCGCCAAGGGTATACTTCGAAGGTCTGCTTTCAATCCACATGCGAGAGCGGCCCAGAATTATAACATTGTTGAGGACTTAGCTGTTTCACCCTCAGAAATGTCGGCTTTGGAAGTGCTGCAATCATGCCCAGCACAACGCAAATTACTTTTTTCGGCTATAGGAGCTGTTGATGTTCAGGACCCGAACCTAATAATCTTTGATCTAGAAAATAGTACACCGTGTTTCCCTCATCAATTGGCTTTCCAGATCCCAGTGATAGTCAAAAGCAGGCCTATTCATCGGACTGTAATCGATGAGGGAGCTTCCACGTGTATTATGTCGATACAGTGTTGGATATCGCTTGGTTCTCCTTCACTAAATCAATCCCCAACAATTCTTAAGGCCTTTGATGGCTGTGGGTTCCATCCTTTTGGCATTTTACAGGATTTTCCTATAGGGGTTGAAGGAAAAACCGTTAGTCTGGATGTGGAGGTGGTTGATGCCCCTCTAGACTACAACCTTCTCTTGGGTCGAAGTTGGTCTTACACTATGAAAGCGGTCGTTTCATCGGTTTTTCGAGTAATAAAGTTTCCACATAATGGCAAGATCGTAACAATAGACCAGCTGGATTATTTTTCATCCGACCCAGCCTCTTCAGAGAGTATTTAGCATGTTGGTAAAACGACTATCCCATACAAGGATGTTGGAGTAGGATTAGTTAAAGATGCCGGTTTACTGGGAACTTTTCCTTTTCCTCCTATCAACGCATTGTCTTCGTTTGCATCCATTCATATGATTACATCAGACACCATTGTTTATGACGATCCTTGGATCGTTCCTTCTGAATCTGAGATAGACTCATTTGGTGATGCTATGCCTTTGAGTCCATATGAAATTGCCTATGAAGCCGTGCAGTCTTTTACTGACCCGCGTTCAACCAAAATTGACCAAATGAATGTGGTCTATGAGGAATCACTTCTTACATCAACCTCGGAGTTAATAGCGTTTCCCGAAGTTGTGTCATCTGACGAGCAACTTCGTGAAGCCCTGTGTGTAGACGATTTACCATGGGAAGATCTCCATCACAGATCTTCGTTTTTACTTTAGGATGATCGTTTTGAAAATGATTTCTCATCAATTTTTACCGCTGAATATGTCAAAGAAGCTCAGAATCCAATGAAACATCCTGATTCAGAGCTGAAAATGGGAAACATTTCTTGAACTATTCCCATTGACATTTCAGTCAAGCCCGGAATTGTTGAGAACATTCATATAGGTGCCTCGTGTACAGATGACGAAATTCAGACATACAAGGCCCTATTTCAAGAATTCCGCGACGTGTTTGCCTGGTCCTATGAGGAAATGCCAGGAATTGATCCCGCGATTGTTTTCCATGAGATCAAGACTTACCCGGACGCTAAACCCGTCCGGCAACGTTTGCGTCAGATTCACCCATGAAAAGGGGCTGCAATTAAAGCAGAAGTTGAGAAGCTGTTGAAAGCAGGTTTCATTTATCCGATCTCGTTAACGGATTGGGTATCGAATATTGTTCTGGTTAACAAAAAATAGGGAACAATAAGAATATGCATTGACTATAGGGACATTAATCGAGCTTGTCCAAAGGACAACTACCCAACACCCTATATTGATCAAATAATTGATGATTGTGCCTACAGTGAAATATTTTCCTTTATGGACGGTTTTTCCGGTTACAATCAAATCAATATCCGAGGCTCCTCGACAATGGTTAATCCGAGGTTTACCGTTTGTAGTACGTGCGTATCTGGCGTCGTTCCCAATGAAGGAGGATTGATCCCCTCACTAGTTCGGACACGATCTCGTGCTTCTCCTTTAAGAGGAGCTTTCCCAGAGCATAAATGTAACTATTGGATTTATCCTACCGCAAGATAAGCTACTTGTTTGGTTTTACTGTCTTGGAGAGTTAATTACTCTCCTACTCCAAGACACTAGCCTGATCTATATTGGTGTTTCAGAGCCCTAGTAAATAAAAAGTTACTAAGTTAATTTTACTTTAAGCGTTAACCCATGCACCGTTGCTGCATCCTCCCAATTACAACCAGGATTACTTTTTGTATCTCGCCGCCTCCCATTCCACCATTGGAATGGTCTTAGTTCATGAAGACGAATTCGGAACGGAACATGTGATATATTACCTTAGTCAGACGTTAAACCCAACTGAGCTAAAATACTCACATGTGGAGAAATTGGCATTGGCAGCCGTTCAAGCTGTCCAATGTTTTCGTCACTACATTTTACTCCATAAAACTACAGTCATTTAAGATTGCAACCCTATGATCTACATTTTGACTAAACAATTGCTAGGGGGCAAGTACTCTAAATGGATTGTTATCCTGCAGGAGTTCGACTTGGAGTTTGAGAAATATAAGTCTAAGAAATCTTTAGTTTTTGCAGAGTTAATGTGTGACTTCCCGCGTGCTGACACGGAAACTGTGGCAGAGGAGCCCATTGCAGACGAATCATTGTTTCTAATCAACACTTTAGATCTGTGGTATGGGGATATCATCGTCGATCTCCAGACCCAATCCTTTCGGCCCGAAGTTTCAAAGTCGGAACGTCGGAAAATTCAATTCCAGTCCCAACAGTACAAAATTATTGGAGATACTCTTTATTGCCGTGGGCAGACTTGGTTTTCCGACGTTGCTTAACTCACGAAGAAGCTGAAAGGGTTCTGAATGACTGTCACTCTGGAGCGTGTGGCGGTCATATGTCTGGGTATGCCACAGCCCAAAAGATATTGCACGCTGGCTACTTCTGGCCGTCCTTATTTAAAGATTGTATTACTGCGGTCCGGAAATGCCACAACTGTCAAGTGTTTGATCGAAATATGTGCGCTCCACCTGCTCCTCTCCACCCTATAATTGTCGTTGGTCCTTTTGCCAAATGGGGTATCGATTTTATTACATGTAACCCTCACTCGGCCAGGGGGCATGAGTATATCATCCTTGCGGTAGATTATTTTACTAAGTGGGCTGAGACGATGCCTACATTCGAGGCAGACGGCAAGACAGCTACAATTTTCGTATTCAATCACATAACTGCTAGGTTTGGTGTCCCACAAGCGATAATCACTGACTATGGGCACCATTTTCGAAACGTTATGATGACAGAACTTACAGGCCAGCTTGGTTTGCGTCACGATATCTCAACTCCTTATTATCCACAAGCGAATGGTCTGGTTGAGTCCATCAACCAAGTTTTGATTATCATGATCCGACGAATCATTGGTATTCATCGGTCGAATTGGCACAACATGTTATTTTCCACGCTTTGGGCGTATCGAACCTCAGTGAAAACATCAACAGGGTTCACTCCTTTCCAACTAGTTTATGGTTTGGAAGCTATGCTGCCCATTGAATGCGAGATCGCGTCACTGCAAATGGCCATCGAGTTATTTCCAGCTACTTCCAAAGAGGAAAAGTGTTTATTATACTTAGCTCAATTAGATGAGACTCGACGTGATGCTGCATTGGCGATCGAGACTCACGCAAAACGTATGAAAGCTCAGTATGATCGAAATGTGACCCCTCAAAATTTTTCGGAAGGAGACCTAGTGCTATTATATGATTAAGCTAATGATAAACTAGGTGCTGGAAAATTCATTCCTATGTGGCATGGGCCCTATATTGTCAAGCGAAAGCTAGCAAAATGGGCCTATGAGCTGGAAGACTTTGACGGGGACTCTTTGGGTAAACCCAGAAATGGACTTTACCTAAAGAGGTATTATGCTTAAATGATGGGTATGGAGATTTTAGTTAGGTTAGGTTTTTCTTTTTAGCTGGTGTGTTTGTTAGTTTAGACAGTGTGCTTAGCTTAGAAAGTGTGTTTTTCGTCGTTATTCTGGCTTATCTTGGTTTTACTCTTGATATTGCAGAAGTCGATGCCTCTCCAAACATACATTGGGTTTGCTGATGGTGCTTGTCGTAGTACACGGAATATCTCTTCCGCAGCTTGGGTTATCTATTCACCCTCTGATGAGTTAGTTTCTATGCATGGGGTGAGCCTCGGTCAAACAACAAACAACATTGCCGAGTACAGTGCAGTGATTGAGTTATTGTCTGAATCTATTTCATTCGGGATTCAGAGTTTGATAGTGAGGTTAGATTCTGAACTCGTTGTATTACAGCTTAATAGAGTGTATGCCATTAGAAATCCAGTGTTATTAAGGTTATTTTTGAGAGTGCGTCTCTTGGAACGTGAATTTGATTACATTGAATATGAGCATATTCCAAGGTCTTTAAATACATTAGCAGATGCAATTGCTTCTCGAATGTTAAATAGAAATTTTCAATAATCATACATGTAAATTTAAAAACATTTCATCACACATGTTCAACAGATAAGCCGGTAATAATGATATATATAGATAGGAGTGTGTCAAAAAATACATCGTCTTCGATCATAGGTTGAAAAACACCTTATGATCGGCAAAAATGATAAGTACAAAAAACCAAAATGTCACATGTGTCTACAAAACGACCATCCAATCACTAGTGATGATCTCTATATGACACCACTGCATGGGCTACCCTACACAAGAACCTTCTAAAAGGTCCTGGGACTGCGACTACATAGCGCTGAAGCCTGATAGGAATATCGTCTATAGTAGTCTCCGGTATATCTGTTGTAAGACGCTCTAGGTCTTGTTCCAACTCAGCTAAAGTCTCTGTGGCCTCATCCTGTGGGGCCGGTGCCGCTGCAACTGGTAGTCTCCTCTCGAAAGGCCGGAGATTGGCTGGACGACGTGGGCCTACATCTGCATTTTGAAAATTATTACTATCAGTTTTGAGACGATATAAAAACAAAAAAAAATAGATAGTTTAAAAAACTTGTGGAAAATGAAGTTACCTGTGTCATCCCATTGTTCTCCCGGTGGAAGAACCATGTCCGGATCTCCACGAAAATCAAATCCGGCATAAGGAAAATCTTGTATAGAAAAGACCTGGTCCTCTAACCAGTGAAAGTACTCCGGAGTAAATCGGACAACCTCCATGCCCTCATCAGGATGATGGGCCATAACCGCAACCCATCGCATCAATTTGGGCTCTCGGGGAAGCCCAGCCTCAACAGTGAGCTGCAGTGGGATCAGCATCGGAACCCTCTCTAGGCCAAAACTCACAACTAAAGGCCCATAACCAAAAGTCTTTAGCTGTCTGTTTTTGGCTCTAGTCAGTTGGCCCTTTAAATTGGCCAACACAGCATCACACCAATTGAAAATGGTACCTCGATAGTAATCAATCACCATCCGCATCTGGGATCCAGTGGCAATGTGTAAAGCGGCAGCCCCGCAAAGTCTGGTAACTGTAAAAGCAATCACCATAAGTTCAGGGCGGGATATAGTTTTGATCTCTATCCCCTTCTCCTGAGACTGAGTGTTACACCACTCTAGTCGGAGACTAGCGATGGACTGGCCACCCGGCCTAGTCCCGAACAGAGTCAAGTGTTCGCCTCTCTTGGGCAAACCAGTGAGGAAGTAGATATCTGAGGGCTCTATCTCGAGCTGGTGCCCTCCAATATAAAAACACTGGTCCTGAACGTTCCATCTTTCTACCAGCCACTCTAGAAAGCGCACTTGGGCCCTCATGCCAGGTATGGCCCAGTATTTGTAAAGGTCGCATGCCTTCAAAGCATCAATGGATGGTTGATGACTAATGGTGGCCAAATCAACATCTTCGTGCTCTCTCTCGCGCCAATCAAGCATGGTGAACAATCTACACACCAGAAAACATCCATTAGAATCCATCAAATCAAAAAAAAATGGTCCAATTTGGAGAATTTGGGGTTTGAAAACGCTTTGCTCGGAGTACGCACCCCGCCTTTAGGAATAGAGCGTGCGTATGCAGGTTCCCTTAAGGCAAGGTGCGTACGCCTGGCATTTTCCCAACTGAGAAAATGTCGGGGTACGCGGGTCCCTAGTGTGGCATCTGCGTACCCCGAAAGGCGGATCTTGAAACCCCAAAGCCTCCAAAAATAAAATCTAGGGCCTAAAAACAAATTCTAAACGGATGAAAATGAAGAGGAGGATGTTGTAGAATACCTGAAAGAGACAGAATTCGATTTCGACAGTCGGATTCTCTGCAATGTCCACGGGAAGTTTCTTGCCAAAAGCCCTTTTTCTCTCATCAACAGTAAAATGGTAAAAATGAATTGGTAAAAGCCCTTTTTATAGGTTTTTTGGGTAAATAAATGGTAAATTTGTTTATTTTTCACCATGAAAAGTTATTTTTCAAAGTATTTTTATCTATCTTAAACAGGTATGAGTAATGTGTTGGTTTTTGTGCAGGATAAAGGATTTTTAGGGAAAATTGTCATTTTTTACAAACAAAAACATCGGAGTCATCTTCAAGCCCTTTTCTGACTCCTAAAACATGAAAATATTGCCGAGCGTTTCTTTTACACTCGTTAAAACGGAATTAAAAGACGGTCCTCTTATAGCCCTTTTCTGACCGTAAAAACATGAAAAGATTGCCAGATTTTTGTCGTTTCAAATTCGATATTGGAAATAAAACGACGTGTCCTTGATCGCTTTTTACTTTTCAGATCAGAGACACTAATCATGAAAGTACTCCTTGGTCGTAAAGATCAAGCGGTTCTCTCAAGTATTATTTTATACTTTTTCGGGCTTGGGAGACACAAATTTACGAAAAAGGTCAACCCTAGAGTCCTCTTAAGTTTTTCAGACTCTCTAAAATTGAAAAATGCCGAGTTTCTCCTATACTGGACTCGTTAAAATTTCACAGTAAAGGACCTGTTCGATTACAAACAGGAACGGACCACTCCTTCTTAGGGTTCAAATCTAAACTAAGTTGGACTCATCCAAAGGATGAGCTTATAATCAAGCATATGTTATCCTCCTCAAGCTTGTAAAAAATAAAGAGGTACTTGACAGAAATGGTGGGGGAAAAGAGAGGAAAATGAGCCTATTTGTTATCCTTTGTCTCAGAAAAACCTTATCACCACTCTTGAACACGACACTTTTCATTCACCTGGGTTGGGAAATCCTTTACCTAACAGTTGATCAAACCACATTGAAAATCTTCAGCTGGTTTCTGGGTATTAACTTTGGCTCAATTGTTACCAAGCCATCTATTGTGTCGTTATGTGTTCAAGAGGTCACTGCAAATAAACCATTCATCTGCAAAATACCCGTCATCCATCTTGACCATCCCTGAGTCAGTCCTTACAGCTACATTTCTTCAACGTGATCTATGATTTCGTGTTGTGGGCTTCTCTGCAACGGGTCGCTTTCTATCGACATCAGCACATTATCTAGAAATATGACCTAGAAATCATCAGTACCTTGAAATCTGCATGCATCAATGGAAGGTTTCTCGCCTTTGACGACAGTTTACATCATTGACTTTCGATCGAAGGATTCCGTGACATGTTCGACATCAACACATTCATTCACATCTCATGGATTGTACTGGGTACTTTGAGAACCATTGACATCACTGGTGGTCTCTCTCACACTTGTTAACATATTACATCATCGACTGGTAATCAAGTGGTTTCTACCATGTTCGACATCAACTCATTTATTCGCATGGATAGAATCGTACTATTTCGGGAAGTAGAAATGAAGACCCTGGATCTAGTTTCCACCATCCAGGCTGCGAGGAGTTTTGTATTCATTATACAGTAGACTAATCATAAACAGATGGCTGCGTCCATACTGTGTCTACATGAGTCTATGATTATGATGTACTACGAAATCATTCCTATATCAGAGCAGTAGTTAGTTTGTTAGTTAAAGTTTTCAATCTGAGTATGGGAATGCCTACCTCAGTGATGATATGATCTTATATATGTATTTTGTATTGAATATTTGCAGGTTCCGACTAGGCTCTCCACAAGATAATCCTTGAAATGATAAAGTGCTTCACCCTTCCTAGATGATATGAAACCCTAATCTACTATAGGCTTCGCACTTTAGGGGGCAATCTGTTACACTAAAATTTGTCACCATGACTATTTGCAGTCAGTATGGCTCCATCAACTGTCATACTGTCCTCCTTGGCAAGTCTTATACCTCTGCTCCTCATGTCAAACTCCAAGAAAGAGAGAAAGTCCTTAAAAAGTCAATTAACTCTGGTTACGCAGTTTCTCTTAGCCTTACCTGCGTGTACGCACCTCAAGTTCATAATACCTGCGTACTTGTACGCTCTGTCTGTAAAGGGGTGGGTGCGTACTCCTGTAAAGGTCAAAAGGCGCGAGTTTTACTTCAAAAAAGTTACTTGTGGTCGAATCTAGAGCATTCTAGAAGATGGTTTGACGTGGATTGAGCGCCTCCAGATGGTTCATGCATCCCAAATAAAGAGGGGCTTATCCCATTGATGGTGGACCTGATTAACTTCCTCCAAAGCATTATAAATACAGGCATTGGGCCAGAGGGAGGGGAGGTTGAAAGCTGAACATTCCTAAGGGTAGATGCTGCTGAAATTAGGACTCCCTTTTAGAGCTTGAGAGGAGAGATTCCCATCCTTTCTTAGCTTCATTTGGAAGTGGGTGAGCTGATCAAAGTAAAGGAGAACTCTTGCTGGACCGTGGGAGGGACCTGCACAACACCAAGGCACTGGTTGTAATGGTTTCTTTTGTTTCCTATTAATACAATTAAGTTCATTTTTCTCAACAAGTTGTTATATATAATTTGTTTCATAAACTCCTTGGTCTTTATGATGAATATGTTTTATTATATGAGTTATTCAGGTGTTATGTAATCGTTTTCTTGTTAGTGAATGTAGGTTTCAAAGAGAAGGAGGAGCTCATATGGATCGGAGAGGCTTGGCTGCTACAAACAACGTTGGACTAAAGGTATGCTTTAAGCACCTGTTTGCTTGTATTTTAAATGCATATTTAGGGAAAGATAGTGCTTGATTGTCTTGTTTGTCACTAGAAAGCCTTAGCTTCTAGGGAGGTCGGCTTTGTCCGCAAAATTGACTCTTTCCTCATGACAAGAGGCTCTAGGTGTAAAGAAATATCATGGAAGGATGGATCAATGAATCTAAGGAGTCAATGAAGCATTGAGTCAAGTGTAAGTTGTGTCCTTCGGTCGTAGAGTAGGAGAAGGCTCTACAGCTGAGTGCGCAGGGCAGGTCAAGTCTATAACTAGTTGGAAACATTAATAAAGAGAAGTTTTACCATATTTCTATGTATCTTTTCCTACTTATTCATTGAAATATATTGGGTATGAATTGCAACTTTACTATTATGTTGTTGCACGAACTTATATAAATGTGTTGATTAATTAAATATAATAAAAGGTAATTATTTACATGAAGATAACTAATTGTCATAAGAATATAAGTAAGATCCACTGTGTGACTTGGAGAAACAGTGAAAATTACTACTTCAGCAGTGTGAAAGCCCCATAACCCCTGGTTAGGGCTGCCTGAAGTCAAATTTAACAAGGGCACGAAGACCTCACAGGTAAGGAAAGCGTACAAAGTGACCTGCGCGAAGGTACTCACAGTTGGACCAAATCAACCCCTCATACATCTCAAGAGTGCAAAAACCTGGTTCCCGCACCCTCCCACACTGCTTCGGGTGAGACTTTAGTCGATGCTACGTGGACTATTGATGAAAGGGCCATCAATATAGAGATTTGATTGGCTATTTAACTCCAAACCTGGGTCAGGCCCCAACAAGACAACAAATGCTTCCGTTGCCGGGACTAGAATCTGCACAGAGATGTCTGATGTCATATCACTGGAATCCAACTAAGAAAGAAATTGAAGAGTGGTTGGATAGGAAGGTTCATGAGTTCACGGTGCAAGAGAATAGGAATCCACAACTATCAAAGGAAAATTGGTTAGACTGCTACTTGTATAAGGAAATCCATGAAATTTTCTTCGCATCCTTCCCTCCTAAGCTATACGAGTGGATCGCGAAGCTAGAAGATAGCCAAAGAAGGTAGAGACTCGATAATCCTATTGTATGGAATCCAGAATTGGTGCACATATTGGAAGCATCAGAGGATAGGATCATGCACTTTGTTGATCACTGGCTCGATCGGATTATAGGAGGATTCATTACTGACTTCGTGGTAGATACTTCAGTCAGCTATAGCAAGGTAGAACGACGCTTTATCAAAGGACCGCGAGGTAAGTATGTTAAGTCTCTAAACACTTGGATTAAAATGATACTATGTGAAAACCAAATTATGTGAATACATTGATGTTCGGGGCCACACGAAGTGGAAGAATTTACAGAACAAAGGAAGTGCAGAACTAGAAACTAGCCCCTTGATTTCACCTTCGTGAGGGGGTGAGGAAGAGCTCGTGAAGATCTCATCAAGAAGTGGGGTCAATTTGATAAGGTAGAGGATTTCACGCATGCCACCCCCACCTACACCACCACCAGTGTCACCGCCTTCACCCCCATCTTCACCCATACCACATCCACCACCACTGCGAGTTGATATGGAAAGTGCGATAAAGTTGCTCGTATTCAAGGGAATAGGAAATGAAGATCTAGACCAGTTTTGGTTTGTGATAAGGGTTGTATGGGAAGCACGGGGAGTTACATATGATAATATAAAGAACGTGACGTTGGTGAGTGCTCTACAAGATCACATGTTGACCTAGTATATTAAGTATTCTAATGACAATCCGAATGAGAGGGTCGCAGATATCCAAATGGCATTGAAAAAAGAATTTAGCAAGCCAAAGTCAAAGCCAGAGTCGATCATTGGGTTCAAGGAGATCACAATGCTACCATAAGAGACTCCTTGGGAGTTGGATCGGAGATTGAAGTGTACAATTTGTGAAGCCAATATGACTTTGACAAATGGACAACATCACGAATAGTTTGTAGCATTTCCAACACCGCATTTAAGGAATGCGTTGTCACAACAGAGGTTAATGACTCAGGCAGAGGCGTTTGAGATCATGATGAGAATGCTGGAGACCCCTATACAGGATCCAAACCTAGGAGTTCATCAAATCCATGTGCAATTGAAAAATTTATGACGTGAGATGCAGAGTTTGAAGAAGACAAGACAGCCTTCCCGAAGGTGTGTGAGGACATATCGTGTGTTAAATTTAAGGGTCAGGGTCATGACAAGGACCATTGCCTGGTGTTCGTGAATTACCTCGTGGGAGGAGGGTCGCTCCCGTTAAGACCAGAGGCACAAGCACGACCTAGAGTGGTGCTTGATTTGTGGTGCACGATTTTTTAAATAGGGGGAAAGCATATTACAGACAATTGTCATCTGTTGCAGAAGTACACGCAGAATTTGCAATAGTTGTTCTGTAATTTTTGTAGATCAGTGGGACATGATGAGTGCACCTATAGAAGCTATGATCTGATGATGGATAGGACTCCCACCTATAGAGTTCAAACCGAAACGCAGCCCCTTGACCAGAACATAGGAATGGCACGAATTAGATTTCAAGGGTGCAGACGAGGCTGAGGTGGAGGAGGACCTGGAAGGGGTCAGAGAGAGCTGATATGTTACAATTGCGAAGGGCCAGGACATTATGCCCATGATTGTACGAATCCAACGTGGCCATGATTTCTATATTGTGCGTTGTTTCACCATGAGACAAAGGATTTTCCTACACTGATAGCTAGGCTACATGACAAGGGAGCACTTCAACCTCCATCGACTCAGACCATGTAGATGATGAGGTCTAAGCCGCGCAAGGAAGACCCTAACGTGAATATTGTGCTCCAAAGTGGAATTATCACAGGGGATGATAAAGGCACGTAGCCTGAAGATAGTACTTGGGTTCGCAAGGATCCGATGAAAGAACCAGAGTTTTATTTGGAGCGTGCTAAGGAAACCTTCATGAAAGCCAAGAAGAGCTTTGCTTGTGCCTCCACTCCATGAAGCATAGAAAAACCAGAGCTGGAAATCGATCCATCGATGCTCACAACGTTCCTGGAAACATGCATGAAGCTACTGCGTGATTGTAAGGTTGTAAAAGGATTACAATAACTCATTAATAAATGCACTAGGACCGCACCAGGAGAACCACGCATATTCCAAAATATTGGAAAGCACGCGACGAGGATGGGAAGAGAAATGAGGTTGACCGCGTAGATTGTGGAATATGAGATGGACCAAGTGATTCTGGATCTAGGATCAGACATGAACGTTCTGCCAAGGCAGACCTGGGAGTGCATGGGAAGGCCTACGCTTCAATGGTCTCCTATCCAGCTACCAATGATGAACGAGCAAAAGATAATACCTATGGGGAGATTGAATGGAATCATAGTGGATATTGAAGGGGCGAACACGCTAGTAGAATTCGAAGTGATAGAGATTGTAGATGACAACAATCCTTACCCCATGCTATTAGGAATATATTGGGCCATTGACATGAATGGAGTGATAAACCTAAAGAAGTGCAAGATGATCTTTGAGAAAAATCCCTGTGCATAGTTGTCCCTTTGGACCCTGCAGAAGGATCATGCTACACAGAGCCAGTGCGTGACTATGAAAGCGATGGCAACTTAGACTGCATCTACAAGATAACCACATGCGAGAAACACTAATTAAATCCCACTGTGGATGGAGGGATCTCATGGGAGCGCGAAAGCTCTTGTACATTGAATTCTGATGAAGAGATAGAATGATGGTAGAACCGGTTACATGAGGTAACCACGCTGAACTATAACATGATGATGAGATTGTTGCTCTGCATAGTGATAGAGGTAAGGGATCTGCCCACTTATGATGGGTTAAGTGAGGTAGATGTTTTTTTGAACAGGTTTGAAAGAGAAGTGCCAAAACAACAATGTTTTGAAGCTTTGAAATGGGTACTGCGTGCTACGCCCGCGAGGTGGTGGGGTACGCACCGAGGAAGCTTTGAGGACTAGCGCAAATGCAGGAGAATGATGCACATGCATTTTGGGAAGCCTTAGATGCGTCTAACTGAAAAGTATGACGGACGGGATGATCCACACGTGTACCTTGCCAAGTGATCAAAAGTCTATGGGGAAGAGTCGCAACCTGAGTGGGTGCACCTATTGTGTCATACCCTAGATGCTATACCCATGAATTGGGGTATAGAGACAAAGTTGCGCCATGGGATGAGTGAATGGGTATCCTACCTGAAGGGTTCCTATTAACCTTCACTTTTGAGGATCGTTGTTGGGACACTGTTGATGACGCGCTACAAGTAGTAAAAGTAGCCATCTTCAAGATACCCCAGGAGCCAATAGAATTGGTTCAGCCTGAATGTGCTACTCAACTAAGCTACGCACTGGAATGTTATAATGTAAACATTGAAGAATACGATGAGGATCCATGAAAAGTTAAGATTCCAAAAACTGAAGGCCATCTTAAGGTTCAAGGACCACTAATTGAAGACCCTGACATAACTGCTTGTTGGCTTGTTGGGGCCTGACCTAGGTTTGAAGGTGATTTAGACAAACAAATCTTGGTACTACTGGCCCTTACGCAACTTTCCACGGAGAACGGACTGAGGTCTCACCCGAAGTAGTATGGAAGGGTGCTAGAACCAAAATTTTGTACCCTAGAGATGTCTGATGGTTTCAAGTGGTCCGCATTTGTGCACGTTGCTATGCGCACTTCCTTGTACCTCGCAGCCTGAGATACTGCCTTCGTGCAGGCCTACTCGGGGGCCAAATAGTGGTATTATCCAAGCCCTTACTAATCACCCAATATTAGTTGATTAACTTAGCTTATTTGTGTGCTTTTAGTTATACTCAACAATATTCACAATTCATACAAGTGCATGCAATAAATAAACAGTATAATTGAAAATGATATCAAACATGTAATAACTCAGAACAGATGCATAGAATTGGCAATAAAATTTTCTTTATTAATCTCTTCTCCAGTTACAGACTCAAATCTACCCTGCGCACTCAGCTGCAGGGGTCCGCGCACTCAGCTACAGACTCTACTAGGCCTCTATGCACTCAGCTGTGGAGCCTCTTCCAACTACTATGACCCAAGACACACTTAGACCCTTCTTTTATGCTTCACTGTCTCATTCTACCCAGTAGATTCTATTCCCTGATGATCTCATATCTTTTCAACTCAGAGCCTCGCTCTATTTATACAATCCCATGGTCCGCGGACCATGGTAGGCCAACATTACATTCAAACTTAGGGCATACAGCCCTGTGACTCTAACATACATTTCGCACCGACAATTCACGGAGCTTTACAATAATATCACTCAAAACTTGGGATTTGAGCCCCAAAACATGTTTTGTGGGGATTCCATGCCCAACAGGCCCCCAACACAAACATCGTGACTCACCCCCAATTCACTTTGTCAACGCGACGATCTTGCTGCAAAGTCCCTCCAACTAGTCTCGAACTATCCTGATATCCGCAGCACACTAAGCTACTACTTGTTGAACCTGTTGCATCCGTTCTTCCGAGACCTCTGTGCCCGGCGTGCTGCCCTGCATCTGCGCATGCATCCCCTAAATGTGCACGAGCTCCCCTTCAATATTCACAGTGATTGTGAAGGCTTCATCAATCCATGGTTGAACGCACGCTTTGAGAACTGCTTCCTTTAATGCCTTGCCTTGCTGCATCCTCGCAAGTCACTGAGTGAGGACTACCGTCTATGCGATTCCTTTGATGTTATCATATTTATGTTGGAGTTCGCATGCCTCTATCTCTAGGCACTAGATGTTGTGGTCCTCCTGCAAAGTCGTAAGGGCCACAAGTGCCTGTTCCAAAATGTTGGTACAGTCATGCACTACACCTCCAATTTCTTCGAATCCTACTGTGATAGCACTAGCGCGTTGTTCTCAGACTTCCAGGGGAGTGGAAGGTTGCGCCTTCAATCACAACTTGGCAATCTGAAGATTCAACTCCAGCTAAGCCTTTGTCGTCTCTTCTCTGGCCTTGCGGACTCCAATTGCCAAACTGTGGATCCGTACTTTTGCCGATAGATCTGCTGCGATGGCCAGCTTCGAGACGTGTCAGCAAATGTCATCTGCCGTATGCACCAACTGTTGATTCCACGACACCAATTCGTTGCACTGCAAGCTGAGCTATTCTATGTTTATTTTCTACTCACTAAGAACCTAGATCGCGCAACTCTCCCTGGCCCGCAACTCTGCCATTATCACATCTTGTAATGGATACAACGCTTCCCCAGGAAGAGCAGCCAGATTAAGGCCAAGGCCTTTCATCATGCTAATCGACAATTGATCCATTGCATTGGATGACACTAGAGCACCCTCTGGCAACACTACTATATTTTCCATCCTTGCGTGTAACATCTATTCTGATGCTAAAGTTCCTACTGTGACGTGTGTTGACAAGGTACCTTCCTGAGGGGGTCACACCTTTAACTCCTGCAGCTGTACAGTGAGGGCCCCCAACACAGTTTGATGCTCCTACATGAACTCCTGAAGTGCTTCACTTGTGACATCGTGGACCATCTCTCCAATGTCATGGAGATCACCTTCGGTTAAGGTGATCGGATCAATGGCAAGGCCTTGACCTTCTTCCTTGGGCCCGATCTCTCTACGATGTGCAGGTGCTTTAACTGTTTGGACGCGGCCCTTGGGTCCATGCTCCCTTCTGCTATTTCTTTTTCCTCTGCCTTCTGACCTGAGGATGTTGCTTGGCCCTCGTCTGCCTATGTTGTTGTTGCCTCTACTACCTATGCTACTGCTGCTGCTTCTGCGGCCTTCTTCTATTCTGCAACTTTTTGTGCCACCTCTCACGCTGCCCTTACGTTAGTTGCTGCTTTTTCGTTCCACCTTTTCTCTACCAATTGAGTGACGTTCAACTTAGCATTGTCCTTTTTCTTCTGAGTTTTCACCTTCTCCAGTTCTGCTAGGTCTGGGGTGCGCCATTCGGGAGGCCATGTCTCCAAGACTATAAAAATTACACCATCAGTGGCTACAAACAGTAGCTTCATCCACTGCTTCATGGAATCCTTTCGCGCTTTGATATAGATGTTGTGCATATCAACTTTGAAATATGCAAAATTCTACAAACTATTGTGCACCATAGGTGATAGGCGTGGCCTCTGTATGCTCGCCTCCATGAGCACCCAAAAAAATTTCATGTCACAAATCCATTTCGCATCCTCTGTGGCCTAGAGCAAAGCATACTTTGCAACCTCGGGTAACTCTCTTTCAATGTTGGGGAATTAACTGTCCTCTGATATTTATCCCACTACTAGCAATATGGATAATAGCAACCACGCGTAGTGGAAGCTTTTACCCTATTCCTGGGCTTCGCAACAGTTTGTCAAAAATTCCTCACAGAGGAGTTAAGACTAGTTGAATTGGACCTCCCCCACGCACTTCTCAGCCAGCACAACCATCGGCGCTGGTACCTCATCGGCACAGAACTTTCTCATAATTTTACTGGCCAGGATTTGAGTTGCTACACGCACCCCTTTTTCCTTGATGCTGGAGATGGTGGGGTCCCTTTTCTTCTTCTCCAGCTTATATTTTGCCTTCATGGCTTCTGCAAGAGCCAAATCACTACCTCTTCCAGCTATAGTCACGGGGTCCTTTCCTTTATAGGGGAGCCATGAAATACGGTGAATGATGTCTACTGTGACATGAATAGGCTCCTCCAGCCATAGATACCCATCATGCGCCAAGTAGAGCAGCTGCCTGATGATGAAAATGGTGATGGGCGTGTGGTGGAAATGTGGTATCCATAATAAATGCAGCAACCCGTCCTTTTCCACATCGCGTAGCCATTTTTGTGGCTCTAAGGTTATCACTGCCCCCTTAGTATTTTGCTTCATCAGATTCTCGGTCTCTAACTGTGGGAACGTCTCGTAGTCTGGGAGGTCCCAGTCTTCAAATTTCATGGTTGGCATGCGGCCTAAGTTCATGCCCTCAAATACAATGCGATTTTGGAGGAGCAAGGTCTAGAGTGAACTCTTCATTTCATCCAGATCCTTCATTACTTTAGTTTTCCCTTTCCATGGAGGGACATACGCAGGCAGTTTTGTTGCAGAGCGCAACAGTTGGATATCGTCCTCTACATCTTCTTCTTCTTCTACTGTGATGATCAGGGCTTGAAAGTCTTCTTCTTAATCATATTTTTCTATTGTGACTGCTTTCCCCTTCTCTTCCATGGATAGTTTTTTGTGTCATGGATTGCTCAGGGACATGTGTGCTGGACCCATTGCCTATTTATCCTTCTTGGGCCTCGGTGTTCGCGGTGATTTGGGGATTTCTGTCACCACTCTGATGCCTTCTGGAACATCCACCACCATATGGGTCTATAGAGCCTCGCCGGCAATTACCTCTTCAATTCCCAACCAATCCTTAGTGGCCTTCATCATCTCTAGGTTGTATTCTATCTCTCGTGAACTTGGGGGCTCAATTATCGCTCGACTCTCAATGCTCTATGCTCTACTTAAGCGCTCAGTTCTCAAATGACCAAGTGTTGTTCACTGGCCAGCCCTTTGAGTTTTATAGCACCTTTCGAATTTGAATTCAACTGCTTCCCCAAATTTCGGGCCATTAATGATTTCTTGGCAGTAGATTTTCACAAATCTTGCCCATAACTCGCATCTTAAATGCCTGCTTCCCGCTCCATTTGGCCGCAAATCGAACATTCCATTGTGAGTAGTGACACCAATGGTCACTTCCTAGCCCTCCATGCATAGTCGTGAACCTTGTGACGTTCCAATTCTGCGTGCATCTCCAGTATCGCGCAGCTCCCAGGCATAGTATTATATGGTCCTGCACTCCCTTTCAACTGCCTCGAGGGCTAAGACTATTCTTCCTATGGCTAGTCAGGTGGTCGCACCACCTATGCAGGGCTCCATCCCATCCTCCAACATGGTTCATGAAGAATCCCCATCTTCACATTCTACTATTTGCAATGCGCTACCTTGGTCACTACGTTTGGCGATATGCAGTCCAAGCCAAGGCAGTAGGCTAACCAGCACACGCCGATAGTTTTTCAATTTGTCAGTATGATCTTACGCACCTTGCCTTAATATCCTCGATTTTGCGATGAGAAATTCTTCCTTTATTTCATCTTCCAACTTCTTGACCTTCGCGTCCATCAAGGCGGTTTTCTCGCTTAGCCATACCCAATCTTTTTCAAGTTTGCGGAGTCTAAAGTTTCCCCGTCGGATTTCTTCCTCCAGTCCTATATGTTCTGTTTCTTGCAGCTATGTTATTTCTTCATTCCAGGCTTCATGCATTGTCAATATATGGGTGTTGTTATGCACAGACTCGACTTTTCATGCTACTCAGAGATTACAACCATTGTTTCATACTTCTTCTTTGGAACTGCTCTCGTAGTCAGGGTTTTGCACATGGTCCTATAGGTCCATCAAACCACTGGTACACACAGGTCCCAGTTAGTGCGTTTCACATGGTGGATCCTATTCAACACTTTGCATGCCTTGTCAAAGGCTTCCTTGCAGATAATCTTCGGTGTGCTTCGTCTTTCATACTTCTGCTTGTTATCCCTGTTTCCTATCGTGAGAACGGTGTGCGTTCGTGTGAGTTGTGCACCATATGTCTGTACCCATTTGGAAACGTGGGCGCACAAGCTATTTCGTCCATCATGCATGGCTTCCATCCTCATCTAAGGCTTTCGAAATCATAGGCGAATCATCCTTCTGCAATCGTGCCAATCCCCGAAGCTTTTCTAGTGCATACCCCACCATATTGCGGGTGTAGCGCGCAATGCCCATTTCAGAGCATCGAACCGCTGTTGTTCCGGCACTTCGTTTTCAAATTTGTTCAGGAATTCATCCACTGATGTTAACCTATCATACATAGGTATATTCCTTGCCTCTGTTGCTACACAACATAGTGACTTTATCATCATGTTGCACTTTAGCGTGGTTACCTCATGTAATCGATTCTGCCATCGTTCTATTTCTTCGTCTGAATCTGAAGTGTAGGAGCTTTCACACTCCCACGAAATCCTTCCACCTACTGTTGGATTCACCCAATCTTGCGCTCATGCAGTTACCTTGTAGATATAGTCAAGGTCGTCATCGTTATCATCATCATGCACCAGTTCTGTGTAGCGTGCTCCTGCCGCAGGGTCTAGTGGTACCACTATGTGTAGTGACTTTTTCTCAAAAATCATTTCTCTTCAGGTTTATGACTCCATTCATATCAGTGGCCCAATCGATTCTTAGTAGCACAGGATATGTATTACTATCACCAAAATCTTTATCACTTCAAAGTCTGCTAGTGCACTCTCACCTTCAATATCCACATTAATCCTTGCAATCTTCCCATGGGTAGGATCTTCTGTTGGTTCACCATTCGCAACCGAATAGGAGACCATTGTAGCACAAGCCTACCCATGTCCTCCCATGTTTGCTTTGGTAATACGTTCACATCTGATTTGAGATCCATAATTACTTGATCCATTTCGTACTCTCTGATTTAAGCAGTTAATCTCATTTCCCTTCCTGTTTGCGATGTATGTTTCCCGAGCTTTTGAACTACGTGTGGTTCTCCTAACCCAGCGCACCTAGTGATCAGTTCCTGTAGTCCTTTCACAGCCTTGCTGTCGTGTAGCAACTTCATACATGTCTCCAGAAAGGTAGTAAGCATTAAAGGATCCACCCCTAGTTCTAGTTGATCCTTACTACCTGAAGTAGAGGCCTTCGTGAAGCTCTTCTTAGCTTCCATGAATGTCTCCTTTGCGTGCTCCAAATCAAATTCAGGTTCCTTTGTAGGAGCCTTGTGAACCCACGCACTCTCTTCATGCTGCTTACCTTTGTCTTCTCCTGTCGTGATACCACTTTGAAGCATGATGTTTACATTTGGGTCCTCTTCACGTGGCTTAGACCTCATCATTTGTAGGTTCTGAGTCAGGGGAGGTTGGAGTACTCCTTTATCACGCAACCTCACTATCAGTGTATGGTAGCCCTCCATCTCATGATCAAATTAGGTACAATATAAACATGATGCTCTTGTCGGATTTGTAAATCATGGGCATAATGCCTTGGCCCTCCAAAATTGTAACAAATCAGTTGTCTACGACCTCTTCCTAGTCCCATTCCACCATGACCTCATCTGCGCCACAGAAATTCAGCGTGCACCATCCCTACATTTGGATTGAGGCCTCGTGTTTCGGTCTATACTCTATAAGTAGGAGTCTGATCCATCATCAGCTCGTAACTTCTGCAGGTGCGCTCATCATGGCCTGCCGACCTACAGAAATGACAATAATTTTTGGGGCATCTGCGTATACTTATGTAATATGTGACAGTTATCTATAGTGTGTTATCCTCCTATCTGACAAATCACACACCATAATGTAGGCGTTGTGCTTGGTTGTTCTTTTGCCTCTGGTACTAATGGCATCAGCCCTCCTCTTGCCAAGTAGTTCACGAAGACTAGACAATGGTCCTTGTCATCACCCTGGCCTTTGCATTTTATGTACAATACCTCCTCACGCACCTCTAGTCGAGTTGTCCTGTCCTTTCTCAAACTCTGCATTTCCAGACACAAATTTTGCAGTTGTGCGTGGATTTGTTGGACTCCTAGGCCAGGATCTTGTATTGGGGTCTTGTGCAGTCTCATTGAAATCTCCAAAGCTTCAGCCTGGGTGGATAGCTTCTGCTGCGACAACGCCATCCTTAAATGCGGCATTAGTGATGCTACAAACCTTGTGCAGCGTTGTCCATCCATCAAGGTCATGTTGGTTTTGCGAATCATACTCTTCAGTCTCTGATCCAGATCCCATGGGGTCTCTCTTGGAAGCATCAAGATTTCCTTAAACCCGATAATTGACTGTGTCTCTGATTTTGGACTGTGGATGGTCATTAGAATGCTTAATGTACCATGTCAGTGCACGATCCTACAATGTGATTACCAGATTTTCCTTCTTTATATTGTCATCCATGACTCCTTGTGCTTCCCATACAGACTTTACTATGAACCAAAATTGGTCTGGATCTTCGTTCCCTACTACTTTGAATATCGAAAATTTTATTGCACTCACCATATTAAATTGTGGTGGTGGCAGAGGTGGTCTGGGCGGAGATGGGGACAACAATGGTGAAACTGGTGGCGGTGTAGGTGGGGGTGGTATATGTAGAATTCACTGCCTTATCAGACTGCTCGTGCTTCATGGAGAAACTTTCGCGAGCTCTTCCTCACTTTCCCGTCATGGCGAAATAAAGCGGCTATTTTCTACTTTTGCGCTACCTTCATTTCTATAGATCCTCCCACTTCACATGGCCCCAAACATCAATTTATTTGCATAACCCTCTTTTGACACAAAAACATTTTAATCCAAGTGTTCAATGATTTAATGTACTTACCTCACGGTCCTTTGAGGAAGCATCGTTTCACCTCGTTGTAGCTGGCTATCGTGTCTACCGCGAACTCGGTGATAAACCCTCCTATAATTCAATCAAGCTAGTGGTCCACGGCACATGCGATCTTATTTTCCAATGCTTCTAGTCTATGCACCAATTCTAGAGTCCACACAATCGGTTTGTCAAGCCTACATCTTCCCTGACTGTCTGCTAGCTTCGCGATCCACTCATACAACTCAGAGGGGAAGGATGCAAAGAAGATTTCATGGATTTCCGTATATAAGTAGCACTCTAACCATTGTTCCTTTGATACTCATGGATTCATGTTTTCCTACACCGCGAACTTGTGAATATTTCTGTCCAACCACCCTTCAATCTCTTTCTTTGTTGGATTCCAGTGACACAACATCAGAGATCCCTTATGCAAATTATAGTCCTAGCAACAGAACCATTTTTTGGCTTGTTGGGGCCTAACCCAGGTTCAGAGATGATTTAGCCAAACAAATCCCGATACTACTAGCCCTTTCATCAACAGTCTACGGAGCATAGAATGAGGTCTCACCCAAAGTAGTATGGGAGGGTTCTAGAACCAGGTTTCCACACCCTGGAGATGTTTGATGGTTTCAAGTGGTCCGCGGTTGTGCATGTTGCTATGCACACTTCCCTGTACCTCGCAGCCTATGATACTCCCTTCACATAGCCCTACTCGAGGGCCAAACAATGTTATTACCCAAGCCCTTACTAATCACCGAATATTAGTTGATTAACTTAGATTATTTGTGTGCTTTTAGTTATACTTAACAATATTCACAATTCATACAAGTGCGCGTAGTAAATAAACAATATAATTGCAAATTATATCAAACATGTAATAACTTAGAATAGATACATAAAATTGGTAACAAAACCTTTATTTATTAATCTCTTCTTTGGTTACAGACTCAAATCTACCCTGCACACTCAGCTACAAGGGTTTGCGCACTCAGCTACAGACTCTACTAGGCCTCTGTGCATCAGTGGCAGAGCCTCTTCATATTACTACGACCCAAGACACACTTAGACTCTTCTTCTATGCTTCGTTATCTCATTCTACCCATTAGATTATATTCCTTGATGATCTCATATCTTTTGAACTAGGAGCCTCGCTCTATTTATACAATCTCATGGTCCATGGACCGTAGGTAGTTCGACATTACATACAAACTTAGGGCGGACAACCCTATGACTCTAACATACATTTTGCGTCCGCAATTCATGGAGCTTTACAATAATATCACTCAAAACTTGGGGTTTGAGCCCAAAAACATGTTGTGTGGGGATTCCATGCCCAACGCTGTGCCAGTAAAGGTAAAGCAAGTGAACATTGGTATAGAAATTGAACCTAAGTATGCAACGCTCAATGACTACTTGGATGATGCGATGGTGGATAAGGATGCTGAGTTACTCCACGAGTACCAGGACTTATTCTTGATCAAGATCACGAACATAAAGGGATTTTTTGGCGATTTAGGGATGATGAAGATCACATTAAAACCTAACGCAAAGCTAGTTAAGCAGAGGCCTTACCACTTGAATCCGAAATACAAGGAAAAGGTTCGCGTAGAACTAGGAAAAATGCTCGCAGTAGGAATCATTGAGCCGATGGAAGAATCTGATTGGGTAAGCCCTATGGTGGTGCAGGAAAAGAAGTAGAAGGGTGAGATAAGAATATGCGTGGATCTCAGAAAGTTCAATGGCCCATTCCCAACTCCGTTCACAGATGAAGTATTGGAAAATGTCTGCAGGCAAGAAGCATATTCTTTTACTGATGGGTTCTCAGGGTACCGCCAGATCAAAATCACACTAAAAGATAGGATCAAGACCATCTTTGTGACTGAGTGGAGCTGCTTTCAATACGCCATTATGCCGTTTGGTTTGATGAACACATCAACCATCTTTTCGTGCATAGTTGTTGCAACATTCAACAAATATATCCACAAGTTCCTAGAGGTTTATTTGGATGGATGGACTGTATTTGGATTGGTTAAGCACCATGCAGTGAGCTTACACTTGATGTTGGATACCTACCAACGACACCAAATCATGTTGAGTCTTAAGAAGTGTATGTTCCTCGTTCCCTTTGGGAACTTGTTGGGGCATGTGGTTTGCAAATAGGGACTCATGGTAGAACCTGTGAAGATTGCGATGATTTTGACTTTGGAAGCACTGCGAAGTGTGAAACAGCTGCGTGCTACCCTGGGACACATGGGATACTATAGAAAGTTCATCAAGAGCTATGCCCAGATCACCGTGCCAATGGAGAAGTTGTCGAAAAAAGATGTCCCTTTCTGCTAGAATGATGACTGCATGAAAAGCTTGGATGTGCTAAAAGGAAAATTGGCCTCTGCGCTGATCTTGGTCTTCTCGAAATGTGACAAGGAGTTTCATGTCCATGTTGACGCATCGTGTATAGCACTGAGAGTAGTACTAACGTAGGAGGGTGGATAGGGTTTGGATCACCCTATCGTTTTCGCGAGTCGCAGATTGTCTAAAGCATAAAAGAACTATTCCACCACTGAACACGAGGGATTCGCTATAATGTATGTGCTCCGAAAATATCGGCATTATCTGCTAGGGGGACACTTCAAGATGTATACAAATCATTCTACCTTGAAATACTTGGTCAATAAGCCTGTGTTGGGGGGGCACATATGCGGGTGGTTCTTATTGTTCCAAGAATATGATTTTGAGGTCGTTGTGAAGCCTAGACACCTGAACGTGGGAGCATATCACTTGTCGCACCCTCTTAGTTTGGATGAAGGATTACCTGACACATAACTCGTTGTTGTGCCCGTAGCGGATGGAAACATTGAATATATAATCCACTTTCTAACGATGGGAACTACGCTGAAAGAATACTCCATCTAGGAGAAGAAGGAACTGTTCGTGCATGCGGTGGATTGTTCTATCATTGCGGGGCACCTATATAAGATGGGCAATGATGAAATACTACGAAGGTATGTATCTAAATTTGAACGAAGCTAGATCCTTGCAGATGCCATGGGGGCGTTGCGGGAGGAAACTATGCAGGACGAGAAACTATGCAGAAGATCCTCTGCGCAGGGTTTTGATGGCCAACCCTTCATCATGATTCAAAAGCACATTACAAGGCTTGCAATGTATGTCAAAGAATAGGTAAGCTGTCGTGGAGGGACGAGATGCCTTTGAATCTGCAAATGATGGTGCAACACTTTGAAAAGTGGGCAAACGACTTCGTAGGACCTATCAAACCTTATATGGAGTTCTTCGCCCTTATTCAACCAAACGAACATCCAAAACATCGCCACTAGAAGTTTCTAGATGTGAAACTCCATTTCCTTTTATAAAAATAGTCTAGAAGTAGACCCGTGCAGATATTGGGTCATAGTGTTAAACTCTACAAATCGGCGTGGGTGAGACACTGGGAATGAGTGTTGATCTTAAAAACCAGGTTTTAAGAAGTATTCTCTAGAAATGTTCTGAAGGGAGTGGGGACTACTTTCTTCAAACTTCAAGGGATGCAAGAGCATATGTTTCATGGTGAAATCATAACATAGTAGACACTACTAGGGTTCTTTGGGATCAGGAACAGAGAGCGGTAAGAGAGTGGAAAATTACTGTGTAACATATTCCCCCTAAAACATGAAGTCAGAGCTGAAAGCGATGGCTAAAATGATTTAAGGTGGAGCGAGGACTTGGAATACCAACATTGGGAGACCTGCAACTCAAACATACATGTACACATTTGAAATCTAATAGTCATGCCTAATAAACATGAGAGGCATATAACAATACATGAATCCATGGTATAGGCATAGTTATCCATTAAGAAAATGATCATGTGCATGGATCCTCGGCATGGACGAAGCCATTCGACTGAAGGGACCATATGAAATAGATCCACAACATGGGCACAACCAACTGCATAGAGAGGATCAAAATGAAAGGACCCACAATATGGTCACAACAATTTGACTGTTTAGGACCAAAATGATACCCACAACATGATCACAACCATCCATCTAAAGAATCATGTATATAATCATGAATGACTCATCGCTCCTCACAACCTGGACTTTTGTGATCTAAGCCTATTGCACTCCAACACGACTTAAACAAAGTACAATATTCTAACATGTGAATAAACGTGCTGAAGTGGAACATGCTAGAAAATCACTTGATTACCGACCAATGATGTGAATTGTTAACAAGCACAAGAGAACCCACCCATAATGTCAATGGCTCTCAAGGAACTATCAATACAATTCACGAAGTGTGAATAAGGAATTGGAGTCAAACACCTGTGAAATCACTCAATTGCGGGCGAACGATGAGAACCTGTCATTGAGTGTGAAGAATGTTTTATTGCGGCATGTAATCGCTAAGGTACTAGAATGGAGTTTCTAGATCAAATTCCTAGATAATGAGCTGAAGTCGATAGGAAGCGATCCATCGAAGGAAGGTCATAATGGATCCTTCATCATCGGCACGAAACGGGAAACACAATGAATGAGAGTAATCCAAGAATGTGCCAGATGATCAAACAATGAGTGACTTAATTTCAAAGGTCATTCTCCTCTTCTTCAAATGAATGACCCCATTCATATCAATAGCCCAGTCAATTCCTAAGAGTGTGGGGTAAGGATTATTGTCATCGACAATTTCTATAACTTTGAAGTCCGCTAATACACTCGCACCTTCAATATCAACCGCCACTCCATAAAATCGTCCTGTGGGGATGATTTTCTATTGATTCGCCATTTGGAACTGAATCGGAGACCACTACAGCAGAGGTCTCCCCATCCTTTCCCATGTTTGTTTTGGTATAACATTCACATCGGACCCCAGATTCAAAATTACTTGGTCCATTTCGTAATCGCCTATCTGCGTTGTTAGTCACATCTCATGACCTGTTCGTTCCTTATGCTTACCAATTGTTAGGTCCCTATAATACTAGTGAGTGCCCCATTACTATTGTAGTTGTATCCCTTATTAATATTTTCGTGCCCCTATTACCCCCATATTTTTATTACTGTGCCCCATAGAATCCCTCTATTGTTATTTTTGTGCCTTTATATTATCATTGTTAGGTCAGCTTGGTTATATTGTGACTCCTTAGACTCCTATATATAGAAATGAGGTTTTTCATTTGAATCATCCAAGAATCATTCATTTGTGTAATGTAAAGGAGGTTCCCCCCTCGAAGAGGCTGAATTCTAAGGCGTTGATCTATCTTTTCTATCTTTTTGTGAGCTAGTTTCATAACATTTGGTATCAGAGCTTTGAATTCTAGGGGTTCGCTGCTCCAAACAGGTCATCGTGGCATTTGCTCTATAACTTTTTTTTTCTTCGATGTTTCAGATGCTAAAGAAAAACCTCATTTGGGTCAAAATCGTTTTGAATTGTAGGTCCAAATTTCAAAGCTTTTCACGCTATATTTGCAGAGATATGATCTTAGGAAGTTGGCATTTTTGCAGACTCTCAAATTACATTTCAAACAGGTGACCTGGGGAAAATAGTCATAACTTTTGTTTTGAGCATTAGATTGAAATTGTGTAAGAATTTTCTGAAAGAGGACAGACTGTAGTTTCCTGTATATATTTTTCAGATCCTAAGGTCGAAACAGTGACACGTGGCACTTCATACAAGTTTTCTCTTCTAAAAAGGTATATAATCAAGTCATCTTGGGAGATTGTGCATAACTCTTTCTTGGAGAATCTAAATTTGATCCAACTGGTGGCATTGGAAAGAGGACACAGAGGGCTACCACAGGTTGCAATTTCAAAACTGGAAGATCCAAAATTACAGAGATACATTAGATGCAATATCGAGCTCTTACAAAGTGAAAAAAGGTGTGTAGATTTTTTTAAATTTTTGCTTAAGCTTGGTTTGAAAAATTATTTTGAAGGAATTCAAAGGGCATTGTAAAGCATTATTATCAGTACTTGATGCCCCAAGGAAAGAAAATGCAAACACCTAGTAAGCAACCTGAAAGCTCCAACATGACTCATGAAGAAGAGGAAGAAATGCAACATGATATATCAAAATTACGAGACCAAGTGCAACAAATGTCACTCGCACAAAAAGTAACAGAATCTAAGATGGATGGTTTAAAGAAATATTTAGAAGCTAAGAATATGACATGAAAGCTAAGATGATTGACATGGAAGATAAGATGGATGATTTGAAGATAGATTTGAAGACGGGCATGGAAGATTTGAAGACAGATTTGAAGAAAAATTTGATAACGTTTCTACAAGAAATACTACTAATGGTGAAATGGTAGTAAAGGAAAATCGTGATGAGAAAAAAATAAATGTTAATCATGATTTCATAGACTCTAACGTTGGATCTAAGAACCACCATGTTCCAAAAATCGATATGAGAAAGTTTGATGGCAAGGATCCCACAACATGGATACTAAAGATGGAGCAATTTTTCGATCCCAATAATGTGCAAAACACACAAAAGATACGTATTGCCACTTTATATTTGGAACCAAATTAGTTTGTATGGTATCAATGGCTTTGCTCTCGTAAACAAATTTTCACTTGGGCAATTTTTACGGAAGAAATGACAGCTCATTATGAGGATACAAAAAGCAACACTTTTTTTAGCCAACTTATAAGTCTCAAACAAGAGGGTTCAATGATAGATCACATTGAGGACTTCCAAAAACTGAACATAAGGGTAAAAGATATTCCAGAGAAGCATAGGATTGATGTGTTCATGGAGACTTTAAAGGATAATTGTTGGGCCGTTAATATGTCATTATTATTATCACTTTTGAAGACCTATTCCACCCATTTCTACTCCTCTTTATCATGTCATTTATCATGTTTATCATATAATTCCATCTTATAATGATTTATGCTCTTATGGAAAAATATTATTTATTCTTCTTTATTTTTAATAAATTGATGATTATGCATGATTTTATCAATAATAATTTATTAATAAAAATGGTTGTAACATTACTCTTCATTTTTAGCCTCCAACATAATTTCCAGACTGATGATTTGATTATTAAAAGTGCCAACTCAGAAATTTGTTGGAATAAGATGTGACGATTTTGTATTGAACGTTTTGGGCAAATGGAGAAGAATCTAGAAAATCCAAAACATGAGTTTTGTCCAGAATGGACCAAATTAGTTTTGTCCTAAGCAGGTTTCCCAAATTTGGCCTGTACTAAGAGAAACAGAAGGTTATCTGA
The DNA here is from genome assembly GCA_031772625.1 of Pinus tabuliformis. Lineage (NCBI taxonomy): Eukaryota > Viridiplantae > Streptophyta > Pinopsida > Pinales > Pinaceae > Pinus > Pinus tabuliformis. The sequence continues at coordinate 10,446,829 of CM062812.1, forward strand.
AGACGTTTTTCTCAGATTCACTGTGTGGCTGTTTTCCAAATTATCTCAGCTGCAATGCCAAATTCGACTTGTTCTTGTTGAATGATTGATGGAAGGATATTTCAGATATGATCTTGCTTATCAATTTGTTTAGAACAATCCAAATTTTGTAATAGAAATCATGTTGTAATTATCTCTGTTGTAACTGCTCTCTTCTCTCTCTCTATTTAAATGAAAACAGAGATCAGAGAAAGGGATTCATAATTGGGGGATTGAAAATTTAGAATTATGGGTTCATGATTCATGATGGATAATTAGAAAGAGAATTAGATGGATTGTTATATTAGAGATAGAAAGGGTAGGATAGGAGGGATGGGAGAATTACTATTGAGAAATTGTAACTGTTATTGTTGACTCTCATTGCTGAAGCAGAGAACGAAACTACTGTAATGTTTATGCAATGATTAATATACAAAAACAGTTGCAGTCCCTTGCATCTCCTAGAGTAATCATAGCAGCATCCACTAGGAGCTAAGGGCCTAGCCTCTGGTGGATTGAGCTGCTACTCTATATTATATCTTTACAGTTCCAGCTGTGTGATGGTTTGATTTTATTTCTATTTATCGTAATCCTATTTCTTTACTGCTTGGTATTTTCAGACTGAATGAATTGATCTGTTTTATATATTGTATTTAAATTGTGTTGCTATTCATTTCCTTCTTAATAGATCACTTCCTTTCACAAGCATATTGTTGCGCTGTTCATTTCATCTACAGAGCTTTGCTATTCATTCCAGTAATTTAACAGTTTTCTATTAATTATAGCTATGTAAGTTTGGCTGTTCATTTCTAATACTTAGCACTGTTGTTCATTTACTTTCTGCAATTATTTAAGCTTTCCTTTCAACATTCTTCTAGTTAGCACAATTGTCTCATTTCGATTAAGCTGCAGTAACACGATTGATTTAGTTCTTTGAAATTTCCAATTGGTTATTTAGCATTGTGTGTGAGGTCAACAACTGAAAAAACACTGACTACCGTTGTCTAAGTTCTTAGATTGGGGATCTTATTTATGCTTGATTTAATTTATATCAGTTAAACAAGGAATGAGTTATTGCTACTGTATCCTTGACTGATAATTGTTGTTACTTTGTTGAATAAATGGTTTAGTTTCAGAGCATTGAGTTTCCTTTAATTGCAATTGAGTTTTATTTAAAGCATCCATTTACTCTTGTATTTGAAAGCACTGTACTGCAATTGAGAAACATTACTCTTGAGTAAATAGCCGCCTCAGACTGAGTACACTCTTGAAATAAAAAATCGTCCTTGGGTTGACAATTAATGTGAAGATAATTAGGAGTTAAAAAGACACCTTTTATCACTCAACATTTTGGCACCGTTGCTGGGGAGAGTGTAGCCATTTCTAAGGAGTAGTTTTCATCTGATGAGTGCTTGTTGGGAGAGAATTGGGTATTAAAAAGGAAGGTAAGAACTTGCGTACGGAGCATGTAAAATCCCTGCTGCCCCGCCCGCTTTCCAGCAGGATTGTTAAAGAGATTAGGGTAGAAATAAATGTTTGAATTTATGTGTGAATGACTAAAAAAAATAGAAATTTTGAAAAACAAATCTCATGATTTCACTCAAGTGGTGATGTAAGCACCACCCATTTCACTAACCGATTGACATGAACATTTGAAGAAGGAGCCTCGAATAAACACATGAAGAAAATCTTATATTATGGTAAGAAATGTCTCACATTTCTACTTTTGAATTCCCTATCAAAGATCTAGGAGGAGTGACACAAATTCACATAATTCCCCCATCTTCTCTACCAAATTTTCATGGCTTGACAAATGAAGATCTAGATACATTATTTTTTGAGTTCGAAATACTTTGTAGAGGATATAATTATTGTACTAATGATCAAAGGTTGAAAGTGTTTCCTCTTACTCTAAAAGGAACAGCTCTCCGATGGTTCATGAGCCTAGGTGGGAACTACATCCAAATATGGGAAGACATGAAGAACATATTCTTGAAGAAGTACCAGGGCTATTACAAATCCAATGAAGATATTTTCGATATGATACAAGGGGAAGATGAAAGCTTGGAGGACTATGTAGATCGATTTCATTATAACCTTCAAAAATCAAAGCATAAGTATTTGGAAAAATAGATCTTAAAAACACTCCTACTCAAAGGAATCAAAGATGAATTTTTAGAACTCTTAAATTTGATAGGAAAAGGTGATGTTTTTTAGTTGTCATATGATCATGTTTATGAATTTTGCATAAGGCAGTCAAGAGGAATCTCCAAGGCTGGTAAGAATTCTAGAGATGTTTGTTCTTTCTTTTCCAAATCTGCTACAAGAACAAGAGACATAAGAGCTGAAATCAATGTTTTATTTGAAAAGTTTAAAGTTGATTTTATTAGCTCTCTAAGTTCAAAATTAGATGTTTTGCAGGTTCAGAAAAATCAAGATTTTGATGAAGTGTTTTGCCCTCATTACCGAAAGGAGCATCCCATAGATAGTTGTTTTTCCTTATCTAGGATGGAAGTAGCATATCAAAGAGATGAGGAAGCTGTAACAAGGTCAGAACCATGAAAATCATGGCCTACAGGTATGGTTCAAAATGCTTCTTCTCCATTCTCTTACTTGCATAATCCATTATGGAATACTAATGTGTTAAGGCGGCCATGTCAATCTCAAAATAACCACCACCAATCTTGTCTACAAGTTTGGCATGGTTCACCTTATGATTGCATGACTATTCTCCCTCATCTTGTAGCACAAACACATCATCCATATTCTTCACTAGCTCTTCCACAACATCCAGCTTGCATATCAAAATCATCCACTCAACCCAATCATCTACATCATCAAAATGCTCCTGCTCAACTAATTCCACATCCTCACCACAATAAACCAATACAACATGCTTACAGTGTTGAACTGCAAATTTACCCACCCTTCCCACCCATTCTATCTCAGATGCGCCATTAGAGAAAACTTACAATGAGATTCAGAATGTTTCAAATTCAAAAATTGTAGAAGCTATGGAAGAAAATGAGGTTTCTTCTAGTTTGCATCAACAAACCGTTTTAAAAGCTCAAGAACTTCATGATATGATGGATATGGGAAATCAAGAAAGTAAAGGATATATTGAATATTGGGTTCACTCTATCACTTGTTTGCATCATCACTCCATACTTCAACAATTTTTGACACCATCTTTTCAAGGGAAGTTGGCTTCTCATACCCTAATATTCATTAATATGCATTTTTCAAGTTTGGGTATGTGCATACATGAAACCCTATTTCAAAAATGGTTCCATTGGAAGTACTCTTATATGTAATCATATTCATTTTTCAAATCAAAATAGGTTAGTGTAGAAAATAAAATAAATAAGGAAATAAAATAAATACATTTTGTTTTAATGTAAAAATAGTTGTTTTTGTTGCAACACGCTGTGGAAATCAACATCGATGATAAATGTTTTAATTCATTTGTGTATGTAGATGGATTATAATGGAAATAATAGTTCTACAAACACAAATTTTCATTTTTATCACCAATTTGGAAAAAATGCTTGAATATCATATTTTTTTGGCTTGTGGGCTTGACGAAATTTCTGAAAACACAGACGAGGCAGTCATGTTTTGAGGGGCCAAAAGGGAATATTTTTAAAACCTATTTCTATCTTAATTAGCCCTTGATTTCTACTTTCCAAACCAATTTGAATCACTCAATTTGGATTTGAAATGAAAAAGTTAGAACCAAAACATTGACAGGGTGTCTAGCGGGAATCTCAAGAACAGAGTTGGGACAGTCGGTTTTTAGAGGCCTAAATGACCATATTTTTAAAACCTGTTTCTATGGGAGATTCCCCTATGAATATATTTTACAAGTCAATTGGAATCACTCATTTTTGATATCGTATGGGGAAGTTATGATCAAAATACTGACTATATATCGTAAATCAGCACCCTTAAAACTTTGTCTTTCCGACTGTTCCTTAGAGTATTTGACCTATAAATTCTTCTTGTCTTCAAAAACTATTTATATTGGAGATAAATAAATGAATATAATTTCATTTCTAATTTGAATCATTCATATCCAACATCAAACAAAGAATCTATGCTTAAAACATTCATTGTTGTTCTAAGTGGGGTAATCGAAAATGACTCTATTATGCATGTTGTTCTAACTAAAATTGACATATCATATCATTTAACTTTTAATTCCTATTTCTATTAGAGATAAACCTTTGAATTAGCTCTCATCTGGCTTTGGAATCACTCAATTTGGATGAAAAACAAAGAAGTTGTGATTAAAACATTGTTGGTTAGTATTGTCGACCACTGCTCTCCTGCAAGTGACAAATAAATTTTACTTTGTTATTTTCTCAGTGGATTGATTATACAGAGTAATTACTTGTTGTTCTTTTTACATGATTCTTGGATTAGGGGAGTCTGATCACCTCTCTTTCTCCATGAATTAATGTTTTATTGCAGGTAGACACTCGTCTTTTTGCAGGTCCTAGAAGAAAAAGAAGGTCAATTTGTGGACGAGCGATTCTTGAAAAAAAAATTGAAACAAGGGAATTTCATCCAACTCATTACCCAACTGATTCATAATAGAAGAAATGAAGAATTGATTTCCATTTGAAGATTCATGTCTTGTCACTGTTGCCAAAACATTTTTCAAAGAGATCATTTTTTTTACATAATATCATAGTTGTTGTAACTTAATTTATTTATTTACATACTGTTTTTAAATAAAATGTTGTTTCTTTTCTGATTTCTCTTATATTTTGTGTTTCAGGTGTTTCTTCCTTCAAATTGTGGCCCATCCTCAACATCAATGCAGTGAACAACTAATTTGTTTTTTGTGTGCTTGCATTTTATGATTGTGCATTTTTGTTGTTCCTTTCTGAAGGAATAGCACTTTCACACTTTTGTTGTTCCTTTTCGAAGGAACAACACTTCTGCATTTTTGTTGTTCCTTTACGAAGGAATATCACTTCTGCACTTTCACATTTTTGTTGTTCCTTTCCGAAGGAACAACACTTCTGCACTTCTGCATTTTTGTTGTTCCTTTCCGAAAGAACAACACTTCTGCACTTCTGCATTTTTGTTGTTCCTTTTCAAAGGAACAACACTTCCGCATTTTGCTGTTCCTTTGCAAAGGAACAACATTTCTGAATTTTGTTGTTCCTTTGCAAAGGAACAACACTTCTGCACTTTCACATTTTTGGTGTTCCTTTACGAGGGAACAACACCTCTGCACTTTCACATTTTTGTTGTTCCTTTCCGAAAAAACAGCACTTCTACACTTCTGCATTTTTGCTATTCCTTTCCGAAGGTGAAGCCAAAAACTTATGATACGTGGAAATATATATATATATATATATAATTATAATTATTTTATTAAAAATGAATAGATAGATGATGTTGATCACAAAATGGGGTTCCTGGCTTATATACTACCATGGACACCCTTTGGGGAAAGGGCATGATCTTATGATCATGCCCTTTCATCTAATTTAACTGAAAATTAAACAATAAACCTAATCTAACTAATTTTTACATAACATTGTCTTCCTCTCAAAAGAATGCTTTGTCTTCAAAGCATACGTAACGACAGATGTTGTTGATAAAATGCTTCATTCTCCCAAGAAGCTTCTTCTTCAGGTAAGTCCTTCCACTTGATCAGATATTCCTTGATAGTACGATATCGAAGCTTTCTTTCTCTAGTAGAAAAAATACCTTCTGGTTCTAAAATGACTCTTCCCTCATCATCTAGGGATGGAAGTGCTGTTTGTGTTGTTTGACTGTTACCTAGTGTCCTTTTAAGGCAAGATACGTGGAAGACGTTGTGAACACAACTTGTCTCTGGAAGGCTTAAACCATACGCAACTTGGCTAATCTTTTTGTTGATCTGATAAGGTCCATAAAACTTTGGTGCCAATTTGTTTTTTCCTTTATATTTTAAGGATAATTGTTTGTATGGTTGGAGCTTAACAAATACCCATTCTCCAACTTCAAAATCTCTTTTGGTTATGTTATGGTCTGCTTGTTGCTTCATACGATTCCTTGCATTATTCAAGTTTTCTTTTAATATTTGGACAATTTTTTTGGGTTTCTTCTAGTTGATCTTTAACAACGGGTAGATTTGTCTAGAAAATAGCTAGATCCTTCCATTTTGGGGGTTCATACCCATATAGAGCTTGAAATGACATCATTTTCGCTGATGTATGATAAGTGGAATTATACCACCACTCAGCAAGATGTAACCATTGAGCCCATTTATTTTATTTTTCTGTAGCATAGCAACGTAGGTAGGCCTCCAAACATTTATTAACAACCTCTATTTGGCCATCTATTTGAGGGTGATAAGCAGAACTTATATTTAGGTAGGTTCCTATATGGTTGAACAATTCCTTCCAGAAATTACCTTTGAACTTGGCATCTCTATCACTCACAATCACTTTCGAAAAACCATGTAACTTATATATATATAGATATAGATATAGATATAGATATAGATATAGATATAGATATAGATATATATATATATATATATAGATATATATATTTGCAAAATATTTCAGCGATTTCTTTTGCTGAGTATGACTTCTTTATTGCCATAAAGTGAGCATATTTGGTGAGTCTGTCGACTACTACAAAAACTTGTCCTTTCCTTCAGATACTGGTAATCCTTCGATAAAGTCCATCGAGATTTCTTCCCATTTTTGATTTGGAATGTTTAAGGGGTGAAGTAATCCTGGTGTCGTAATATTTTTTCTCTTATTCCTTTCACATGTGTCACTCTACTACATACTTCTGAATATCACGATTCATTCCCTTCCAAAAGAAGGATTGACGTGCATTGTAGTAAGTCTTAAAGAATCCTACATGTCCAGCTGACGATGAGTCATGTAATTCCTTGAGTATCTTAAACTTAAACTTGGAATTTGTATTTAGATATATTCTTCCCTTATACCATAGGATATCATTCTTCCACTCAAATTTTGAGTTATTGGGAAGGTTATTGATTATTGTTGTTATTTCTGGATCCTTGGCACACTCACTTCGAATTTCGTTAAGCCACTCAGGGACAGCAACTGAAATTGTAAGTAGTGTTGGTTCTTCATCTTTCCTGGGTAAGGCATCTGCTACTACATTGTCTTTACCTCTTTTATGTAGTATTTCCAAGTCAAAAGCGGCAATTTTTTCAATCCATTTTTGTTGTTCTTTGAAAAGTGTTTTTTGTTGAAGGAGATGCTAGAGAATGTTATGGTCTGTTCAAATAGAAAACTTACTTCCCAAAAGATATTTCCTCCACTTAGCTAGTGCGTGCATGATAGCGAGCATTTCTTTGTTGTATGTGGATTTGAGGCGTTCTCTTTTGTTGAGCTTCCTACTTTCAAAAGCTATTGGATGTCCTTGTTGCATTAATACTGCACCTATACGGAATTCAGAAGCATCACACTCAATGATAAATGGTTTAGAAAAAATTGGTGTTGCTAATACGGGAGCATTAGACATAATTTCCTTTAATTTTTCAAAACACCTTCCTGGTTCCTCATCCCATAGAAATGAATGCTTCTTTAAAAGTTTTGTTAGAGGTGCAGTTATATGTGAATAATTTTTAATAAATCTTTGGTAATATCCAGTCAAACCTAAGAACCCTCTTAGCTTGGATATATTAGCAGGTTTGGTCCATTCTTTTATATCTTTGATTTTGTTAGGGTCCACCTTTACACATTCATGGGATATAATGTGTCCAAGGCATTCTACTTCTTCCTTTCTGAAGGTGCATTTAGATTTTTTTTTGTAAAATTGGAGTTCTTTAAGTATTGTAAGAACTTTGTCCAAATGTTGCAAGTGCTCCTTCCAAGTTTTACTATAAATTAGAATATCATCAAAAAATACTAATACAAACTTTCTGAGATGTGGGCAAAATAATTCGTTCATAGTTGCTTGAAACGTTGTTGGTGCATTGGTTAATCCAAATGACATTACTTTAAATTCATAGTGACCTTCATGTGTTTTGAATGTCGTTTTTGGTATGTCCTCTAATCTGATTCTAATTTGATAGTAGCCTGATCTTAAGTCCAATTTTGAGAAATACCTTGCGCCATGTAGCTCATCCAACATTTCGTTGATAAAGGGGATTGGAAACTTTTTTTTAATTGTTATTTTGTTTAAGCCCCTATAGTCAATAGATAGCTTGAATGACCAATCTTTTTTCCTTACCAACACCACTATAGTAGCGTAAGGACTTTTACTTTTCGAGATGATTCCACACTTTAAGAGGTCTTGGACTAATCTCTCGATTTCTATTTTTTGGTGATGACGATATCGGTATGGAGTGATGTTGACCGGGTCTAATCCTGCCTTGACTTCTGTTGTATGCTCAATTTCCCTATTAGGTGGCATCTTCATAGGTAGGTCTTAAAATACTTTTTCATGTTTCCTAATTAGATCTTGTATCTATGGTGACTCTTCACTGGTCATATTTGCATATAACATTTCTAACTGATGACATTGTACTACATAAGTGGGTGCTCCCTTTCGAATCATCTTCATCATCTGAGATGATGATACAATTTGATTTTCTGGTGCTTGGAATCCGTGTAATTTGTACTTTTGACCTCCCCATTTGAATTTTATAAATTGTACTTGGTTGTTGGCGGCATAAGTACCTAAATTTCGTAACCACTAGACACCTAAGACTACATCTACTCCTCCTAACCGTATTGTGAAAAACGAAGACTCTAAACTAAAGTCTTGAATCTGCAATTTAACCTTATGGCATTTCCCCACCTTTTCAATCTTCTTACCATCTGTTACCATTACCTTCATGTTTGGTAAGGGAAATGAAAAATTATTGAGTCTCTTTGCCATGGTTGCATCGAAAAAATTGTGTGTGCTACCAGAGTCAATGAAAACCACCACGTTGTTCTTCTTTATGTGTCCTTTTAACTTTAAGGTCTGAGATTGTGATATACCTGTCATGGCTGATAATGACACTTGCGGAATACTGTCGTCACCTAATTCTGGTGAGAATTCTGGGGCATCTTCTGTTTCTTCAATGTCAGAATCTTCATTGTTTGAATCAATGGTTGCTTCATAATTATATAGGTTCTTTGGTTCTTTTCCTTTAGCACACCTATGTTTGGGGTCCCACTTCTCACCACAACGCTTGCATTTACCCTCCTTTATCCTTTGCGCTTCCACATTATATTTTTCATCTTCACGACGATGTGGTGGAACATATCTTGTATTTTTTGTGTCCGCATACTGAAGTGTTCATCGTCTTGAATATGTTTTTTCGGATTTTGACCAAAATATTTGTTCAAATTTCTTTTCGGTTGTTTTTGCTTTTTGTCTTGCTACTTCTATTGATGAAATGTTATGCATCTCAAGTTATACTTGTAAATGGGTTTTGAGTCTCGAGATGTATGACTGAATTAGATGAGATTCTGATAACCCAGGTACTCGTGTTACTAAGGTCTCCCATTCTTGAGTGTATTCGTCCACACTTCCTTTTTGTCATAATTTGATGAGTTTTGAAAAGAATTCTTCTTCCTTTACACCTTGGAATATTTTAAAGAATGCATCTTTAAATTTCCTCCAGCTAATGACGCGTGTTGTCTTTTTCCACCACATATACCAGTTATATGCTTCTCCCTCCATTTTCATGGATGCATGCCTGAGATTTTCATCATCATCATTGATGTCATATATCTCAAAGTATTCTTCTGCTTTATTTATCCATTCAACATTGTTTTTTTCATTTCCATCGAATTTAGGCATCTCGACTTTTTCCCTTCCCTAGTATGTTGCTAATGGTTGAGCAAAAAAGGGTGTTGATTGGTAAAGTTATCCCAGAGTTGCTCGTTTGTAAAGGTTGTGTTACTCACTTCTTGGTGGGGTGTCGCTGATTTCCTTGGGGATTCAACTTTTTCATGAGAGTCTGTTGACTTTTTTGAATCAGATTAGATGTGTTCTTGATTCTCTTCATTTTCTTTTAGTAGTTGTTCAGGTGTACAGTTCATCTTTTTACACAGAAGTTTCAGCATTGTTACGACATCTCTGATGTTTACTTCTGTTTGGACATGTTGATTTTCCATCTTTATTTCTATTCGATTTGTCGTATCGTGAAGATTTTTGATTTTGTCAGCTTGCTCCCCAAGCTTGATCTGGAATTCATTCAATCTTTTACTGACCTCGTCGTGGTTTTTATTTATCTTATGCTCCGAATCCAACAATTGTTTTTGAAAATCTGCCATTGTCATTGTCGACGTTGAGCGGGTTTGCGGGGGCGTATATTTATCTGCCAGCTTAAATAATATTTTTTTTTAATCAAAAAATATTATTAAATGAATAATAATATTTTTTTTAAATTAATTAATTAAAATATTATTTTAATTAATTAATATTATTCTCACCCACACACACACACACACACACACAGATATCTATATATATATATATATATATATATATATATATATATATATATATATATATATATATATATATATATATATATATATAGTTTAAATTCTATATAATTAAATTAATTACATATAATGTGATACGTAATATGTGGAGTGGATAGTCACATCCAACGGAAAGGTCACGTTCCGTTTGACTGTTCACCCTTCTCGTTCCTTTTTCACGTTATTATCGCAGACAATTGCCAGAACTTTCTAACCGCAGAGCCACGCAATCGGACAGGGAATATAAACCATAGCCCGCAGACTTCTCGTTGACTAAGCGTGTCACTCCAGTGGAATATGCACTAGTACAGATAAATAACGGAGTGGCGAGCAGATCAATGTTGCGGGGAGCGGAAACAGTTACACAAGGATAGTAGCGGAATGACAATGCAAGTGGAAGCAGAGGGTGTGGATGTAAATGGTGGTCGGGAATTGTTACCACGGGGAGAAGTGGAAGTCAATGCAGTGGAGGTACACAGGGAATGGGAACGTGTGTACAAGGGTCTTCAGTGATGATATTTGCATCAAAATGCCCAGAAGATCTAAATGGCTCTGATACCAGATGAAGCCAAAAACTTATGATACGCGGAAATATATATATAATTATTTTATTAAAAATGAATAGACAGATGATGTTGATTACAAAATGGGGTTCCTGGCTTATATACTACCATGGACACCCTTTGGGGAAAGGGCATGATCTTATGATCATGCCCTTTCGTCTAATTTAACTGAAAATTAAATAATAAACATAATCTAACTATTTTTTATATAACAGAAGGAATAACACTTCTGCACTTTCACATTTTTGTTGTTCCTTTCCGAAGGAACATCACTTCTGCACTTTCACATTTTTGTTGTTCCTTTCCGAAGGAACAACACTTCTACACTTTCACATTTTTGTTGTTCCTTTCCAAAGGAACAACACTTTTGCACTTTCACATTTTTGTTGTTCCTTTCCGAAGGAACAACACTTCTGCACTTTCACATTTTTGTTGTTCCTTTCCGAAGGAACAACACTTCTGCACTTCTGCATTTTTGCTATTCCTTTCCAAAGGAACAACACTTCTGCATTTTTGCTATTCCTTTCCGAAGGAACAACATTTTCGCATTTTTGTTGTTCCTTTCAAAGGAACAACATTTTCACATTTTTTGTTGTTCCTCTTAAGGAACAACACTTTTTCGCATGCATTTTTTTTGTTGTTCCTTTTAAGGAACAACACCTTTTTTGGATGTATTTTTTTTTTGTTGTTCCCTATAGGGAACAACACTTTTTCGAGTGCATTCTTCCACTGATTCCTATAGGGAACAACACTTTTTCATGTGTATTTTTTATTTTTGGTGTGCATTTCCTTTGTTGTTCCATACACGGAACAACACTTTTTTTAGTGCTTTTGTTGTTCCTTCAAAGGAGCAACACTTTGGGAGTATTTTCGAGAGCAACTCTTCCTTCCTCTTGTGGGATTATTCCTAGTTCATCTCAACCACATTTTACTGATTCCCTTTCATGGCATGAAGTACACTACTTTTATGAGGACAAGAATTATGGATTCTATTGAAGCGAGTTAATATCATTCACGTTATGATCTTTAACAAGATAGCTCCTTGATGATAGATTCTTTTCAAAAGAGACACAATTATTTATATACTACTTTACTGCATTGTTTACTACTGTACATGACACTGATTGATCATCTTAATACCATGCTAGTTCCACCCTTCCTGGTTATAATGTTCTCTATCTGTAATAAATGAGATTATGGGTATATTTTTTTCTATTGACATGTTCAACTTCTTCCACCATCCCTGCTCTTAAGGAGTATTGAGCCTCCCTCTTTTTATCATAAAAATGTGTAATAACAACAAAATTTTGTTTGCAGATGGAGGATATGGGGTCTCATTATGAGCCAACCTATGTTATGAAACCAGCTCAAGAAAAGATAGAAAAGATAGATCAACGCCTTAGAATTCAGCCTCTTCGAGGGGGCAACCTCCTTTACATTACATAAATGAACAATTCTTGGATGATACAAATGACAAAACCTCCTTTCTATATATAGGAGTCTAAGGAGTCACAATATAATCCAGCCGACCTAACAATAATAATATAAAGCCACAAAAATAACAATAGAGGGATTCTATGGGGCATAGAAATAACAATATGGGGGTAATAGGGGCACAACAATATAAATAAGGTGTATAACTACAATACTAATGGGATAATCACTAGTATTATAGGGACCCAACATGCCCCTCTCCTTCAAAAAAGTGTTGTCCTCAATGCTTCAGTAGTTCTAGATACTTCTGCATAAAATTCTCATCCTCCCATGTGGAATCTTCAGCGGATAAGTTCTTCCACTTGATAAGATACTCTGAAATTGATCGATTTCGTAGCTGTCGAGTTCTTGTTTCTGTGACTGCTTCTGGTTCCAATATAATTTTTCCTTCCTCGTTAAGTTCTGGCAATATTGTTTGAATTTGGAGCTTGTCGCCTATAACCTTCTTTAAACATGAAACATGGAAAACTGGGTGCAATCGAGAAGTTGCAGGAAGCTCCAATTTGTATGCCATAGTACCAATCTTTTGCAACACCTTGTACAGACCATAATACTTTGGTGATAATTTATTATCCTTCTTAGCTTGCTTTAGGGACATTTTCTTATATGGTTGTAGCTGTAGGAATACCCAATCACCTACATCAAAACTTCTTTCACTGTGATGTTGATCTACCTGTTGCTTCATTCTATTTTGTGCCAACACGAGGTTATCCTTTAAGAGTTGGAGGACTTGTTGTTGATGTTCGATGTGATGTTCCACTGCCTGAACCTTAGAATTTTCTCTTAAATATGATGTGATGGATGGTGGTTGATACCCATAAAGTGCCATAAATGGTGTCATTTTTGTTGTTGTATGAAAGGAAGTGTTATACCACCATTCAGCCAGAGGCAACCATTTGACCCATTGTGTCTGTTTATCAGATACAAAGCAACGAAGATATCCTTCCAAACATTTGTTTACTATCTCAGTTTGCCCATCAGATTGAGGATGATAAGATGAGCTATGAGCTAACTGAGTACCCAAACAAGAAAATAATTCTGTCCAAAAATTTCCAGTGAAAATGGGATCTCTGTCACTTACAATAATCTTTGGATTTCCATGTAGTTTTTGAATTGTTTCCATAAATGCAGTAGAAACTGTACTGGCTTTAAATGGATGTGATAATGCACAAAAGTGTGCATACTTGGTAAGTCTGTCAACTACCACCATGATGACACTCTTTCCCTCAGACTTGGGTAAACCTGTGATAAAATCCATTGAAACCTCCTCCCAACGTTGGCTTGGAATGGATAAAGGTTGTAATAGACCTGGTGTCTTAATTGTTTCAAATTTATTTTGTTGGCAAACCAAACATTCTGCCACAAACTTTTGAATATCTGATTTAAGGCCATCCCAAAAAAATTCCTTCTTAACCCTGTGGTAAGTTTTTAAAAATCCTGAGTGCCCTCCTAAGGGAGAAGTGTGCAATTCCATAAGAATCTTTTGTTTTAGCTGGGAATTCTTACAGAGGTATAAGCGATCTTTGTACCATAACGAATCATTTTGCCAGCTAAATGTATCAGAAGTACTGGAATCTTGTTGTAGCTTTCGAATAAGTGCCCACACTTCTTCGTCATTCTTCCATTCCTCCCTTGCTTCGTTTATCCAATCTGGTTGGATAATAGAAATGGCACACAACAATGCTTCCACATCCTCATCCTTTCTTGAGAGTGCATCTGCCACCACATTTTGCTTCCCTTTTTTGTAGATGATTTCAAAGTCATAACCCAACATCTTTGTGACCCACTTTTGTTGCTCTTCAGAGGATAATATTTGTTCTAAAAAGTATTTAAGGCTATCATGATCCGTTTTTACCTTGAAGTGTCTTCCCATTAGGTAGGGTCGCCATTTCTTAAGTGCATGGAGTATTGCCAACATTTCCTTCTCATAAATAGCTTTGCTTAAAAACTTTCCCTTGATTGGACGACTTTCAAAAGCAATGGGTCTTTCATCTTGCATTAGAACAGCACCAATTCCATTTCCTGAAGCATCACATTCCACAATAAAGGTTTTTGTGAAGTCCGGTGTAGCTAGGACCGGTGCTTGGCACATTGCCTCTTTAAGATGTTCAAAGGCCTTTGTTGCTTCCGGAGTCCATGAAAATGAATCTTTCTTCAATAATGTTGTTAGAGGTGCTGCTATTCTCCCATAATTCTTAAAAACTTGTGATAATACCCTGTCAACCCAAGAAATCCTCGCAGATGCTTTATGGATGTGGGGATTTTCCATTCCTTAATGGCTTTAATTTTGCTAGGGTCTACCTTAACTCCTTCATGAGATACAATATGACCCAAATATTCCACCTCGTGGACTCCAAAGAAACATTTGGATCTTTTTGCATATAATTGTTTCTCCTCCAATAGTTGTAGCACCCTGTCAACATGTTCAACATGATCCTTCCAAGACTTGCTGTAGATTAGTATATCATCAAAAAATACTAACACAAATTTTCTAAGAAATGGTTTGAAAATTGAATTCATCAAACCTTGAAATGTTGAAGGTGCATTGGTAAGGCCAAAAGGCATGACCAAAAATTCATAATGACCCTCATGAGTTCTAAATGCCGTTTTCGAAATGTCTTCAATCTTCATTCTGATTTGATGATATCCCGAACGAAGATCCAACTTGGTGAAGTAAATTGATCCATGCAATTCATCCAGTAATTCATCAATGACAGGAATGGGGAACTTATCTTTAATAGTGAGCTTGTTGAGCTCCCTATAATCCGGACACATGCACCATGATCCATCCTTCTTGTGCACCAATACTACTGGAGCTGAGAAAGAACTTTGACTCGGTTGAATTATACCAGCCTCTAGCATTTCTGCAACCATACGTTCAATTTCACTTTTTTGTACATAGGGATATCTGTAGGGCCTGATGTTTGAGGAACACTTTCTGGAATCAGATGAATAGCATGATCATGATCACGCATAGGTGGGAGAGCTTTGGGAGTCTCAAATACCTTGGAATGATTTTCCACGACTTTTTGGAGATATTGAGAAATAGATGATTCCAATGTGGAAACATCTAGCGAACATAATTGTGCAATTACACCTCTTTGCTCCTTTTTTAGAAGCTTAGTCATGCCATTAGAGTTGATTATCTTTCCCGGTTTCCCTACAATACCCCTTAATTCAACTTCCTTTCCTTCTGAAGAAAATTTGATGAAAAGTTCTTGAAAATTAAAAGCCATTGGACTCCTAGTACAACATCAGCACCTCCCATTGGAATGGAAAGCATTGGGCTAGTCAATACATATTCTCCCATGGATAGCTTGATATTATGGCACTTTCTAGAGCAATTTATTGTTCCTCCATTTGCAATCATCACTTGACACTCTGGTGCTGGATATAGGAAGCAATTCAATTCGTTTGCTACCCTACAATGAATAAAATTGTGGGTGCTTCTTGAATCAATCAACACTATTACCTTTTTCTTCTTGATTTGTCCTTCTATCTTGATGGTTTGAGGAGTGGTAATTCTCGCCAATGCATTACAAGATATGGTCGGATTTATTTGTTCTTCATCTAGGCTTTGTTCCTGGAGTATATGCTCTTCTTTTGACCTTTCTTGCTCCTTTTCTTCTTCCTCTTCACAATCTATGTAGAATAATTTCTTCTCAGCACACTTATGACCTTTTGTGTATTTGCTATCACAACTGTAACAAAGCCCTTTTGCTCTTTTTTCTTCCAATTGTTGTGGTGTCAACCTTGTAGGTTGTGGAAGACTAGGGGCAACAACACTTCCGTCTTTATAGTTGTGAGTGGTATGCTTCCTAGTTGCCATAATTTTTCTTTCCATTTTTCTTGCTAACCTGAATGCCTTCTCTAATGAATCAGGTTCCTAAAGGTGAACATCATGTTGGATATTATCCTTTAAAGACCCTATGAACACATCAATCCTATGCTCCTCTGGAATATCTTTTACCCTTATGTTCAATTTTTGGAACTCCTCAATGTGCTCCATTATTGAACCCTTTTGTTTGAGACTTATCAATTGGCTAAAAAAAGTGTTTCTTTTTGTATCCTCATAATGTGCTATCAATTCTTCCGTAAAAGTTGCCCAAGTGATAAATTGTGTACGAGAACAAAGCCATTGATACCATAAAAACTGATTTGGTTCCAAATATACAGTTGCCATACATACCTTTTGTGCGTTTTGCACATTATTGAGATCGAAGAATTGCTCCATCTGTAATATCCATGTGGCGGAATCTTTGCCATCAAACTTCCTCATATCAATTTTTGGAATATGGTGATTCTTCGATCCAACATTAGCGTCTATGGAATCATGATTAACATTTCTTTTGTTCTCATCATGAGTTTCCTTTACTACCTTTTCACCATTAGTAAGTATTTCTTGTAGAAAATTTGTCAAATCTGTCTTCATATCTGTCATGCCTGTCTTCAAGTTTGTGTTCAAATCTATCTTCAATTCTTCCATGTTTGTTTTCAAATCTGTCTTCCAATCATCCATCTTAGCTTCCACGCCCTTTATCTTAGATTCCATGCCATTTATCTTAGCTTCTGTTAGCTTTTGTGAGCGTGACATTTGTTGCACTTGTTCTTGTAATTTTGATATATCATGTAGCATTTCTTCCTCTTCTTCATGAGTCATGCTAGAGATTTCAGGTTCCTTACTAGGTGTTTGCATTTTCTTTCCTCGGGGCATCAGTTACCGATAATAATTCTTTACTATGCCCTTTGAATTCCTTCAAACCCAGCTTACACAAAAATTTAAAAAAAAAACTACACACCTTTTTTCACTTTGTAGAAGCCTGATATTGAATCTGATGTATCTCTGTAATTCCAGATCCTCCAATTTTGAAATTGTGACCTGTAGTAGCCTTCTACGTCCTCTTTCCAATGCCACAAGTCTGACCCAAATTTGATTCTCCAAGGAATAGTTATGCGAAATCTCCCATAGTGACTTGATTATAGACTATTTCAGTAGAGTGAACTTGTACGATGTGCCACGAGTCACTGTTTCGACCTATGGATCTAAAAAATGCATACAAGAAACCACAATCCGTCCTCTTTCTGTACCTCCTTACGAAATTTCAATCCGATCCCCAGAGAGAAAGTTATTACGATTTTCCCCAGGTCACCTGTTTTGAATGTAATTCAGGAGTCTACAAAAAGACCAACTTCCTCAGATCATATCTCCGCAAATATCATGCAAAAATCTCTGAAACTCATACCCAAGGTTCCACTCAATTTCTTCTCAAATGGGTGTTTTTGGCAACTTCTGAAACGTCACAGAAAAGAAGTTATAGCGCAAATTCCACGATGACCTGTTTGGAGCAGCGAAACCCTAGAATCCAAAGCTCTGATACCAAATGTTATGAAACTAGCTCAAGAAAAGATAGAAAAGATAGATCAATGCCTTAGAATTCAGCCTCTTCGAGGGGAAAACCTCATTTACATTACATAAATGAACAATTCTTGGATGATACAAATGAAAAAACCTCCTTTCTATATATAGGAGTCTAAGGAGTCACAATATAATCCAGCCGACCTAACAATAATAATATAAAGCCACAAAAATAACAATAGAGGGATTCTATGGGGCACAAAAATAAAAATATGGGGGTAATAGGGGCACAAAAATATAAATAAGGCGTATAACTATAATAGTAATGGGATAATCACTAGTATTATAGGGACCCAACAGCCTACCATGTTCATAAGGCTGTAACAAAGTGACATTCCCATTATGGCCACCACACCAGGGTTATGATCCATTGGATAGCCAAATTATCCTTGGAACAAGAGGTCTCATCATGAGTCGGCCTGATCACTTTTGCTACATCCTAGTGAATGGCAGTGTGGTTATCTGGTTACCACGCCAACACACTGATCTCTTCTGTAGAACAGCACTGGAACTATCCATTAATAAATTGAGGATCCTAGCTCATATGGGTTAAAAAGAAACCCTGCTGAGGCTATGGACGCCTACTGGTAGCTGTTTTGTTAATGTTGTTTGCTTTATAAACCACAGACGGAGCATGAAATCAAGCCAAGTAGCCTTTGAACTGCTTTCGCTATGCAACTGCAAAGTCGATCAACGTTGCTTCAGTCAATCTCTGGGTTGGTTTATGAACTGAACATCTAGATTGCAAACATCCTAAGCGCCCTGGTGGTAGCTCAAATAACCTCATTAGATCAGCCCCTATACTTTGTTTTTACTGACAATCATTAGTTCAACTTAAATCCCTGAACTTAGCTACAAACTGTGAGCAAAAACCAAGCTCAGTCTCGTCCCTGGACCATCGCACTGTCTCTTCTTGGTAGTCTGGATGCATTGCACCTCTCGTATACTGTAGGTGAGATGCATCCCTATTTCCCTGTGTTATAGGTGCGATGATCAAATGAGACTGTTCCTGCCTCCAGATTTTGGTTTTTTCTTCATTGTCTTCAGCTTTATTCAATATTTTTGTTGTCTGTGATCTGTATATCGCTATTAAAACCATCTTCCTTTGCATTATTCAGCCTCCATCGATAAAGAATTGTGAATGTTTTTATGTATTTTTCATCATTTACAGTTCTCTTGTGCAAACAGTAGCTCAATCGAACTGTCGTCTTCTGATTTGAAAGTGTCACAAGTGTCGTTTTCAGTCAAAAAAAAGAGTCTTCCTCTTTTTGATAGTTGATTACACTTTTTCCATTGTATTTGATTTGAATCATTACTATTTCAAGTGTCGAAAGCAATTTTGAATTTGAAATCTAAAAGTGTCATCTTGCCTTTACTTTCATTTTATGAAAAGAAAACTATTAGTACTGTCGCTTTGAAAGAACAATAGTTTAGATCTGTACTTAGCATTCTTTTTTCCATTCATACTTCAAGAAAGCGGAAAACAAATACATGCATGTGCATTTGCATTAAGACTGCATGGTGAAGTTGATTTAGGAAAAGTGCATCTAGTGTGTGCTCTCTGCTCTATGTTGAAAGAATTTCATTTATATTTCCTTAGTAGCTACGATTTTCATTGCAAAAACAAAATAAACGACTATTTATCATCTTAGATTGCATATTTAGGAATTTTATATCTACATCATGTGGTGAACCTTAAAGGAAAACTTCTTAAGAAATATCAACAGTAAAATAAATTTCAATGAACATAAAAATGCTTTGGAACCTAACGCACAACATCTAGAAGTCTAGGCTAGAGATGTATTCCGATGTCGTAAAGCCTGGTAACTATCGCCTTCATCGTAGGTTGGGTGATTCCTCCTCTTTGAGACAACAAGTGCCAGTATGGACTTGTGCTCCCACATATCGTCGAGTATATATTAGGAGACCACAATAGGCTACATCCTTTATCCTTAGGAAGCCGTGTCTGCCACCCTATCGATCACAATGCACTGAACACAACATTCAGGAAGATTGACTGCCATACCATAAAAAGTATTCTGCACTTTTGCGATTGGTTTGGTAATCCCTCTGTCTAGATTTCCAGAGCAGTCGCTTTCGTTCCTTTTCAGACTCCTTAAAAGAAAAGGTCCATTTGAGCACTTGTCACTTCAAGTTCATTAAAAATCGAAGGTAACTAGAGTCATCTTTAGCTTTTTCTTGACTCTTAAAAATTGAAAAATCAAGTTGTGTCAAAGCATCATAAAATTTATTTTGATTGGAATAATGTCACTGTTCCCTCATTGGTCTTTAGGTTGAGAAATGGATTCTACCAATCAAGGATTTCCCCTTTAGGGAAATCCTAGTCCCTTCTCCTCTTAGGGGGATGTTGGTGCTCCACACATAGCCACAATGTTCCTTCCAGGACTCACAATTGGCCTACCTGTATGGCTTTTCTCGACCTCTATCATTCAAAACACCGCAATTCCTCAGCAATCAAATCAACAACCAGATGAAGTTGCTCCCCCACCTTCTACTTCGTTTGTTTCTCCCTCTCCTTCTTCCTCTTCGCTTGGTTAACAGTGTAACGCTAAAAACCAAGTAATTGAGAAGAAGAAGAAAGGGAAGGAGAAGAAGAAGAAGAACCCAATAGCAAAAGGGGGCAACCGTACATCATCTGGTGAAAATCCACACACTGCACCTTCCAAATATGAATCTCCATGTGTCATTTGCAGGGGCGACCACTATCATCGAGATTGTCCCTGCATCCCATGGATCTTGAGGGACTGGTCTCCCTGCTTGCACAATCCGGTGTCTTCAACTGCTGACGATCATGTTGAAAGCACACCATCAACTAGTGAAAACAAAGTCAATGGGCAAAAAGGAAGATCCAAATTTCCTTATAGACTATGTGAAGGAAATCATGCCCTCCACCATTGTCCCTTCTTAGAAGAGGATAAAAGAGTCTTTCATAACCGTCCTGCATCACCGTAATGAATTCCTCCTGGATACAAGAAACTTTTGCCTAGTCCATCACTAGTTGAAAATCGGACTGACACATCATTGTTGTTGGTCGAAGCACCTATCATTGAAGATAGACCCTCTGAGTCCACACCAGACCAAATTCAACAGGTCGAGATGACAATCGACCCAATCTTGTCTTCAAAGGACCCACCTCCAGATGATACTGTCACCAAAGAGAATGAGAATGACACCATTCAAATTCTCTTCGTAAACACATACTCCAATGAACATGGGGGTAATCTACCCATTCCTTTACCACAAGAAGGAAGATCATCAGAGATTTATCTGGCCGTTTATTCGGTCCCAGCTCCAAGCAATCTAGTCATTTCCTTCGATTGGAATCTACTAGGCAGACCCTGCCAACCATCTAATATACCATTCCGGATCATAGTACAAGCTTACAGAATGATCATGGTTGGTACTATCATAGATGAAGGGACTTCTGTGAGTATCATTTCCTCAACTTATTGGAAAGTACTTGTTTCGCCATCGTTTCTACCTGAGAATCAAAATCTAACAGGATTCAACAAAGGAACCAGTCGACTGTTAGGGATCCTTCTAAATTTGCCTATAACTTTGAGAAGGAAAACCGTTCATCTAAATGTGATGGTAGGCCAGGTACCTCTAGATTACAATATACTCCTTGGGCGTGACTACATTTATAGAATGGGAGCTATCATTTCTTCACTCTTTCGAGTGATGAGTTTTCCACATGAAGGCAAAGTGGTCCAGCTCGTAGACCAGCTTTCGTTCCCTGGTTCAAACACAACGATTAGTCAATGCCATCCCTAACTAGTATTTTTGCACAAGGAATGTCTCATCAATCTCCAGCCCATCCACCTGATGATCGCAAGTAATTCTGTGATTGTGACTGAAACCCAGGAGGCATGCACCCTGGTCTGCTTCGACAGGAAAACCCCAGATATAAGATAGGTCTCCGCATAGGAATATGACTAGTTTGACAATCCTATCCATTTAGGAAAATGGATCAGACTAGAAAAGGATTCCTCCGTCAAAGGTTATGTGATTGGCACTAACAACAGTCACCTTTGTCCATTTCGATGGACATCGCCAAGGAAGTGTTTTGTCTGCAACGTAGATGGAACAATCTCGCTAATGCGAGAACTTCCATATGGTGACCTGGAAACTCTACTTTATACATGGGGGCATGCAGACCTTTTCGTACACAAGTGAAAAGTGACCACCGTAACTCTAACCTTGTAGTTTTACTAACTTCAACTTCTTAAGTTAGGTGATTGGTCTGATCCACCATTCACCTTTGCCGGAACCAATGGAAACGACAAAGTAAAGGAGATGTTTCCCACTGAGAAGCTATCCTACCTAACCTTAGTAGTTCTTTAACCCCTAGGACAGTAGTTGTTCATTCCTAGTTTGCATACAAAAGGTTAGGAGCAAAGTTGCGCATGGGGCAAGCTCCCTAAAAGATGAACCTGCTGATGAGACATCCTTATTATATGACTGGCACGAGCAGTTTTACGCAAAGTTCAAGCTCGTTAAAAAATAAACCTTGCCATGAGCAGTTTTACACAAAGTTCAAGCTCGTTAAAAAATAAACCTCGCCATGAGAAGTTTTACGCGAAGTTCAAGCTCATCAAAAAATAAACCTAGCAATGAACAAGTGTTTCCATAAAGTTCAATCTCATTAAAAAATAAACCCCACACCCGGTAAATAACCATTTTGATCGCATGAATATTAACTTTTGAACCTTGGTCATGTTCTTACCACCACCTCCACTCTTTTTAGCCGATCATACGCCTCCATTTCATTGTATACCCTTTTGAGGAACAACTACGATGAGTGATTCTATTAACCACCTTCTTTACACTGCTGTGGTTGGAATGTTTCAAACCTTACCTGGAACCAGTTGTTATCCAAAACATCACTCGTTCCTCAAAAAATGAGTCTCCTTTAAGCTCTTTTCATCTGACTCGTAAAATATGAAAAGATTGCTGAGCAATTGGCCTCTCCAGCTCGTTAAAGTGACCAGAAGTGCCATCCGTCCTCTAGATTTTAATCTTTTTGGACCCGAGGGATTATTACACAAAAATATTGAGCGCTTGTCCTGTTCGGCTCATTAAAACTATCGACAAGTCATCCCTTTCGTATTATTTTACACTTTTTCGAACTTAAGGGATTACATTACGAAAAGAGACCACTGGAGTTGCCTTTCTGTCCCTTTTAGACTCTCTAAAATTGAAAAGGACCGAGTTATCTTTGTTGTTAAACTCGTTAAAACAATAGCGACAAACTTGTTCATGCGGACAAGAGTGTGTTTCATTGTCGCTAGGCTCGTTAAAACATAGCGACAGGTTTGCCCGAAGGGAAAATTATAGAACAAGCATACGTTATCCTTCTCAAGCTTGACAAAAATAAAGAGGTACTGGTCAGCAATGACTGGGGAAAAAGGGAAGAAAACTTGAATAGCTTCATTGGTAGCAGGTCGCTCTTGGATATGACACTTTCACTCCGTCACCATGATTGAGTCAGGTTGGGTTATTCCATTCACCGGTCATATCACCATTGGTCCACCGTACCATCCACCTTGGGGTTAATGCTACCAATCCATTTCAGTGTCGCCGATATGTTCAAGTGAAGTCGCTCAGAGAATTCACCAACCTAGTTAACATCTCATCCGTTGCAATACCTTCACTCTCCATTTTTTCATGACCACCACCCTAAACCTTGTATCATCAGAACGTTTTCAGCTCCACAAAATCATTTTCTCTGTTCCGTGTCATAGATGCGGGATTCATTAAGGCCCTCCTACGACAGGTCACTTCTTGTCGACATCAGCTCATTATCCAAGAAGTTGACTTAGGGACAACCCTTTCAGTACTTTGAATCTTGCATGCCTCAATGGCAAGTTTCTCACTTCCAGCGACAGGTTTACATCAATGCCCTTCGACCAAAAAATTTTACGTGGTATTCAACATCAACTCATGTATTCACACCGCGTGAATTGTATTGTAGTACCTTGA
This sequence comes from Pinus tabuliformis, assembly GCA_031772625.1. Taxonomy (NCBI): domain Eukaryota; kingdom Viridiplantae; phylum Streptophyta; class Pinopsida; order Pinales; family Pinaceae; genus Pinus; species Pinus tabuliformis. The sequence goes on from CM062812.1 coordinate 10,470,795, forward strand.
GGGTCATCATCATTATCGGTGATTCCTCTCGCCCCTGTTAACGGCTTACATCATTGGCTGGTAATCAAGCGATGTCTTTCCATGTTCGACATCAGATCATATTTTCACATGGATCGACTTGTACTTCGGGCAAAGATTGAACAAGTATGAAGACCCCGGATCTAGTTTCATCCATCTAGGCTATGATATATTCAGGAAAATAAAGAAATCAAATGTACATCATTGTTGTACAGATAATCATCCAAACTAAAGGATGATGGCTCTACCAGAATCATCAGTCTGCCACACAGACGATTGTCTGTCTTATGTACATGAATATGAATTTATAAAGCTGAGCATGGGAATGCCCATCTCAGCTAGATCATGAAAATATTATGAAGATAATTTATTGTATTGTATCTTATTACAGGTCACCTTCCAGTTCAAAAAACCTCGGATCCTCATTATAAAGCATTTCACTCGACATCAAAAGGATGTATGACCTCATGCTTTAGGGGGAAACTGTTATAGACATATTTGGGCACTGCAACCCCAATCACATATGTCCATAAACCAAGGGCTTCTAAACCCCTAAAAGTTTTGTTTCATACCCTAAAGGAGCAAGGTCAGCTGATTACATCATCTCCCAGAAGTTCTCCATGAAAAACTACTCAGAACTAGTCAAAACAGGACCATATAGACTGCTCCATGCATAGGGTGTGATGCATCTCACCTATTACACAAGGGGGGTGCGATGCATACTGGAAAACCCTTATGTAGGGTGTGATTAGTAAGAGCAGGCAAATGGCAGAAGCAGTGTGCTAGGTGGAAACCCAAAGAATCTTCTAGAAACTGCTCATATGACACTTGCCTCTCTGAATTCGCCCAGGGATGAGTAAGAGATCTAAAATCTCCAAGTGGAACCAAGAACTATCAATGAAATGACACTAATAAAAATCCCAGAAGCTGACTCACTCTCCTAAAAACATCTATATATGGATCCCTCATCCAAGAGATCCAGAGGCTGGAATTTTATAATTTGCAAGGAAATGTTGTTGGTTTCTCTTTGAAGACATTGTTGGGTGATCTTGCTTTGTATGAGGTGAAGAGGGCTTTCATGCTGGGAGGATGATGCTGGATCAGATAGCCTGGTTGTAATCCTCTCTTCTACTACTCCTATCAATAAATCTATTTGAGTTTTCCTCCATATGCTTGTATATCTCTGAATCTTGTTTATGTATACATTTATATGGTTAATGTACATCTGATCCTACATTATTTATGGTTATAGATCTCTATGCTTTGATGGTATTTTGCTGCCTTGGTTCTATAGGTGTTCTTTGAAGTGAGATGAGTGAGAAAGGAGTGGCAAAAGCTCTATCATAGGAGAGAGGAAACAAGCAAGGAGACTAGCGAAAGACTAAGGTTGGTGCTCTCTTCTTCTCTCTCATCCATCTCTCATAAAGGAAAACACAAGTAACTTTAGTCTGTTTGTTTCTAAGATAGCTACCCGTCTTAGTGGGACTAGTAGCTCTAAATGGACACTAGTTTTATTGGCATCAGACAGCCTGGTTGTAATCCTCTCTTCTACTCATATAAAGCAAGATCACCCAACAATGTCTTCAAAGAGAAACCAACAGAACTTCCTTGCAAATTACAAAATTCCAGCCTCTGGATCTCTTTGATGAGGGATCCATATATAGATGTTTTTAGGAGAGTGAGTCAGCTTCTGGGATTTTGATTAGTGTCATTTCACTAATAGTTCTTGGTTCCACTTGGAGATTTCAGATCTCTTACTCGTCCCTGGGCAAATTCAGAGAGGCAAGTGTCATATGAGTAGTTTCTAGAAGATTCTCTGGGTTTCCACCTAGCACACTGCTTCTTCCATTTGTCTGCTCTCGCTCATCACACCCTACAGAAGGGCTTTCTAGTATGCATCGTACCCCTCATGTGTAATAGGTGAGATGCATCGCACCCTATGCATGGAGCAGTTTGTATGGTCCTGTTTTGACTAGTTCTGAGTAGTTTTTCATGGAGAAATTCTGGGAGATGATGTACTCAGCTAACCTTGTTCCTTTAGGGTATGAAACAACACTTTTAGGGGTTTAGAAGCCCTTGGTTTATAGACATATGTGATTGGGGTTGTAGTGCCCAAATATGTCTATAACAACAGCAGAGGCTCTGCTTATGGTATTGAAGTTATATCTTATCATCAATTATCACTATAATATCCTTTTCTTATTCTCGATTTTTATCGGAGAAGTTATTTCCTTAATTTTCCCTATTTTGAACCTTTATGCATGAGAAATTGTTTTATGATCAATCACATCATTTTTAGCTAGAATACCGTCAGCAAAGCATCTTTTTGGCATATTGTTGTTCTTTTTCTTTTATGCATAACTTATCATCAATTCAAAGTGTCCTATCTCTTATCCATAACTATGTTTACACACTCTACTCTCATTATAACCATACATCTTGTCATCCTATCATTGATATGTGTACTCTGCTTCATTTACTTTTGTATTTTTCATTCCCTTGCCTTGCCGTCAGCACAACACTTTTCATATGCTTCCCTTTTCCAATTGGAGGGGGAATGTATGCATTATGGGATAGCATGTGATCTGATTACTGCACTGAGCCATAACTTGTTGATTTGACAAAAGATTACTATTGCATGTATACAAAAGTTTTCCTCATTGAAATTTTTTCATGCATCTTATCTGTTGTTATTCAAAACTAACACTATGGATTCAAGAACATTGTATGCAAAATAGTCATCTATTTACAGGAAAACAACAAGTATGGGGGGGGGACTCTATTCGTAGCATGACCACACTATTGCAACTAACAGAAGAGGCTCGAGCAACTCGCAAACATGAACAATTGTTCAGACATGATGTGCTTGCTTGGATTCCACCTTTTGCATCACTTTCAACACCAACTCTGCCTACATCAGCTTCAACAAATGCCACTACATATATGTCATTCCACATTTTTCTTTTTGGAGGTAAAACTTGAGGTAAAATAGCATAATTTTCTGATTTATTACGAATTTAAGAGAATTTAATGAAAACCCATTTTGAGCATTATTTATCATCCTTCATTCCACATCCTTACCGCTTCCCATTTTTCAGTGGCATATCATCTTTCAGTTTTGGGGAGTGTTGATTTCATTCATTTCTTTCTTATTGCCATATCATTAGTATTCTTTATCATCCATTGATATTCTTATTCATTCTCAACACCTCCCTTATTCCATGTTGTTTTACGCCAAGCATAGAATTCAACAGATGGTAGCAACCACCTCAATTTTTTTCTAGCATTGCATGAGGGCATGCTAATTCTTCAAATAGGGGGAGGAATTGCTATGCATGATGCATGTTTTCTACTTTCTTTCTCATTTAAGGCATACAATTTCATTCTTACACAATGCAAAAATTGATTTCAATATATTTTTAAAATGGTGAACTCAATTCTTGTGATTTCTGGAAAACATAGACATATCATTAAAATACGCAAAGCCAAATAATTTCAAGTTAAATTAGTTCATAAAATTTCGGAAATCATGCACTATCACCTACAACCATTTTGTTTATATCTCATGATCCGTGTATCAAAACGGTCTGATTTTTGGATCATAGAAGCATTAATATAGTAGAAATCTACTTGTAAAATTTTAGAAAAATCTGGTTTTTAGTTTTTGAGAAAATGGTTAATGAAGTTTGCTGTCACTTATATCATATTTTGTTGCAACTTCATATACGCATAACTTGAACGTCAATGTAAAAATTGTTATTCCTTCATCAAGATTGCTAAAATTGAATATTCATTAATTAAGGAAGAATTCATTTGTTCTATCCATTTCATGAGCTGGGATGAACAATTTTTTTTATTGCTTGGTTAACACATGGGTTTTGTCTTTGGGTTGCATGAAGACATGCAATATATTCAGTTTTCTGTTGCATGAGGACATGAAATATATTCAGTGTGGGTGTGTGTTTGGCCGCTAATATGTCATTATTATTATAAATTTTGAACGCCTTTTCCACCCATTTCTACTCTTCTTTATCATGTCATTTATCATGGTTTATCATATAATTCCATCTTATAATGATTTATGTTCTTATGGAAAAATATTATTTATTCTCCTTTATTTTTAATAAATTGATGATTATGCATGATTTTATCAATAATGATCTATTAATAAAATTGGTTGTAACATTACTCATCATTTTTAGCCTCCAAGATAATTTCCAAATTGAAGATTTGATCATTAAAAGTGCCAACTCAGAAATTCATTGGAATAAGAAGTGACGATTTTGTATTGAATGTTTTCGGCAAATGGAGAAGAATCTAGAAAATCAGAAACATTGGTTTTGTCTAGAACGGACCAAATTAGTCTTGTATCAAGCAGTTTTCCCAAATTCGGCCCGTACTTAGAGAAACGAAAGATTCTCTGAAGCCATTTTTCTCAGATTCGCTGTGTGGCCATTTTCCAAATTATCTCAGCTGCAATGCCAAATTTGACCTATTCTTGTTGAATGATTGATGGAAGGATATTTCAGATATGATCTTGCTTATCAATTTGTTGAGAAAAATCCAATTTTGTAATAGAAATCATTTCGTAATTATCTCTGTTGTAACTTCTCTCTGCTCTCTCTCTATTTAAATGAAAACAGAGATCAGAGAAAGGGATTCAGAATTATGGGTTCATGATTCATGATGGATAATTAGAAAGAGAATTATATGGATTGTTAGATTGGAGATAGAAAGGGTAGGATAGGAGGAATAGTAGAATTACTATTGAGAAATTGTAAATGTTATTGTTGACTCTCATTGTTGAAGCAGAGAACGAAACTACTGTAATGTTTATGCAATGATTAATATATAAAAACAGTTGCAGACCCTTGCATCTTCTGGAGTAATCATAGCAGCATCCGTTGGCAGCTAAGGGCCCAACCTCTAGTGCATTGAGCTACTGCTCTATATTATATCCTTACAGTTCCAGCCCTGTGATGGTTTTATTTTATTTCTATTTATCATAATCATATTACTTTACTGCTTGGTATTTCCAGACTGAATGAATTGAACTGTTTTACATATTGTATATAAATTTCATTTCTATTCATTTCCTTCTTAACAAAGATCACTGCTTTTCGCAAGAATATTGTTATGTTGTTCATTCCAGTAATTTAACAGTTTTCTATTCATTATAGCTATGTAAGTTTGGCTATTCATTTCTAATACTTAGCACTACTGTTCATTTATTTTCTGCAATTATTTAAGCTTGCCATTCAACATTCTTCTAGTTAGCACAATTGTCTCATTTCGATTAAGCTATAGTAGCACGATTGATTTAGTTCTTTGCAATTTCCAGTTGGTTATTTAGCATTGTGTGTGAGGTCAACAACTGTAAAGAACACTGACTACCGATGTCTAAGTTCTCAGGTTGGGCATCTTATTTATGCTTGATTTAATTTATATCAGTTAAATGAGGAATGAGTTATTGCTACTGTATCCTTGACCGATAATTGCTGTTACTTTGTCGAATAAATGGTTTAGTTTCAGAGCATTGAGTTTCCTTTAATTGCAAGTGAGTTTTATTTAAAGCATTCGTTTACTCTTGTATTTGAAAGCACTGTACTGCAATTGAGAAACATTACTCTTGAGAAAATAGCTGCCTCAGACTGAGTACACTCTTGAAATAAAAAAGCGTCCCTGGGTTGACAATTAATGTGAACATAATTAGGAGTTAAAAAGACACCTTTTATCACTCAAAAATAATATTCAACATGAGGTTCGCCTTTGGGAACCTAATTCATTGGAGAAGGCATTCAAGTTAGCAACAAAAATTGAAAGCAAAATTATGGAAACTAGGAAGCCTACCACTCACAACTATAAAGATGGAAGTGTTGTTGCCCCTAGCCTTCCACAACCTATAAGGTTGACACCACAACAATTGGAAGAAAAAGGAGCAAAAGGGCTTTGTTACAGTTGTGATAGCAAATACATTAAAGGTCATAAGTGTGCTGAGAATAAATTATTCTACATAGATTGTGAAGAGGAGGAAGAAAATGAACAATAAAGGTCAAAAGATGAGGATATGCTCCAGGTAAAAACCCTAGATAAAGAAGTAATGAATCCAACCATATCTTATAATGCATTGGCTAGAATTACCACTCCTCAAACTATCAAGATAGAAGGACATGTCAAGAAGAAAAAGGTAATAGTGTTGATTGATTCAGGAAGTACCCACAATTTTATTCATTGTAAGATAGCAAAAAAATCGAATTGCTTCCTATATCCAACACCAGAGTGTCAAGTGATGTTTGCAAGTGGAGGAATGATAAATTGCTCTAGAAAGTGCCATAATATCAAGCTATCCATGGGAGAACATGTATTGAATAGCCCAACGCTTTCCAATGGGAGGTGCTAATGTTCTACTAGGAGTCCAATGGCTACAATCCTTGGCTACAATAGCTTTTAATTTTCAAGAACTTTTCATGAAATTTTCTGCAGAATGAAAGGAAGTTGAATTAAGGGGTATTGCAGGGAAACCAGAAAAGATAATCAGCTCTAACGGTATGACAAAGCTTCTAAAAAAGGAACAATGATCTGTAATTACACAATTATGTTCATTAGATGTTTCCACATCGAAATCATCTATTTCTCCAGATCTCTAAAAAGTCTTGGACAATCATTCCAAGGTATTTGAGACTCCTAATGGTCTCCCACCTATTCATGATCATGATCATGCTATTCATCTGATTCTAGGAAGTGTTCCTCCAAACATCAGGCCGTCCAGATATCCCTATGCCCAAAAGAGTGAAATTGAACGTATGGTTGCAGAAATACTAGAGGATGGTATAATTCAACTTAGTCAAGGTTCTTTCTCTGCTCCAGTAGTATTTGTGCACAAGAAGGATGGATCATGGTGCATGTGTCTGGATTATAGGGAGCCCAACAAGCTCACTATTAAAGATAAGTTTCCCATCCTTGTCATTGATGAATTACTGGATGAATTGCAAGGATCAATTTACTTCACCAAGTTGGATCTTCGTTCAGGATATCATCAAATTAGAATGAAGACGGAAGACATTCTGAAAACAGAATATAGAACTTATGAGGGTCATTATGAATTTTTGGTCATGCCTTTTGGCCTCACCAATGCACCTTCTACATTTCAAGGTTTGATGAATTCCATTTTCAAACCCTTCCTTAGAAAATTTGTGTTAGTATTTTTTGATGATCTACTAATCTACAACAAGTCTTGGAAGGATCATGTTAAACATGTGGATAGGGTGCTACAACTATTAGAGGACAAACAATTATATGCAAAAAGATCCAAATGTTTTTTGGAGTACAAGAGGTGGAATATCTGGGTCATATTGTATCTCATGAAGGATTTAAGGTAGACCCTAGCAAAATTAAAGCCATTAAGGAATGGAAAATCCCCACATCCATAAAGCATCTGCAAGGATTTCTCGAGTTGACAGGGTATTATCTCAAGTTTGTTAAGAATTATGGGAGAATAGCAGCACCTTAACAACATTATTGAAGAAATATGCATTTTCATGGACTCCAGAAGCAACAAAGGCCTTCAAACATCTTAAAGAGGCAATGTCCCAAGAATCGGTCTTAGCTACAGTGAAATTCACAAAAACCTTTATTGTGGAATGTGATGCTTCAAGAAATGGAATTGGTGTTGTTTTAATGCAAGATGAAAGACCCGTTGCTTTTGAAAGTCATCCAATTAAGGGAAAGTTTTTACACAAATCTATTTATGAGAAGGAAATGTTGGAAATACTACATGCACTTAAGAAATGGTGAACCTACCTAATGGGAAGACACTTCAAGGTAAAAATAGATCATGATAGCCTTAAATACATTTTAGAACAAAGATTATCCTCTGAAGAGCAACAAAAGTGGGTCACAAAGATGTTGGGTTATGACTTTGAAATCATCTACAAAAAAAGGAAGCAAAATGTGGCAGCAGATGCACTCTCAAGAAAGGATGAGGATGTGGAAGCATTGTTGTGCGCCATTTCTATTATCCAACTAGATTGGATAAATGAAACAAGGGAGGGAATGGAAGAATGACGAAGAAGTGTGGGCAATTATTCGAAAGTTACAACAAGATTCCAATACATGTGATACATTTAGCTGGAAAAATGATTCGTTATGGTACAAAGATCACTTATACCTCTATAAGAATTTCCAACTCAAACAAAAGATTCTTATGGAATTGCACACTTCTCCCTTAGGAGGGCACTCGGGATTTTTTAAAACTTACCACAGGGTTAAGAAGGAATTTTTTTGGGATGGCCTTAAATGAGATATTCAAAAGTTTTTGGTGGAATGTTTTGTTTGCGAACAAAATAAAGTTGAAACAATTAAGATCCCGGGTCTATTACAACCTTTATCCATTCCAAGCCAACGTTGGGAGGAGGTTTCAATGGATTTTATCACAGGTTTACCCAAGTCTAAGGGAAAGAGTGTCATCATGGTGGCAGTTGATAGACTTACCAAGTATGCACACTTTTGTGCATTATCACATCCATTTAAAGCCAGTACAATTTCTACTGCATCTATGGAAACAATTCAAAAGCTACATGGAAACCCAAAGATTATTGTAAGTGACAAAGATCCCATTTTCACTGGAAATTTTTTGACATAATTATTTTCTTGTCTTGGTACTCAGTTAGCTCATAACCCATCTTATCATCCTCAATCTGATGGGAAAACTAAGATAGTAAACAAATGTTTGGAAGGATATCTTCGTTGCTTTGTATCTGATAAACAAACACAATGGGTCAAATGGTTGCCTCTGGCTGAATGGTGGTATAACACTTCCTTCCATACAACAACAAAAATGACCCCATTTATGGCACTTTATGGATATCAACCACCATCCATCACGTCATATTTAAAAGAAAATTCTAAGATTCAAGCAGTGGAACATCACATCGATCATCAACAACAAGTCCTCCAACTCTTAAAGGATAACCTCATTTTGGCGCAAAATAGAATGAAACAACAGGCAGATCAACATCATAGCGAAAGAAGTTTTGATGTAGGTGACTAGGTATTCCTATGGCTACAACCATATAAACAAATTTCCCTCAAGCAAGCTAAGAAGGATAATAAATTATCACCAAAGTATTATGGTCCATACAAGGTGTTACAAAAGATTGGTACTATAGCATACAAATTGGAGTTTCCTGTAGCTTCTCGAGTGCACCCAGTTTTCCATGTTTCATGTTTAAAGAAGGTTACAGACGAAAAGCTCTCAATTCAAAAATATTGCTAGAACTTGATGAGGAAGGAAAAATTATATTGGAACCGGAAGCAGTTACAGAAACAAGAACTCGATAGTTATGAAATAGATCAATTTTGGAGTATTTCATCAAGTGGAAGAACTTATCCGCTAAAGATTGCACATGGGAGGATGATAATTTTACACAAAAGCATCCAGAACTACTCAAGCGTTGAGGAAAACACTTTTTTGAAGGAGAGAGGCATGTTAGGTCCCTATAATACTATTGATTACCCCATTACTATTGTAATTGTATCCCTTATTAATATTTTTGTGTCCCTATTGTCCCCATATTTTTATTACTTTGCCCCATAGAATCCCTCTATTGTTATTTTTGTGCCTTTATATTATTATTGTTAGGTCGGCTTGGTTATATTGTGACTCCTTAGACTCCTATATATCGAAAGGAGGTTTTGTCATTTGAATCATCCAAGAATCATTCATTTTTGTAATGTAAATGAGTTTTCCCCCTCAAAGAGGCTAAATTCTAAGGTGTTGATCTATCTTTTCTATCTTTTTGTGAGTTGGTTTCATAACACCAATCTTTCTTAGCACACATTGTTCGTCAAGGATATTTTCTTCAAGGGTGCATTTATTTATTAATTCTTACAATCCTTCCACAACCTTTATGTCACGCAGTAGCTTCATGCAAGTCTTAAAAAACATAGTGAGTATGGAAGGATCAACCTCTTGTGTTGCACTAGTCTCTGGTGTATTTCCCTAGCTTTTTGAGGTGGAGGCCTCATCGAATCTCTTATTTGCTTCCATGAATGTTTCCTTAGCGCAATTAAGGTCAAAGGCGGCTTCTTTCTTAGGAGATTTGTGAACCCATCCATCTTCCTCAGGCTTCTTTCCTTTATCTATGTCGTTCATCATACCACTTCTTAGTACAATATTAATCCTCTGATCTTCCTCACGGCACTCAACCCTCATCATTTTTAAATTCTACGTAGGCTGTTGAGTTTGTGTTTTCTTTTCTTGCATTTTAGCTATTAGCACCAGACAAACTTCTATGTAATGGTTGAATTGTCTACAATATTGACGCGAAGGGTGTGTAGGATTCAGGAAATCTCGCGCGAAGTGCCCCGGCTCTCCGCGGTTGTAGCAGATAACCTCACCACGACCTCTACCAGGTCCTCCTCCTCATCCTTGTCCTTGGCCTTGAAAACCTCCTTGCACTCCTTCTATGCCTTGATCTGAAGGCTGAGTTTCTTCATGTATATGGTAAGTAGGGTTTCTTTCCATCATTAGCTCATAACTTCAACAATGGCGCTCATTATGGCCCATAGATTTACAAAAATTGCAAAACAACTGCTTGGGTGTCTGAACAAACTTCTGAAGTAAGTGGTAGTTATCCATCGCATGTTTCCCAATAACTTTACAAATGGTGCACCATGGCGCAGCTCCCATTCTCGACCTGGCTGGGGCTTCTGGCTTTAGGGGGACTACCCCCCCCCCCCCCCATAAGATAATTCACATATAATGGAAAATGATCTTTATCGTGTCCGTGGCCCTTGCACATCAAGCACCAAACCTCTGTGTACACTTCTAGCTTAGCCTCCTTCTCTTTCTTTAGAATCTGTAATTCTAGGTGTAGGCTCTCTAAGTGTGAGTGGATCTGTTGTACCCCAGGTTCATATCCTGAATAGGTGATGCGTGCAGCCTCAACGTGATCTCCAAGGCTTATGCCTACATTGCTATCTTCTGTTGTGACAGAGGTATTCTTAAGTGCGGCAAAAGCGATGCTATAAACCAGTCGTGATGTTGGGTATCTAAAATTTGCATGTTATCCTGCCTGATCTGGCACTTCAACCTCTGATCAAAGTCCCAAGGTGTCTCATCGACTCCCATTCAGATCTCCGTAAAGTCAATTATCGAGTGCACCTTAGATTTAGGCTTACTAAATTCTTTATTCAGAGTTGTCTGAGTCTCTGCTAATGATGCCTGAGGATTATTAGTGAAATACTTAATGTACCAGGTTACTGTGTGATCCTGCAAGGTGGTAACCAATTGCACCTTATTTATATTATCATCGGTGACTTGTTGCGTTGTCCATACAACGTTCACAACAAACCAAAATTGCTCCGGATATTCATTTCCTATTCCTTTGAAGATCGAAATTTGCATCACATTTGCCATGATGAATGGTGGAGGTGGAGGTGGAGGAGTTAAAGGCATAGGTTTATGAGGTGGGGGTGGAGGCGAAGGGGTAGGTGGAGTGGATGGATGATATATCCTTGGAGTACCTTGATTTATTAACTAAATGACACTCCATGGTGTAGTCAGCACTGCCCCTTCGTCGTCATTTGAAGGAGGTTCAATTAATTTACTATACTCTGGACCTAATCTGTCACTTCTTCTATAGAATCTTCCACTTCACATAGCTTTGAACATCAAGGTAATGGAATTACCCGCTTTTCACATAATAACATTTTAATCCAAGTATTCAATGACCTTAAGTACTTACCTCGCGGTCCTTTGAAGAATCTTCACTCCACTTCACTATATCTAACTGATGTGTCAACTGAAAATTCAGTAACAAATCCTCCCAGAATTCAATCAAGCCAATGATTGACAGCCCGCATGATCTTGTTTTCAGATGCCTCTAGTCATCGCACCAATTTTGGAGTCCACACTATAGGACTATCAAGCTTCCACCTCCCTTGATTGTCTGTCAATTTAGCTAACCACTCATATAATTCACATGGAAAAGTGCAAAAGAAAATTTTGTGTACCTTTGTATATAGATACCTATTCATCCTCCTTCGACAGGCGTGGATTCATATTTTCTTGAGAAGAAAACTCATGAATCTTCAGATCTAACCACTTTTCAATCTCTTTCTTATTCAAATTCTGATGATGTAACAACACACATCTCTTAAGAAGATCTTGGTCCTGATAACAGAACCATTTTTTGGCTTAAGAGGCCCTAACCTAGGTTCAAAGCTAGTTGTGCCAACCAACAAAACCCTACACCGCTGGCCCTTTTGGCAGAAACCTACTTAGCACAGGTAGCAGTTTCACCCGAAGCAATATTGGGGGATGCAAGAACCAATTTTATGCATCCATAGATTAGTGTGATGTCTTTGAGTTACTTTTATCTTCTTCTATGTAGATCTTACCCTTTGGAAGAGTTAAAACTCCTAATTCAGCTCTATATACCTGAAATTCCTCGCGAGATCAACAAAATGCATTAATCAGACCCTAGGTCTTCTAGGGCTTCTGAGACCTAGATCTACCATCACACAGACCTATCTTCCATATCCAAAACTAACCCAAAATAGATTTATATCTTCGCGACTATAATTCACTCATCTTGTTAAGCATAAACATGTTTAATTAAAATGATTCGCGCAGAGAAAACATATTGAATTAAATAAACAGTAGTGAAAGTAACATAACAATTAAATAGATAGATGCGAGTGTTTTCAACCCAAAATCATTCTTTATTAATCAGTATCTTTCTAGTACAAACTTCAACTACCCTACACACTCAACTGCAGGGGTCCATGCACTCAGTCATGGAATCTTCCAGACCTCTACGCACTCAGCTACAAGGGTCCATGCATTCAGTCATGGACTCTTCTAGCCCTCTACGCACTCAGCTACAGATCCATTCCTTCACTTGCTGACAGGAACAAACCTTCATGTTTATCAAACCCTTACATCATCATTCATTCATTAATTCATTCTTATATTCTTTCATTCGCTAAGATTCATCTATTTATAGTATTTCTAATACAATACCATGGCCCTCGGCTCATGGGTGAGTCTTCAAAACCGCCTATCACTTACCCAAACAAGGGGCTAAGGCCCCTGTGGATCTTGACTAGCTACGCGCTCCACATCCATATTTTGCAGAGACTTTACATTCATTACAAAATTCTTTACAAAAGTTACTAAATTAATTCAACTTTACCCCTTGGGACCCTATCCCAACAAAGATTCCTTACCTCTAAGCCATAAGGAGGTGGATAGAAGAGCATCCTCAAGAAGACACGTAACAAGCAGTAGCTGAGCTAGCTTGACATTGTCATTTCATCAAGAAGTTCATGTCAGTAATGTCATGTCATGTCATGTCATGAGTTGTCGTATGATACATCATTATTGTGGATCATGTAATTTCTTATTTGAAATGTATTGTGAAGTGGAAGTCCAAAGGAAATGTATAGAAGATTAAGATTCATTTAAAGTCAAAAACTCATAGGAAGTCAAACAATCATGCAGGTATTCAAAGAATCACAAAGGAGGTGAAGCATCACCTCATTGGTTATATATACACCCTAATTGTATGAACAAAGGACTTTTCACCTTGGCTCCTCCCACAAGTCATTAGAGATACAAGTTAATTCTTTTGGGCACTAAGGAGTGGATCCAATGCTCCACTATTGGAGCTAGTGGTGTTTGTTGTATACATGTTTCTTAGGACTTCTACTTAATATCAGAAGACTCATGGCTAGCATGTTCTTCTTGCATCAATTATGAATATTTGTAATATTATTCTATGGATGTTTGTAATTCATGTTTACTTTAATCTGTGCTAAAGTAGTTGAACTATTTTAGTTATTTTAGTACTTATTGCTAGCTTAGTTGGTCCTGATCTAGGTTCAGAGTTAGTTGCACCAAACAAAACCCCACACCATTGGCCCTTTCGGCATCAACCCACATAGCACGGATTGAAGTCTCACCTGAAGCAGTATGGGGGGATGCTGGAACCAAGTTTCCTCGTCCAAAAATTAGTGTGATGTCTTTTTTTTCCCTAGATCTACCTCCACGTAGATCTATAAGCCCTTAGGGCTTAGTATTGTAACTCCCTTCGAACGACCCCTAGACCTCTGCGAAGGTTGGCAGTTGGCTTTTGCAAACCCTGAATAGATGAATTACCTACTTATGTGCACCATAAATAATCCTTAGATTAGAATCTACTCATATCTACTTAAGTGCTTGAAAAACGTAATAGAATGTATTATGATCTTCGCATAAATACTTAACATATATTGTGTTCAGTTAATAAGACTTATCCAATATATTTGCACATCAATACATCATTATTTCATAAAGACATTATTTCATCACAGCATATATCGCAAACATAAACAATAGAGGTAAACAGATAAAACACATGAATTTCTTCAACAGTCTTCTTTATTGATCTTCAGTATCAGGTTACAGACTCAAAACTTCCTTGCGCACTTAGCTGTAGGGGTCCGTGCACTCAGCTGCAGACACTACTCTAGGCCTCTGCACACTCAACTGCAGAGCCTTTCCCCCTCTAAGACTTACTTCTCTACACTATCTCTCTAAGACTCCATTCGTTTGTATCCATTACATTTACATAGATCTCTAAGACACACCTATTTATAGCCTTTTACATACAATCCCATGGTCCGCGGACCATGGGTGGATCTCAAAATTGACTCAAATTTACATAAACGAGGGTAAAAACCCTTTTTGACTCCTAGCTACCTACGCGCTCTGCATCCACAATTTGCGGAGACTTTACATATTTTTATCAAAATTTACAACAAAACTTGGGATTTTAACCCCAAAACTGACCCAGGGGACCCCATCCCAACACTTATCATATTGATAATGTGTTCTAATGGTTTCTATAAATGTCTCATCCATGTGAACTACTTTGATGGATCTTAGATAGATCTTTATTTCTTATAACGGTTGCAATGATTGTCGCATATTTTTGGACTATTATGTTGGATGTTAGATGAATATTGTATGTGTGTGTATGTCTCTACTAGGGTGGTACTATTTCCTCTCTCCTAGAGGCTCACTTTCCTCTCCCTTTGCAGTAGAAGAATCTTGACACACATACAATCAAACACTCACCAGGAATACTCACTTGTTGATCCAAATTACCTATGCAGAACTCTCTTGTGCTTAGTTTTGTAGCCAAGGAAACCCTACAATAATACATGGCAATCAGGACAATATCCCAGATGGGACTCCTATTCCAAACAGTGTGAGGTATAATTGGGACTTCACATTGAGGAGACCCCCTTGGTTGATAGATTCCCGACACTGTCAACAAAATGGCACAAGAGGGAGTGGCTAGATGACAAGCAGAGCCCTTTGAGTCTGGTTTGAATCTCTTATCGTAAATGGCTCATCCTTAATTCATACTCCTGAGGTCTTTTTCTAACCTGCTCCCTAATGACTCTCTCTATGACTTGTCTCAACTCAAGTTTGATGGTGAGGGTGATACGTCCTTTGCCAAGCATGCATTTCTTTTTCTTAAGTTACGTGAATGTTATGAAATTGATTATGAAGATGTGGCTTGTATTGTTTTTTCCTCACCCTTGAAGGTAGAGTTAACTGATGGTGTCACACTCTACCACCTTCCTCCACTCATTCTCTTAACCATCTTGTCAAGGAGCTTCATTTATCATTTGATAGGTACAATTACCAAGATGTTTATAAAAGAATTGATCAGCTTAGAGTGGAGCCTGATGAATCAGTTGAGGATTTCTCTAATCAATTACTTCACCTTTGTTATTAATATCCTGAAGAAGATATGGATCAAGATTTCTTGAAACAAAAGTTTAAGTGTTTGGTTCACATCTCTTTATATGGTGAATCCAAACCACCTGATGTCTCTTCTTCCACAAACCCTATAAATCAAGAGACACCCCTAATTTACAAGGAGGAATTCATCACGCCATTTTTTCCTTGTCCTCCTCCTTTGATAGTTGCGACAAGGATGCTTCTATGCAATGATAGTAAAGTTGGGAAATTTTCACATCAAATTCCCGATCTATCTTATCATCCTCCTTCCGTTTTTCGTGATTCAAATCTAATAGAGGAAATCCCGAAATGGATCATAAAGCCTATGGTGAGAGCCAATTTTTCCATTCCTCAAGATGGTATCAACATTCAGAACTCTATTCTTGAATCTGATTTGGCTTTCCATCATCCTCTATCATATATGTGCCATGATCCTTTGTACCATGATCTACTTTATCAATATGCTCCACCAACTAGTTTTTCACACTCTCTTAATTTTCAAGTTGTTGGCCCAAATTGCGATCAACTTCAAGGTAGTCACATTACGTAGGTAGAAGAATGGGAAGGTGAATATTATTTCATTCTTTCTTCTCTCTTTCAAAATCTTCCATTTCAAGATGATGTTCTTACATTCTTGCATGAATTTCAATATTCTAATCTTGTTAGTGAATCAAATGATATCAATTTGTTCATATCGGTAGCCTTGAGAAACAATCATTCTGATGATGATGATGATGTTAATGTACGCGATGAAAAATTCCCAAGTGAACCAACCAATTTTTCGGTTCCTCCAAAAGATGTTGATATGGTAGAATTATATCTGGGATATAATCCAGCTAAATAAAATTTTCTTATCGAAACTTCATCTTCATCCCATTATCCCTTGTGCTCACCTTTTTGCAATGCATCTACATGCAATGAAGATACTCCATGCTCTTTAAGTTCTTAATCGGATGATGTCACTTCTTAATTGACACAAGATAATGAGGTTTTCCATGATGAAAGAGAAAATAATCAGATGATTGATTATCCTTTCCATCCCATATCATCTCTAGTTTTGCATGAAAACAACTCTTCAAATCAACTTGCTCATGAAATTTCTTTGATTCATACATCTCTAGATATGCGATCAAAAGAATATTTCAACTTGAGTAATCTAGTTGTCAAAGTTTTAAAGTATGATCAAATCAGTGAAAAAGAGTGTTTCCATCCAGTTGATAGTGATCTCATTAAAATTAGTGAAAGAAATTATCCTCACACCATGCATGATCTGGTTCAATCTTCAAAATGTGATTTTAAAATCCTTGAAAGTTCCAGGACTTCTCAGGAGTCGAGGCACTTTAAATTTCATTGATGGCTATGTCAGGACCTCGCACCTCTCATAAAATCCCTGAAATGAGTTAGGTCTGATTTTCCTCGCAAAATTATTCTTTCTACATCGTTTCACTCCATGTAAATTGGTTCTTGAAATTTGTTTAACAGTGCAGATATAATCTTTCAAACTTTCGAGATTCGGTTTCTGATCGGATTAAATTTCCTATTTCAATTGATTCATCTTCATTCACTCTTTCTCTTAACTCAGGTTTGGAGAGTGTTTCTCTCACAAAAGCATGGAATTATGAAGTTTACTATTCTAAAGATTATCTTCAGCCAAGACAGTCATGCCTCTCACATGCTTTTGAAAATAATAAGCTCATGATCCTTCTTGTGAATGTTTTTCTGCTAATAATTCTCTTCATCACACCTAAAATCCTCTTGAGTGCTAGTGAATGCATGGATTATTTGACTAATCAAATTCTTCTTCACTTGTTTTACCCTTACTAGTTTCATGTGTTTGTTATAGTACCATTCCTATTTAATTATTTTGATGATTACGATGCTAGTGTAGTGTATAACTAGTTACAAGAAAATGGTGCTTTACACTCATCATGTGAGGAATTTGATCCTATTATGTAGAGCATTTGTAAAATTGTTCAAGTTTATTTATCTTTGGTAGTTACAAACTGGGAATCTGATGCTTTAATTAGCCCATCTGATCATGATTTTTTCTTTGATGATTGTCGTTCAACTTACTATTTTCCCATAAACACATCTAATGAAAGTTGTTTTACACACTTTGATATTTTTGGTTTAACATCTCACTATTTGGGTACTTGCCAAGTAGTTGAAGCACTTTTGCACTTACTGGTGGTTACGTCAAATCCTCACTGTCTTGAAATGTCTACTAAACATAATCATATCTATTTTCCCACTAAGATTCTCATCATAAGCCCATGCCAATAATTGAAAAATCATCTTTTCAAATGTTTTGGGATTTTCAAGAATATTGTCATGAATTTTCTGACCCAATCAATGAGTGGTTGGAGCAATATTACTTAGAAATCTTAGTCAGAAATACAAGTTTTGGTATTTTTGCATGCTTTCTCAATGGTTCAGTGTAGTTGAAGACACATTCGAAAGAAGCTTCTAAGGTTTTTTGAATTATGGTTTTCATAAAAAAGGTAAGAATGTGAATTGGTTAGCAGTAGTGGTTATGGCCTATCTTTCTACGAATAGGATAGACCTTCAAATTTGTGTCCAAGTTATTCACATTATTATCTCTTTTTTTTGCACATTTCTTTATATATGTTTTAATTTCTTATATCTTTGTGAATGCAGATGTCAGAAGCAATTACGATGGCTTCATTGAAAATTTCATTATATGTGACCCCGAACTTCTAAATGATTAGGCTAGGAGTAGGTCTAGTTGAATATTATTTTACCTACAAATCCATCCTAGATTCATTTTCTGTAGTTGTCCTATGTTTTCTCATCATCTTTTTGGTTATCCTCCTTCCATTTTGTCTTCTGGTTTTTTTTCCCTTTTTTTTGTTGTCTTTATTTTTGTTTCGAAGACCTTGCATGAAAATGTTCTATTGGTTAAAAAGTCAATATGGAAAAATTGAAAAGAGTCTTGTGACACTACAACAATTAGCTAACCTTCGGTCCTCCTTCTTTGTTTTGGTTACATCTTTTGGTCAATGACATTCAGACGGAAAATGTGATCCATCCATAAGGAGATTTTGGTCGAACCATGATATTTTTGACAATTCTAGAAACCTTATGCCCACACTTTGTTCTTGTGTCTTGGTGTTTTTATGCTTATCCAATTAGTAGAAGAAGAAAAGGGAAAAAATCTAAACGAGAAAACCTAAAGCATAGGTCTCTATATGCTTCTCTGAAGGAACAACCTCTCTTTCTCTCAATAAATCAAGGTCCCTCTTCCACCCATAAAATAAATAAGTGCCAATTCAGAGTCCTCTTTAAATATACAAATAAAGGTGAAAGAAGAGAAAGGCTTCCTATGCAAAGTGGTGAAGCAAGCAACTCTATTGGGGTACTGTCCAGGCTCACTGGCATCGGAGCAATGGTTGTTCTCCTGTAGTGATTTCATCTGGGCAAAACCATATATGAAAAACTATACTTTCAAAATCTAAAGCTCGCAAATTTCACTACCCTTTCTGATTCGAAAGATTACGATATTCCTAAATATTATGCTTTTGTTCAACTGAGAGGCACAAAGGCATGTTTATTCATAGGTTAAGTGAGGAATCCAAAGTGATATGCACGATGAATCAATACTCCCTGAATAGCTGAGACCCTGTACAAAAAAGTTAACCAAGACAGAGAAGCTATAATTTTACCAGTTTGTTGCCAAGTGTTGTCACTTCTACAAAACCCTCCAAAATTTTGGCCTACACCAAATTTCAGAGCCTCAGAGCCTACCTTGGTCTTCTAAATTGTCGTTATGAACATTGAAATTCATTCCATGTGTTTCCTTTAAGTGTTTTTGTCCCTTTTGTATGAAAGGAAAAAATTTCGTCTTTTCATATGTTATCTATCACATAATGTGTATAAGATTTTTTTAGTGGTTTCAAGGGGTTATATTTGTGAAAACTAGTTTATATAACCATATAAACATTTGTCGCACACATTCCCAAATTTTTAAACATTGTCACACAAGTGTCATCGCAATTTGTCGCATTGAGGGAAAATTGATGTTCATGTGGCATGGATTATCTATGCTTTTGTGTCATCAAGTGTTCTAAGTGTGTGGTCATAGTAAAGTTATGTCACTAGTCCCACACTTCGCCAAATTTCAAAAATTTCCTAGCAAGTTAGCCTCATTTGGCCTTCCCCAAATGCACAATGTGCGATTCTAACCCTCAAGTTGTAACCTTGCCCTTTGGCACTATGAAATGCACATTTCCTGCCTCCAAGGACTATGCATTGTGCATTTCCAGTGCTCAAGTTCGGACCTTGACCCCCAGAATTGCATAATCCAACCCTCTAGTCTCACCTCAATTGTGCATTATGTAGTTTGTAAGCTGAAGCTTAGCCCTTGAGCTCATGATTTGAATAATTACATAGTTACCCAACCTCCTCTACCTTCTAGAACTATGAAATAGGCTGAACCACTTCCCATCCCCTCAGCCTATCACATTGACCTTTGAGATTGTTTAGTTTCCTTCCTCAGCCTAGCCTAAACTGCGCATTACACAGTCTCAAGGGTCAAGCTTCACCCTTGACTACCTGAGTTGCACAATTGCACAGTCACTAAGCCTCTCCCTTAGTCTTCCACCTAATCCCATCTCAATTAGTGGATCAATATGCACCATCTTGGACTAAGGGTTTATCTAGTTGATGTCATCTCATCATGAGTGAATTGCAGATGTAGATACTCTATCACACCATGACAACATGATGAAGAAGGATATGGAGAATGGAAACATGTTGAAATAAAACATTTTAGCTAATTATGCAAGCTGGCCAATCAAGAGAAGACAAAGGGATACCAGTTTGTAGACATAGCTCAAGACTTGATATCATTAAAGACTCCTTACCTCCAAGCCATAAGGAGGTGGATAAAAGAGCATCCTCAAGAAGAGATGTAGCAAGTAGCAACAGAAGTGGATTGGCATTGCCATGTCATCAATTATTTCATGTCAGCAGTGTCATGCCATGTCATGTAATTAGTTATCATATGCCACATCTTTATTGTGGATCATGTAATTTCTTATTTGAAATGTATTTGTAAAGTGGAAGTCTAAAGGACATGTATAGAAGATGAAGAGTCATGTAAAGTTGAAAAGTCATAGGGAGTCAAACAATCATTAGGGTAGTCAAAGAGTCACAAAGGAGGTGAAGTGTCACCTCATTGGTTATATATACACCCTCATTGTATGAGCAAATAAGTTTTCACCTTGGATCCTCTCGCAAGGCATTAGAGAGACAAGCTAGTTCTTTTGGGGAGAAAGGAGTGACTCAAACACTCCACTATTGGAGCCAGTGGTGTTCATTGTATACATGTGTCTTGGGACTTTTATTTAATATCAAAAACCTCATGGCCAACATGTTCTTCTTGCACGAATTATGAATATTTGTAATAATATTCTATGGATGTTTGTAATTCATGTTTAGTTTCATCTGTGCTAAAGTAATTGAACTATTTTGGTTATTTTAGTACCTATCATATTGAGAATGTGTTATCATGGTTTCTATAACTTTCACATACTTGTGTACTATTCTGTTGGATGTTATAAATACCTTTCCTTCTTATAATGGTTGAAATAATTGTCGCATCTTTGTGGACTATTCCACTAGATGTTAGACAAATATGTTATGTGTATGTGTGTCTCTATCAGGGTGGTATTATTATCTCTATCATATAGGCTCGCTTTCCTCTCCCTCCACAATAGAAGAACCTTGACATGCATACAATCGAACACTCACCAGGCATACTCACTTGTTTATCCGAGATTACATGTCCATAACTCTCTTGTATTGAGTTTTGTAGCCAAGGAAAACCTACAAAGAATACATGGAAGTGGGGTTGATATCCTGGATGGTGCTCCTATTCCAAATGGTGTGAGTTATAATTGGGACTTCACATCGAAGAGACCCTCTCGGTTGACAAATTTCCATCACCATCAACATGGCCCTTTAGGTCGATATTAAAAGGCTCACAACTGAGAATAATGACCAATGAATGTTATTGCAATTTTTTTATTAAAATGAGTGTGCTTACAAAGAAAAAATCATCAAATTAAAAACTCAGCTAGAAGATGGAGTGAGGAAGAAATATAAGGAAAAGGAATATCAATGTTAAATTTTAGAAGCTAAATTGGTTTCAATGAGAAGTGGCCTAGAAAAGAAAACCACTTAGTTGAAATTGGAAAAGAGAAGTCAAATATATACTTCATTCAAATTAGGTCTTAGTATACATAAGGGATAAACTAATTCGAAAACGTAGATCAAAAAGCCCATAACAAAATATAGTAATGAGAGCATCAAGAAAGAAAACCAATAGTCAAAGGAGGAGCCAAAGGTTGAGCCAAGAAAAGTCATTTCACCTGGAATATCATTCACACCCTTGGGATATGTGAGATGCTTCAGCTCTCATAAATTTAGGCATATTACAGTAAAATCAAGAAGCATGCAGCAGAAGAAGAATTTAGATAGAAATCCCTATCAAGAAAATAACCAACAAGGACTTGTCTCTTCATGAAGTTCAACAATAGTTAGGTATAACAGTCTTTTTTATGGTTACTACTACTCGTGCAAGGATTTTGGCCATAAGGTTGTTGAATGTGGATTTTATGCAAAGAGGAACATAAGGTAGATCAGTAGGAAATACGAATCCTTTCCTCAATTCTTTGGTCACATAAGATGCTACATGTTTGGCAATTTTGGTGATGTGGCCAAATATTGAAAGATATCAAGGTTCTTGAGGCCATCTAATAAAAAAGAAAAGATCATGCAAAGCCAAAAAGTCAATAATTCAAAAAGATATATGCATGTTAGAGATCAACCCATCAAAGTTTGGAGGTAGAAGGTGCAGTAATAAGTAGAAATGAGAAAATAAGGCCCATGTGGTCTTAGGGCGAGCATATCGTAGCATCATGATATTGCATGAAGTACCATTGAAGGTGCAGCCATAGAAGATGTAGTGTGCGAATAGATTTGCATGTTGAGGAGGTGCATGAGCTCAATGGGAGTTGTACAGGATTCACTTTATACTATTGGTTATCTCTATTTTTAGTTTAATAACTATTAGTTCAATCATGAGCAGTTGTTTGTTGAAACTCTAATGCTGTTTTTGAAGACATGTTAGCCAAGCCTAATTGATGTGTGCAACTATGGTTTTTTAATGCCTATCATTTTTGTGTTGATTATAAGTTACATTGATTTATGCTACTAATGGTGAATTTACTCAGATTTTTGTGATTAGGTTTTAGAGTATGAACTCATCATAGATAAAGTTGTCAAGGAGTGAAGGAAGATCACATATTCATGGGGAGCATTCTTGCTTCCAATGGATCTGTAGATTGTTGGCATTGTGTTTGTTGTGAAGGAGCTTTTAATGCATCTATTTGCCATTTTTATTGTAGGAAGATGTTGAGAAAAGATTTTTTGTGGCTACTTCATGTATATTCAAATGTGTTATTATGTTTTCTTGGTAAATTTAATGTTGGGCATGGAATCCCCCCAATGCATGTTTTGGGGCTTAAAGCCCAAGTTTTGACCAAGTCCATTGTAAAGACTCCGCAATTTGTGGGCGTGGAGCGCAAAGACATAATAGAGTCACAGGGTTGTTTGCCCTTGTTTTTGTAATGTAATGTCGGCTTGATAGACCTACCCATAGTCTGCGGACCATCAGATTGTATAAATAGAGCGAGGCTCTAAGTGTAGAAAATAGCGAAAAAATAAGAAAAGAGGTAGAATAATGATGAGTCTAAGAGGTTGAGTCGAAGTGTAAAGGGTGTCTTTGGGTCGTAGAGTAGGAGAAGGCTCTGCAACTGTGTGCGTAGAGGCCTAGTAGTCCACAACTAAGTGCACGGACCCCTACAGCAAAGTGTGCAGGGCAGGCCGAGTCTGTAACCGTTAGAAGCACTAATAAAGAGAAGTTTTATCATATTTTTGTGCACCTTTTCTGGTTTCATGTATTATTGGGTATAAATTGCAATTTTACTATTTATTTTCTGCACGAACTCATATGAATGTGTTTTATAAATAAATATAACATAAGGCATCCATTTATGCAAAGATAACTAAGTAGTGTAGGAAGATAAGTAAGATATTAGGTGTGACTTAGGGAAATAGTGCAGAGCACTACTCCAGCAGCACAAAAGCTCCACAGCCCCTGGTTAGGGCTGCGCGAAGGCAAGTATATCAGGGCATGAGGGACAAGGAAGTGCGCGAAGTAACCTGTGCAAACAACCTAACGGTTGGACCCAATCAAATCTCTCAAACATCTCAAGGGTGTGGAAACATGGTTCCAGCACCCCCCCATACTCCTTTGGGTGAGACCTCAATCTGCGCTCCACAGACTATTGCTAAAAGGGCCAGTAGTATAGGGATTCGTTTGGCTAATTAACTCCAAACCTAGGTCAGGCCCCAACAACCCAACAAATGGTTCCATTGCCAGGACTGGGATTAGCATAGAGATGTCTGATGTTGTATCACTGGAATCCAACTAAGAAAGGAATTGAATATTGGTTGGATAGGAAGATTCACGAGTTCACGGTGCAAGAGAACAGGAATCCGTGACTATCAAAAGAAGAGTAGTTAGACTGCTACTTATACATAGAGATCCATGAAATTTTCTCCACATCCTTCCGTACTGAGCTGTACAAGTGGATCGTGAAGCTAGCAGATAGCGAAGGAAGGTGCAAGATTGACAGACCTATTGTGCGGACTCCAGAGTTGGTGCATAGATTGGAAGCATCGTAGGATAAGATCGTGTGCGCTATTGATCATTGGCTCGACCGAATTATAGGAGGATTAATCACTGAGTTCGAGGTAGATACTTCAGTCAGCTGTAGCAAGGTAGAGCAACGCTTCATTAAAGGACCACGAGGTAATTACGTTAAGTCTTTGAACACTTGGATTAAAATGCTACTGTGTGAAAGGCAAGTTATATGAATAAATTTATGTTTGGGGCTGCATGAAGTGGGAGAATTTACAAAAATGAAGGTAGTGTAGAACTAGAAACTAGCCCCTTTATTTCACCTCTGCGAGGGGAGGAGGAAGAGATTGCGAAGGCCTCACCAAGAAGTGCGATCAATTTGATAAGGTAGAGGATTCTGTGCATACCACCCCCACTCACACCACCACCGGTTTCACCGTCTTCACCCCCATCTTCACCCATACCACCTCTGCCACCATCACGAGTCAATATGGCAAGTGCGATAAAGTTGTCAGTGTTCAAGGGAGTAGGAAATGAAGATTCGGACCAGTTTTGGTTCGTAATAAAAGTTGTATGCGAAGCGCAGGGAGTTATGAATAACAATATAAAGAAAGAAAAGTTGGTCAATGTTCTACAGGATCATGCGCTTACCTGGTACATTAAGCATTCTAATGACAATCCAAATGCGAGGATCGTGGACATCCAAATTGCGTTGAACAAAGAATTTAGTAGGCCAAAGTCAGAGGCGCAGTCAATCATTGGGTTCAAGGAAATCACAATGCTACCAAGTGAGACCCCTTGGGAGTTGGATCAGAGACTAAAGTGCACAATTCATGAAGCTAACATGACGTTGACGGATGGAAAACACCGTGAATGGTTTGTAGCATCGTTAATGCGGCATCTAAGGAACGCACTGTCACAATAGAGGCTAGCAACTCAGGCCGAGGCCTTGGGGATCGCGATGAGACTGTGCGAGACCCTAATAGAGGATCCCAACCTAGAATTTTAGTAGATTCAAGTGCAGTTGAAAAACTTATGCCTTGAAATATAGAGTCTAAAACAAGACAGGATAGCCCGCCCAAAAGTGTGCTATCAGGTATGGTGCGTAAAGTGCAAGGGTCAAGGACATGACAAGGACCACTGCCCAGTGTTCACAAATTATCTCGCTGGAGGAGGATCAATGCCATTGAGATCGGAGGCACAAGCAATACCCAGCACATAACCTGCATTGTGGTGCGCGATTTGTCATATAGGGGAAAGCATGATATAGATAAATGCCATTTATTATAGAAGTATAGGCAGAGTTCACAGCAGTTGTTCTGTAATTTCTGTAGATCAGTGGAACATGATGAGCGCACCTGTAGAAGTTATGAGTTGATGATGGATTAGACTCCTACCTACAGAGTTCAAGCTAAAATGCTGCCCCTTGACCAGAATGTAGGGATTGTACGAACTGGATTTCAGGGGCACAGATGAGGCCGAGGTATAGGAGGACCTGGAAGAGGTCATGGACACTTGATATATTACAGTTACGAAGGGCCAGGACATTATTCCCACAATTGTATGAATCCAATGCATCCATCATGTTTGTATTGTACATTATTTTATCATGAGACGAAGGATTGTCCCATGCTAATAGCATGGTTTTGCGATAAAGGAGCGCTCCAACCTCCCTCGACTCAGAACCTACAAATGATGAGGTCTGAGCCACACGAGGAAGACCCTAATGTGAGTATTGTGCTCTGAAGTGGAATTATGATAGGGGATGACAACGGCAAGCAGCCTGAAGAAAGCACTTGGGTTCGCAAGGGTCTGACGAAGGAACCAAAGTTTGATTTGGAGCACACTAAGGAAACCTTCATGGAAGCTAGGAAGAGCTTCGTTGACGCCTTCACTTCGAGAAGCAAAGAAAGACAGGAGCTGGAAATGGACCCATCGATGCTCACAACGTTCCTGGAAACATGCATGAAGTTGCTACGAGATAGCAAGGCTATAAAGGGGTTGCAGGAACTCATAAGTAGATGCGCTGGGACCATGCTAGGAGAACCACGCATAGTTCGGAATCTCGGAAAGCACATGATGAGGGCGGGAAGGGAAATGAGATTGACCATGAAAATTGGAGAATATGAGATGGACCAAGTGATTCTGGACCTAGGATTAGACGTGAATGTTCTACCTAAGAAAACATGGGAGCGCATGGGAAGGCCTATGCTGAAATGGTCTCCTATCCAACTACGAATGGCAAACCAGCAAAAGATCCTACCTATGGGAAGATTGCAGGGAATCACAGTGGATATCGAAGGAGCAAGCACGCTATCATATTTTGAAGTAATAGAGATTGTTGATGACAGCAATCCCTACCCTACAATATTAGGAATATATTGGGCCACTGACATGAATGTGGTGATAAATCTGAAGAAGCGCAAGATGATTTTTGAGAAAAAATTCTTTGCGCGTAGTTGTACCCTTAGACCTTGTAGAAGGATCGTGCTACACAGAGCTAGTGCGTGACTATGAAAGCGACGATGACTTGGACTGCATCTACAAGATAACCGTGCGAGAGCAAGACTGGGTAAATCCAACCACAGATGGACGAATCTCATGGGAGCACGAAAGATCCTGCACATCGGATTCTGACTAAGAGATAGAATGATGGCAGAACCGGTTACACAACGTAACCACACTAAACTGTAACATGATGACGAGATCATTCCGCTGTGTCTCAATGGAGGTAAGGGATCTGTCTATGTATGATGGGTTAATTGAGGTAGATGAATTCCTAAACATATTTGAAAGAGAGGTGCCGGAATAGAAATGTTTCGAAGCTTTGAAATGGGTATTGCATGATATGCCCACAAGGGGGTGGGGTACACACCAAGGAAGCTTTGAGGACTGGCGCGAATGTAGAATATTGATGCACATGTGGTTTGGGAAGCCTCGAATGTGATTAAAAGACAAGTATGACAAATGAGATGATCCACGCGCGCATCTCCCCAAGTGGACAAAGGTCTATGGGGAAAAGCCACAACCTGAGTTGGTACACATGTTCTGTCATACCCTAGATATTATACCCATGAACTGGTATATAGAGACGAAGATTTGCCATGGAACGAGTGAATGGGATATCTTGCGCGAAGGGTTCCTGTTAACCTTCACATTTGAGGATCGTTGGTGGGATACTATTGATGACGCGCTTCAAGAAGTAAAAGCATCTATCTTTAAAATACCCCAGGAGCCAATAGAATTGATTCAGCCTGAATGGGAAACTCAGTTGAGCTGTGCGCTGGAATGTTATAACATAAAACTGAGGAAGATGACGAGGATCCGTGGAAAGTTAACATTCCTGAAACTGAAGGCTATTGCGAGGTTCAAGGGCCACTTATTAAAGACCCTGACATAACCACGTCAGCAAAAACAAAGTAGGCAAAGATTGGTACGGAAGCCGAACCTAAGTACTTAACGCTTGGCAACTACTGGGATGACGCGACAGTGGATAAAGTCGTCGAGTTACTCCATGAATACCAGTACCTTTTCACCACCAAGATCACGGACTTAAAAGGAATCATTGGAGATCTAGGAATGATGTGAATTACATTAAAACCTGATGTGAATCCAGTTAAGAAGAGGCCTTACCGCTTGAATCCAAAGTACAAGGAGAAGGTCCACATAGAACTAGACAAGATACTCGCAGCTAGAATCATTGAGCTGGTAGAAGAATCCGATTAGGTAAGCCCTATGGTAGTACAGGAAAAGAAGCAGAAGGGCGAGATAAGAATATGTGTGGACCTCATAAAATTGAATGATGCATGTGTGCATGACCCATTCCCAACTCTGTTCACAGATGAAGTACTGGAAAATGGCGAGGGGCAGGAAGCATATTCTTTCACTAACGGATTCTCAGGGTACCACAAGATCAAAATTGCAGTGGAAGACAAGAGTAAGACAACCTTCACAACTGAATGGGGCTGCTTTCAATACACCGTCATGTCGTTTGGGCTGAAGAACGCGTCAGCGATATTTTCGCGGATAATTGTTGCATCATTCAAATAATATATCCACAAATTCCTAGAGGTCTATCTAGATGATTCGACTGTATTTGAATTGGTTAAGCACCATGTAGCGAGCTTATGTTTGATGTTGGATACTTTCCAATGACACCAAATTGTGTTGAACCTCAAGAAGTGTACGTTTCTCGTTCCCTTTGGGAACCTGTTGGGACATGTTGTCTGCAAACAGGGACTGATGGTAGACGTCGCGAAGATTGTAGTGATTCTAAACTTGGAAGCGCCATGAAGTGTCAAACATCTACACGCTACCTTGGGACATACGGGGTACTACAGGAATTTCATCAAAATCTATGCCCAGATCACAATGCCAATGGAGAAATTTTTGAAAAAGGATGTCACGTTCTACTGGAATGATGATTTCATGAAGAGCCTGGATGTACCAAAAGAGAAATTGGCCTTTGCACCAATCTTGGTCTTCCCAAAATGAGATATGGAGTTTCATGTCCATGTTGACACGTTGTGTATAGTGCTGGGAGCAGTACTAACATAGGAGGGTGGAGAGGGATTGGATCACCCTGTCATGTTTGCAAGTTGCAGGTTTTCTAAAGCAGAAAATAACTATTCCACAACTGAACACGAGGGATTGGCTATGGTGTACGCACTCCAAAATATCGGCACTATTTATTGGGAGGAAACTTCAAGATGTATATAGACCATTCCATGCTAAAATATTTGGTCAATAAGCATGTGTTGTGGGGGCACATATGTAGGTGGCTCTTGTTGTTCCAAGAATATGATTTTGAGGACATTGTGAAGCCTAGACGCCTAAATGCGGGACCAGATCACTTGTCGCAAATTGAGACAGGAGAAGAACCTACTAGTTTGGAGGAAGGATTACCTGATGCACAACTCTTTGATGTGTGCATAGCAGACAGACATTTTGAAAATACTATCCACTTTTTGACAATAGGGACAACACCAAAAGAATACTCCATCCAGCAGAAGAAGGAACTAGTGGTGCGAGCGACTGATCTTTCTGCCAGTGCAGGGAACCTATATAAGATGGGAAATCAAAGGTATGTACCCCAACGAAGTCAGATCCTCACAGAAATTCATGGGGGCACTGTAGGAGGACACTATGCAGGGTGAGTGACCATGGAAAATATTCTCCACACGGGATTGTTGTGGCCGATCCTTCATCAGGATTTAAAAGCACACTGTAAGGCCTGTGATATATGTCAAAGAACAGGTAAACCATCACAGAGGAACGAGATGCCTTTGAATTTGCAAATGACGTTGAAGCCCTTTGAAAAGTGGGCAATCGATTTTGTAGGACCTATCAAACCTCAAAGAAAGACAGGTGCAAGATACATTATCACCGTGACAGAGTACCTGACTCGTTGGGCTGAAGCACGGCCGATAAAATATTTCACAGCCGTCATGGCTGCAAAGTTTCTATTCGAACACATATTGACTCGATTTGGATGTCTAAAGATCTTGATGAGCGATCACGGTACACATTTCCTGAACGAAACAATCAGTGCGTTGCTAGAAGATTTTCAGGGGTATCATCAGAAAAGCACACCATATCACCCCCAAGCCAATGGGACAGTAGAAGAATTTAACAAAATACTGGAGACTGCGCTGACCAAAGTCTGCAACACATAGCAGAGTGATTGGGACCTGTGCATACCTGCAGTACTATGGGCTTATTGGAAAACATGTAAGAAAATGACGGGATAGACACCTTTCCGGTTGAACAATGTAAACTTTGAAATGGGAACTATAAACTCAAAACGGGAACTCTAGCCAAAAAACCCCGAAAAAACATCAAAAACAGTGCTAAAAGTGAAAAGTGTTGATGCTGGAATAACACCTTTTCTTTTCTTGGGTAAATTTTCAACATGTTTAAAAAATGGCGGTGAAAACCAATTTTTTGCTCAAAAATTATCCAAAAAACACCCTCAAAACGAAAAGGGTTAATTCTGGAAGAACACTTTTTTTTTTCGAAAGTAAAATTTCAACATTTCGAAATCATGGCATGAAATATTTTATCATGACCCCGAAAAATCACTAAATTTAAAAGAATAATGAAAACATAAAATATATATATATATATATATATATATATATTAAAACAATAAAAAAACACAAAAAATAAAAAAAACAAAAACAAAAAAACAAAACATAGATTAAAATATATATTAAAAGAAAAATATAAAACAAAAATAAAAGACGAAAAAAAAAAATCAATCATCAAATGTAAAAAGAACAAAATTAATGATAAGAATTAAAAAACTAAAAAAAAAAATTATAAACAATTAAATAGTAAAAAAATATTTTAAAAAAAGGGGGAAAAGGAGTTATCTTGTAAACCAAAAAAAATTGGCAAAAAAATATATATATGGAAAAGAAAAAAAACATTTAAAAGAGACAAAAAATTAAGTAGGTGAAAATAGAAAAATTAAAAACAAAAAAAAAATGTTGATTACTTAAAAAACAAATATAAAAATATATATAAAAGATAAAAATAAAATAAAATAAAAAAAAACAAAAAATGTTAAAAAAATTATCTCATAAACCATAAAAGAATTTGGAAAACAAAAAAGACAAAATTAAAATATATATATATTAAGTAAGTAAAAACAGAGAAATTAAAAAAAACATTAGAAAAAACTGGAAAAAGAAAAAAAAACAAATTAAAAACAAACTAGTTAAAAAAAAAAATAGAAATTAATGAAAAAAATTTAAAAACTAATAAAATTAATATTAAAAAAACAAAAAAAATGTGTATTTCTTATTTTTTTTAAAAAATAATAATAATTTTTTAATAAACATAGATATTTTATTTAAAAAAAAATTAAAATTAATTTTTTTTTTCAAAACAATCTATTTTATTATAAAAACAATTTTTATTTTTATTTTTATTGTTATTTAAAAATAAAATTATTCAACATATATTTTATATTTTTTAAAAAAATAAAAAATTACATTTATATTTTTTTTTAACAATGTTTTTTTTATTAAAAAAAAATGAAAATTACATTTACTTTTTTTTTTTTTAAGAATGTTTCTTTATTACAAAAAAAAAAAAAAATGAAAATTAAATTTTTTTTTTCAACAATTATTTTTTTATAACATTTTTTTTTAAATAAATTTTTTTTTTTTTTAAAACAAATTAAAAATTTTAAAAATTATTAAAAAAATTAAAATTTTTAAAAATTAAAATTCATATTTAAAAAAAAAAAAAAAAATTAGTGTGGCCCTCCCCGGCGCCCGTGGCGGCGCTGAATCGAAGCCCCGCCCCCCAGCCGCCCGTGGCGGCACTGCCATGGGAGGAGGGCCCTGCGCGCAGGCCCTTCGCCCACGGCAGCGCCGCCACAGGCGCCGGGGAGGGCCACACTAATTTATTTTTTTTTAAATATGAATTTTTATTTTTAAAAATTTTTAATTTTTTTTAATAATTTTTAAAATTTTTAATTTGTTTTAATAATTTTTAAAATTTTAAATTAAAAAAAAATGATTTAAAAAAAAAAAAAAAAAAAAAAAAAAAAAAATTATTATAACAAAAAAAATGTTATAAAAAAATAATTGTTGAAAAAAAAAAAATTTAATTTTCATTTTTTTTTTTATAAAAAAAAACATTGTTAAAAAAAATGTAAATGTAATTTTCATTTTTTTTTAAATACAAAAAACATTGTTAAAAAAAATGTAAATGTAATTTTTTTTTTAAATATAAAATATCGGTTTATTTTTTTTTTATTTTTTTTTTTCTAAATATAAAATATATGTTGAAATAATTTTATTTTTAAATAAAAATAAAAAATAAAAAAATTTGTTTTTAATAATAAAATAGATTGTTTTAAAAAAAAAAATTAATTTTAATTTTTTTTAAATAAAATATCTATGTTTATTAAAAAATAATTACATTTTCTTTTTTTTTTAAATAAGAAATACACTTTTTTTTTTTTTTTTTTTTTATTAATTTGAATTTTTTTTTGTTTTTTTTAATATTAATTTTATTAGTTTTTAAATTTTTTTCATTAATTTCTATTTTTTTTTTAAACTAGTTTGTTTTTAATTTGTTTTTTTTTTCCCAGTTTTTTCTAATGCTTTTTTTTAATTTCTCTATTTTTACTTATATATATATATATATAGAGATATAGATATAGATATATATATATATATATATTGTTTTTTTCTTTTATGGTTTGTGAGATAATTTTTTTAAGATTTTTTGTTATATTTAAATATTAATTTACTATTTTTAAAATTTTTTTCATTCATTTTTTTTTTTTTAAATTAGTTTGTTTTTAAATTTTTTCTCTAGTTTTTGCTAATGTTTTTTTTCCGTCAATTTTTACTGACTTATATATATATATATATATATATATATATATATATATATATATATATATATATATATATATATATTTTTTTTTTTTTCCAAATTGTTTTATGGTTTATAAAATATTTTTTTTAACATTTTTTATTTTTTATTTTTGTCTTTTTTTATATATAATTTTTTATTTGTTTTTCAGGGACAATTATTTCATTTGGATTGAAAATTTAATTAACGACGTTTAAATATGTAAAATATCGAAAATGAAAAATATCGACCTTCTTCTTTAAATATGCAAATCAATAAAAACCTCACTACAGAAAAAATAAAAATAAAAATAAAAACAAGAAAATATTAAGAGGAAGACCACTTCCAAAATTATTATATTTACAAAATAATTATTTACATTTCATACATTAGAAAAGTTAAAGTCAAAAAAATAGGTTTTTTAAAAAAAGGTTTGATGCAGAATAACCACTTTTTAAAATGAGCATGAAAATCACTACCATTCTAAAACGCAATGTACATAACAAGAATTTAAAAAAATTAAAGTGCCAAAAACTATGCTCTAAAAAAAACATGTGTGTTCTGCATCACCCCTTTTCAAAATCGGGTCACTTTTTTGCTATCTCTACAAAACAGGTAACAGTATCAGTTCCCGTTTCAAAGTTTACATTGTTGTTGGTTTATGGCATGGAAGTTGTCATGCCAATGGAGTATATTGTGCCTAGTCTGCGCATAGGAGCACTCATTGGTATGACGGACCGCGAAGCCCTAGAAGAGAGGCTCGCACAGTTGGAAGAACTCAAAGAGGAATGGTTCCTGGCTGGCTTCCATCAGCAAGTACAAAAGCGGTGCGAGAAGGACTGGCACGATCACCATATCAAGTTGCGCACCTTCAAGATAAATGATTTAGTGTTGTTGTATGACAACGAGTTTGATAAATTCTCGGGAAAGTTTAGAATGCATTTTCTGGAACCATATGTTGTTAAGGAGGTCATAGACAGAGGTGTGGTACAGCTGGTAAAGCTAAATGGAGAACCTTTCCCAAGCAAAGTGAATGGCAGTCGATTAAAGCCCTACACGAATAGCCCGGCTATCTGACTAGCTGGCAGCAGCACAGTCTTCACGCTCCAAGTAGCTGGATGAAGGTGTGGGACTATAAAAAGATGCAGGGGACACAGGAATAGGTCCAGGGAAGTAGTTCGACACCGCGATCTCACAACAACAGGTATAGGAGATTCAGCAGGCAGCTGCTCAGTGCATTGTCGACCTTGTAGCCATTCGAACAGAGTTGGAGGGACTCCGTGGAAAGATATCTGTACCAACAGAGTGACTCAAGGGTGAGTCATGATGTTTGTGTTGGGGGCCTGTTGGGAATGGAATCCCCCCAATGCATGTTTTGGGGCTTAAAGCCCAAGTTTTGACCAAGTCCATTGTAAAGACTTCACGATTTTTGGGCATAGAGTGCGAAGACATAATAGAGTCATAGGGTTGTCCGCCCTTGTTTTTGTAATGTAATGTCGGCTTGATAGACCTACTCGTGGTCCGCGAACCATGGGATTGTATAAATAGAGCAAGGCTCTAAACGTAGAAAATAACGAAAAAATAAGAAAAGAGGTAGAAGCATGATGAGTCTAAGAGGTTGAGCCAAAGTGTGAAGGGTGTCTTTGGGTCGTCGAGTAGGAGAAGGCTATACAGCTGTGTGCGCAGAGGCCTAGTAGTTTGTAGCTGAGTGCGCGGACCCCTGCAGCTGAATGCACAGGGAAGGTCGAGTCTATAACCGTTGGAAGCACTAATAAAGAAAAAAATTATCATATTTTTGTGTATCTTTTTCAGCTTCATGTATTATTGGGTATAAATTGCAAGTTTAATATTTATTTGCTACACGAACTCATATGAATGTTTTTTATAAATAAATATAACATAAGGCATCCATTTAAGCAAAGATAACTAACTGGTGTAGGAAGATAAGTAAGATCTCAAGTGTGACTTAGGGAAATAGTGAAGAGCGCTGCTCCAGAAGCACAGAAGCTCCACAACACCTGGTTAGGGCTACGCAAAGGAAAGTATATCAGGGCGTGAGGGACAGGGAAGTGCGTGAAGTAACCTATCCAAACAGACTAATGGTTGGACCCAATCAAACCTCTCAGACATCTCAAGGGCATGGAAACCTGGTTCCAACACTCCCCCATACTACTTCGGGTGAGACCTCAGTCCACGCTCCGCGAACTATTGCTGAAAGGGCCAGTAGTACAGGGATTTGTTTGGCTAATTAACTCCAAACTTGGGTAAGGCCCCAACGAGCCAACATTTAATATGTTTCTAGTGTTCATATCGCTAAATTACATATATGCCATGTATTATCATGCTTGTGTGGCTACTATTGAGATCAAATGATGGTTCATTAGAGTCAGTTTATCTAGAGTGTGCATATTGTTATTCTTTCCTTATATATCTAGATGTATGATGTGTGTTGTTAATGGGATTTTTCACATTTGGATAGCTTATTTGTGATGAGAGTGTGAGCTAGAATGATTTGGCTTAATGGGTTTATTGTTGATTATTGATTTCCTACTAATATATGGTGTGAATGGTTGAGACTTTGAGAGAGGTATATTTTTGTTGATGCATGAAAATAGTATGTTGTTTCATGAGTTTCATGAGAGTATGTATATTTCTTATGATGTTTTGGTTCTAGTGCTTCTATTGCTTGGGATTTTGATCTCATTGTATTAGGAGAGAGCGTGTGACCTTGATAGCATGAGGTCAAGGAGATTATGAGTTGTTGACAATGATTTATTGAAAAATCTTTTGTTGTTTTTGTTGTTGCTTAGAATGCTTCTTAGATGTATTACATATTTGGCCACACATTGATGATGTTAGAGAGATTGATGTTATATTTTCTTATCTACTATCAGTGATGCTTTTGTTGCTTGTTGATTTGTTGCTCAGAGCTAGAATTGGCACTACAAGAGTATGATTCTATGTTGTGGAGCCTCATTGATGATATACTATTTACTGATGATGAGTATGTATATGTTGTTTTCACTATACCATGTTATTTGGGTTTTTTTTATTAGATCACTATGTTGCAAATATCTATGTGGAGTATGGTGGGTGCTAGTGCTTTTACTATGATTTTGCTATAAAGGGTTCATTGTTGGTGTTGATGAGAGCTACGCATATTTTGTTGGCGAGATCCTTGTTTATGGTTGAGGTGTTGAGAGTATCCCTGTGCTATCATATTCCATGTATTGTACTCTTATTGTTGTTGCCACATAGAGCACATATTATTGCTCATGGGTGCCATGTATTTTCCACATATCATTATATTGATGATGCATAGACGACAGCACACTTGGTGCATTTGTAAAATCCAAGTATCATTATTGTTTCATCTTTTGGTGCATTTTTCATGAAGAGACCCATGGTTTCTAGCAATTATTATAAACATTTTAAAATTCAGCTATACATGGGCTATTGGGTGTCAAAGTTTTGTTGTGCATGTCATTGACATAGCACTTGCTGCATTGGGAAACTTGAATGAATGGTGTAAACTTGGGTCCATATAGTCATTGGTTGATGATATGCATGCTTATATGAGAGTCATATATCAGTTATGTGTGTTTATTATAGCCATGTCTTTTCTCCATGAAGCCTTGTATTTGTGTTTCACTTCGTTGTATATCATTGATCAAAGTGAGTTTAAGTTCTAGTCCATGAGGAGTAGTTTCTTGCACTTGGAAAGGAGACTTATTGAAGAAAAGCAGAAGTGTTCCTACAACAGAAAATAGAGTATGATTGCAACCCCATTACATGATTAGAGGTAGCATGAGGATGTATGGTGTTGATAATTTCAAGGGGAGTACTTCTCTTAGCCCCTGCATTGCTGGCATTGTTCTTCAGCGATTGATATTTCCCTTTTCTATTGAAGTAAAAGGGGGAGAGAGTGTGGATATTAACAAGCTTAGATTTAGAGGTTAGGCTCATGAGGAAAGCTCAAGCTGAGGTTGACATCAATTCCAAAGGGGTAGCATGTTGGCATTGGTGTTAACAAGAACGCGTTATTATTTGTCTTGCGATGTCTCAACTTGGATCGTATCACACTCTTGGTGATTGGCAATAGAGTTGAAGGAGGATGCAGAGGTATCTGGCGAATTGGATTCTTAAGATGATGTTTTGATGCTTATAGAGGAATTTGGATAGGTATTAGAGATGCTTGGACAAGTTCTAGAGATGCTTGGATAGGTTTTAGAGATGTTGGACAAGTTATGAAACTGGTGAAGCCATTTCTGGGAAAAAAATCCAGGTAACATAGGTGATGCATTGATAGAGAGCATTATAACAAGGTAAGAGCCTTTATAGGGTGTGTTATAATGCACTTCTTGAACAGACAAGGTGTTATATACTCTGTAGAGTGGATTTCCCTACTTGTGTGTACAACTCAATTATTTCCAGGAGCATTTCCTATGGTATTTTCACTTGGTGTTTCCTCAATAAGATCAAGGAAGTCATCTAGAAGATAGTTAATGTTGAAAATAACCCTCATCCAATGAATATAAAGGAGGATCAAGTGATGGAGAAGAAATGTTCAGAATACTAAATCAATTCTATTGTATGAACATATATTATTAGCTCTCCACTACTCTGATTGCAATTATTATTTTAATCACTCCAACAAATTATATATAGGATAATTCTTTGACGAGTTGAGTTTTGTTAAACATTATGAGGTTGAGCAAGTGTTAGACAAGAGGAGAGTGTGCAAGTTATGAGTAACATTATGTAAAAAATATGAAGTAGTTTGCATAAGTTGCAGAAGGTAGTAGAAGTGTGTTTCGGCTAGCATCTTATGCAAAGAGAAAGGAGATGGAGTAAGGAATGATTGAAGATAATTTAGTGGATTTTTGTTTCCAGCGTCAGAATATTGTTTTGTATGCAGAGTTTGTTATTGGACAAGGTTATTATATTCCAAAGAGGAGGGACGTGTTGTTGTTGATTTGTGTAGTTCTCCTTGGAGCTTAGTTTGAAAATGAATGAAATTGTAGCCCTAAGATATTAAGGAGGTTGGTGCCTCCAGCAAGTGGTGTCTTGCTAAGAAATGGGTAGTGCCTCCTAGCTAGTGGTGGCTAGCTAAATTTTTATAGCGGTAGTGGCTCCTTGTTGGTGGTGGCCAAATAAATTGTTGAAGGCGTGGTGGCTCCTTGTTGGTGGTGGCCAACTAAAATATGTAACAAAGATTTTAATAATAAAATATTCTGAGAAACGCAACAATAGCATGGTGGTTTTTGTCCCTCAAGGGTTTCCACTAGAAATACTTGTGTCTCATTGTGCATGCTTACATTGATGTTTATCATGTCTTTTATGTGTTGATTTTATGTTGCATTTCTATTCAAATCTATTGATGGTATGATGTGCATGGTTGTTTAGTGATTCAAAAAAAGTGTTGAAATTTTTATAAACTCTATACTACTAGTTCACCCCCCTCTCAATAGCGATTTTATCTCCATCATTTTCATCGATATCAACACTTTTAATCCTCAATCAACCTTGTCAACCATGGTAAACCAAAGTCAAAAATAATCTTCCCCTTAATACCTGGTCAAACATGGTAATGATTTTCAATCATGCTCAACTAAGGTCAACCATGGTAATAATGGTCAATCATGGTCAACTAAGGTCAACCATGGTAATTATTGTCAATCATGTTCAACTAGGGAAAACTATGGTAACCATTGACAATCATGTTCAATTGAGGTTAACCATGGTAACCATTTTCAATCACAGTCAACTTAGGTCAACCATGGTCCAACCTAACTGACAATGGTCAAAACTCTTAAACCATGGTCAACCTCATCAACCATTGTCAACCCCATAAACCCGCTTCAACCATTAATGAAACCATTTTTGTAACATTAATGTAACATCAACCATGGTCAACATTAATATAATATTATTGTAACAATGTAACAATCGTCATCCATGGTCAACAATGGTAAAGCAAGGTCAAGCATAATATTTCCTCTTAATCCCTGGTAAACCATGGTAATCATTATCATCATGGTCAACTAAAGTCAACCATAGTCTTCCTTGACCAAGAATGGTGAACCTTCTTCAACCATGGTCAACCACGTGAACCATGGTCAACCCCATCAACCTACTTCAAACATTAATGCAAATTTTTTTATAACATTAATGTAATAGTTTTATAATGGTAACGTAACAATTTTTATAACACTAATGTAACAATAGGTTATTTTGCAATAATGGATTTTCTTAAGGTACATCCTGTGTTTATAGTGTGGATAATGTCACTTATCTGCATATCTTCTTTCATTTCAATTTTAGTTATTTCAACATTTTCATGCATTAAGAGAGTAAAATAGTAATTCAAATCTTAAATAAACCACTAGGTAATAGAATATTGTAGAAACTTATATAATGTATTGTGATGAACCATTCTAGTGGAATATCCATGATAGTTTACATATTAGTGCACTTGAGGACAACATCATTCTAGCTTATAATGAAATGAAGCAATACGCTTACTAGTATTTCTCTATAGTGTAATTTTATAGAAGTGGGTCAAGTGTTTATTCACCTTCAAAACTATAAATAGACATGTGTCAAGGATAAAACCCACTAAATATTTCAATAAAGTTATATGGACCTTATTCAATCCTTGAATGCACCAAACTGACTGCCTACAAATTGGTTCTTCCAACTCACTCTAGTATACATCTAATATTTCATGTGTCCTATTTGAAGAAGGTATTCAGCCTGAATTGTAGGGTGTAAACTAGCCTACTAGAATTTAACAAAGAAGGGTCCATATGGCCAGTAGTATTGGTCACCAAAGAGCATCAAATACGACAACACGTAGTCCAAAAAGTGTTCATCTATTGGAATATGTGTAGTGAGAAGATGCCACTTAGGAACCTGTTAGAGTTCTATGGTGATAGGATTCATAATTTTGAATTGGCTGAGGTTAACTCTTGTAATATTGTACATAACTTTGCTTTCTGCAAATGTTTTCCATATTAAAATTTAAAAATGTAAAGAGGGTATGTCCTAAAAGAAATATCAAAGGACAAGAAAAATAAGAAAAGATCAAAAAATGAAAAAATATGAACCCCAAACAAAAAACAGATCATGAAAGTGTGCAAGTCCAAGTGCCACTACTTTTTACTTTACTATCTTAAATAATGGTTGTGTTCAACTTGTCATACATGCCACAACCCATGATAGTCAAACTGCTTAATCTTGACTACTTCATGCTTTGAATTTCATGTTTATAGTTAGAGAATAAAAATCTGACCAAACAGTTTAATCTTGGTAGATCATTAGATAGGTAGAGAAATAAAAGGAGCTCATCAATTTAATCTGAGTCGTTGGAAGATATAAGGTTAGAAGTAGATAGTTTGGTTTATAAAAGAAAAGGAAATAAAAGGGTTTGCTATCTTAAGTGCACCCACCAAAGTGAAGAAAAAATGTTAGGGTAGGTAAATGGGTAAGTAAATAAAGGTTGCATAAGTACAACTCATTTGGAGCATAAGCACTACTATCATGCTTAACTATGTGTTTCAAGTGTGTAGGAGCAGTTATCAATGAAAAAAGCATGCTCATAAGCTGATTTGCCTAACTCCCCCTTCACCCCCACTATATACTCACTAATTT
This sequence comes from Pinus tabuliformis, assembly GCA_031772625.1. NCBI lineage: Eukaryota > Viridiplantae > Streptophyta > Pinopsida > Pinales > Pinaceae > Pinus > Pinus tabuliformis. Next base: position 10,511,369 of record CM062812.1, read on the forward strand.
CCCTTTTACCCCTTCATGGCTTATCAAAACCCTTTCCCCTCATTTGTACTCCTACGCCTTAGCTTCACACATTTCCCTAGTCAATTACTCCTAAAATCCATTCCCTAAGTGTGAAATCCCTTTCCCCATTTTAAAAATCATGTTTTCACTTCAATAATTACCTAAAACCCCTCTAAACCCTTCATCCTAACTCTAAAAACCCCTCACTTCACTAACTCTGCCACTTAACCATTTTCCCAACTAAACTCGAGTTTAACCTACCACCCTGGTGAGATAAACTAACCCCACTACCCCTAAATCTCTGCAGTTTAATTAATCCGCACTTAAACATGGGTTAACTACTCTAAACCGTAATTAAAACCCATGGGTCCTGCTAACCTCCGCCGCATCGCCCGACCACGAAAAGTTGCCACGTGATTGTCATCCGATCATCCACCCCCAGATCCAATGACCATCACCCATATCGCGCTCGCGCAATGTCCGACCTTTAATGGCCCGAGAACACACGATATCGGTGGTTTTTCTCAGGGCCCATTTGCCTACGTGTCAGCCTCTAGCATAGATTGTGTTCCCCTGCAAAATACCACCTGACCCCCATAAGCCATGCAATGGCATCCAAAACCACCTCCTCGCCAAATTCAAAACCAGCATTGTTCATAAAACATTTTTTCCCTGCCATTTTTCCAAACATTCGCAGTTAAAATCCTTCCTACCCCCATTTTCACCATTTTTCAATCAAATCACACTGTTGAACCTCTGAAGCACCTGTGCCTTCCAAACTCTTCCGACTAGCTATCAACTACCAGAACCTTCTGAAGCCACCACTGTACACCATCCTAGCTACCAAAGCCCTCTGTAAACCCCAATTGAAATCCAGTTCAGCGTCGACCGTAAATTCTAGGTATTTGAACAAGAACCAAGAATTACCCTCTCTTTAAAGAAAGAACATTAAATTCTTAAAATAAATGAAATAATTTGATTAATTTCAATTTAATTGAGAGTCTCCCATTCCCAAAGTACCAGAACCCCAACCTGCAAACTGCTCATACCCTACCCCGGTTACACAATTATTGAAATTTCACTCCCAAAGCCATATAAAGCCCAATTTTCCACAATTTATTACAAATATGGTTGCCCCGACCTCTCTAGATGTCACACCAGTGACAAGCCCTCATTTAGACATTGACCATTTGGCCCTGGCAGACAGGGATTTTCAAATCAAAGGCACAGTCACCCAAGACAACCTTTTGAGAATCCATTGTTGGGCCAGAGATAGATTCCTAAACCATGTTGATAACATAAACCTTTGGGTATCAAGTTTGCCCAATTATACATTCCCAAACATTGTACATTTATGCCATGCATGTTACATCCCTAGACAAAGGGCTATAATTTCCCCAAACCATGACTTTTTGTTTTCAATTACTGCTAAGTCTATTAACCAGATGCTTCAAATTCATCCTAGCCACAATTTGACTCCTTTTTCCATTGCAAACCTGTTGGACCTGTACACCACATTAGACCCAGCTAAGATCAAACAAATATTTCAAAATTTCATCATTGAGGAGCACCATACTCCTAAAGACATTCCACCCTATGTTTTTGCTATTTTTTCAGAGACTGGCAGGAGAATAATCACCATGATCTCAAGCATCCTAGGATTCACATCAGATGAGTTTGTGGATGAGATAATCATGGCCTTCTTGTCCATTTTCACTCCAGGCCAACCTCCTACCATAATGTATGATTATGCCCAGTTCATTGCAGACAAAATGCATGAACAATTCACTAGATTTCCCACTGAAAGAGTCTTCAAATACTCTTCAGTGATGTTCCATATGTTCTTGTATTATCAAACAAACAAGTTCCCAGTGAGGATTTAGAAAACAGATACCAGGGGAAAGGAAATATCATTCATCTACTGGACACCCTTGCTCTAGAGGTATAACATAACATTCGCATACAAAGAATTCATAGATTGTTTTGCTCACCCTATCATAAACATGCTCACTTCTAGCACTCAACCTAGAATCAGTACTGAGATTAAGAGAGTACTGCAACTAGCAAATAATAGTAGAGTAGGAGACTAGTACCTCTACCAGAATCATACTGAAATTAGGATCTATGGCTACGAGTTACCTCCCTACAAATTTCCTAAGTATCTCCCAATGAGAATATTTGCTCTAGAATACTTCAAGCAAATGATAGGTACGGATGAGGTCAACTTCCTAGCTGCTAGGAAGAAAACATAGTTTAAGATGAAAAACCAAATGGGCCCTTTCATCTGCAACTCCAGAGAGGCTGGGCTTGAAGCTAATAAGATACACTAGGGAAAATTTTAAGAACCCCCCCCTAAATTTATAAATATAATAAATGGGCGAATCTCCATGGTATATAGGAAAAATGGAAGGCGATTTTATCAATAACATAATATGTATATATAATTTTTTGGCGAATCTCTCACTAGGCATAGCGAATATTTTACTCAATTATAAAATCTTGTAAAATCTTGGCGAGTCTTTCACTACATAATAAAACTTTGTAAAGTCCTAGTGAATCTTAGCATAGGCTACAATGCTACATTCCAGGTGAATACCATGGGTCAATACCATGTGCCATTTTGGTGAATACCATGGGTCAATACCATGTGCCATTTTTGTTTTTATTAATTATAATATTAGGGTTAATAATGGTTTTTTTCATGGTATTAATAACAATCTAGTCCATGGTATTTGTCCCATAGTATTTTGGCCATAGGTTTCACCTAAATATAACCCATTTTTTGAGTGTTTGTAAATATAAGGTGACTTATGGAGTAAATATAAAAAAATGTTTTATTTGTTTACCATACCTCTCGTCTATTTATATTTTTATTAATTTACCATACCTCTTCTACAAATATGGTATTTGGCCCATAGGATTCACTTAAATAAAATCTCTTTCTTGAGCCTTCATAAATAGAACGATGGTTATGGACTAAATATAAAAAGAGGTTTTATTTATTTATGATACGTCTAGTTTATTTATATTTTTATTTATTTACCATACCTTTTGAGTAAGTATAAAAAGACGTTTTATTTATTTACCATACCTCCACTTTACTTATATTTTTATTTGTTTACACCCTTACATGTATATAAGGTGACTTATGGAGTAAATATAAAAAACGTTTTATTTATTTACCATACCTCCACTTTACTTATATTTTTATTTGTTTACACCCTTACATGTATATAAGGTGACTTATGGAGTAAATATAAAAAATGTTTTATTTATTTACCATACCTCTCATTTATTTATATTTTTATTAATTTACCATACCTCTTTTATAAATATGGTATTTGGCCCATAGGATTCACTTAAATAAAACCTATTCTTGAAAATGGGGAATGGAAGGTTGTAAGTCCTAATTTCAAGGGCTAAATTTACCTTTTTTACCCTCTTCCTTAAAATAAGGTGGGCTATTTGAGGTGATTTGTAAAAATGTACTATGATACAAAATATTCGCCCATTAAAAATTTAAAACCCCTTAATTTCCCCAAAGGGCAAACATTCGCCCCTAAAATTATCCTTGAGATACACCAACAATTCAAAGTCAAGAATAGTTTCATTTGGCATTATAACCCTCGTGGGGTTATAAACAAGCTCACACAAAAGGTCAAGCTGGGACCTTACATCCACTACCCAAGACCTAACATTGAACAATGTGCTAATCAGTCAGAATGGGTAGAGAACACATTGATAGATATGGACAACATAGTGGTGGATTTGGAGAACACCATGATTGACTTGGAGAAACAATTTGACAAAAGCTCTTTCTTGCAGGTCCCAGAGTTGGAAGAGCCAATGAATATCCCTCCCATCATTCAGACTCCTGTCAATGAGGAGAAGAATCCCAAAAGAAACAGGGAGGAAGCATCAAGCTCTACCATGCAGACCATTGATCAGCAGTTCCAACTAAGCAAAAGGCCCAAATTGACTCATGTGTCTCAATAGGAGGAAAACATTGCATCAGCAGAAATGATTGATACTGATGCAATGGGGCAAAGGAGTAGAAAAACAACTGAGACTACTACTGTTAGCTCTGCTACAAACTTCAGCATTTGGAGGACCAAATATCAGCTCAGCCATGTGTTTATGCAGAAAGGGGAGCTTGTAGCAGTCATTTGCCTTCTTCTCCTTCAGCTTCCTCATACTCTCTTAGCCCTCCGTGTCTCTATTTTTTCTCCTAAAACCTCTTCATTCCTCACCCTTCCCTATTTCCCTGCTTAATTCCTTTTACCCCACTGCCTCCGTTTTATTCTTATAAACTCTGCATAACCCATATTTATTTAGCCCCGGGTGCTTAACACATGAACTCACGCTCATATAACCCTCCTCCTTAATCCCCACTGTTGATCGTCCTGATCCAATGATCCCCGCCACCATAGCCCCTTTTTCCCGCACATTAAACCTCGTGCACGTTCTCCGCCATCTGAACGTCTGTCGCGCAATCGGACGATTGTCACTTCTCCCGATCGCGTGAGTTATCCACTCGTTAACGTGTGGGTGTTACAGGGAAAAGTGTCTATTTAGAACTGATCTATCCCACTAAGGTGTGACAACTGCCTTAGAAACAAATAGAGAAAAACTACTTTTGTATTTCCTTTATGAACTATAGATAGAGAGGAATAGAAAGAACCAACCTGTGTCTTGCGCTAGTCCTTTGATCCAATCCTTCTCTTCTTTGATAGTCTCCAGCTACCTGCTCCCTTACTTGCCCAGCTTCACAAAGTACCTGTAAGATCACAGAAGAAGAAAACTATACAAAGACATGGATCTATATTCATAAACAACTTAGGATAAGATTTAAGTTAACCATACAAATGTAACAAGCATCAATGATACAAAAGCATGGAGGAAAACTCAAATAGCTTTTATTGATAAAAAAAGAAAAGATCCAGGAGGAGTTACAACCAGTGGTTCCTGACCCAGCATCAACCTCCCAGCAAAGAAGCCCCTCTTCACCTCAAACAAAGCATAGATCACCCAACAATCTGATGTTTGTCTCAAAAAACCAACAGCAATTCCTTACAATATGCAAAATTCCAGCCTCTAACCTCCGGATCTTTGGGATGAGAGATCTATTTATAGATATTTGCAGAGGTGTGAGTCAGCTCTGGGTTTTTGATTAGTTTCTTCTCTCTGATAGTTCTTGATGCCACTTGGAGATCTCATTGATCTCTTACTCATCCTTGGGCGATTCTAAGAGGCAAGTGTCCCAGGAGAAGTTTCTGGAAGATTCCATGATCATCCACCTCGCAAACTGTCTCCGCCACTTGTCTTTTCTCGTCCATCGCACCCCATAGAAGGGCTTTTTGAAATGCAACGCACTTCCCGTGTGTACAAGGTGCAATGCATCGCACTCTGGCCATGGAGCAAGTGCAATGATCCAATTTTGACCAATTCTGAGCAGTTTTTCATGGAGAACTTCTGGGAGAAGCTGTAATCTGTTGACCTTGTTCCTTTAGGGGTTAGAACAACACTTTTAGGGACTTAGGAGTCCTTGATTTATGGACATTTCATGCTTGGGGTTGTAGGGCCCAAAAATGTCTATAACAGTTGCCCCCTAAAGTATGAGGCTGTTAACCTTTTGGTGTCGGGTGAAATGCTTTATTATGAGGATCCGAAGTTATTTCAGTGCTGGGAGGAGACCTGTAATAAGATACAATACAATACATTATCTTCATACTATTTTCATGATCTAGCTGAGGCAGGCATTCCCATGCTCAGCTTTATAAATTCATTTTCATGTACATAGGACAGACAATCATCTGAGCGTAGACTAATGATTCTGGTAGAGCCCTCATCCTTTTGAGTGGATGATTATCTGTGCAGCAATGATGTAAATTTAATGTCTTTATTTCCCTGAATATATATCACAGCCTGGATGGATGAGACTAGATCCGGGGTCTTCAATCTTGTCCGATATTCACTCGAAGTACAAGTTGATCCATGTGAGAAATGTTCTGAAGTCGAACATGGAAAGACATCGCTTGATTACCAGTCAATGATGTAAACTGTTAACAAGCATGAGAGGAATCACCGATAATGATAATGACCCTCAAGGTACTGCAGTACAATTCACGTGGTGTGAATAAAAGACTTGGCGTCGAACACCACGCAAAATCTTTCGGTCGAATGTCCTTGATGTAAACCTGTCGCCGGAAGTGAGAAACTTGCCATTGAGACATGCAAGCTTCAAAGTACTGAATGGGGTGTTCCTAGATCAACTTCTTGGATAATGAGCTGATGTCGACAAGAAGTGATCCGTCACAGGAGGGCCTTCATGAATCCCACATCAATGACATGGAATGGAGCAAATTATTTTAATGGAGGTGAAAACGGTCTGGTGATATAAGGTTCAGGGTGGTGGTCATGAAAGAATGGAGTATAATGTATGGTAGTGGGTGAGACACAGGTGAATTCTCTGAATGATTTCTCTTGAACATATCGGCGACACTGATGTGATGGATTGGTAGCATTAACCCCAAATGTGGATGGTATTGCGTGACCATGGTGATGTGACCGGTGAATGAAACAACCCAACCCGACTCGGACAGGGAGCGGAAGTGTCCTGTTCAAGAGCGACTTGCTACCAACAAAGTTTCTTTAAGTTTTCTTCCTAATTTTTCCCCAGTCATTGTTGACCAGTACCTCTTTATTTTTATTAAGCTTGAGGAGGATAACATATGCTTGTTCTATAATTTGCCCTTTGGGCAAACCCATCGCTATGTTTTAACGAGCCTAGCGATAGTGAAACTCGTTCTCGTCTATAGACAAGTTTGTCGCTATTAATCTTTTTAACGAGTTTAACGACAAAGATAACTCGATCCTTTTCAATTTTAGAGAGTCTGAAAAGGAACGTAAAGGTAACTCCAAAATTCCTTTTTCGTCATCTAATCCCTTAAGTTCGAAAAAGTATAAAACAATACAGAAGGGATGAATTTTCGATACTTTTAACGAGCCGAACAAAACAAGCGCTCGATCGTTTTGTGTAATAATCTCTTAGGTCCAAAAAGATTAAAATCTAGAGGAGAGATAGCACTTCCGGTCCCTTTAACGAGCTGGAGAGGCCAATGGCTCGGCAATCTTTTCATATTTTACGAGTCAGTTGAAAAGAGCATAAAGGAGACTCGTCTTTTGAGGAACGAGTGATAAAATGGGTAGCAGCTGATTCCAGGTAAGGTTTGGAATTTTCCAATCACGACAGTGTCACAAGGATGGCTAGTGAAATCACTCTTCGCATCTGTTCCTCAAAATGGGTAAACAATCAAATGGAGGTGAATGATCGGCCAATGAAAAAGTGGAGGTGACGGTGCAAGCACGACAAAGGCTTTAATGGCTGAAGTACTACATTCACGATGGTTATTTACTGGGGAATAGTTCATTTTTTAACGAGCTTAAACGTGGGTGGAAACATTTGCTCATGTCTTATGTTTATTCTTTAACGAGCTTGAACTATGTGCTAAAACTGCTCGATGCGGGTTTATTTTTTAACGAGCTTGAACCCTGCAGTAACACTGCTCGTGGCGGGTTTATTTTTTAATGAGCTTGAACCCTACAGTAACACTGCTCGTGATAAATTTGCATGCCCCCAGCATAATAGGCGGGTTTATTTTTTAACGAGCTTGAACCCTACAGTAACACTGCCCGTGATAAGTTTGCATGCCCCCAACATAATAACGCAAATTGAGGTGCATGCCCCCCAACCTTCATTGCATTCATCTCGGTGGTTGGAATGAAGGTTTACCTTTGAGATCTTCGAAAGACTCGACTTTGACTTTACGAGATCGTAATCAAAGACTTGATTTGGAAAGGGAGTCGTTTCATTATTTAATGAGGTTGACACTGTAAAAGAACTATCCTCATGACTCCTTGTTTCATTTTTTAATGAGGTCGACACAAGATAAGAACCATCCTCGAAATCCACCGTATTTACAGTATTTGATAGAAAATCAAAAACTGATGGATGATTAAGGTTGTTGGAATAATATTCGTGGTAATCTGGAAGATGGGAGCGATGGTGGTAATCTTTCCATGATGCATCTCCTATCATCATTGATTGACTAATTCCTTCGTCTATAGAATATACATGCGACCAAGGATCTGAGGAGGTGCCATATTCCTTAGACCTATCTATCCAAACACTCAATGAGCATTGATTTGAGTTTGCCCCCCAAGCCAAGAAAATTGATTGCTACAATATTTCTAAAATGGCGATGATCCATGCTGACAAAATGTTTAGGAATCTTCCGAATCCATTAGATATAGAAGATTTCATATTGCAGGTTTCCACTGTGGAGACTTCCGCTAGATTACTTTGAGGCGGTAGGGCAAAAGTACCCATTAAGGCAAGGTCTTTTAGGAGGCCTACTCCAATATTTTGAAATGAATGATTGCTTCCATGGATCATTGGAATGCTTCCCGTAACTTGTGAACTTTTGGGGAGAAATGTTTGTTGGTCGACGATTGTAATTTTTCCATGGAAGGGAAATGCAATCTTCCTGAAGTAGGTCGACACAACTGCGGCCATGGCATATATCCAGGGCCTTCCCTGTAGGATGTTGTAATTGAGGTTTCCGTCGATTACTTCAACATCAATTTCTACTGTTTTTCCCCCTAGTTCAACTTGCAAGTTACTTAAAATCCCGTATGGAGTGTATGATCGTCCATCGAATGCTTTTAACGTCATTGACGATCTTGACAGGGGTGGTGAGCCTAAATTTTTCCAGCAACTCATCGACATAATACATGTAGATGCCCCCTCATCAATAATTGTTCGATGAACAGTTTTGTTGAGGGCTTTCACTTGAATAAGGAAAGCTAGTTGAGCTGGTAATTGAGGGTCATATCCTTTGTGATTAAAGGATACAAGATTGGAATCCGTTGGGTCAATCCCACCTACTACTGATAATAGATCCTGCTTTTGGGAGAGGCAATTTTGCGGTACATCAAGTGTCGACATAGCGGATGGCGATTGGGCTAGGTCCTCTACTATATTATAATTCTGTGCTACTTTTGCATGAGGATTAAATGTCGATTTGTGTACTGCTCCCTTTGGCAACTTTATCATTGTTTCAGGAATGATGGGTGGCACAACTTCGGTCGAAGTTGTTGTCGAACTACTAGGTTGATCTTTATCCTTGTTGTTCGACAGCTGTGGATTCCCGTAATCTTTATTCCTTGTCGTTATCAAAGCATCATTTTGTTGTTTCAAAACCGACAACATAAGCACTTGGGATCGGGAAGTATTTTGATTAGCAACCAGTTTGGTTCCTGGGTTTGGAAATGGATCAGTCAATACCGCTGAGGTTTTTGAACTCTTAAAGAGTTTCTTAACTTCAGCTTTATGTGGACAATCTCTCGTCCAATGATCCTCATCGCATATGTGACACCCCGCAGGGGGTTTCCTTTGCCAGAAGGGTTTGCAGAAGCTTTTTCAGGAGATGAGTCATCCTGCTTCTTTTTTCTCCCTTTCTTTTTATTCTTGCCCCCTGGTTGCTTCAGTTGTTTGCCCTTGTCAGTCGACACGACATTTACTCCCGAGGCAAGAAGTTCCTCATTCACATTTTGACTGGAAATCTTACGGGCCTTTTTAGATGTAGCCTTTGTCGATCTCGTGTCTGTTGCGCCAATCACGCCATCGCCGGCATGAGAGTCATTGTTTGATTTAGGAGGAGGAGGGACTGAGAATTCTGGTCTAGGAGCGTCAGGTATTTTATCATAGAGCGTGCCAGACTGAGTGTAAATCAAGTCCAAATATTGCGCACGAGCGATAACTTGCTCTTCTGTGACGACTCCCCCTTTTGCCACATCTTCTGTGATGGAAGGTAGTAATGACTTAATAAACCATTCAGCTAAAAGCTGATCGGGAACATACATTTTCACCATTCTACGACGACGTCGCCACTCATGTATATGATCAGATATGTGAGTGCTTGTCGTTTGTTTGAAGTTGGTAAGAAGTTCTGTTCCCGTTTCGTACCTTATCGGTAATTGAAAATGGGTTAAAAAGGTTGTGGCTAGGGTACTGAAGTTGTCGAATGAAGCACTAGGCAATTCGATATACCATTTTGCTGTCGGACCAGTTAACGTCCTCTGAAAAAGGTGAAGCCTAATTGAATCATCGTTTAGGGTGTTTGATGAACACCACAGATGAAATGTCATCACATGATTCGACGAGCCTTCACCTGGATTTCCATTAAATTTAGGAATATCTGACGGAAGTTTATGCGGAATCGCTGGCCACCAAGGGGCATAAGCAATTGGATCATTCGTCAGCCAGTTTAGATCTGGTAATTCTAGAGTTGCTACAAAGGGCAACTGTTGATTCAGGTTAGGCGAAGCATACCCAGGATAAGATGGAATTGCCTGAGCAGTGGGTCTTTGCATACCAGCATAATGTATTTGATGCTGGCAACTTTGACAAGGTTGATGGGCATAACCATTATAGTATGGTTGTTGATAACCGCTTTGGAAATGCAGTTGCCCATTACTTACAAAGACTTGTTGCTCAGGTCCTTGATATGATTGTTGGAATTGCAGTTGTTGAGATTGAACCAGCCGTGGTTGTTGGACCATTTGCTGTTGTCCAATACTGGATGATTAACCAAGATGAGGAGTCATAGTACTTGTTTGAGCCTGAGTCGCCCCAGATAAGGAGGCACTAACCTGAGGTTGTGATTGAGTCATCGAGACAAGAGGTTGTTGTATTGCAACCTGAGAAACTTGGGGTTGACATACAACAGGTAGCGCTTGTACTTGTGACGCAGTCACCATAGCAGGTATAGTGGGAATATTCAACACAGGGTGGACTGGTTGCATTGAATATACAACCCTTGGTTGCTGAGGCAGTATTGGTACCCAACCGCTGGATGTAATTCCAGTTTGACCTGAACTTTGTTGTAAACTCCCATATGGTTGTTCTCCGGGGGGGAACAATGAAAAGGCATACTGTCCTCCATATGGTGGAAATCCAGTACTTAAAGGGTAGATTGGCCTTTGAAGACACATTGGATCAATTTGTTGAGTTTCAACATAAGAAATACCAGATGATAATCCGGATGAAGAAATAGGAACAGACCATGTCGTCGAAACAGTCCCTGATTGGACTCCGACATGTTGTTGATAACTTGCCGGGATAGATGTTATACCAATGAACATTGTTGGAGTAGCAGCAGGAGGTTCTGCTGCTGCTATGTCGGATGACATAGTCCTAGATGTCGACGGTTGTTCAGACATATCTAGTCTATCCAAAAGATTTCCTAGCGATTCTACAAGAACTTGCGATGAAGGGAAACTAATTTCGAAGACCAATGAGGGAAAGGTGATTATTATTCCATTTAAAATAAATTTTAGACGCTTTGACACAACTTGTTTTTTCAATTTTTAAGAGTCGAGAAAAAACAAAAGATGACTCTAGTCTCCTTCGATTTTTAATGAGCCTGAAGTGACAAGTGCTCAGATGGACCTTTTCCGTTAAGGAGTCTGAAAAGGAACGAAAGGGACTACTCTGGAAGTCTAGGTAGAGGGAGTACCACACCAATCGCAAAACTGCAGAATACTTTTTACGGTACGGCAGTCAATCTTCCCGAATGTTGTGTTCAGTGCATTGCGATCGATAGGGCGGCAGACACGGCTTCCTATGGATAAAGGATTTAAGCCTATAGGGGTCTCCCCAAATATACTCGACGGTACGTGGGAGCACAAGTCTGTACTGGCACTTATCGTCTCAAAGTGGAGGAATCACCCAACCATCAGTGAGAACAACAATTACCAGCCTTTACGACGCCGGAATACGTCTCTATCCTAGACCTCTAAATGTTGTGCGTTAAGTTCCAAAGCGTTGTTAGATTCATTGAATTTATTTTAAGTTGATCTTGCTTATGAAGTTTTCCTTTTGGGTTCACCACGAGATGTAGATGTAATTCCTAAAATGCAATCTAAAGATGATAAACAAACTTTTATCTCTTTTATGTAATGAAAATCCTAGCTACTGGGGAAAAGAAAGACAGAATCTTTTCAGAAAGAGCAAAGAGCACACTGTGAATGCACTTTCCTAAATCAAGCCAAACAGACTATCTATATGCAAATGCACATGCATGTATTTGTTTTCGACTTTCTTAGTATATGGATGCCAAAAATAAAGTTGATGCACAAATCTGAATTTCTTTTCAAGGGACAAACATAAACAAGCTTCTTTTCGAAATCAAAAATAGAGATGATTACGACACCTTACGGTTTTGAAATGAATACTCGTTTTTGACACTAGAAAATCAAAAATTCAGACCAAAAGCAATAGTAACATGATAATCAACCATCAACCGCAATCAAACTCTTTCCTACGATTGAAATCGACACTTACGACAGATTCAAATCAAAGGACGATAGTACGATTACGCTACTCTTGCTAAGGAGAACTGTAAATGACTCAACAAACACACAAAAACATCTACAATTCTTTTGTACAAAGGAGGTGAAATAACAGCAAGGAAAAGGGGTTTCAAATAGAAATATACTGATCACAGGCAGCAAAATTCAGAGATAGAACTGGAAAGAATGAAGCACAAGAACCACAGCTGCACAGGGTTAGTCTGATCAGCGCACCTGTAACACGAAGAATCTGAAATGCAGCGCAGGTTTCCCTTTCGGGAAGTGCACTGAAATTCAGGATCTCTTAACAGTACCTGCGCTGGGCCAGAAACAAGACTCTGTCCGGGTTCCGGGTCACAGTTTGCAGTTCAGTCTTTGGTTTTTGGCCGAGTAAAAAGCAATCAGTAATTCAACAATCAGGGGTAGATCTAAGGAGGATCTAAGAGCTATCACAGGGGCAATCAGATAGTTTGTGAATCAGTTGTTTAAATCATAAACAGATCCAGTGAATGGATTGAAGCAGTAGATGTCTACTTTGCATTTGTTATGGCAAATGCAGTTCGAATGCCACTTATAATTTTATGAAACAAACAAACTAATTAACTCCCCAGCGAAGTCGCCATTTTGTTACAGGGAAAAGTGTCTATTTAGAACTGCTCTATCCCACTAAGGTGTGACAGCTGCCTTAGAAACAAACAGAGAAAAACTACTTTTGTATTTCCTTTATGAACTATAGATAGAGAGGAATAGAAAGAACCAACCTGTGTCTTGCGCTAGTCCTTTGATCCAATCCTTCTCTTCTTTGATAGTCTCCAGCTACCTGCTCCCTTACTTGCCCAGCTTCACAAAGTACCTGTAAGATCACAGAAGAAGAAAACTATACAAAGACATGGATCTATATTCATAAACAACTTAGGATAAGATTTAAGTTAACCATACAAATGTAACAAGCATCAATGATACAAAAGCATGGAGGAAAACTCAAATAGCTTTTATTGATAAAAAAGAAAAGATCCAGGAGGAGTTACAACTAGTGGTTCTTGACCCAGCATCAACCTCCCAGCAAAGAAGCTCCTCTTCACCTCAAACAAAGCATAGATCACCCAACAATCTGATGTTTGTCTCAAAAAACCAACAGCAATTCCTTACAATATGCAAAATTCCAGCCTCTAACCTCCGGATCTCTGGGATGAGAGATCTATTTACAGATATTTGCAGAGGTGTGAGTCAGCTCTGGGTTTTTGATTAGTGTCTTCTCTCTGATAATTTTTGATGCCACTTGGAGATCTCATTGATCTCTTACTCATCCTTGGGCGATTCTGAGAGGCAAGTGTCCCAGGAGAAGTTTCTGGAAGATTCCATGATCATCCACCTCGCAAACTGTCTCCGCCACTTGTCTTTCTCATCCATCGCACCCCATAGAAGGGATTTTTGAAATGCAACGCACTTCCCATGTGTACAAGGTGCAATGCATCGCACTCTGGCCATGGAGCAAGTGCAATGATCCAGTTTTGACCAGTTCTAAGCAGTTTTTCATGGAGAACTTCTGGGAGAAGCTGTAATCTATTGACCTTGTTCCTTTAGGGTTTAGAACAACACTTTTAGGGACTTAGGAGTCCTTGATTTATGGACATTTCATGCTTGGGGTTGTAGGGCCCAAAAATGTCTATAACAGTGGGGAAAGCGGTTTCTCGTCCATCGTGGAAGCCATGTGTCACGCATTGAGTGGGATTGCGTGAGTTTATACGGAACTACCGCAACTCCAAAGGTGGTGTGGGGAATACCGCTTACCATCATCTCACCCATCTCTCGCTTGTTAACCCTTGCATACTTTCGACCTCCGATCACCATCGGATCTGCCCAACTGCGATTTGACGGCCCATGTTTGTCCGTCCACATTTCCTCACAATAGCTCCCTTCGATTCGATTTCTGCCATTCATCTATTGGATCTGACGGCCAATAATTGTTCCCATCATATTCACACCTCTGCCATACTGTCAATACCACCCCCGATTGTTCTCTGCTACCGAAGAACGAAGGCGACCAGCTACCTGTACCCAGCACAATTAGACCCTCAACAACTGCATTTAAAAGAAAGCATGGCCAAGAAAGGAAAGTACAGACCTCGAGCAGATAAAGTATTAATTAGTTATGGAGCTTCTTTCAGTCAACACTCCACCTGCTCAGAGAAGGACTACTAAACAGTAGAAAAGGTCATTTTGTTCATTAAATCCAACAGATCGTAGCAAAGATTCCATCAGAGAGTTAATGTGGTTGGTGGTCGATTATGACCCCTCCATGCATACCACAGTAGCATATCTTTGTAATCAAACTCTATATATACCCAGAACTCAGATCTCATCAGGGTTGATGGTTGTAGTTTTGATGTAATGTTCAACTTCTGGAGACTGTAACTACTTTGATACCTGCAGGGTCTGGTCTTCTTTTTCAACTAATACAAGCTTCTTCTGTTGTTAATTGCTCACTTTCCACTTCTTCTTTGTTCCAGGTTGTGCCTGTTATGAATTTTTCATGTGCTCTTGATGTTTAGCATTAGAGGGGCTGTCATCCCACCTCTGTGTTAGAATCTAGTATGTATCATTGAATGTGTATGCAGGTTTCTGTTATTTTAATGCCAGAGAGTTGTCATCATGTCTGTGCATTAGGAAATACAATTGTAGACCTCTTTACTGGTTGCAGCCAGCCATCACAGGGCCATGTACATCTGCTAGTGTGGTCAGTATTCACCATCTTCACCTATTCCTTAAACTGTGAGTGATTGGTGGTCTAAAGCCTTGTAGTCTGGGGGTGTTCACCCATGTCTGGGGTTAAGCATAGTAGAAGTGGTTATCTGGCCTGAATATGCATCATTCCTTCCATTCATCCATTTCTAACTTTTTTTGAGTTTGTAATGTTCGTGAGCATCTCTGAGATACAACCTAGGAGAGTTTCTTGGGGTGATAACAGCTACATCAGTAGAAACACAACAACCCTCTTCTTCAAACACCCATATTATACAGAGATAGAAGAATGTGGAGGTATCTTCCTTTGTCGGGCTAGCTGACAAGGAAGCAGATATCAAGGAGAGATTCAAGGAGATTAAAATGAGGAATGAAAAGCTAAAGGCAAACACATATGCCAAATACATGCAGATGACGCCACTGAATCAAAATAGATTGATGTCAGCTTTTGACATCAAAGAAGGAAATATGCAGGTGTCTTTCCTACAGCCTACTGTACAGTAACCTAAAACCACAACAGACTATAAGAAGACCAACTTTGAGGTCTTAGCCAAGGATGTGCATCCCATATATCAAATAGAATTTCACAAGAAAGTTGGAGAGATGATCTACTCCACCCTCATAGCAAAAGTGATGGCACCATTCAATCTCAAGGACAAATTAGACAATGTGACAGCCCAGTACAAACTAGAAAAAGCATCTTCTAGTGCGAAAGACATAAGGATCAAATCCTTAGAAGACCTGATCATTGAGCTGGGCCATGACCCAAAGGACATCAAGGCTTCTGAATATTTAATTAAAAAGAAAATTGAAGACATTGCATCCCTTAAGAAACATCTCAAGCTGCCTCAGTCATAGCACCCTCAAATAAAATAAGTCTTAGAAAGCAAAAACAATCATGAAGAAATGATGGACTTGGTGCTGCAACTTAATGACCAGTTGAAGGAAATGGAAAAGGAACTAGATAGCTTGATCCAACTCAAACAAGTTGGTCTAGACAGTGCTCCTCCAACTGTCATTCCTATAGTGACCATAGCTGTGCCTTCCACATTGGCAGTAGCATTAGCTCCCACTGGTCCAATGTCCACTACACTGCCAGCAACAATGTAAAGTACATCAGCGATGACATCAACAACAATAGGTACCACAGGTGATGAAGCAAACAGGTTGGTCAAGGAAATGGAGGAAATTTCCATTCAGACCAATGAAATGAACAAGTTAAAAGAGAAACTTACCAGCCTGGAGACAAATTGTAGGTTAGCCTAGATCATGCATAAGGAAGAACAACAGAAGGCTACCAGAATGAATCATAGAGTGAAAAGCCTGTAGAAAGAGTTAACACTGAGTGAGCCTTTGGGAAAGGCCAAAAAATTGTTATGGGCCAATATCATTGACTCTGTCAATGATATTTGGCCATCTACCTAGGTCATTTTTTAGTAGATAGACTTTATCAAATGGGCTACAAAAGCCATCCAGAATGTCAAAAAATATTTTGGAGAAATGCCATAGGAAGCAGTAAGAATTATTCAATTCCTCAACTCCAAGAATAAATATGAGCTACAAGAACTTGACATACCTGACAAGACAAGTACCATTTTGGAAGTCAAGAGGGTCCTAGCCAAGAGAAATTTAATGTTAAATTTAGAAGATAAGTGTCAAACCATGCAACTTGTTGTTGACAAGTTTATGACCAAGTTTGAGCTTTTGAGAGAAAAGGGACTACCTAGTCCCTTAGTAATAAATGATAAATTGATGACATAGGAGGACTACAACAAGAAAATGAAAGAAGTAGCCAAAGAATAGGAAAATAACTCATCAATGAGTGGTAGACCAAATCACAGAGTATTATACTAGACTTTTGAAAATCTGTTTTACCTCCAGCATGAGGTGAAACACTTATTTATTAATAAGCCTACTTTTGCCAAATATACAAAGGCTGATGAGATATATAGGAAAATGCTCAAAATCTAGTTACTAGATGAAGAAACAAGGCAAAATCTTTGTGATTTATTGTAGTAAAAGCACAGTAAAATTATAAGTGTACAGTAAAAAGTAAATGAGCATGGTAAAAGGATGAAGAAAGGTAAGTATAGTCAAAGAGTATCAAGTGAAAGGTCAAAGTGAAACAAACTATCCAGCATGAAAGCCAAACAGCCTGTCAGCATAAAGGGCTAAAAATCAAAGCATAACAGCCAGCAAAACCAAAATAATAGTGACAGCATGAAACAGTTCAATAGTTGTCTCTATCTTCTTGCAAGAAGATATTTTCATTTTCCTAAATTAATTCTCAAATTAGTTTGAGATATTTTGTAATAAACATTTTGTATAAATACTTCAAAATTCGAAGTATTAGGGTGGATTATTTTACATTTGTAAATTTATTGTGATCTTGAACCTAAGGGTGATTGTACTATTTTCAAGTCAACAGACTGGAGCAAGTAATAAAAGCATTTCACTACAGGATTCATGAGATGAGCCATTTGCAGTGAAGTACTTTCTTTGTGTGATTGTTTTACCTTTTTTATGTGTTTTCACAATCTTAAATGTGTTCTAAAATCTAAATGAATTAGTTGTAAATATCATACAGAATTTTTTTAATTACACTCTGTTTTGCATAGTAATTTATTTACATGTTTTCTTCTGATACCCAGATTTGAGAACCCTTAATTGCTCTCCCATCCTGGTTTACTTCTTCTATTCCTTCCAAAGTCTAGTCTAGGGAACCCTTAATTTCTTCCTAGATCTGATTTGAATCCATTCACCATTTAGCCTCTAAGATCTATAGTAACTCATATATCTTGCCTTATAGACCCTGTTTTTAGAACTAAATCTAGTCTTTTTTGTCATACATCTAACTCCATAGCCCAATGGTATAATCCAATCCTCTTTCAATCTAAGTAAAGTGATCCCACCACCAAATTTTCAAAAAAAAACCCAAGTGCAAGCAATAACTAGCCTAAAATCATCTTACCTAAAACAAAGTTAAATTATAAAGAGAGAGCCCTCTCTGAGCATCAGGAAGGCTAGGTCCCGATCCCCAAAAGTGGTATGTGGTTACCTTTGGTTTTTCTTTCTTCTTACTTCAAAATAATTATCAGAGTGATAACATTTCTGGCAACCATACTAGGGAATTCGATCCTCAGTGTCATAAAACTTTAAGGAAACCTTAAATTTAACCTTGAGCCCCTTAAGGTCATTATCTGAAGTAAATTTTCAAAAATTTCATAAAAACGGTTTTAAAAACTTAAACTTCTGGCTCCTAAGAAGATTCACTATACCAGGGCAAACCCAGAACCAAACCCTACAACTATAGTTGATGACCCAGACAAAATTCTAAGAGAACCAAAAAACGAAGAAACTCAGGCAAGTAGTAGCTAGCTAGTGAAAGCCAACTCACTCCCTAAGTAGTTGTCAACTTTAGAGGAAACCCCTTTTGATTTGTCATTTGACCTCTCATTATTTAGAACTAAATCTGAGAATGTCATCCATGAAACAGTCATAGACCCTGAGTTTACTCAACTCATTGAATCAAAAAGGGTTATTCATCCAGATTTAGATAAATTTGTCCTGGACGCTTTTGAAAAGTTCGAAGCTTTGACCTCTACATTGATTAGAAATATAGATTGTGCTTACCTTCAACAATCTATTGAGCTAGCTACCCTTACTGCTGCTGCCTATGAAATTTTTGCACAGTCTTCACTCACTGTAAATACACCTTCCTTTACCACTACTTCACCAATTGTATCTGCCACAATCCATGTAGGAATTTACAGGGTAAGTTCCTCAGACAGAACACCAAAGGACACTGCTCACAACCAGATCGCAGATCAATACACCAGTATTTTTGACGTGGTTAAAACCCTCAAAGAGGGAAACAGTCCACGGCCTGAGCCAACGCGGCCACTTCAGGCAATTTATTAATAAAAGAATGAAAATTTACATAAGCTTCTCTCATAGACGGATTACCCTACAAATGACCCTCCATGCGCTTTAAATAGAAATCATGGACCAATCGGGTGTCAAGCCACGGATCAAGTGTCGGTAATACCGAGGAGAGAATGAACTGTCGGATCACTACATATCGTGACCGTCAGATTGTAAGTTACAAAATGTACAAGGTAAAGAAACACACTTTACCTAACTCTATACTAGACCAAGTTGTACTTAACTATTCCCTATGTGTCGGAATATCCTAACATCCCCCCTTAAGAAAAACTTGGGATAGGATTGAAGGATTTACAAATATGACACAATAGGATAAGGAAGGAGGCACTAGAGCCTATCCCCCCTTAGTGACAACTTCCTGAACTCCAACCATAAATCGAAGTTTAGTGAACTTCGCCTCTGTGAGAGCCTTTGTAAAGATGTCTGCAACTTGATCATCTGTTGAACAATATTGCACTTCAAGAACATGGTCATGAATGAGCTTTCTGATGAAGTGCATGTGCAGTTCAATGTGTTTACTGCACTGGTGTTGGACTAGATCTTTGCATAGCTGAATGGCACTTTGATTATCACACCAAAGTGTAGTCGGATGCTGCTGCTGAAAGCGAAACTCTGATAGGATCTGACGAAGCCACAAGGCTTCCTTACTAGCTTCTACGGCACCACGATATTCTGCTTCTGCTGAAGAAAGAGAAATGGCACCTTGTTTCTTGCAAGCCCATGTAATAGGTCCTTAACCAAGAGTGAACACATAACCTGCAGTAGACTTCCAATCATCAGGGTCACCAGCCCATTCGGAATCAGTGAAACCAACCAATAGAGGAGATGCTTCGGCACTGTAATGAATCCCAAACTATATTGTACCTCGAACATAACGAAGTATTCTTTTAGCTGCTTTCCAATGACTTTCACGTGGGTTTTGCATAAACCGAGCAACAAGGCCAACAGCAAAGGAAAGGTCAGGACGAGTATGGGTTAGATACAAACGTTTTCCTACAAGTTGACGGTATAAGGTAGCATCAACTTCAGGAGAAGTACAAGTGACTGAAAGTTTGAGTCCAGACTGAAAGGGAGAGGGGCTCGCTTACAGTCTTCCATGTGAAAGTGGCGTAGAAGACTGAGAAAGGGAAATACCTTCCTTAGATTGCAAGTCTTGAAGACCGAGAAAATAATGTAAGTGTCCTAAGTCTGTCATTCCAAATTTCTTTTTAAGGCTAGACTTCACATGGTTTATAAGGTTGGGATCACTACCGGTAAGGATAAGATCATCAACATAAAGAACAAGAATGATAAGAGACTTTCCCACTTTCTTGGTGTAGACAGTATTGTCAGAATGACACCTAGAAAAGCCAGATTCTAAAAGAAAGCTATCCATTTTGGCATACCAAGCTTGAGGAGCTTGCTTGAGACCATAAAGGGATTTATTAAGCCGACATACAAGGCTGGAGTCTATTTTTATGAAGCCAATGGGTTGTTCCATGTAGATTTCTTCATGCAAGTCCCCATGCAAGAAGGCAGATTTAACATCCATCTGATGGACTTCCCATTTGAACGAGGCAGCAAGGGAAAGAACAAGGCGGATAGAGTTCATTTTGGCAACAGGGGAGAAGGTTTCAGTGTAGTCAATGCCTTCAACCTGTGAAAAACCTTTAGCAACAAGATGAGCTTTATGTTTAGCAACTTTCCCATCTGGTCCATACTTGGTTCTGTAAACGCATTTGCATCTAACAAGTTTTCGTCCCTTTGGTAGAGGAACAAGATCCCATGTATCATTTTCCAATAATGAATGATATTCTTCATTCATAGTTGCTTCCCAATCTGGATGGCCTGAAGCTTCTGCAAAGGTGTCAGGATCATAATTTACTGGAGCTTGAGCCAGTAAAGAAGAGGCTTTGTCAAACTGAGAACCTGTGTGTCGCTGATCTATAGGATCACCGACAAGATCACCTACTGCATTTCGAGTAGCACGAACCCATTTTGGAAGCTAAGGAGCTGAAGGAGGATCCTGAGATGGTGGGGGAGGATTGTCATCCTCACTTTCATCATCTGAAGAAGAAATGTTTTCAAAAGTACAAGAGATAGGGAGAGGTGGCACATCCGCCAGACTAGGCTTGCAGGCCGATATATTTTCATCAAATTTTACATCTCTTCTAATGATAACATTTTTGGACTTAAATGGAATAATTCTATAGCCTTTGACATCTTCAGAATATCCAACAAAAGTACGTTTTTCACTCTTAGGTTCTAAAGCTTTATGCTTTTCATCTGGAATATGGGCCCACGCTTCACTTACAAAAACACGAAAGTGACTTACATCTGGTTTGATTGAGCTCCATGCTTCTTGTGGAGTGATATTCTTTAAAGCCTTAGTAGGAGTGTGATTTATTATGTAATTTGCACAGTTAATTGCTTCTGCCCAAAAACTAAGACCAAGTCCTTTAGATTGTAGCATACAATTAGCCATTTCCTTTAAGGTGCGATTCTTCCTTTCAGCTACACCATTTTGTTGTGGAGTATATGGAACAGTATGTTGCATTTGAATTCCATTCTCAGTGGAAAAGTTGATGAATGTGTTTTTAACATATTCTCCACCATTATTAGATCTTAGCTTAAGAATTTGATGTCCAGATTGTTTTTCAACAAAGGCCTTGAAGGCCAAAAATGTGTTAAATACTTCACTCTTGAGTTTTAAGAAGTATACCCAAGTGCGTCTGGAGAAATCATCAATGAAAGTTAAGAAATACTTGCAGCCAGAGAATGAAACAACTGGAAGTGGACCACATAAATCACTATGCACAAGCTGTAAAGGGGCTGAGGCGTGCCAAGAGGCACGTTTTTCAAAACTTTCACGATGATGTTTTCCGAGTACACATCCGGAACAAACACTATCTCTGCAAGATACCATAGGAAGACCTGTCACCATATTTTCTTTACATAGATGCTGAAGGGAGCGATAGTTTAAGTGACCAAATCGCTCATGCCAAAGTTTGCTCACTTCATCGTTATGAGCAACAAATACTGAGGGAAGATTTGATGACCCAAAGTTGTGAAACTTATACAACCTTGTAGAATCATCAGCAATGCCAGTAGCTAAAATCTGTTTAGGATCTCTTAGGTCCTTGATTACAACATCATGAGGTGAAAATTCAACGATTTTACCTTCACCTGAATGAGTTATCTGATATACAGATAGAAGGTTGCAGGATAAGGTTGGAACACATAATACATCATTAAACTGACCATTGTCTAGATGAACAGTTCCAGTCCCTACAACACTAAGAGATCTATCATCACCAACATATATATTTTTGGTGTTACAATCATTTAAAGAAGAAAACATGGCTTTGTTTTTGGCCATGTGATAAGGAGCTCCAGAATCAATGAGCTACTCATGAGAATGAGAAGAAGAAGATACATTTAATGCATAACCAGACCGAGATGATTGACAACCACATGCAGAAAGTTCCATTCCTGAAGATGAAGTTGAAGGTGAAGAATGCTCCAAATGGATGTTATGTTTCTTCATCGTTGCTTCCAAGGCTTCCATCTTCTTAAAGCATTTGGATTCTAAGTGGCCATCTCGATTACAAAAGTTGCAATGTCTATCAGTCTTCTTCCATTTGTTTTTATTTGTCTTATCATTTTGTTGAAATGATTTTTCATTTTGAGGCTGAGATTGCTTAGGACCCTTGTTTGGTTTAGGACCATTCTTTTTAGGATATGACTTCTTAGGATTCTTTGAATTTGGTTGTTGTTGGGCGGCTAACGCTTTCTTGGAAGAGTTTCCAAGATTAAGAAGACCAAGGTGTAAGAGTTTTTCTTGTTCTCTTATTAAAGAATCACAAAAAGAGTCAAAGGAAGGGGACTTGTAGTCTGTTCCTTGAGAAATGAAGGCTTCTCTTGTAGAATGGAAGGTGGAAACAAATACAGAGTAGGCTGGTCCCAACTTAGTAAGAATGGAATAGATAAGGTTACTATCTTCTTTCTTAACCTTAACACCTTCCAAGAGATATCTAAGGGTCTTGAACTTGGACAATAAATCTTCAATGCAAGAAAATTTATTAGGGTCCAATGTAAGCAACTCATTTTCAAGTTGATGGGCTCTAAGTTCATTTTTAATCCCAAAAACTTTATTGATTTGTTTCATTGCTTCATCAGGAGTATCAAGTTCTGCAATATGGAATCTAAGATTTGGAGAAATAGACATCCCTATCAATCCACGTGCTTGATCTTTCCTATTTTCACATTTAGCAGCCTTATCTTCATCCTTCGGTTTCTTTTCTTGGCCTGAGGCTATTCTGTAGAGACCTTTACTTCTAAGTAAATCATCAATGTAGGACAACCATTGGAAGTAGTTGGTGTTGTCAAGGGTAACTTGGTATTGACATTCCATTTCAACGGAAACTAAAGCTAAAGATGCTGAAAATAAGTGTTCCAATGGATATATCTCGAAAAATTAGGCTGGTTTAAAAAACACGGCTCTGAAAACGGCTTCCGGATGAAGAAGTTATGGCTTTTTGAAAAAAAAGGTTGTTGAAGATGTCGACGAAGTGCGGGAATGTGCGAAAATGAAAAATCCGCCCTCACAAAAGGGAGATTTGAACCCAAGACCTCTACTCTCTTAAAATAGCTTTGAACCAATTGAGCTATACAAAAAATGAGAGAGAGAGAGAGAGGGGGGGTTGATGGTTTGGGTTGCGTGCTTGCTTTGAGAAGGATCTTTTTCCCTACAAAACAAAAAACACAAAACCCAACATGGACATGCAAAAAAAAAACGAACCTTGCGGCTCGAAGTTAGCTTTAGCTGAAAAACTAAATATTTTTAAAAATGAACCTTATGGCTCAAAGTTAGCTTTAGCCGGAAACTAAATATTTTCCTCAATGTTTCTGATTTTCCGAGATCACACTAAGGCGCAGGGAAAAGAGTATACGCATGATAAAAATCCTTCCTTTCTGTTTCTGATTTGCCCAGATCGCACAGAGTCGCAGGGCAAAGAGAATACGCAGAAATGAAAGGTATAGATCCAGCAATAAAAAAGGCTAAATAAACTGAAACCGAAATAAACAGAGAGAAAATAATTGTAAACTACAAATAAACACTGTATACCTCCAAATCTTAAAAATGACGCAGCTAGGGCTACCGGAGACCTTTTCGCGTGAAAAGAAAGGGGTTCCTCACTGGAACAGATGCTCCCAACACAACAGAGCAGTCCTCTCGGCCCAAAAGCAGTCATAAATAGTAGATCTAGAAAACGGCAGTCGGATGCAGTTCTACCGGCTTCAAATTTGGATCACCAATGGACACGGCCCTCAAATAGCTCTGATACCATGTAGGAATTTATAGCGTAAGTTCCTCAGACAGAACACCAAAGGACACCGTTCACAACCAGATCGCAGATCAATACACTAGTATTTTTGACGTGGTTAAAACCCTCAAAGAGGGAAACAGTCCACGGCCTGAGCCAACGTGGCCACTTCAGGCAATTTATTAATAAAGGAATGAAAATTTACATAAGCTTCTCTCTGTTGTGGGGGAAAGTATCCAACTCGGAATGACCCTAACCCACTCTAAGGGTGACAGTTCCTTAGCAACAGCTGAAAGCAAAGCTATCTAAAGTTTCTTCTTTATGACATGCAAGAGATAAAAGGAAGAGATCCACTTACCGATGTCTTGCGCAAATGGTCGATCCAATCTCCTTTGATTGCCGCTTGCTCCCAGCTCCAAGTCTTTTCATGGGCCCAGCTACACGAGATCCTGCAAACAAGACAAAGAAAGGAAACTACAAGAAGCATGCATTCATAATCGATTCAAGGATTAGCATAAATCAAAGACGCAAGTAAGACAATACACCATTGAAACACATGCGAATAGAAGAACCTCAAAAGCTTTATTAATATATGGAAGTAAGGTTCAGGCGGTGATACAACCATGAGAGGTCCAATCCAGCATCACCTTCCCGACGAAGAGAAATCTCTTCTTCACCTCCCTCAAGCAATCACCCAATGCTCACAACTGTAAACCAACAGCAATTCTTTGCACTAAATTCCCGCCTCCTGATCCCATGGGATGAGATCCTTATATAGAGTTTTGGAGTGAAGATAAGTCAGCTTGATGTGTGACTTGTTGTCCTCTTCAACTCCAGTTGTTCTTCAGTTCTTCACTTGGAGTTTCTGTCTTCCACTTGGAGTTTTAGAAGCTCTTAACTCATCATTAGGTGAATCTTATCATCAAGTGTCTTTTTAGAAGCTTCCTGGGCACTAGCACTTTGAGAAAAAGATTCCTCCACATGTCCAAGTACGCCCAACGCAGGTAGCCTTTGTTCTACTTGCTATGCAACACAGGTAGCCTTTGTTGTACCTGCTATGCAGCGCAGATTCCTAGTGGAGCAGCTGCAATGATCCAAAGCTGACCTGTTTTTGAGTGTTTTTCAGTGGAGAACTGACTTGCAGTGCTGTGGTTTGCTGACCTTGTTCCTCTAAGGGTAAGAACAACTTGTTTAGGGACTTTGGATCCCTTAGATTATTGACATTTCATGCTCTATGCTGTAAGGCACAAAAATGTCTATAACAGTTGCCCCCTAAAGTATGAGGTCGTTTATCGGGTGAAATGCTTTATTAGGAGGATCCGAAGTTCATTCAATCGCCGGGAGGTGACCTGTAACAAAATACAATACAATACATTATCTTTTCATACTTTCTTTTCATGATCTAGCTGATGCGGGCATTTCCCATGCTCAGCTTTATAAATACATTTGTTGTACATAAACAGACGATCGTCTGATAGTAGACTGATAATTCTCTGCTTTTAATTATCATCCTTTTAGTAGGATGATCATCTGCTGCACATGTCTATGTTTTTATCTCCTGAATATATATCGCAGCCGGGATGGATGAAACTAGATCCAGGGTCTTCAAACTTCCGATCTTCATACTAAGTACAAGTCGATCCATGTGAGAATTTCTTGGAGTCGAACATGGAAAGACATCGCTTGATTACCAGTCAATAATGTAAACTGTTAACAAGCGCGAGAGGAATCACCGATAATGATGATGACCCTCAAGGTACTGCAGCACAATTCACGTGGCGTGAATATAGGATCTGACGTCGAACACCACGCAAAGTCTCCCGGTCGAAGGTCATTAATGTATACCTATCGTCGGAAGTGAGAAACTTGCCATTGAGGCATGCAAGCTTCAAAGTACTGAGGGGGTGTTCCTAGATCAACTTCTTGGATAGTGAGCTGATGTCGACAAGAAGCGATCCGTCAAAGGAGGGCCTTAATGAATCCCACATCAGTGACACGGAACGGAACTAGTGATGATGGTGAAAACGATCTGTGAAATATGATCCAGGGTGGCGGTCATGGAAGGATGAAAGATGATGTATGGTAGTGGATGGGACCCGGTTGACACTTTCTGAATGACATCTCTTGAACATATCTCGACACTGATGTGATGGATCGGTAGCATTACCCCATTTGGATGGTATGGCGAGACCATGGTGAAGGGACCGGTGAATGATAATAACCCAACCCGATATTTACGGAGGCAAAAGTGTCATGTTCAAGAGCGAATTGCTACCATCAAGCTTTGAGGTTCTTCCCAATTTTTCCCCAGTCATTTCTGACCAGTACCTCTTTATTTTTGTCAAGCTTGAGGAGGATAACATATGCTTGATCTATAACCTGCCCTTCGGGCAAGCCCATCGCTATGTTTTAACGAGCCTAACGATGGGGAAACTCGTTCTCTTCTAAAGACAAGTTTGTCGCTATCTAATATTTTTAACGAGCCCAGCGACAAAGACAACTCGGTCCTTTTCATTTTTAGAGATTCTGAAAAGGGTACATAAAGTGGACTCCAGGGGTCCTTTTTCGTCATCTAATCCCTTAAGTCCGAAAAAGTATAAAACAATACAGAAGGGATGAATGTTCGATATCTTTATCGAGTCGAACTAGACAAGCGCTCGATCCTTTTGTGCAATAATCCCTCAAGTCCAAAAAGATTAAAATCTAGAGGAGGGATAGCTCTTCCGGTCCTTTTAACGAGCTGGAAGGCCAAAACTCGGCAAACTTTTCATATTTTACGAGTCAGTGAAAAGAGCTCAAAGAAGACTCGTCTTTTGAGGAAGGAGTGATAAACAGGGATAGCAACAGATTCCAGGTACAGGTTGGAATTTTCCAATCACGGCAGTATTACAAGGATGGCTAGGTGAGATCACTCTTCGCAGCTGTTCCTCAAAATAGGTAAACAATCAAGTGGATGTGAATGATCGGCCAAATGAAAAGTGGAGGTGACGGTGCACAAACACGACCAAGGCTCTTATGGCTAATGAATTTACGGTCTCAAATGGTTATTTACCGGTTCATTTTTTCTGAATGAGCTTGAACACTGGGGGAAAGCCTGCTCACATGTGTGTTTATTTTTTAACGAGCATGAACCCTTGCGAAAACTGCTCGGTTTTGCGTTTATTTTTTAACGAGCATGAACTTTGCCAAAACTGCTCGTTTTTACCAGTCATAAAGTAGTAAGGTCTCATGGAAGATTCCTATTTTTTAAGGAGCTTCATCTCCCTACGCTTTGCTCCATATCCTCTCTTTGTGCAAGCCGGGTATCGGCTTATCTACGGGTTAGCGGGGTTAGTCCTACCTAAAATTAAAAAGCTGCCCGTGCTTGCATTCCAAGAGGTTTGCATGCCCCCAGGTATAAAGTATAATTTCAAGGTTGCCCCTCCTCTCCTCCACTTCTGTTTTTCTTTGGGTGTTCTCATCTACTTGTCGTCTTGTCAGTCCTAATGT
This sequence comes from Pinus tabuliformis, assembly GCA_031772625.1. Classification (NCBI taxonomy): domain Eukaryota; kingdom Viridiplantae; phylum Streptophyta; class Pinopsida; order Pinales; family Pinaceae; genus Pinus; species Pinus tabuliformis. The sequence continues at coordinate 10,539,265 of CM062812.1, forward strand.
TAACGATACTTGTCTTCTCGTTATTTTTAGCGGGTCTTACGCGGTACTTGTCTTCTCGTCAACCCAGTTTTTAACTGATCTTTGCGACAAGAGAAGAACACTTCTCAATAGACAAAACATTGGTGGGTTTGAGGGAGGCTTACCTCTTTCAGGTTACCCAAAGATTGGTTTTATTTGCTGGCGCAAAGGAAACTCTTTCTTCGGCGATGTCTATTATTAGGATACACAAAGATGGTTACAATTTTTTGCAGCAATAGAATCTCTTTCTTTGGAGGCTGCCCCTACTTATCCTCTAAAACATTTTTTTTAATGGGTGAGGCTTGCCTTTTATCCAAAGATGGTTACTACTTGCTGCCGCAAACGGATCCCCTTCTTTGGCAGAGCCTACTTATTTAGACAAAGGTGAGTAACGGGCCCCCGTCCTCCCACATAACTTTAACAAAAGAATCTTATTCTAGAACAACCCCAATCCCAATTACCCCTTCTGAGAGCCCATCTCTCTCTTTATCTTCTTGTCCTTCTTCTCCATGAAGATGGCTCAGAGGAAGATTCTCAAAGATGAAGGGGGGGATGGGGTACGGACTAGTCATATTCTCCCGCGGAAATTCGACTTTACACCCAAGGTTTTTTCTGCCTCCAGAGCAGACCAGGACGCATGCCCCCTGGGCTCCTGCGTTCCTTTCCCGAATCACTTGCATTCATCAGGAAGAAGAACCGGGGGAAGAGACCTTTCTTGATCGAAAAGACCATTGAGGATAGGTATGTGACTATTCGCGATGCGTGATCCCGGAAATGAAAGTTGGTCTACGAGCTTGACCATTCTTCCTTCGTGTGGAAAACACATTATTCGAAAGAGTGAGGAGACTATTGCTTCCATGCAATATATGTAGTCTCGTCCAAGGAGTAGGTTATAATCCAAGGGTCCTTGGACGACCATCAAATTCATCTTGACGGCCTTCCCCTTCAAGGTAATAGGCACATTAGGTAGAATCCCTAATGGTCTACTGGTTCCCCTGTCAAAACCCGAGAGACGCCTTGTCTCGGGCAAAAGCGCCGGGCAACCCAGTGCTTTCCAAGCAATAGAGGACAGGATACTCACAGATGCCCCTTCATCAATGATAGTTCCAGCCATCACCATTTTGTATATTTGGACTATAATTCTAAATGGTATACTGGCTGGTAACCGGGGTCTGCCTAGTTGGTTCCAATCAAAGGACACAACTAGGTTGCTTGGTGGTGGGACCGAATATACGGCCAGATATGATCCTGACGATGCTCCTTCCTGCGATAAAGGAGTGGGCGCTTTGCCCAGATGCTCATCAGAATCGAAGTTGACGAAAAGAATATGGACGGTGTCATCCTTATTCTCTTCGGCGGGGGTGTCAACTGAAGATGAATCCTCAGTGACTGTGGTGTTTGAAGAGGAAACTTCTGAAGGGAGAACCGGGTCAACTGCCGTTTCGACCTTTGGACTTTCGTCCGGTCCGGATTCAGTAGGTTCACTTTCAGTGACTGACACTTCAGCTGGCCCTCTGAGCAAGACAGCTGTATTTTCAACCAACGAAGGACCTGGCGTGAGTTTTTGATATCCAGGAGGAAGTAGCACCGGTGCCACCGGTTGATCTTCCAAAACTCTCTTTGCCTCGTCTAAAAAGGGACAACGGTGAAGGGTGTGATCGCCTTCACACAGTTCGCAGGGGAATCTCATCCCTCTTCGTCGTCTGCGACCTTCACTTTCGTTGGTCGACGGTAGGCATTCAACCTGGTTGTCAGAGGTTGACGCTTCCGAATCGTGCAAACGAGGGGACCAGTCCCTTAGTATCCGGGGAATACTGGGACAATCACGGTGGAGGTGGTCTCCTCTACATATGACACATGGCGATTTGGGCCCGGTCCGTGCTGTGTGTCGGTTTTCGTTAGATGCCTTTTGCTTGCCCCCAGGCGCCTTTGGCTCCTTCTGCTTCTTTTCTTTCTTCTTCTTTTCCTTCTTCTTTTCTATGGGAGCTCCGCTTTTGGCGGCTTGACCTTTCGAAGAAGAAGGATTGGAGGAAGGCTCATAAGAAGTGGAAGGCTGGAGAGTAGCTCTAGACTGGTCTAACTGTTGACTCGACTGCTCAGGAACCGTGGTGGTCTGAACTACAGCGGTTGAGAATAGCCAAATTGGCAGGCCAATTGTCAGTCCTAGAAGCGACAATGTGGCCATGTGGGGCGCACCAACTTCTCCCCAAGAGGAGAAAGGGCTAGGGGTCCCATGCTGTGGAATCCCTTGATTGGTGTGTTCCATGTTCTCAACCTTAAGATCAACGTAGGAATTAGGGGTGATTATGTTCCGTTTAAGATGAATTTTATATGACGACGCTTTTAGACACAACTTGCTTTTTCACTTTTTAAGAGTCGAGAAAAAGCTAAAGATGACTCTAGTCTCCTTCGATGTATTAACGAGCCCGAAGTGACAAATGCTCGGATGGACTTTTTCAGTTATAGAGTTTGAAAAAGGCCAAAAGAAACTACTCTGGAGTTCTAGGCAAGGGTGTGCCAAACCTTTCGCGAAACCACAGAATACGTTTTACGGTACGAGTGGTCGATCTTCGTGAATGCTCTGTTCACTGCATCGCGATCAGTAGGGCGGCCGACATGGCTTCCTATGGATAAAGGCTTTGTTCCTATAGGGGTCCCCCAATATACGCGACGGTACGCGGGGGCACAAGTCCGTATTAGTGCTATCGTCCCTCAGGAGGAATCACCCACCTTCGTAGAGATCAACAGTCACTATGTTTAACGACGCCGGTTCACGTCTCTACCTAGACCTCTACTGTGTTTCGTTATGTTTCAAAGCGTTGTTAGATAAATTCAGTTCTTTTTAGGTTGATCTTGCTTAGCATTTTGCCTTTACGGATCACCACGTGATGTATGATACAACTCCTAAATGCAGTCTAAGAATGATAAGCAAGCTTTTTCAATTCTTTCAACTTATGAAAACCTTAACTACTGAAGGAAAAGAAAGACATCATCTTTTCAAACAGATCATAGAGCACACACTGATGCACTTTTCCTAAATCGACATGCAAACTGTCAAAATGCACATGCACAATGCAAGTATTTCTTTTCTTCTTCCTTAATGTTGATGTATTACAAAAATAAAGCTGTTGTATAATTTCGAATTCAATTTCAAGCGAACGCAACAAGTGTTTGTCCAACAATCAAAAGAACACCTTAAGATTCACTCGTTTCAACACAGGAAATACTGAAATTCGAACCATATAACGAAATCAAATGCTCAAGCAGCTATGAACAGCAATAAACTAACTCTTAGAATCACAACGACACTTTCTCACAGGTCTAGATTCAAGAGGTCATAGCAAGACTAGTTCACTTTCGCTATGGGAAACTGTGAATGACAACAAGAAATACAATAAGAACAATCACGGTTTCTTCATACAACTGAGGCAGAATGAAGGCAAAGAGAAGTGGTTTCAGCTGGGTATACAGGTTGACAACAGGCTGCAAAAACAATACTGAAAACTGGGCAACAAACAGTGGGGAATCCCAGTTGCACAAGGCAAAACTGGATCAGCGCAGGTGCTGCACTGTCAATCTGAGATGCAGCGCAGGTAGCCCCTTCGGGACCTGCGTTTCAGTGCAGGTAGCCTTTGTGGCAGCTGCACTGATGAGACAAGTCACGTCTCTCTCAGATTCTGGGTCACAGTTTGCTAAAAAATGAGCGGTTTTTGGCCAAATCAGAGGCTGTCAGTCAAGTATACACTAGAGGATGATTAAAGGAAGATGAACACTATCACAAAGAGCTAAAAAGAGTCCTTGTGGATCTGTTCTTCAAATCATAAACAGGCCCAGCACTGGGCTAGAGTAGCTGCCCTCTACTTTGCATTCGAAGGACTCGCATGCAGTTCGATTCGGTACTCTTTTGTTTAAGAAATGAATAGCAAGAAACACAAGCTACCAACAAGACACGCTCCCCAGCGGAGTCGCCAGTCTGTTGTGGGGAAAAGTATCCAACTCAGAATGACCCTAACCCACTCTAAGGGTGACAGCTCCTTAGCAACAGCTGAAAGCAAAGCTATCTAAAGTTTCTTCTTTATGACATGCAAGAGATAAAAGGAAGAGATCCACTTACCGATGTCTTGCGCAAATGGTCGATCCAATATCCTTTGATTGCCGCTTGCTCCCAGCTCCAAGTATTTTCACGGGCCCAGCTACATGAGATCCTGCAAACAAGACAAAGAAAGGAAACCACAAGAAGCATGCATTCATAATCGATTCAAGGATTAGCATAAATCAAAGACGCAAGTAAGACAATACACCATTGAAACACATGCGAATAGAAGAACCTCAAAAGCTTTATTAATATATGGAAGTAAGGTTCAGGCGGTGATACAACCATGAGAGGTCCAATCCAGCATCACCTTCCCGATGGAGAGAAATCTCTTCTTCACCTCCCTCAAGCAATCACCCAATGCTCACAACTGTAAACCAACAACAATTCTTTGCACTTAATTCCCGCCTCCTGATCCCATGGGATGAGATCCTTATATAGAGTTTTGGAGTGAAGATAAGTCAGCTTGATGTGTGACTTGTTGTCCTCTTCAACTCCAGTTGTTCTTCAGTTCTTCACTTGGAGTTTTTGTCTTCCACTTGGAGTTTTAGAAGCTCTTAACTCATCATTAGGCGAATCTTATCATCAAGTGTCTTTTTAGAAGCTTCCTGGGCACTGGCACTTTGAGAAAAAGATTCCTCCACATGTCCAAGTACGCCCAACGCAGGTAGCCTTTGTTCTACTTGCTATGCAACGCAGGTAGCCTTTGTTGTACCTCCTATGCAGCGCAGATGCCTAGTGGAGCAGCTGCAATGATCCAAAGCTGACCTGTTTTTGAGTGTTTTTCAGTGGAGAACTGACTTGCAGTGCTGTGGTTTGCTGACCTTGTTCCTCTAAGGGTAAGAACAACTTGTTTAGGGACTTTGGATCCCTTAGATTATTGACATTTCATGCTCTATGCTGTAAGGCACAAAAATGTCTATAACACTCTCATAGACGGATTACCCTACAAATGACCCTCCATGCGCTTTAAATAGAAATCATGGACCAATCGAGTGTCAAGCCACGGATCAAGTGTCAGTAATACCGAGGAGGGAATGAACCGTCGGATCACTACATATCGTGACCGTCGGATTGTAAGTTACAAAATGTATAAGGTAAAGAAACACACTTTACCTAACTCTATACCTAACTTTATACTAGACCAAGTTGTACTTAACTATTTCCTATGTGTCGGAATATCCTAACAATCCAATCACCTAAACTAGTTATTAATCAACCATCTTCATCATCATTTAGTTCGCCTCCATCAGTTTCAAGCCCTTCCTCAAGCACTACAACTTTACGCCCTATTCAAACTAGAATTACAGCAATGACAAACTGATATGCTCCTCTTGTTTTACCTACACAACTCCATGCCATGCCTACAGATTATCAGAGTAAGATTTTCCTGTTTGATGCTATTGGTTATTACACTACCCAAGAACATGTAAACAAGATGTCTGACTTCTTTGAATTGCATGAGATAGATGAAGCAGATGTCCAAATGATATTGTTTACCCAAACTTTAACAGGCGATGTCAAGAAATGGTTCAAATCATTTCCTGCCAACCATATTGCAGACTTAGCTAATTTTCATAGGTTATACATTGATAGGTGGGAGAGAAATAAAACCCACTACAAATACTTTCTGAATATGACAATATTATAAGAGCTCCTAATGAGTCAGTTCAGGACTATTTCACTAGGTTTAATAATATCTACAATGCAATTCCAGCCAATATTAAGCCTCCACCTGACCTAGTGTTGTTGGGAAAAGTATCCAATACGGAATGACCCTATCCCACTCTAAGGGTGATAGTACCTCAGCAACAACCGAATGCAAAGCTATTCAAGATTACTTCTTTATGAGATGTAAGAGGGGAGAAAGAGATCCACTAACCGTTGTCTTCCGCTAATGTTTGATCCAATCTTCTCTCCTTGCTGCTTGCTCCCGGCTCCTTGCTCTTTCACTGGCCCAGCTACACAAAGATCCTGCAAAAGCACAAGAAAGGGAAACTACAAGAAGCATACATCCATAATTGATTCAAGGATTAGAATAAATCAAATATACAAGCATCAATACGCCACAGAGACACATGCATATAGAAGAACCTCAAATGCTTTATTAATGGAAGAAGTAAAGTTCTGAGAGTGTTACAACCATAAGAGGCCCAACCCAGCAACACCTCCCAGCAGAAAGAAATCTCCTCTTCACCTCCTTCAAAGCAATCACCCAATAGTTCTATACTCAAACCAACAGCACTTCCTTACATTCACAAGATTCCAGCCTCCCTAGACCTCATGAGAGAGCTCTATATATAGGAGATTTGGAAAAAGGATGAGTCAGCTTGAGTTTGGAATGAAGCTGACTAGTGTCCTCTCCCACTTCAGTTATACTTCAGTTCTTGAGTCCACTTGGAGTTTCTTGCTTCCACTTGGAGATCTAGATCCTCTTACTCATCACAAGGCGAATTCCCTGATCCAAGTGTCATTTTGGAAGCTTCCTGGGCATTTGACACCTTGCAGAATGACTGTGCCACTTGGCCAATCTCGCCCAGCGCAGGTAGCCTTCATTAGATTTGACATTCAGCGCAGGTACAGAGTGGAGCAGTTGACATTCAGCGCAGATGCTCAGTGGAGCAGCTGACATGATCCAGAATTAGCTTGTTTTTTAGTGTTTTCAGGTGGAGAACTTATTTTCTGTGCTGCGGTTTGCTGACCTTGTTCCTCTAGGGGTAGGAACAACATGTTTAGGGACTTTGGATCCCTCATATTATTGACATTTCATGCTTCATGCTGTAAGGCACAAAAATGTCTATAACAGTTGCCCCCTAAAGTATGAGGTCGTTTATCGGGTGAAATGCTTTATCAGGAGGATCCGAAGTTCATTCAATCACTGAGAGGTGCCCTGTAATAAAATACAATACAATACATTATTTTTCATTCTGCTTTCATGATCTAGCTGAGGCGGGCATTCCCATGCTCAGCTTTATAAATTCATTTTGGTACATAGAACAGACGGTCGTCTGATGGTAGACTGATAATTCTTTGCTGAAATTATCATCCTTTGAGTAGGATGATCATCTGCTGCAATGATGTACATATCAAATGTCTTTATATTTCCTGAATATATATCGCAGCCCGGATGGATGAAACTAGATCCGGGGTCTTCAAACTCGTTTGATCTTCACTCTAAGTACAAGTCGATCCATGTAGAATTGCGCTGAAGTCGAACATGGAAAGACATCGCTTGATTACCGGTCAATAATGTAAACTGTTAACAAGCGCGAGAGGAATCACCAATAATGACAATGACCCTCAAGGTACTGCAGTACAATTCACGTGGTGTGAATAAAGGACTTGGCGTCGAACACCACGCAAAATCTTCTGGTCGAAGGTCATTGATGTATACCTGTCGCCGGAAGTGAGAAACTTGCCATTGAGGCATGCAAGCTTCAACGTACTGAGGGGGTTGTTCCTAGATCAACTTCTTGGATAATGAGCTGAAGTCGATAAGAAGCGATCCGTCACAGGAGGGCCTTAATGAATCCCACATCAGTGACACGGAACGGAGCTAATGATTTTAGTGGAGATGAAAACAATCTATGAAATATGATTCAGGGTGGCGATCATGGGTGGATGAAAGATAATGTATGGCAGTGGATGGGACGCGGTTGACTCTTTCTGAACAACATCTTTTGAACATATAACAACACTGATGTGATGGATCGGTAGCATTACCCCAAATGTGGATGGTTTGGCGAGGACCATGGTGATGAGACCGGTGAATGAAACAACCCAACCCGATGTGATGCGGAGGACAAAGTGTCATGTTCAAGAGCGACTTGCTACCATTAAAGCTTTGAGGTTCTCCCAATTCTTCCCCAGTCATTTCTGACCAGTACCTCTTTATTTTTGTCAAGCTTGAGGAGGATAACATATGCTTGTTCTATAACCTGGCCTTCGGGCAAGCCCATCGCTATGTTTTAATGAGCTTAGCGATAGGGAAACTCGTTCTCGTCTAAAGACAAGTTTGTCGCTATTTAATCATTTTAACGAGTCTAACGACAAGGAAAACTCGGTCCTTTTCATTTTTAGAGAGTCTGAAAAGGTACGGAAAGTTAACTCCAAAATTCCTTTTTCGTCATCTAATCCCTTAAGTCCGAAAAAGTATAAAACAATACAGAAGGGATGAGTTTTCGATAACTTTAACGAGCCGAATAAAACAAGCACTCGACCTTTTTGTGCAATAATCCCTCAGGTCCAAAAAGATTAAAATCTAGAGGAGGGATAGCTCTTCCGGTCAATTTAACGAGCTGGAAGGCCAAAACTTGGCAAACTTTTCATATTTTACGAGTCAGATGAAAAGAGCTCAAAGAAGACTCGTCTTTTGAGGAACGAGTGATAAACAGGGATAGCAGCAGATTCCAGGTACAGGTTGGAATTTTCCAATCACGGCAGTGTTACAAGGATGGCTAGGTGAAATCACTCTTCGCAGCTGTTCCTCAAAATAGGTAAACAATCATATGGAGGTGAACGATTGGCCAAATGGAATGGAGGTGGCGGGTGCAAACACGACCAAGGCTTTTTATGGCTAATAAATTTACAGTCACAATGGTTATTTACCGGGACTGGGCTCATTTTTTAACGAGCTTGAATGCGCCAAAACACTGCTCAATGCTTATGTTTATTTTTTAACGAGCATGAATTCCACGTTAAAACTGCTCGGATCTAGCTTTTCTATTTTTTAACGAGCATAAATTCCGCGGTAAAACTGCTCGATTATACCAGTCATAAGATAAGAATGTCTCCTATGAGATAGCTATTTTTTATGGAGCTTTATCTCACGAAGCTATGCTCCTCATATCCTTTCTTTATGCAAGTTTGGAAACGGCTAATCCTACGAGTTTAAGGGTTAGACCTACAGGTTTAAAGGGAGGACCTAAAAATTTAAAAAATAAATAGTCGTCCCTTGCTTGCACTCCAAAAGGTTGCATGCCCCCAAGTGTAAGGTATAATTTCAAGGCTACCCCTACGTATCTGATAAAACATTTGTTTTAAAGGGTGAGGCTTGCCTTTTTCTGGTTACCCAAAGATTGTTTTGTTAACACCATCAAACGAAAACATCTCCTCGGCACTGTCTACCGAAGTAGACAATGGTGAATGACCCTGTTCCGTCAAACACATAACCTTGACAAAAGAATCCTGTTCTAGAACAACCCCTCTTCCATCCATGGACGGGGTACGGACTAGTCATATTCTCCGGCGGAAATTCTACCTTATACCCAAGGTTTCCTCTGCCCGAAGCAGACCAGGATGCATGCCCCTTGGGTTCCAGTCCCATCTTTCCAAATCACTCGCACTCATCAGGAAGGAGGACTGGGGGTGGAGACATTTCTTGGGTGAATAGACCATCGAGGGTTGGTATGTGACTATTTGCGATGCGTGATCCCGGAAATGAAAGTTGGTCTACGAGCTTGACCATTCTTCCTTCGTGTGGAAAACACATTACTCTAAAGAGTGAGGAGACTATAGCTCCCATGCAATATATATAGTCTCGTCCAAGGAGTAGGTTATAATCCAAGGGTCCTTGAACAACCATCACGTTCATTTGAATGGTCTTCCCTTTCAATGTAACAGGTACATTGGGGAGGATCCCTAATGGTCGACTGGTTCCTTTATCAAAACCCGAGAGATTTCTTATCTCAGGCAAAAGCTCCGGGGAACCCAGTGCTTTCCAAGCAATAGAGGAAAGGATACTCACAGATGCCCCTTCATCAATGATAGTTCCAGCCATTACCATTCTATAAATTTGGACTATGATTCTGAATGGTATACAGGCTGGTAACCGGGGTCTGCCTAGTTGGTTCCAATCAAAGGATACAACCAGGTTGCTTGGTGGTGGGACTGAATACACGGCCGGATACGATCCTGACGATGTTCCTTCCTGCGATAAAGGAATGGGTGCATTGCCCTGATGCTCATCAGAATCTGTGTTGATGAAAAGAATCTGGATGGTGTCCTCCTTATTCTCTTCAGTGAGGGTGTCATTTGAAGATGAATCTTCAATGACGATGTCATTTGAAGATGAAACCTCTGAAGGCGGAACCAGGTCAACTGCCGTATCAACCTTTAGACTTTTGTCTGGTCTAGATTCAGTAGGTTCGTTTTCAATGACTGACGCTTCAGCTGACCACTTGAGCGGGCCAGCTGTATTTTCAACCAACGAAGGACTTGGCAAGAGTTTTTTGTATCCAGGAGGAAGCATTACCGGTGAAACCGGACGATCTTCCAAAACTCTCTTCGCTTCGTCTAAGAAGGGACAACGGTGGATGGCGTGATCGCCTTCACACAGTCTGCAGGGGGATCTTGCTCCCCCTCTTTGTCTTGAACCTTCACTTTCGCTGGTTGACGGTAAGCAATCAACATGTCTATCAGAGGTTGATGCCCCCGAATTGTGCAAACGAGGGGACCAGTCCCTGAGTATCCGGGGAATACAGGGACAATCTCTATGGAAGTGGTCTCCTCTACATATGACACATGGCGATTTAGGCCCGGTCTGTGCTGTGTGTGGATTTTTGTCAGATGTCTTTTGCTTGCCCCCAGTCACCTTAGGCTCCTTCTTCTTCTTCTCTTTCTTCTTCTTCTCCTTCTTCTCCATGGGAGCTTGGCTTTTGCCGGCTCTACCTTGCGAAGATGAAGGATTAGAGGAAGAGTTATAGGAAGTAGAAGGCTGGTGGGCAGCTCTAGACTGATCTAACTGTTGACTCGACTGTTCAGGAACCATGGTGTTCTGAACTACATTGGTTGAGAATAACCAGATTGGTAGGCCAATTGTCAGTCCTGGAAGCGACAATGTGGCCATGTGGGGTGCACCAACTTCTCCCCAAGAGGAGAATGGACTAGGATTTCCATCCTGTGGAATTCCTTGGTTGGGGCGTTCCATGTTCTCAACCTACAGATCAACGCGGGAATAGGAGGTGATTATGTTCCGTTTAAAATAAATTTTATAACGACGCTTTAGACACAACTTGCTTTTTCACTTTTTAAGAGTCGAGAAAAAGCTAAAGATGACTCTAGTCTCCTTCGATGTTTTAACGAGCCTGAAGTGACAAATGCTCGGATGGACTTTTTCAGTTATAGAGTTTGAAAAAGGCCAAAAGAAACTGCTCTGGAGTTCTAGGCAGAGGGTATGCCAAACTTTTCGCAAAACCACAGAATACGTTTTATGGTACGAGTGGTCGATCTTCGTGAATGATGTGTTCACTGCATTGCGATCAGTAGGGCGGCCGACACGGTTTCCTATTGGATAAAGGCTTTGTTCCTATAGGGGTCTCCCAATATATACGCGACGGTACGTGGGAGCACAAGTCCGTATTGATACTTATCGCTTCACCGTGGAGGAATCACCCAACCACTCAACGCTAAGATATCACGTTTAACGACGCCGGAACACGTCTCTAGCTTAGACCTCTATGTGTTTGCGTTATGTTTCAATGCGTTGTTATGTAAATTCAATTTATTTTAAGGTTGATCTTGTTTAGCAGTTTGCCTTTATGGATCACCACGAGATGTATAGTAACACTCCTAAATGCAGTCTAAGATGATAAGCAAGCTTTTCAATCTTTCAACTTTGAAAATCTTAACTACCGAGGGAAAAGAAAGACAACATCTTTTCACACAGATCATAGAGCACACACTAATGCACTTTTTCCTAAATCAACATGCAAACTATCATAATGCACATGCACAATGCAAGTATTTCTTTTCTCTTTCTTAATGTTTGTGCGACACAAAAAGAAAGCTGTTGTATAACTTTGAATTCAATTTCAAGTGAAAGTAAACAAGCTTGTCCAAAATAAAAAGACACCTTAAGATTTACCTGTTTCGACACTAGAAATATATAAACTCAAACCATATGACGAAAGCAAAAGCTCAATCAGCTATGAACAGCAAACAAACTAACTCTTAAGATCAAAACGACACTTTATCACAGGTCTAGATCTAAGAGGTCACAGCAAGACTAGTTCACTTTCGTTATGGGAAACTGTAAATGATACAAGAAATACACAAAGAACAAACACAGTTCCTTTATACAACCGAGGCGGAATAGTGGCAAGGAAAGTTGGTTTCAGATAGGCACATTGACTGGTAACAGGCAGCAAAAACAAGAGTGAAAACAGGGCAAGAAACAGCAGGAAACCCCAGTAGCACAAGGCAAGACTGGTCCAGCGCAGGTGAGACACTGTCTGTTTGACCTTCAGCGCAGGTAGCCCCTTCGGGAACTGCGCTGAAATGCAGACAGCCTTCAAAGCAGTTGCACTGAAGCACGAAACTTTCGTTTCTCTTGGTTTCCGGGTCACAGATTGCTCAAAAATTCACAGTTTTTGGCCAAATCAGAAGCTATCAGTCAAGGACACACTAAGGGATGACAAGGAGGATGAAAATCTATCACTAAGAGCTTATTAGAGTCCTTGTGGATCAGATCTTCAAATCATAAACTTGCCCAGAAACTGAGCTAGAGTAGCTGCCCTCTACTTTGCATTTGAAAGATCCAAATGCAGTTCGATTCGGTACTCCCTTTGTTTATGAAATGAATAGCAAAAACACAAACAACCAACAAGATACGTTCCCCAGCGGAGTTGCCCATTTGTTGTTGGGAAAAGTATCCAATACGGAATGACCCTATCCCACTCTAAGGGTGATAGTACATCAGCAACAACCGAATGCAAAGCTATTCAAGATTACTTCTTTATGAGATGTAAGAGAGGGGAGAAATAGATCCACTAACCGTTGTCTTACGCTAATGTTTGATCCAATCTTCTCTCCTTGCTGCTTGCTCCCAGCTCCTTGCTCTTTCACTGGCCCAGCTACACAAAGATCCTGCAAAAGCACAAGAAAGGGAAACTACAAGAAGCATACATCCATAATTGATTCAAGGATTAGAATAAATCAAATATACAAGCATCAATACGCCACAGAGACACATGCATATAGAAGAACCTCAAATGCTTTATTAATGGAAGAAGTAAAGTTCTGAGAGTGTTACAACCATAAGAGGCCCAACCCAGCAACACCTCCCAGCAGAAAGAAATCTCCTCTTCACCTCCTTCAAAGCAATCACCCAATAGTTCTATACTCAAACCAACAGCACTTCCTTACATTCACAAGATTCCAGCCTCCCTAGACCTCATGAGAGAGCTCTATATATAGGAGATTTGGAGAAAGGATGAGTCAGCTTGAGTTTGGCATGAAGCTGACTAGTGTCCTCTCCCACTTCAGTTATACTTCAGTTCTTGAGTCCACTTGGAGTTTCTTGCTTCCACTTGGAGATCTAGATCCTCTTACTCATCACAAGGCGAATTCCCTGATCCAAGTGTCATTTTGGAAGCTTCCTGGGCATTTGACACCTTGCAGAATGACTGTGCCACTTGGCCAATCTCGCCCAGCGCAGGTACAGAGTGGAGCAGTTGACATTCAGCGCAGATGCTCAGTGGAGCAGCTGACATGATCCAGAATTAGCTTGTTTTTGAGTGTTTTCAGGTGGAGAACTGATTTTCAGTGCTGCGGTTTGCTGACCTTGTTCCTCTAGGGGTAGGAACAACATGTTTAGGGACTTTGGATCCCTCATATTATTGACATTTCATGCTTCATGCTGTAAGGCACAAAAATGTCTATAACACCTAGCATTAATTAAGTTCCCTTATGGTTTTGATGTTGACATGTCATACCAGCTAAGGGAAAGAAACCCTGAAACACTTGAACAAATTCAGAGAAATGATGTTAGTGTAGAGGCCAACCTATTAGCTAAGAAAGCACGAATGAGAAATGAAAAGAAAGTTGTATCTAAAGAGGAAGCTTCCACTTCATATGGAAAAGTAGATGTTTTAGATAAGAGTTTAGAAATAATTATGGATAGGTTAGAAAACATGGAGAGGAAAAATCAATGGGAGAATCAACAACAACATCCCCCAATAAGAAACCCAAATTTTATGAAAAACCCTAATGCTGGAAAGAATGCTACACCAGACCAACAAAGTAGGCCCCCCTTCCAAGAGAACTATGTTGAGGATTCACATAAGTAAGAAGCAGAGGATGATACCCAAATTAGCTTATTGGAAAGCAAAGAGGAAGACATTTTTTTTCTTACTCAAGAAGAACAAGAGTTAAATATGTTGCAACAGTTGCAGTTAGAATCTGGTGAATCCTTTGATTTTAAATAGGGATATGAGTCAGATATATATGAGGTACATAAACAATATAGCTTGAGAAGTAAGAAGAATAATGAGACTCCCATTAAAAGATCCATCCAAACCCATACTAAGATAATAAAAGAAGCTCCAGTTAACAAAGTGTTGCAAATCCTGCCTAGGGGAACACTAGAGACTTCAACCCCTAGGATTGTAGATATAACCTCCACTGAAACCCAAATAGAAACAATAACTGAAAATAATCAAAATAAGAGAAATCAAGGTAAAATAGTAGAAACACAGACTGAAATTCCTATACTAAGAAACAGAATAAGGACACACAAACTTCACATATTAAGGAAGATCTAAATCAAACAAACAAACCCTAGCTCCCTTTCAACATCAAAAATGAAATTGAAAAGTTAAAGATATCAGTTCCTTTGACCGAACTAGTAAAGAGTGAATCTTATAGGTCACAGATAACTAAGACTTTGAACATAGGAGAGGGAGAGGACTCTGTTAATTTGAATGATAACCAACTTGAATTATTGTTTGGTCCTGAGGCCAATGCTATTCATCAGAAAGGGGGAATTCCTCATTTTTACATCAGCCTTGTTGTGGACGTAAATCCCCTCTGCAGAAAGAGGCGATCCCTACTAGTCCAAATAGAGTCTAGCAACAATCAAACAATGCTAACACGCAGGTTCCTAATTGCAAATTAAAGACCAATGATGAAGGCCTACCTAGATTCCAATGCTAGTACTTGTAGAAGAGTTGATTCTCTCGTTCCTTTGCCCCGACTAGTCACAATCCTCACGATCCTCGTGCACGAACACCTGCACATGCAAAGAACGATAAAAACACAAGCATAAAATCCAATAGATGCAACTATATATCAGTCAGAAAGGATATAACTCAAACACCATCATAAAGACAATAAGAGTGGAACCATAATGATAGTCATCTATTATTGATAAACAAAGAAGAATACAACCATAGTTCTGATGTCAAATCCTTCTCAAGAGGGTCCAACCAGCAAGTCCCTCAAGCATTCACCCTTGAAGGTAGATCTCCCAAGACAAAACCCTCTCTCACACAAGTTTACACAAGATCAAAACACTTCACAACCTTCCTTAAGCTCCCTAACAATCCCGCACTTGTCACACCAGCTACCTATCAAGCTCACACACTATCAGCAACACTCCAAACACTATGAATTCCAAACTAGCAGCTCATGGCAATGGTGGACGCTTAAATAGGAGAAGGAGTCTCCATGAATGGTGGGAGGATGAGCTTATCTCCAAGGAAGGTGGCTCAAATGACGAAATAGACATGCCAGAGACGGGAGGGTGACATTTACAAGGCCAACAACCAGGTCTGGAGTCATCTGGAAGGCCGGCTGTTAGAACAAACTCGCCCAGACTGGATCATCGCGGGTGAATAACTGCACTGGAGCACTGACATCGCTGCTGAATAACGAAGAAAGTCATGTCAGCGCGATCAAATATAAGCAAAAAAGGCGCTGTCTCATGAAATTCGACCAGCACGGGAAACACGTGTACTTCCACGCTGGCAGCGCATTCGGTCTGTTTTGGAGCACTCATCAGCGCGTTTATTTTTACAACAGTCGCGATGATAGAAGAACTTTGGCAAAGTGGGTCATTTGGCAACATTAGAGAGCATGAGCATGGATGATTTGGACTCATGACACAGTAGGAAGACTGGTAGGAAGACAGTGACAAATTACTGTGTAACAGATGCCCCCTAAAGCATGAAGCCCGAGAGAGTGGGAGGGGTGAAATGCTTTATGAAACTGACTAAACTGGAACACCACCAGGAAGAACCTGCATGCAAGTACAACTGATATCTCTGATAATCAATTACATATAGTCTAGGCATGGGCGCAGCCACCCAGCAAATGAGACCATGATGATAGTAAAGGTATGGTCGCAGCCATCCATGAAGACTCAAGTATGGGCGCAATCATCCATCAATGAGTCATGTAATGATCATAATAATCCACAAAATCGCAACCTGGATCTCAATAGACAAAATCCAGGGTCTTGCGCTCCATCTCGACCCGAACAAGCTACAAGTTCAAGCATGTGAATATAGGAGTTGAAGTCGAACATGCAAGAACATTGTCTGATTACCAGTCAATGATGAAAATTGTTAACAGACGCGAGAGGTACCACCAATAATGACAATGGTCCTCAAGGTACTATAGGTACAATCTACGGCGTGTGAATCAATGAGCTGGCGTCGAACACCCGCAGAATCATTCGATCGGAGGCCAATGATGAAAACCTCACGTTGAACACGAAGAACTTGCCATTGAGGCATGCAGGCTCCAAGGCACCTGAAGGGAGTCTCTAGGTCAACTTCCTGGATAATGAGCTGAAGTCGACAGGAAGTGACCTTGATCGAAGGTGGGCCATAATGTTTCCCACATCATCGACATGAGACAGAGAAGGATAAGATATTTTGCGTGAGGTATCAGAGGGAGGTTGAGTATTCTTGCAGAGGTCAACTTCTCTTGAACATATCGGCAGCACAACAGTGGACTTGGTAGTTTTTGACTTTAAATGATCAGGGTTCATGGTGACAAGGCAATGAGCAGATGAGAGGTCAAACAGGGTAACCCAAACCCACAGAGGCCAGTTTAAAAACAAGATGAGAGGTTCCCACCCGGACACAAATGCGGACGAGTGCCATGTTCAAGAGCGACATACTGCCGACACGACAATGATTGTGGTTCCATTTCCCCACCATTGCTGGCGAGTACCTCGATTATTTTTTGATGACAAGCTTGACGGGGATAACATATGCTTGGAAGGCATCATTTCGACAGAATCCGATGTCATTAAGTTTTAACGAGTCTGACAAAGGAAGAACTCGGCGTCTTTCCCTGTTTAGAGAGTCTGAAAAGACAGCAGAAAAGCGAACTCCAGGGGGGTCCTTTTTTGTAAAGTTGTGTCTCTCAAGCCCGAAAAAGTATAAAATGATGCTCGAAAGAATTGCTCGACCAGTATGATTGAGGAGTACTTTTCGTAAGTAGTGACTTCGACCCGAAAAAGTAGAAAAGCGGTCAGAAGCACATCGTTTTGTAGCCAATAATGAGTTCGAAACGACAAAAACCCAGCGATCTTTTTAAGTTTAAACGGTCGAAAAAAGAGCTTAAAGACGACCGCCTCTCGCTTCTTTTAACGAGTCGAGAGGGAGACTCGGCTATCTTTTCTTATTTCACGTCGAAAAAGAGCTTAAAGACGACGTTTTGGGACCAAGTGTGTATAGAACTATCGTAATTCCACTAGCATGAGAATCTGCACAAGGAACACTGCACGCGTAAACCTGTTCGAAATAATATAGACAACATGCATAAAAACATAGTAAAACTATATCGGAACCAAGCATATGGTAAAAACCATCATAAAAAACCCATATTTATGAAAAATAATATTTAATTTTCAAAATTTACCATAAATAGGGGGGTAAACAAAATTTTTACCATTGTTACCATTTGGAGCTTTGGAGAACGACTTGGAGCTGTGAGGTTGACGAGCGAAATTCCACCTCATACATGCATCATCCTTCCTGAAGTCAGTTCTAGGTAGGTTCATCTTGCCTTATACTCCATTTTGAAGTTCTTTTGCTGCATTTTAATTGTGGGAAATGGTTTTTTGGGCGGATTTTTTGAAACGTATTCCGCTCTCGGTCAGCGCGGATTTCCCTATCGGGTCTGCGCTGATCGAAAAAACTTCCATAGGCCACTCCTGGATCAACGCGGAAGAGTGATGTACTTCCGCGCTGACCAGGAAAAAATATCAAAGGCGCCCATTATCAGTGCAACTATTTTAAAAACAATCACGCTGACGCTGCGTAACAAGTTTTTTAATAAAATTAATGTGTGAAACTTTATGAGCAGGGCCCTAATGAAATTTTTTGATCATGCAGGGTATAATGGCGTTCGTTTGGTAGGAACACGCTCATGATAACGAGGACATAGCGGCATTTGCCGATGCTGGGTGCCGAAATGCATTGCGGGGGTGCGGGTTGCTTAAATTCTTCTTAACTCCGCGCCTGCGAGCACAACCTGACCTTCTAGAACTCTTGATCAGAGCCTAGAATCCCACTGATGGGAAGTTTGTTATCCGAGGCCGAGACATCGAGTTTGACTACACAGACATCTATTTTTTGACCGGGTTATCACGTTGAGGTGAGATGCCTATTCTGGAGGGGCAGCGACCCGGTGGTGATACTCTAGACATGCTGATGGCTCAGGTGTGCCCACAGGCACGCAAGTCACGGAGCAGGAAGATAGCAATTCCTACGGTGGGGGACATCATCCTTCGAACTATGCTCTTCATGGTGACTCGGGCAGCGGGCTCCCAGGCCCAACACGAGGCCTCGAAGACCCATCTTTGACTGGCTCTCGAATGCTTGAATCCTACCATATTCAACTGGGCAGCGGCAGTAGCGGCAAATATGAAGAGACAACTGACCAACTGCCGTCGTGGTGAGTCGAAGAAGTTCGGCTACGGATTGATCTTACTCCCACTCATGCTGGAGCGGGTGCCAACATTGCAACTGCAGGATATGGTCGTGGACCCACCTAGAGGCCCTCGTCACGCTATGGGGCCATGTCATGCCACGAGGAGATGGCGGTCGACCAGTGGCATGGGGTGTATACTTCCGAGAGTGGTTGGAGCGATAGACTATTTTTGTGGAGGACTAGACGTATTCCGGCCTAGACTTCCGTGGAGACCCAGACATGCCGCTGCCTGCTGGAGAGCAGTGGGATGACGGTGGTAAGACACTTGATATCATTTTTTTATTTTTTATTTTTGTGATGTTTTTGATTTTTTCATGTACATGTCCTAATGACGAATGCTATGGTATGCAAGTGTAGGACTGGCGAGACCCCTTGGCCTGGCCCCAGAGGCGCAGAGGGATGCGCAGGGCATTGAAGCTCTAGCCCTAGCTCCCTCAGGAGATGATGCGATGGAGACCGTGATACGGAACCTCGAGGGCATGCTGTCAGGGATTCCAGATTACCAGGGGATAGAGGAGGTCCCCATAGCGTCTCAGATCCATATAGTGGGAGTAGAACCTAGGATGCACCGCCTTTTGAGGCGGGTGGCACGAGCGGCTGTGGATTATAGGGAGCACAACCCACCACAGTAGATATCTAGGTCTTTATTTCCTACTGGTGATTTTTTGAGAGACATGTGTCTCAGATGTACAGAGAACACAGGCCCTATCTAGACATGTACACTTATTTTTGAGCGCCTTGGTGCGCCACACGATATATATATATATATATATATATATATATATATATATACATATTCCTATGGTTTATTATTCTGCTTTTATGTGCTTGCTTGTATGATGTTTCAATTATATGTTACGCAAATGTCTATCTAATACATGATTAGCCAATGCATCAGATAACGTGTTTAATCATCGTGGAATATGCTGATATGTAATGAAATCAAAATTCCTCTCTAACAATTTAACACGTAAATACAACCTTAAAATGTGACGGTCTCTGACGGAATATCACCCATTGAGCTGATGGACGACAAGTTGAGAGTCCAGGTTAACAACCAATGTACGAATATTGAGATTAATTGCCTCGGCCAATAATTCAATCACAGCACTATATTCAGCAACATTGTTTGTAGTACAGCCTAAACACACACCTTGAAGATCTATCAACTCACCGTGAGGATCGTAGATCACCCACGCTACAGAAGACAAATTGCAAGTGCTGCGGCAGGCATTGTCAGCGAAACCAACATAAGGTGCACCAGACATCTGCACAAGACACAATAAGTGGCAATCACGCCTTCACACCAAGCCAAAAACATGAAAACACACACACACAACACACTTGCTAAAACACACGCATGTACAAACCGAAGTTCATGGAATCATGCATAGTACTTTTTCAAGTATAGCCTGTTACGGGGCTTATCGAGAGGATTACCTTCGTATTCAACTAGCTCATATGCCCCCTTCTGCAAAACTCTCTTTACAATATAAGGGCCTAGCCACATGGGCTCGAGTTTTCCTGCCCCCAGCTTGTCATTTGCTTGGTCGTATAGCAGGACTAAATCTCCCTCAACAAAGGAACGAGGATGGATGGTATGGTCAAAGTGATTTTTAACTCTCTTCTTCTGTGCTTCGATACCTAGAGAGGCTAAGCGACGGGTCTTGTCCAGCCGTTCTAGGTAAAGAAGACGTTCCTCTACCGGAGTAGTGTTGGGAAGCAACTCGACGGCTAATTTCAATGAAGGGATTTCGCATTAGATAGGAAGGGTAGCCTCCAGTCCGTAAACTAGTTGAAATGGAGTGAAACCGGTGGCATCCTTCATAGAGGTTCGGTAGGCCCACAAGGCGGGAAACAACATCAAATGCCAATTAGACTTATGCATGCCAACGGTACGTTGAAGCATCGTAACCAAAATCTTGTTAACGGCTTCAACCTGGCCATTGGATTGAGGATAGTATGGGGTCGAACTATCATGTCGTAAGCCTAGTTGGGTTGTCAGTTCGGTCATCATGTGATTACGGAAATGCTTCCCGTGATCCGTGACGATGGCTTGAGGAACTTCGAACCGTGTAATAACAGGACTGAACAAAAACTGCGCCGCTGTGTGACCGTCTTCAGTTAATGTGGGCATCGCCTCAGCCCATTTTGTAAAGTAATTGACGGCAACGATAATAAACCCATGCCCCCCAGCCGAGCAAGGGTTACAGGTCGTATAATCAATGCCCCATTTTGCAAAAGGGCCAACAGAGACAACAGGGTGCAGCGGAGCTAGTGGCGCACGCATCTTCCGCTGGTATATTTGGCACGCATGACACGAACGGATGGCAAGAATGAAATCCTTAAAAATGGAGGGCCAGAAATAACCGGTGCGGAGGATTTTTTGAGCTGTGGCATATCCGGACATGTGACCACCACAAGCGCCAGAGTGGCAGTCATTCAGGACTCGCTCAACTTCCTCGAGAGTTAGACATCAGCGGAGGACGGAGTCAACACCGAGACGGTACAGGGTGTCCCCGATAATACGGTAGGGTTGAGACTGATGACAAATCCATCACCGAGCATCCTTGGATACAGCGGGACGGAAAGAGGACGTCTGTAAATATACAATAATATCTTCGTACCAGGGATCGAGGGTGCTGATCAAAAAAAGAGTTTCGTCCGGGATATGGTCCTCTGAGGGAGAGGGTGCGGAATGAGATGGCAAAGAGCAAAGTAACTCAACAAAGACCAGGGACTTCTTAGACTTGGCAGCAGTGACTTCCAAGTCAAACTCTTGGAGGATGACGATCCACTTTGAGTATTTGTCCCCCAGCAACTGACGTGACAAAATGTACGTCATCGGCTTGCAATCAGAAATCACGGTTGTGGTATGCAACAAGATATAATGCTGGAAACATTGGATGGCACAAACGGCAGCCAATGCCAACTTCTCGACGTAAGCGTATCGAGTTTTCATGTCTAAAAGGTTGTGGCTGAGGTAATATATGACATGCTCAGTGTCATCATCATCGTCTTGCACGAGAACCATGCCGATAGTGGTATCGACGGCGGCCAAATATAGAGTATAATCACGATGGTAGTTCGGAGGTCGCAATAATGGAGCGGAGACAAGGAGACCCTTGAGACGCTCAAAAGACTCTTGAGCAATAACATCCCAATGAAAAGGGGTATCTCACTTCAATAACTGTGTAAAGCCTTTAGCCACTTCGGCATAGTTCGGAACGAATCGTCTTAGGAAATTTGCTTTGCCCTGCAAGCTCTGCAACTGCTGCAAAGAAGTAGGGGGAGGAAGATTCAGAATAGCTTCGACTTTAAGGGGATCCAGACAGATGCCCTCTCGGGAGACGATAAACCCGAGTAGTCTGCCTGATTCAACGCAGAAGACACATTTATGAGGATTAAGCCTGATGCGGTAGTGTCGACAACGGAGAAAGATTTCACGAAGATGGGAAGGGTGGTCCTGGCATTTGACTGAATGAGCTGGTAGATCATCCAGGTATGGTTGTACAATGTGACGGATGTCATGAAAAGCATAGGACATTGCACGTTGGAAGGTAGCACCGGCATTCTTCAAACCGAAAGGGAGCTTTTTGTAAGCAAAAGTGCCCCAAGGACAGATAAAAGCAGTCTTATGCTGATTAGCGGGCGCAATATTGATCTGGTTATACCCAGAAAAACCGTCCATAAATGAATAGATTTCGCTCCCTGCACACTCATCAATGAGCTGATCGATGAAGGGTGTGGGGAAGTTATCCTTAGGACAGGCCCGGTTGATGTCACGGTAATCAACACAGACTTGAATGGTACCCTACTTTTTGTTCACAGGGACAATATTAGAAACCCAATCCGTTGTTGGCATTATGTTTCTGGTATGGCTATATGTTACAGATGTTGTACTTGATGGCAACTCCCATGGCAAGGCTCTCAATTTGTTGAAAATTAAGAAGTACGCAGGAAATCAGTTCAGAAGGTGCGTACCCGCAGGTACACCATGCAGGGACCGCGTCTAGATATGCAGGCCAGCCGTTCAGAAGGTGCGTACCCCCAGTGCACACATTTCAACGCAAAGAAATTCACATGTGGGGTTTTCTTATGTGTTACTCTTGGTATTTAGCCGACGGTATTGGGTTATTATGATGTCGGCTCGTGGTATTGCTCCATGATTTTAGGAGGAGCTTGCCTATATAAAGCAAAGGAGATCACTTGGCTAAGTATCTTTTGCAATTGAATATCTTTAGATCTGAAATATTGGGTTATGGTCTTAAAAGCTTGATCTATATGAAAGGGAAGTTGAAGGCGAATCTGTGAAGGGTGATCTCTTGAGCGCATGATCAGATCTGAGCAACTGTGCCACTCTGGTGGACTGCCTATTCGGCCCTAATCCGAAGGACGCATGTGTTTAACAGAAGAGCTGCGTGGGTACGCAGTACAGAAGCAGGAGATCTGCGTGGGTACGCAGTACAGAAGCAGGAGATCTGCGTGGGTACGCAGTGCAGAAACAGTAGATCTGCGTGGGGACGCAGAGCAGAAACAGGAGACCTGCATCGGTACGCAGAGAAGAAGAAGGAGAACTGCGTGGGTACACAGAGCGACTAAGGTTCAGGTGCGTCCGCATAGTAAAAGTACGCGGCGCGATAGTATTTTTGGGTGCGTGCCTGCAGTAACAGTACGCGGCGCGATAATGTATCTGGGTGCGTCCCTGCAGTAATAGTACGCAGTGCGGTTGAAGGAACAGTGCGTGGGCACGCAGTGCGGCAGAAGGATCTCTGCGGGTATACGCAGGGAAGCAGAAGGTGAACTGCGTAGCGACGCAGGCCACAGAAGGGAAAACTGCGTATCTGTTCTGTTGATTGAATTTTTCTGTTGATAAGGTGTTCTGGGTTAGTTCTGTTATTGTTGATCTGATAACTGTAGTGGATTGTAACTTTTATGTACTTGATGATCATTTGATGCTTTATGAGAAGAAGTAGGGGGTTGTAGCTCCCTTCCAGAAGAGACTGGAAAACGAGAGAGAGAGAGAGTTGTAGCTCTCTGCAGGTTGCAGCCTGCGTACTGGTAAAGGACTGCACCAGTACAAAACCATTGTAAAAGAATTTTCTAATTTGAAAGAAGATAGAGACATATTGCAGCAGGTGGTTTTCACCCACATTGGGTTTCCACCTTACATCTTGTGTTCTTTGGTGTGACTATCTGTTTTTCTTTGTTCATGCTCATTATTTTATGGTACTGACATGCCAAAATAATTCAAAGAACAAATAAGGAAGATTTATTAAAAGAATTAGATAATACTGATTCACCCCCCCTCTCAGTATTATTTTCAACATCCGTAAGTGGAATGGGGTAAATGAAACCAGCCTTGAGAAGCTTTTCAACTTCCGCTTTAATAGCTGCAGCCTTTCGGGGGTGCACGAGGCGTAGACGTTGACGAACAGGCTTAGCACCCGGATACGTAGGTATCTCATGCACCACCATGCTAGGGTCATTGCCGGGAATTTCTTCGTAGGACCAAGCGAAGACATCACGAAATTTGCGAAAAAGATCGGTGTAGAGCTGAATTTCCTCTGGAGTACAAGTGACTCCAATGTGAATATGCTCGACAATCCCTGGTTTCACAGAGATGTCGATGGGTTGGGTCTGCGTAATGTTTCCCATATTGCCTTCAGAGGACACTTGATAAACTTGAATAGGTGTTTGAAGGGGTTGAAATGGGAGACAAGAAGCAAACCGTTCGAGACAGGTGATCATTTCCTGATGGGCAGGGAGAAACAAGGAACGGTGGTGATGATCAGACCAAGGAGGTTCCTCGAGAGACATGGTCTCGATAATGGCTTCATCGGAAGGAAAGATTTCCTTTAACGGATCCGAAGTAGCGTCATCTCCAAGCCAAGGGGAATGAACATACGAGTTGGGAACGCTGCTCAGAGGAGCAAGTTCGGGAGGGGGAGCCGATACAGCAACTATTTCAACGTAGTTGATCTCGGCAGGACTCAACGGCATCATATCGCCCCAAGATTCTATCTGATTAGCGGGAGGGAGGACCCACGGATCAGAGCGCATGGAAATCATATTGGTAGGAGTGAGATTAGGAGGTGGGAGGGAAAAGACACCCATCAGGGCAGGATCTTTAAAGAGTCTGGCTCCCACACTCTCACATGATTTGGAGGTATGCTCCACGAAAGGCACGTTGCCTTCGGAAGAGGAGGCGAAGAAGGAGAGTTGGTCCACGATGAAAATCTTCCCCTGATGAGGGAAACGAATGACACGAAAAAGAGAGGAAGCCACGGCTTGCATGGCATATGTCCAGCTACGTCCGAGGAGGAGGTTGTAGGTAAGATTATCATCGACAACTTCGACCTCCACTTAGACCGTCTTCCCTTCCAAAGAGATGGGCAATCGTTGGAGGATACCATAAGGACGAGACTCTCTTCTGTCAAAGGCTTCCAATGTTGTAGGAGACTGGCTCAGCGTCATAGAACCAATAGCTTTCCAACAAGCAACAAACATGATGCAAGTCGAAGCACCTTCATTAATGATTGTACGATGAATCGTTTTAGTGTTGATAATGACCAGTATGAGGAAAGCGATTTGGTGAGGCAGTCTCGGCGTATGGCCTTCGAGGTCAAAAGAAATCAGATCCGAGTCAACCAAGTCTATGCCACTGATGGCCGATAGTAAGGACTTCCTCTGGGAGGGGCAGCTTTGGAGCACTACTAAGGCGGACATAGCAGATGGAGCCTGAGCTAAGTCCTCAACGATGTTGTAGTGCTGGGCAGCACAAACATTAGGGTTGTAAGAAGACTTCCGGAGTACACCTTTTGGAGGGGGTCGGATGGGCGTCTCAGTGCTACGTTTCTCGATGTGGAGTGGACCAGAACTGGACTGAGGAGCGTTGGAGGGGACCTCAGGCTCTTTCCCGGCATGAGACGGATATTATTTTTCCCGAGTAGTGACGTGGACGAGAATCGTCCCAGCCATAAATACTTGAGAGCGAAATGAATAAGAGGGTTGTGATGGATCTGCCACCATTTGAGTTTGCTAAGAGGGGAAAGGTTCTTTAAGCACAGCAGGAGTCCCGGGAGTACCTTTCAACAATCGACTAACTTCGGACCGCCTGGGGCAGTCTTTAGTATAGTGATCCTCGTCACAGATAAGACAAGGATACTTAGGTTTACATTTGGCTCCTTCCTCGGGTGGAGGTTTAGGGGAGTCCTATCTGGGCTGCTCAGATTTATTATTAGCTTTCCCCTTCTTCTTTCCTTTCGAGGATTTATCCGCTGTGGTGGACTGGACGGCGTTAACCTCGGAAGTGTTTCCAGAATTAGATGGACCCTGAGAAGTGTTTTTGTTAGGAGCATTCGATTTTTGCTTCCCAGGGTTCACGGATGATTTCTTCAAAGATGAATTTACAGAGCCAATAACATCGTCAACAGAAGACTTTAGCGAATCTTTGGATGTTCCGGTTCTCGGGGCATCTGGAAAATAATCATATAAGGTACCTGACTGAGAATAAACTAAGTCGAGGTACTGAGCACGTGCGATAGCTTGCTCTTCAGTCACACAAGCTCCCATAGCAATGTCTCGCGCGATTGCAGGGACAAAGGAGGCTGTAAACC
The DNA here is from genome assembly GCA_031772625.1 of Pinus tabuliformis. Lineage (NCBI taxonomy): Eukaryota > Viridiplantae > Streptophyta > Pinopsida > Pinales > Pinaceae > Pinus > Pinus tabuliformis. Next base: position 10,565,719 of record CM062812.1, read on the forward strand.
AATCGGTTAGGAGCTGATCAGGAATCCAGAACTTGATCAAACGATGACGTCGTCTCCATTCATGTATATGATCAGATATATGCGTGGTCGTGTCCTGTTTAAGAGACTGTTGTGGCCAGCAACAACCCCCCCCCCCTTTTCGTTCAATCTAGTATCAGCCACAATGCCAGAACGAATGGGGACCCTTAGTTAATTTTTGGAAAAGCAAAGATTTCATTCTAAAGTAAAAACATGCACTTAGGAAAGGTTTCCTGAGTGACTTAAGCCTAAACCAGTGTTCATGGAAGCAAATCTTTAAGGTTGCATTACAAAAGAATGAGAAACACCTTCATTTCCCTTCTAAAGACCAATATGCGTACCGCCTCAGTATTAATAACAACATCGCATCGCAACATGCTAGTACCCATAGAGAAAAGCTTACAAACCTGCCGATTTGCGATATTGCGATCGCATATCGCAGAAATGAGGCAGGCGAAGATTAACAAGCATTGAGTTATTGCGATCTGCGATATGGCGATCTGCGATATTGCGATCACTACTGTTTGCGATTGCGCGACATGCAAGGGTACGTTGGCAGATCATAAAAGCACCTTAGTACGACTCCTTCGGGCGCGCCACCCAAAGAAAATCCACTTACTATAACCTGACTTGGAAATTATGCGCTTTTAATGATAGTAATAAATCGGTTGTCAGTTATTAAGTGGAATAAAGACGCGTGCCTTAATGCGGATTTGCTTCACGTAAGGTGGCGTATCTGATTTATCTCTTGCATTTAAAACTCTCCCATCACCTTTCTGATCAATCTTTCCATTTCACTCATAACCTGCAGGAGCAAAGTGCGAAGGCAAAATCAAACAGAAACGCTAAGCGAGATGGGGAAGAAGAACAAAGCTCAGAGCTCAGAGACAAGAGAAAAGACCAAGGAGATGGCACCCCTCTACACAGATACTGCATGCAATAAAGATGCAGGCATCTCAACATGGGAAGGCATGTATAGGCTGTTAGAAGAAGAGAACCCTAGAATAATTAAAGTAACTGTTGTTGTCGCAGGTGCATCACGTCCTTCAGAGGCATCCCTGGAAGACCTAGCGTGCTCTTTCCTCCACAGAATAGCAGCAAGGCCGAAGATCCTACTGTATACAGACATGATCAAGTGGATTTTAGATGATGCGGAATTGCATCATAGACAGTTCAAAGTTCAGGGGCATGGGCTCGTGGGATCGTTTGCTGCCTCAGACCTGAAGCTCATGTATCATCTTCCTGAACCACAAGCGACCTATAATGCAGAGTTTGTTAGGAAGTTTGCAGTGGAGAATCCGGACCTATCAGACACTACTAGAAGAGATGAGCCGTTGAAAAAAGATAAGAACAGTATGTATAGCACTGGTTCCCTCACCTCACCATATTGTTTTGCTGCAGCCATGCTCTGTAGGCTTTTTGGTAAGCCCGATATCAATAAGTTCTCATCTGAATGGTTACCGTTAATTGATGCCGCGACTAGTTCTGAGATAGTGGATTGGGCCAAAATCCTTTCTGACACTCTATACACGGCGGTTCTCCACTACCGTTCTAAGAGATCCTTCTCCCAAAGGGTCTATCCTCCGTTTTATCTGTCTGCCTATATAATGGACTCTGTCTGTCTTGTATCGAAATTCCCTACTATGGCTTGGCAATGGACTACCCAAGACCCATTGCCCATTCATGTCTATCATAAAGTCTTGTGGGATTCCCAGTTCGCCCCTCATTTTTACCAGATTTGCCATGGGCTCATATTGCCCATACATAGAATAATATATGATAAGGACCCCCCTAGGTGCTCTCCCGAGGCCCAAATTGACATCCTCCCCATTGCGAGATGGTTTGGGGAAGAATGGTTTACCTATATTCGAGTTTTTGGAAGCACTGTACCTCCACATGTCCTACCTTTGTATGTTCCTGATAAATTGTTGGCCCGAGAAATTGCTTATCAAATTTGTTCTGAAGGCGGCTTAACAAAGGAACTAAAAGACAAAAAGAAGGCCATTTGGCCTCCATTTCCCGTCACTTGTGGGGTCTTCTCTTTGTTCGATGTGGGACACGCTTTTGATGAAGTGGAGAATGTGACGTGTCTCCAACTATTTAAGTTCTCATCGAGACCATTCGACCCACATAAAGTGGCCCAGGAATTTACAACCAATCTCAAGACAAGGGTATTCTTTGGGAAGAAAGATCTGTTTGATGATCTCTTCCTGAACAAGGACTCGCTCAAGGAAGTTTTGCAAGAAGCTCAGTCAAGATTGTCTCCAGACGACCTTCGAAAATTCACATTGTTCAGAGAAAGAAGACTGGATAGTATTCCACTGGAAGGACTGCGAGTAGCTACTAGAGAACCGACTCTTAGCATCAGCCTTAGCGGAAACTCCAGCGCTTCCAGATCTAAGTCCAGCGCCGCAAAAGAAATATCTAAACATCCTGAAGAGTCTGTGCATAACAAAGAGCTGAACGAAGAAACAATCAAAGACACAGCTCAATCAAGTGCGATGGCTCAGCAGCAAGTTATCGCCTCGCCACCAAGAGAGGTTCCCCCTCCTGTCGTTGAAACACCTCTTGTCACAGTAGAGTTGGATAAAGAATGGGACACCTTCAATGAATTAATTAATCTTGAAGGTCAAACCCCAAAGACACCTGTGAGCAATACACAGGTGGTGCAAGAGGTCGTCTCAACCATAGTCAGTAGTGCCGTAGAAACGGAGCATCTCCCTATCGCTCCATCCTCAGAACTTCTACTCAGCGTAGAAGAAATTCCCCCACTGGACGTATTCTACAGCCCCCAGCACAAAGCAGTTGTAAGAAGACAAAGAAAGAAGAGGAAACTTGAGAATGCATTATCTCAAGATGCTGAACATCTAGATGTCTTATGGAAAGACCCGAACAGTAATCCAACCGAGAATCTTACGAAATTGTCTCAGATTGCAGGAGCATATGCTTCTGCAACTATCGACAAGGCCTCTGAAGTTCAGCAACTTCTAAAAGAACATGAAAATCAAATACAACTGCTACAACAACAGTTGCAGCAAGCCAATGCGAACACTGAAGCCTCCAGACAGCTTGAAAAGCTACAAGAAGACTTTCGCCAGATGCAGGTGAGCTATCAAACAAGTCTTGAAGAAAAAGAAAAGCAGCTGCAGACGGTGCAAGAAATGCATAAAGATGAACCTAAGCTGTCAGAGTTCATTTCAGAGTCCATCGGCTTGAACGACCAACTGTCACAGCAACAGGAAGATATGGTACGTAGAATATCACAATGGAGGCATTTTTGTGAAATAAGCGACAAGATCACCAGCCAGGTGGTGGAATTGCGGAACGACTATGACCAGGCCAACAAAAGAGTAATAGAATATCTAACTTGGCAAAATGACGAGGAGGGGAAAAGAGCAGGAGCACCCAAGATTAATGAAAATCATAAGGAACTGCTCTTTAACAAATGGAACGAACAAATGACACAGGCGGAGCAAGCAGCAGAGATAGCGGCGACACAAGCGAGCATCCTTATCGACTGTGTAAATGAAAATTTACATAGGGCTAATTTGATTTCAGAAACCACCCCGGGGTACCTACCGAGCACGTTGCAACTGGAGGCAGAATGGAGACAGAGGACGCAGGCAAACGGGAAAACAATCCAGGCATTGGCTAGACTAAATTGGGAAAGTTATTGGACTTACTTAGTTAAGCCACACAGCCAATGCATGACAGTAAGATGCATCATGAACGCAGCCGAGAAAGTAGCGCCAGCTCTTATGGATGCTGTTTTCGCAGCCCAGCTAAGCACAGAAATCAGCCAGCCTGCTCTTCTCAAACCTATGCTTGACAGCTGCAACTTCAGAGACCAAATTAAGAAGTAATTTCATTTAGAATGTTGATTTTTTGCTTTTAACTAAATTAGAAAAAGGGCGGTCATTTGAGAACCGTATCCTCAATTTTGTAAACATACTATTATTAAGATTAGGTAGTAGTATTTCAACCCTTCTCATTGCATTGGAGAAGGGTCCAGAAATTTGTCAAAAACTTGTCCTCAGAACATGCACTTCTGCACCTCAGAGGAGGGTTTGATGAATGGAAGGATCGGATTTATTTATATTTACATTTTAATGTCTGCTACTGATGTTGCATTTCTGTACTCTTAGTGGGCGTTCGAAGTAAGTAGGAGTAGATCATTATTGCTTGAAGTTTGTGAGTAGAAATTAGTCATAAATGGTACTTTTATCTCTTGACGAATTTCTATTGATTTGCTTAAAGTGATATGCAGCTGATGTTATTTGTATGTTAATGTATAGATTTGTGGTTACCATTTGGCACTTTTGTACGGTGGAATCATCTGTTTATATTTGACATATGAATGATTTATCATGTGATATGAAGTCCACAACTGTCCTGTTTAACTTCTTATGCAGAATGGTTTATCTTAAATGGTTTATATTCTTATAGTAGCTGAATAATCTTCATTACCAGTTATTACATGAAATCTTTTTAGATCGCATGATGGAAAAGATATATCTCGGGTTAGCGTAGGTTTGTATATGTTATTTTCATTCTGATTTTAGCAGTTTATAGCCAGATGATGAGTTAGATTAAAATTAGTTCTCAAAAGCTCTCTAGAAACAGCATAAATCAAAACTTACACACACACACACCCCTTGCATCGGGAAGCTGGTCCCGTTATCCCCAGTCGCACCCGCTACTCCAAACGGGCAAGGAGCCACCAACCAGGTTCCCGACCGGGTGGGTATCCCCCTTGTTGTCGACCCGATTTCGGGGCCCTCAACAGAGACATAAGGAGATGCGTCCCTGTCTCATACCGAATGGGCAACTGAAAGTGAGTTAGAAATGCCATTGCCAACGAGTTGAAATCTTGAAAGGATCCGCGATTCAACTCAATGTACCACTTAGCGGCCGAGCCGGTGAGAGTCCTTTGGAAGAGGCGGAGCCGGATGGAATCATCAAGCCATGAGTTTGACGAGCACCAAAGGTGATAGGTCATGACATGGGCTTGAGGGTCCTCTCCAGCTTTGCCATCGAATTTCGGGCAATCACCGGGTATCTTGGTTGGAACTGGTGGCCAATATGGATTATGAAGAATGGGATCATTAGTCAATTTGGACACATCTGGCAGTTCCAATGTCGCTAAGAAAGGTAACTGAGGATTGAAGGACATATATGGCCGCGGATAAGAGGTAATACCAGAGTTCCATCCAGGTGGCGGTTTCCCCCATGGATTTTGTCCGAACGGGCTCGGCCCATAAGGGTTCTATCCATAGGGATTCTGTCCATAGGGGTTTCTATCCATAACCGGACGGTTGACTCTGGATCTGCCCCCCAGCACCCCATGGATTAGCAACTTGACCTGCAGGAGCAACATACTGTTGCTGATAATTCTGATAAGGAGTGACCTACATTTGTTGATAATTTTGATACAGGGCCAACTGAGTTTGCCCCTGGGGTTGCTGGTAACCATACAGTTGCTGAGCTCCATACTGAGCTTGGTAACTAGGCTGCGCTTGGTAAGAAGGTAGGGATTACAACCCACCTTGCATCTGAAGACCAGTTTGAGTCTAGGGCTGTTGGGTCCCTATAATACTAGTGATTACCCCATTACTATTGTAGTTATACCCCTTATTTATATTGTTGTGCCCCTATTACCCCCATATTGTTATTTCTGTGCCCCATAGAATCCCTCTATTGTTATTTTTGTGGCTTTATATTATTATTGTTAGGTCGGCTGGATTATATTGTGACTCCTTAGACTCCTATATATAGAAAGGAGGTTTTGTCATTTGTATCATCCAAGAATTGTTCATTTATGTAATGTAAAGGAGGTTTCCCCCTCGAAGAGGCTGAATTCTAAGGCGTTGATCTTTCTTTTCTATCTTTTCTTGAGCTGGTTTCATAACATTTGGTATCAGAGCTTTGGATTCTAGGGTTTCGCTGCTCCAAACAGGTCATCGTGGAATTTTCGCTATAACTTTTTTTCTGTGACGTTTCAGAAGTCGCAAAAAAAACCCATTTGAGAAGAAATCGCGCTGAACCTTGGGTCCGAATTTCAGAGCTTTTCGCGTGATATTTTCGGAGATATGATCTGAGGAAGTTGGTCTTTTTGCAGACTCCTGAATTACACTCAAAACAGAGTCAAAGGTTGAAGCAGTGACACGTGGCACTTCATACAAGTTCGCTCTACTGAAATAGTCTATAATCAGGTCACTGCGGGAGATTGTGCATAACTCTTTCTTGGAGAATCCAATTTGGATCAGACTAGTGGCATTGGAAAGAGGACATAGAAGGCTACTACAGGTCACAATTTCAGAACTGGATGATTCGAAATTACAGAGATACATCAGATTCAATATCAGGCTTCTACAAAGTAAAAAAAAGGTGTAGCTTTTTTTTTTTAAATTTTGCATAAGCTTGGTTTGAAGGAATTCAAAGGGCATAGTAAAGCATTATTATCGGTAACTGATGCCCCGAGGAAAGAAAATGCAAACACCTAGTAAGGAACCTGAAAGCTCTAGCATGACTCATGAAGAAGAGGAAGAAATGCTACATGATATATCAAAATTACAAGAACAAGTGCAACAAATGTCACGCTCACAAAAGCTAACAGATGCTAAGATAAATGGCGTGGAATCTAAGATAAATGGCGTGGAATCTAAGATAAAGGGCATGGAAGCTAAGATGGATGATTTGAAGACAGATTTGAGGACAGATTTGAAGACAGATTTGACAAATTTTCTACAAGAAATACTTACTAATGGTGAAAAGGTTGTAAAGGAAACTCATGATGTGAACAAAAGAAATGTTAATCATGATTCCATAGACTCTAATGTTGGATCGAAGACCCACCATATTCCAAAAATCGATATGAGGAAGTTTGATGGCAAGGATCCCGCCACATGGATATTACAGATGGAGCAATTCTTCGATCTCAATAATGTGCAAAACACACAAAAGGTACGTATGGCAACTTTATATTTGGAACCAAATCAGTTTGTATGGTATCAATGGCTTTGTTCTCGTAAACAATTTATCACTTGGGCAATTTTTACGGAAGAATTGATAGCACATTATGAGGATACAAAAAGCAACACTTTTTTTAGCCAATTGATAAGTCTCAAACAAAAGGGTTCAATAATGGAGCACATTGAGGAGTTCCAAAAATTGAACATAAGGGTAAAAGATATTCCAGAGGAGCATAGGATTGATGTGTTCATAGGGTCTTTAAAGGATAATATCCAACATGATGTGCGCCTTTGGGAACCTGATTCATTAGAGAAGGCATTCAGGTTAGCAAGAAAAATGGAAAGCAAAATTATGGCAACTAGGAAGCATACCATTCACAACTATAAAGACGGAAGTGTTGTTGCCCATAGTCTTCCACAACCTACAAGGTTGACACCACAACAATTGGAAGAAAAAAGAGCAAAAGGGCTTTGTTACAATTGTGATAGCAAATACACAAAAGGTCATAAGTGTGCTGAGAAGAAATTATTCTACATAGATTGTGAAGAGGAAGAAGAAAAGGAGCAAGAAAGGTCAAAAGAAGAGGATATATTCCAGGAACAAAGCCTAGATGAAGAACAAATAAATCCGACCATATCTTGTAATGCATTGGCGGGAATTACCACTCCTCAAACCATCAAGATAGAAGGACAAATCAAGAAGAAAAAGGTAATAGTGTTGATTGATTCAGGAAGCACCCACAATTTTATTCATTGTAGGGTAGCAAAAGAATTGAATTGCTTCCTATATCCAGCACCAGAGTGTCAAGTGATGATTGCAAATGGAGGAACAATAAATTGTTCTGGAAAGTGCCATAATATCAAGCTATCCATGGGAGAATATGTATTGACTAGCCCAATGCTTTCCATTCCAATGGGAGGTGCTGATGTTGTACTAGGAGTCCAATGGCTACAATCCTTGGGTACAATAGCTTTTAATTTTCAAGAACTTTTCATGAAATTTTCTGTGGAAGGAAAGGAAGTTGAATTAAGGGGTATTGCAGGGAAACCAGGAAAGATAATCAGCTCTAATGGCATGACAAAGCTTCTAAAAAAGGAGCAAAGAGGTGTAATTGCACAATTATGTTCGCTAGATGTTTCCACATTGGAATCATCTATTTCTCCAGATCTCCAAAAAGTCCTGGACAATCATTCCAAGGTATTTGAGACTCCCAAAGGTCTCCCACCTATGCGTGATCATGATCATGCTATTCATCTGATTCCAGGAAGTGTTCCTCCAAACATCAGGCCGTACAGATATCCCTATGTCCAAAAAAGTGAAATTGAACGTATGGTTGCAGAAATGCTAGAGGCTGGTATAATTCAACCGAGTCAAAGTTCTTTCTCAGCTCCAGTAGTATTGGTGCACAAGAAGGATGGATCATGGCGCATGTGTCCAGATTATAGGGAGCTCAACAAGCTCACTATTAAAGATAAGTTCCCCATTCCTGTCATTGATGAATTACTGGATGAATTGCATGGATCAATTTACTTCACCAAGTTGGATCTTCGTTCGGGATATCATCAAATCAGAATGAAGATTGAAGACATTCCGAAAACGGCATTTAGAACTCATGAGGGTCATTATGAATTTTTGGTCATGCCTTTTGGCCTTACCAATGCACCTTCAACATTTCAAGGTTTGATGAATTCAATTTTCAAACCATTCCTTAGAAAATTTGTGTTAGTATTTTTTGATGATATACTAATCTACAGCAAGTCTTGGAAGGATCATGTTGAACATGTTGACAGGGTGCTACAACTATTGGAGGAGAAACAATTATATGCAAAAAGATCCAAATGTTTCTTTGGAGTCCAGGAGGTGGAATATTTGGGTCATATTGTATCTCATGAAGGAGTTAAGGTAGACCCTAGCAAAATTAAAGCCATTAAGGAATGGAAAATCCCCACATCCATAAAGCATCTGCGAGGATTTCTTGGGTTGACAGGGTATTATCGCAAGTTTGTTAAGAATTATGGGAGAATAGCAGCACCTCTAACAACATTATTGAAGAAAGATTCATTTTCATGGACTCCGGAAGCAACAAAGGCCTTTGAACATCTTAAAGAGGCAATGTGCCAAGCACCGGTCTTAGCTACACCGGACTTCACAAAAACCTTTATTGTGGAATGTGATGCTTCAGGAAATGGAATTGGTGCTGTTCTAATGCAAGATGAAAGACCCATTGCTTTTGAAAGTCGTCCAATCAAGGGAAAGTTTTTAAGCAAAGCTATTTATGAGAAGGAAATGTTGGCAATACTCCATGCACTTAAGAAATGGCGACCCTACCTAATGGGAAGACACTTCAAGGTAAAAACGGATCATGATAGCCTTAAATACTTTTTAGAACAAAGATTATCCTCTGAAGAGCAACAAAAGTGGGTCACAAAGATGTTGGGTTATGACTTTGAAATCATCTACAAAAAAGGGAAGCAAAATGTGGTGGCAGATGCACTCTCAAGAAAGGATGAGGATGTGGAAGCATTGTTGTGTGCCATTTCTATTATCCAACCAGATTGGATAAACGAAGCAAGGGAGGAATGGAAGAATGACGAAGAAGTGTGGGCACTTATTCGAAAGCTACAACAAGATTCCAGTACTTCTGATACATTTAGCTGGAAAAATGATTCGTTATGGTACAAAGATCGCTTATACCTCTGTAAGAATTCCCAGCTAAAACAAAAGATTCTTATGGAATTGCACACTTCTCCCTTAGGAGGGCACTCAGGATTTTTAAAAACTTACCACAGGGTTAAGAAGGAATTTTTTTGGGATGGCCTTAAATCAGATATTCAAAAGTTTGTGGCGGAATGTTTGGTTTGCCAACAAAATAAAGTTGAAACAATTAAGACACCGGGTCTATTACAACCTTTATCCATTCCAAGCCAACGTTGGGAGGAGGTTTCAATGGATTTTATCACAGGTTTACCCAAGTCTGAGGGAAAGAGTGTCATCATGGTGGTAGTTGACAGACTTACCAAGTATGCACACTTTTGTGCATTATCACATCCATTTAAAGCCAGTACAGTTTCTACTGCATTTATGGAAACAGTTCAAAAGCTACATGGAAACCCAAAGATTATTGTAAGTGACAGAGATCCCATTTTCACTGGAAATTTTTGGACAGAATTATTTTCTTGTCTTGGTACTCAGTTAGCTCATAGCTCATCTTATCATCCTCAATCTGATGGGCAAACTGAGATAGTAAACAAATGTTTGGAAGGATATCTTCGTTGCTTTGTATCTGATAAACAGACACAATGGGTCAAATGGTTGCCTCTGGCTGAATGGTGGTATAACACTTCCTTCCATACAGCAACAAAAATGACCCCATTTATGGCACTTTATGGGTATCAACCACCATCCATCACATCATATTTAAGAGAAAATTCTAAGGTTCAGGCAGTGGAACATCACATCGAACATCAACAACAAGTCCTCCAACTCTTAAAGGATAACCTCGTGTTGGCACAAAATAGAATGAAACAACAGGCAGATCAACATCGCAGTGAAAGAAGTTTTGATGTAGGTGATTGGGTATTCCTACGGCTACAACCATATAAGCAAATGTCCCTAAAGCAAGCTAAGAAGGATAATAAATTATCACCAAAGTATTATGGTCCGTACAAGGTGTTGCAAAAGATTGGTACTATGGCATACAAATTGGAGCTTCCTGCAGCTTCTCGATTGCACCCAGTTTTCCATGTTTCATGTTTAAAGAAGGTTATAGGCGACAAGCTCCCAGTTCAAACAATATTGCCAGAACTTGACGAGGAAGGAAAAATTATATTGGAACCGGAAGCAGTCACAGAAACAAGAACTCGACAGCTACGAAATCGATCAATTTCAGAGTATCTTATCAAGTGGAAGAACTTATCCGCTGAAGATTCCACATGGGAGGATGAGAATTTTATGCAGAAGTATCCAGAACTACTCAAGCGTTGAGGACAACACTTTTTTGAAGGAGAGGGGCATGTTGGGTCCCTATAATACTAGTGATTACCCCATTACTATTGTAGTTATACCCCTTATTTATATTGTTGTGCCCCTATTACCCCCATATTGTTATTTCTGTGCCCCATAGAATCCCTCTATTGTTATTTTTGTGGCTTTATATTATTATTGTTAGGTCGGCTGGATTATATTGTGACTCCTTAGACTCCTATATATAGAAAGGAGGTTTTGTCATTTGTATCATCCAAGAATTGTTCATTTATGTAATGTAAAGGAGGTTGCCCCCTCAAAGAGGCTGAATTCTAAGGCGTTGATCTTTCTTTTCTATCTTTTCTTGAGCTGGTTTCATAACAGGGACCCAGAAGAATGTCCTTGAACAGGTTGAGCTTGGACCATCTGGCCGGAAGGTTGTCCTGGTTGGGTTTGGGATGGACCCGTTTGCCCAGAAGGATGAGCTTGCTGGGTATTAGGTTTTCCTTGTACAACCGAGGGTTGTCCTTGTGGAACATATGGCTGAGCAGGCTGGATGGCCAGTTGACCTTGAGGTTGACCAACTTGTCCAGAAGGATGACTAGGCTGGGCAGTGGGTTGGCCTTGCTGTACGTAAGGCTGACCGCCCTGCCCAGAAGGGTACCCCTGCTGGATTCCAGGTTTTCCTTGTTGCATATAAGGTTGTCCTACTTGTCCAGATGGATAACCTTGCTAGACACCAGGTTGACCTTGTTGGATGTAAGGTTGTCCTGGTTGCCCAGACGGGTAACCTTGTTGGATACCAGGTTGCCCCGGATTACCAGAAGGTTGAGTAAGATAAGTGAAAGATGGACCACCAGCGGCCGAAGGTTGTCCCTGATAGGGTTGTCCTTGTGGGCCCCCAGGTTGCCCTGGGTGAGACTGGTCGTAATATTGCTGCCCTTGGGGGGTTTGCACGTAAGACGGCTGGCCTTGGTTAGGCGGTCCCTGAAGCTGTGCAGGCATTGCTTGGCCCCCATGGTAAGTGGTGGTGCCCCAAGCAACGGATAATGGTACCGAGACCTCAACAACAGGTTGAGTAGGCAAGGGTCTGGAAAGATAAAGGAACTGACCAGTGGAATCGTAGTAATAAAACGGACCTTGCGCGTTCGGATCCTGGATAGCTTGCATATATTGATCATATGGCCCCCCTCCTGGAATGGGACCAGAAGAGGGCGGTGCGCTTTGTGCAGGATGAACAACTCTAGGTGTATGTGTCGGCTGGCCACTACTCACTTGGCCGTGAGGCGGACCAGCACTAGTAGTCACAGCTGAAGATGTCGTAACGGCACTAACAACCGGTGTTGAATGTGCTACAAAAACAGTGGGAACAGTTGGAACTGAAGTGACGAGTGTACTGTGAACTTGTGAAACAAAAGATCCCGTAGTGGGAGTGATGCGGAGGTCCCACATGGTACTTGAAGCAGGGATCCTAGTACCCACATTATCCCTCAACGACTTATAGTGTGAGGGTACCGGAGATGTGGTTGGGATAGGAGTTTCGATACTCGACAAAATAGGTGTCTCACTCACTCTAGGAGATGTATCATCCATGTCAGAGGTAGACATTGGGGTCGAAACACCAGGAGGGGTAAAAGGAATATCATCTTCAGGCTCCCAAATGGGGTTCCAATGAATTTTGTAATCCTCGTCATCCGGAGCACGAGAGTTAATCTGTTGGATACTCGGGATAACAGGGAGAGTATCACTCACAACCGGTACCTGAGGAGCAACAGAAGATGGAGACCCTTGATCACTTGGAATGGGAGACAGGATCGATAATTCAGCCAGGATGACAAACTTCAAAACAAAACCTAGGGAAACTAACGAGAAAGGACCCTACTCAAACTAACGCAAACAAGACCTAACCGGGTAAATGTTAATCGCGGCCAAATAAATTTTAAGATGCAAGGACACAACTTTACCTTTTCATTTTTTAAGAGTCGAGAAAAGGGAAAAAAGATGACTCTAGTCGCCTTCGAATGTTTAATGAGCCCGAAGTGACAAATGCTCAGATGAACCTTTTCTTTTAAGGAGTCTGAAAAGGATCAAAAGTCACTACTCTGGAGAGCTAGGAAAAAAGGTTTACCAAACAAATCCGTAAATCTGCATATACACCTTGGCAGTCATATGAAAACCAAGGACTTCCCGTACGGCAGTCAATCTTCCCGAATGCTGTGTTCGGTGCGTTACGGCTTGTAAGGCGGGAGACATGGCTTCCTGTGGATAAAGGATGATAACCTAGTGGGGTCTCCCCATATACTCGATGGTACATGGGAGCTCAAATCCGTGCTAGACCACTTGTTGCGTCACGGAAGGAGGAATCACCCAACCTTAAGTGAAACAAAAGTGACTAGGTTTAACGACGCCGGAGCACGTCTCTAGCCTAGACCTCTAAACAGTGAGCGTTATGTTCCAATGCGTTTTTAAGTTCATTCAGTTCATTTTAAGGTTGATCTTGTATTAGGTTTCAGTTTTTAGGCCTTACCGTGTGAAATCTCTCAAAATTGCATAAATGCAAACTATATGCCAAAATATGTCATTCCATTCGATGAATGCTAATTACGAGAGGGTTAGAAGGCTTTCACACAAACGAAATGATCACAAAACAACAAATAGCTTCCCTAATGCAGCTAATGGAAATTCACAAACTTTTCTTCAAGATCACTAATCATTAATCAAAATGAAAAGCTTCTAGTTCTCATTAACTAATACAAAGCAAAAGAGATTTTCTTTTTTTTGATGGCAAAGTGCATTAAACAAACTTTTGAGAAATAATAACAAACAAATGTGAAAAGAACCGGTTGACCACAAACAACTGTGATCTGTGTCTGGGTAGTGAGAAGAAAGCGAAACAATGTCAAGACTGGTTCAACAACAATCACTTAAACAACCAAGCAAAAGCAAGCAAAAAGGAAGGCTTCAACAAACCAAAAGCAAGTAGTAAACGAACCTTTGCAAACGAGTAACCAAGCAAATCTGATCCAACAAACTTGGAATGATAAAACTAGGTCACAAGACAAAAAGCAAGATTCGCTCAAGAAGACTCAGAAGAAAGTGCTTCAATCTCCAGACAATGAAAGTCAAGTCATAAACCAAGTGAAAACAACAGGGGAAAGCAATACCAACAAGCTCAGGAGGCAGAATTGAAGAAATTCAATTCTACAGGAATCAGCGCGGGTGGTACACAGCAACAATGCGCTGATCAGAAACTACGCGTAGCAACAATGCGATGTCAGCGTGGAAGTACACACCTTACCCGCGATGGTCCGATTTTCAGAACCGTCACGACTGTTTGGTGTATTAACGCAATGATCAAGAGGTCACAAAAAGGGCTGCGCGATGACAGCGCGACTGTTTAATTATAAACCGCGATGATGCTAAAAAACGGCCACAATCAAGCCAAAAACTCCCAAACCAGGGCAATCAATCTTTAAACAAGCAAGGCACCTCCCAGACCGAACCAGGAAACCCAAAAACAAAGAACTAATCCCCAATCTTTGAAAAGAGACCAAAAAACAAACTCAGGGAAAGAATGAACAAAAAGGGACAAAAGCCAGCTCCAAATCGTTCAGTTCGTAAACCAAACCGGAGATGGACTGAAGTGGCATTGATCGACTTCGCTAATGCAGAGCAATAGCATTGCGAAGGCTATCTGGCCGTGCTTCAGGCTTCTTCTAAAGTTTACAAATCAAACAACAAGGTAAACTCCCCAGAAGAGTCACCAAATTGTTGTGGAGGTAAATCCCTTCTGCGGACAGAGGCGATCCCTACTAGTCCAAATAGAGTCTAGCAACAATCAAACAACGCTAACACGCAGGTTCCTAATTGCAAATTAAAGACCAATGATGAAGGCCTACCTGGATTCCAATGCTAGTACTTGTAGAAGAGTTGATGCTCCCGTTCCTTTGCCCCGACTGGTCACAATCCTCACGATCCTCGTGCACGGACACCTGCACATGCAAAGAACGATACAAACACAAGCATAAAATCCAATAGATGCAACTATATATCAGTCAGAAAGGATATAACTCAAACACCATCATAAAGACAATAAGAGTGGAACCATAATGATATTCATCTATTATTGATAAACAAAGAAGAATACAACCATAGTTCTGACGTCAAATCCTTCTCAAGAGGGTCCAACCAGCGAGTCCCTCAAGCATTCACCCTTGAAGGTAGATCTCCAAAGACAAAACTCTCTCTCACACAAGTTTACACAAGATCAAAACACTTCACAACCTTCCTTAAGCTCCCTAACAATCCCACACTTGTCACACCAGCTACCTATCAAGCTCACACACTATCAGCAACACTCCAAACACTATGAATTCCAATCTAGTAGCTCATGGCAATAGTGGAGGCTTAAATAGGAGAAGGAGTCTCCATGAATGGTGGGAGGATGAGCTTATCTCCAAGGAAGGCGGCTCAAATGAAGAAACAGACATGCCAGAGATGGGAGGGCGACATTTATAAGGCCAACAACCAGGTCTGGAGTCATCTGGAAGGCCGGCTGTTAGAACAAACTCGCCCAGACTGGATCATCGCGGGTGAATAACTACACTGGAGCGTTGACATTGCTGCTGAATAACGAAGAAAGTCATGTCAGCGCGATCAAATATAAGCAACAGACGTGCTGTCTCATGAAATTCGACCAGCACGGGAAACACGTGTACTTCCGCGCTGGCAGCGCATTCGGCCTGTTTTGGAGCGCTCATCAGCACGTTTATTTTTACAACAGTCGCGATGATAGAAGAACTTTGGCAAAGTGGGTCATTTGGCAAGATTAGAGAGCATGAGCATGGATGATTTGGACTCATGACACAGTAGGAAGACTGGTAGGAAGATAGTAACAAATTACTGTGTAACAAGCCTAAACATTCATGATAAAATTTTGCATAACGCTCTGTTGGACTCCACAATTTGATGACAAAAGCGATAATATAAAGACTGAACCTAGACATTAGCAGGCCTTATAAGGATTTGTTTTATTTTGACTCCAGCCAGGTTAAATGCCTTGGTCTAATCAAGGAATTATGTGTGACTCTTTTCTAGTGCCCTGCAAAGAGCATTCTAATGGACATTGTAATTGCAGACATCCCACCAAAATATGGAATGCTATTATCTCGCTCATGGGGAGAAAAACTATCGGGATCCTTGCAGTTCGATATGTCTTATGCCACCATATCTCTTTTTGGCCAACCGAGAAAATTATATAGGGAAACCTTGATCAAATACATGGTCAGTAAGTGAGGAAAATCCACAAAACTTTCCCATATACTCCATGCATTCAGATATGGACTCTTTCATCTTATACAATGCAGAAAATGATAATAAGGAAATCATAGCCAAAGACCTTAAATACAGAACAGCTGACATTGAGGACATATTTCATGAGTCACTTTGGCATTTAGACTTTGATGGGTTAGTCAATAGATTAGGGGTTGATGCAGGAGTGTGGATCCATAATATGGAGATAATCATGTTGAGGGACATACTTTTAGATTGAACATCAAATGTACCAATAATATGGCCAAATATGAAGCCCTAATTCTGCGGTTACAATTGGTTAGGAAACCGGGAGCCAAAAGAGTTTCCATCATGGGAGACTCAAAGCTGATTATTAAATAGATTAGTGGTGAATACTCTGTGAACAATCCTAGACTTGGTCAATATAGGGATACTGTTTTAGACTTGATCAAAGACCTCCTGGAATCAAACTTTGTTGCCATTCCTAGAAAACAAAACATGCAGTCTCAAAGTCTGGCCACCTTTGCTAGTACTAGTAAATCACCATTTCAACCAAACCACTAGTACACTGTAGAAGTCAGACATAGGCCTGTTATACCAGACAACCTGAAGTTTTAGCATATTTTCTCCCAGGATTCTCAGATCTATGATTTCATGAACAATGAAGGTGAGTTTCAGAATTGAAAGATAGATACTAACTGTACAATAGACAATAATATAGAAAGTAGCTTAGATGTAAATGCTTTAGATGTAGCTCAACCAACTAAATTTACTAGAGTAGAAATAGATAGTTTAGAAAATGTAGAGATAGACGAAATAATGGATGATGATCCAGAGATTCTTAATTTGAAGAACAATTTTTTTCCCAAGGGATTAGTCCCTTTAGAGGATTTATTTGACTCTAATGATGTAGCTAGGAAGCCCAAAATGGAACCCTTGAGAGCAGACATAGAAGAGGTTAACATAGGGGCTAAGGATAGACCAAAAGTCATTAAGATATCTAAAGCCTTACCTCCATAGGAAAAGGTAAAATATGTTAATCGGTTTAAAGAATACTAGGATTTTTTTGCCTGGACTTATGAAGACTTGAAGTCTTATGACACCAGCATAATCCAACAAAAAATACCCCTAAAAGAAGATCATAAACTTTTTAAACAAAAACTTAGGAGGATAAACCCAGTTCTTATGTCATCCATAGAGAAAGAGTTTAAAAGAATGTTTGATGCCCAAATAATAGCCCCCATTAGATACTTTGACTGTATTTCAAACTTAGTTACAACTAGGAAAAAGATAGGTGAAAATAGACTTTGTGTAGATTTTAGAAACTTAAACAAGGTCTCTTTAAAAGATAACTATCCTCTACCGAAGATGGACCATATATTGCAGAGGGTAGCCACCTCGTGGAGAAGAGTACTTTATATCATTCATTGATGATTTTTCTAGAATGTGTTCGATGGGACTTATAAAGCATAAAGATGAAGCATTTGAAAAGTTCAAAGCCTTCAAAGATTTGGTTGAAAATGAATCATATCAAAAAATCAAATGCCTTATATCTGATCGAGGAGGGGAATTTACCTCGGATGAATTCTTTGACTTTTGTGAAGAGCATGGAATAAAAAGGCAATTATCCACCGCAAGGACTCCTCAGCAAAATGGAGTGGTAGAAAGGATGAATAGAACTGTTCAACAAATCACTCGTGCTATGCTACATGAGTTTGGAACTCCTGCAACCTTTTGGGGTGAAGCTGCATTTGTTGCCATCACTATTCTCAACCGAGCAAATGTTCAAGTAAACAGCAGTCAAACTCCACATGAACTTTGGTTCTTGCAATGTACTCCACCCATCTCCATTCTATGTGATAATACAAGAGCCATCAGTATTTCAAAGAATCCAGTCATGCATTCCAAGACCAAGCACATACCCATCAAATATCATTTTCTACGTGAACAAGTGCTTGAAAAAAAGGTCAAATTGGAGTATGTTCCCTCCAAAGAACAAGTTGCTGATATATTCACCAAACCACTACCCAGAGAGGCATTTCAATATCTCAGACAGAAGTTGGGAGTAGTTAATGCATCATACTACGGTTAAATCATATCTGTTTCAGAGAAAGGTGGTTATACGCGAGTTTCATGAAGCGTAGTTGCGTACATACACTGGTTTATGTGGATACAGTCGCGTATATGTTGGTTTGGAGAAAAGAAGTGGGCCAGAATCAGGAAGAAAGGGGTCTCATATGGTTCAGTGAATTATCTACTCTGCTTGGTGATGGTTAAAGTCTTCGGATGACATGTGGAAATATGTTGGCTCTCATAAGTTGTTGATAACTTGATGTATAATGATGCCTTGATAACTCTTCTATTATATGAAATGATCAGATCTGATAGTGATCATCTAGCACAGGTGTTATCAAGAAATCTAGTGTCTATTCAGAGTTGTTAGTCCCACTAAGACGGGTAGCTATCTTAGAAACAAACAGATTAAAGTTACTTGTTTTTCCTTTACAAGAGAGAGATGAGAAAGAAGCAGAGAGTACCAACCTTAGTCTTCCGCTTGGCTCC
This sequence comes from Pinus tabuliformis, assembly GCA_031772625.1. NCBI lineage: Eukaryota > Viridiplantae > Streptophyta > Pinopsida > Pinales > Pinaceae > Pinus > Pinus tabuliformis. Next base: position 10,584,526 of record CM062812.1, read on the forward strand.
TTGCTTGTTTCCTTTCTCCTTTAACAGAATCTCACCGCTGCTTCCTTACTTGTCTGCACCTGTAGATTCACAGCATCATAATACCATCAAAGCATAGAGATCTATCACTGTAAACAATATAGGATTAGATATATATTGACCATACAAATGCATATATCAACACAATATTCAGATATACACAAGAATATGGAGGAAAACTCAAATAGATTTATTAGTAAAAGTAGTAAAAGAGAGGATTACAGCCACGTGGTCTGACCTAGCGCCATCCTCCCAGCTTGAAAGCCCTGTTGACCTCATACAAAGCAAGATCACCCAACAATGTCTTCAAAGAGAAACCAACAGCACTTCTTTGCAAATTACCAAATTCCAACCTCTGGATCTCTGGGATGAGGGATCCATATATAGATGTTTTCGGGGGGGTGAGTCATCTTCTGGGATTTTGATTAGTGTCATCTCTCTGATATTTCTTGGTTCCACTTGGATATTTCATGATCTCTTACTCATCCTTGGGCGAATTTTGAGAGGCAAGTGTCATGTGAGAAGTTTCTAGAAGATTCCTTGATCATCCACTTAGGAAACTGTCTCTGCCATTTGTATATTCTCGTTCATCGCACCATATAGAAGGACTTTTTAGTATTCATCGCTCCTCCCATGTGTAGTAGGTGAGATGAATCGCACCCTGGCCATGGAGCAAGTGAGATGGTCCAGTTTTGACCAGTTCTTAGTAGTTTTTCATGGAGAACTTCTGGGAGATGATGTAATCAGCTGACCTTGCTCCTTTAGGGTATGAAACAACACTTTTAGGGACTTAGAAGCCCTTTTTTTATCAACATATATGATTGGGGTTGCAGTGCCCAAATATGTCTATAATAGTTGCCCTGTAAAGCATGAGGTCGTAAATCTTTTGATGTCGGGTGAAATGCTTTAGTATGAGGATCCGAGGTTTTTCGAACTGGAAGGTGACCTGTAATAAGATACAATACAATACATTATATTCATAATATTTTCATGATCTAGCTGAGGCGGGCATTCCCATGCTCAGCTTTATAAATTCATTTTCATGTACATAGGACAGATAATCGTCTGTGTGGCAGACTGATGATTCTGGTATAACCATCATCCCTTAGTTTTGATGATTATCTATGCAGCAATGATGTACATTTGATGTATTTATTTTCCTGAATATATCGCAGCCTGGATGGATGAAACTAGATCTGGGGTCTTAAAAAATCGTTCAATCTTCACCCAAAAGTACAAGTTGGTCCATGTGAAAAGATGTTATGAAGTCAAACATGGAAAGACATCGCCTGATTACCAGCTGATGATTAAGCTATTAACAGGCACGAGAGGAATCACTGATGATGATGATGACCCTCAAAGTAATTCAGTACAATTCATGTGGTGTGAATACATGAGTTGATGTGGAACTCCACACAAAATCTTTCGGTCGAAGGCCATTAATGTAAACCTGTCGCCGGAAGTGAGAAACTTGCCAGTGAGGCATGCAAGCTTCAAAGTACTGAAAGGGTTGTTCCTAGGTTGACTTCTTGGATAATGAGTTGATGTCAACAAGAGGTGACCCGTCATAGGAGGGCATTGATGGATCCCACATCTATGACACGGAACGGAGCAAATGATTTTGTAGAGGTGAAAACAATCTGATGATACAAGGTTTAGGGTGGCAGTCATGAAAAAATGAAGCGTGAAGGTATTGCAGTAGATGAGACACAGGCTGGGTTGGTGAATTCTATAAGTGACTTCTCTTGAACATATCGGTGGCACTAAAATGGATTGGTAGCGTTAACCCCAAAAGTGGATGGTACGGTGGACCAATGGTGATATGACCGGTGAACAGAATAACCCAACCCGAATCAATCATGGTGATGGAGTGAAAGTGTCATGTTCAAGAGCGACCTGCTACTAATAAAGTTTCTTCAAGTTTTCTTCCCAATTTTCCCCAGTCATTTCTGACAAGTACCTCTTTATTTTTGTGAAGCTTAAGGAGGATAACATATGCTTGTTCTATAATTTTCCCTTCGGGCAAACCCGTCGCTATGTTTTAACGAGCCTAGCGATAGTGACACTCGCTCTTGCCTGTATGGACAAGTTTGTCGCTATTGTTTTAACGAGTTTAACAACAAGGATAACTCGGTCCTTTTCAATTTTACAGAGTTTGAAAAGGGACTGAAAGAAAACTCCAATATTCCTTTTTCGTAATATAATCCCTTAAGTCCAAAAAAGTATAAAACAATGCGAAAGAGATGACTTTTTGATAGTTTTAACGAGCCAAACAAGACAAACGTTCGATATTTTTGTGTAATAATCCATCAGGTCCAAAAAGATTAAAATCTAGAGGAGGGATGGCACTCCCAATCACTTTAATGAGCTGGAGAGGCCAATTGCTCGGCAATATTTTCATATTTTACGATTCAGATGAAAAGAGATTAAAGGAGAGTCGTTTTTTGTGGAACGAGTGATGCTTTCGGATAGCAGCTGGTTCCAGGTAATGTTTGGAACTTTTTAAATCATGATAGTGTAAAGAAGGTGGCTAATAGGACCACTCATCATAGTTGTTCCTAAAAATGGGTAAACAATCAAATGGAGGCGTATGATTGGCTAAAAAAGAGTGGAGGTGATGGTAAGAGCATGACCAAGGCTCAAAAGCTGATGATAATGCGATCACAATGGTTATTTACCGAAGGTGGGTTCATTTTTTAATGAGCTTAAACTCTGGTGGAACATATGCTCATTGCTAGGCTTATTTTTTAATGAGCTTGAACTTTACGGAAACATTGATCGTGATAAGTTCACATGCCCCCAGCATAATTGACGCAAATCGAAGCGTATGCCCCCCAATATTCATTGCAGTCAATGTGGTGGTTGGAATGAAGGTTTAACTTTGAGATCTTTGAAAGACTCGACCTGTATTTTACGAGATCATAATCAAAGACTCGATTTGGAAAGGGAGTTGTTTCATTTTTTAATGAGGTTGACACGGTAAAAGAACTATCCTCATCATCCACCGTATTTATAGTATTTGATAGAAAATCAAAAACTGAAGGATGATTAAGGTTGCTGGAATAATCTTCGTGGTGATCCAAAAGATGGGAACGATGGTGGTAATATTCCCATGGTGCCTCTCCTATCATCATTGACTGAATGATTCCTTCGTCTATAGAATGTACATGCAACCAAGGATCTGAAGAGGTGCCATATTCCTTAGACCTATCTATCCAAACACTCAATGAGCGTTGATTTGGGTTTGCCCCCCAGGCCAAGAAAATTGATTGCTACAATATTTCTAAAATGGCGATGATCCATGCTGACAAAATGTTCGGGAATATTTTGAATCTTTTAGATATAGAAGATATCATATTGCAGGTTTCCACTGTGGCCACTTCCGCCAGATTACTCTGAGGCAGTAGGGCAAAAGTACCCATCAATGTAGGGTCTTTTAGTAGGCCTACTTCGATATTTTGAAGCGAATGAGAGCTTCCATGGATCATCGGGATGCTTCCCTTAACTTGTGAACTGTTGAAGAGAAAGGTTTTCTGGTCAACGATTGTAATTCCTCCTTGAAAAGGAAATGCAATCTTTCTGAAGTACTTGACACAACAATGACTATAGCATAAATCCAAGGCCTTCCTAGTAGGATATTATAGTCGAGATTTCCATCGATAACTTCAACATCAATTTCTACTGTTTTGCCCCGCAGTTCAACTTGTAAGTTACTCAAAATCCCGTATGGAGTGTATGTTCATCCATCGAATTATTTTAACGTTGTTGACAATCGCGACAAGGGTGGTGATCCTAAAGTTTTCCAGCAACTCATTGACATAATACATGTAGATGCCCCCTCATCAATAATTGTTCGATGAGCAGTTTTTTTGAGGGCTTTCACTTGAATGAGGAAAGTGATTTGAGCTGGTAACTGAGGTTCATATCCTTTATGATTAAAGGCCACAATATTGGAATCCATTAGGTCAATCCCACCTATTGCTGATAATAGAGCCTGCTTTTGGGAGGGGCAATTTTGTTGTACTTCAAGTGTCGACATAGCGGACGGCGATTGGGCCAGGTCCTCTACTATATTATAATTATGCGCCGCTCTGGCACGAGGATTAAATGTAGATTTGTGTACTACTCCCTTTTGCGGCTTTATCTTTAGCTCAAGAATGATGGGTGGCACAACTTTGGTCGAATTTGTTCTCGAACTACTAGGTTGATTAGTAGCCTTGTTGTTCGACAGCTGTGGATTCCTGTAATCTTTACTCCTTGTCGATATCAAAGCATCATTTTTCTGTTTTGAAATGGACAACATAAGCACTTGGGATGGGGAAGCATTATCGCTAGCAACGAGATTGGTTCCTGGGTTCGGAAATGGGTTAGTTAATACTGCTGAAGTTCTTGAATTCTTAAAGATTTTCTTAACTTTAGCTTTATATGGACAATCTATCGTCCAATGATCCTCATCGCATATGAGGCATGGTTGACTAGGTTTCCTCTGCCCAGAAGGGTTTGCAGAATATTTTTCGGGAGACAAATCGTCCTGTTTCTTCTTTTTGCTCTTCCCTTTCTTCTTGCCCCCTGGTTTCTTCGGTTCTTTTCCTTTGTTGGTCGACACGGCATTAACCTCCGAGGCGAGAAGTTCTTCATTTGCATTTTCACCAGAAAGCTTACGAGCTTTCTTAGATGCAGCCTTTGTTGATTTCATGCTTGTCATACCTATCACGCCATCGGCGGCATGAGAGTCCTTGTTTGATTTAGGAGGAGGAGGAATGGAAAATTATGGCCTTGGAGCATCAGGGATTTTGTCATAGAGCATGCCAAACTGAGTATAGATCAAGTCCAGATATTGCACACGAGCAATTCCCTGCTCTTCAATGACGACTCCTCCCTTTCCCACATCTTCTGTAATAGAAGGTAACAAAGACTTAATAAACCATTCATCTAGTAGCTGATCAGGGACATATGTTCTTACCATTCTACGATGATGTTGACATTCATGAATATGATCAAATATGTGAGTAGCCATTGTCTGTTTAAAATTGGTAAGAAGCTCTATTCCTGTTTCATATCTTATTCATAACTGAAAATGGGTTAAAAAGGTGGTGGCAAGGGCACCGAAGTTATCAAATGAAGCTCTAGGCAATTCGATGTACCATTTTTCCGCCGGCCCAATTAACGTTCACTGAAAAAGGTGAAGCCTAATCGAATCATCATTTAGAGTGTTGGAGGAACACCATAGATGGAAGGTCATCACATGATTCAATGGATCTTCACCCGGATTTCCATTGAATTTAGGAATATCTGACAGAAGTTTATGAGGAATCGTCGGCCACCAAGGGGCATAAGCGCTTGGATCATTCATTAGCCGATTTAGATTTGGTAACTCTAAAGTCCCCACAAAGGGCAACTGTTGATTTAGGTTTGGCAAAGCGTACCCAGGATAAGATGGGATTGCCTGAGCAGTGGGTCTTTACATACCAGCATAATGCATTTGATGCTGATAAATTTGATAAGATTGTTGGGCATAACCAATTTGGGATGATTGATGATAACCGTTTTGAATATATGGCTGCCCATTACCTGCAAAGCTTTGTTGCTCAGGTCATTGGTAAGCTTGTTGGAATTGCGGTTGTTGATCTTGCGCTAGCCATGGTTGTGAAACCATTTTCTGTTGCCCAATACTAGATGTTTGACCAAGATGAGGGGTAATAGTACCCGTTTGAGCCTGAGTCGCTCCAGTTAAGGAGCCACTAATCGGCGATTGCGGTTATGTCGTGGAGACAAGAGGTTGTTGTATTATGACCTGAGAAAATTGAGGCTGGAATACAATAGGAAATGCTTGTACTTGCGACACTGTCACAATAGCTAGTGTAGTGGGGATATTTGACACAGGTAGACTCGGTTGCATTGAGTATACAATTCTTGGTTGTTGAGGCAGTATTGGCAGCCAACCACTGGATGTGATTCCATTTTGACCCAAATTCGGTTGAGAAATCTCATATGGTTTTTCTCCCGGAGGGAACAATGAAAGGGCATACTGTCCTCCATACAACGAAAATCTAGTGTTGACAGGAAAGATTGGCCTTTGGAGACTGGACTACCCAAATTGATATTGTTGTGAAGGATCAATTTGCTGAGACTCAACATAAGAAATTCTAGATATTATTCTGGACGAAAAAACGGGAATAGACCATACTGTCGAAACAGTCCCTGGGTGGACTCCCTCTAGTGGTTGAGAGCTAGTTGGGACAGATGGTATGCCAACGAACATCGTCAGAGTGGTGGCAGGAGGTTCTACTACCGCTGTATCGGATGACACAGTCCTAGATGTCAATGGTTGTCCAGACATATCGAGTCTATCCAAAATAATTCCTAGCGATTCTACAGGAACTTGCGATGACGGGGTATTAACTTCTGAAGTAGAAGGATATAGGTGGATCCCAGTTTCTAAATGTGATGGAGTACTGGATGGAAGATCCTCTGTAATCTCTTCTATAGCAATCAATCTAGGTGGAAGAGGTAGACTGTCAGATCTGTAAAATATTTTTGGTGTCGAAGAAGGTATAGATTCTGCAGTGACATATGCTGGAGGGGTAACAGCTTGCGAATCAACTCTATATGGAGCTGGTTCAAGAATAGAATTGTTTACTATTACACTAGGATCAGTGCTAATGTCCTCTTGTAACTACGGAACTTCTTCTGTAGAGGCAGGGATACCAGAAATAGTTGGAGTAACTGGAGACTCAGAGGATGTTGAAACACAAGTTTCGAACAAACCAGGAGACTTTGACCTAGTTAAACAAATTTTCTTGGCCCGGAATGGTTTCGTTTCTGGAGTCAAAGATGGTTGACTCGTCAGTCTCCGTGAACAACAAGGTTTTGATTGACTTTCTTCCACGATTTCGGATTATTTGATCAACTCAAAATAAGAGAGGAAAATGTTATTCTGTATTAAATGAATTTTAGACGCTTTGACACAACTTTCTTTTTCAATTTTTAAGAGTTGAGAAAAAGCTAAAGATGACTCTAGTCACCTTCGATTTTTAATGAGCCTGAAGTGACAAGTGCTTAGATGGACCTTTTCCTTTAAGGAGTCTGAAAAGGAATGAAAGAGACTACTCTGGAAATCTAGACAGAGGGATTACCAAACCAATCACAAAACTGCAAAATACTTTTTACGGTACGGCAGTCAATCTTCCTGAATCTTGTGTTCAGTGCATTGCGATCGATAGGGTGGCAGACACGGCTTCTTAAGGATAAAGGATATAGCCTATTGTGGTATCCCAATATATACTCGACGATACGTGGGAGCACAAGTTCGTACTGGCACTTTTCGTCAAACAATAGGAGGAATCACCTAACCTATGATGAAAGCGATAGTTACCAGGCTTTACGATGCCGGAATATGTCTCTAGCCTAGACTTCTAGATGTTGTGCATTAGGTTCCAAAGCGTTTTTATGTTCATTGAATTTATTTTACAGTTGATCTTTCTTAAGAAGTTTTCCTTTAAGGTTCACTGCATGATGTAGATATATAATTCCTAAATATGCAATCTAAGATGATAAACAATCATTTACTCTTCTTTTTGCAATGAAAATCCTAGCTACTAAGGAAAGAGAAACGAAATCCTTTCAACAGAGAGCAGAGAGCACACACTAGATGCACTGTCCTAAATCAAAATCAACAAGCAGTCTAAATGCAAATGCACATGCATGTATTTGTTTTTCACTTTCTTAATGTGTGAATGACAAAAAGAATGCTAAGTACAAATCTGAATTATATCTTCTTTCAAAGTGACAGTACTAACGATTTTTTGTTCAAAAAATGAAAAGGAGACAAGACGACACTTTGCGATTTTGAATTGAAAACTACTTTCAACACTTGAATTACTATTAATTCAGATAAAATAAAAGATTATAGTGTAAGTGACTATCAAAAAGAGAAGGATTCTTTTCCTTGACTGAAAACGACACTTGCGACACTTTCAAATCAAAAGACAACAGTTCGATTAAGCTACTATTTTGTAAATGAGAACTGTGAATGGCGAAAAATACATAAAAACATTCACAAATCTTTGCACAATGGAGGTTGGATGATGCAAAGAAAGGGGGTTTCAATAGTGGTCTACTAATCACAGACAGTAAAACTCTTGAATAAAACTGAAGAGAGTGAAGAAAAAACCAAAATATGGAGGCAGAACTAGTCTTGTCTAATCATCGCACCTGTAACACAGGGAAACAGGGATGCATCCCACCTACTACACATGGGAGGTGTGATGCATCCAGATTTCCAAGAAGAGAAGGTGTGATGGTCCAGGGATGAGACTTTAACTTGGTTTTTGGTCACAGTTTGCAGCTTAGTTCAGGGATTTAGGCCAAACAAATGATAGTCAGTAACTACAAAGTATAGGGGCTGATCTAATGAGGTTACTCAAGCTACCTCTAGGGCACTTAGGATGTTTGCAAGTCAATTGTTCAGTTCATAAACAAACCCAGAGATTGACTGAAGCAGCGTTGATCTACTTTGCACTTGCATAGCAAATGCAGTTCGAAGGCTAGCTGGCTTAACTTCAGGCTCTGTCTATGGTTTATGAATCAAACAAATAGAGACAAGCAATCAAACTAATTGCTCCCCAGCAGAGTCACCATTTTGTTATCAAGAAATCTAGTGTCTATTCAGAGCTGCTAGTCCCACTAAGATGGGTAGCTATCTTAGAAACAAACAGATTAAAGTTACTTGTTTTTCCTTTACGAGAGAGAGATGAGAAAGAAGCAGAGAGTACCAACCTTAGTCTTCCGCTTGGCTCCTTGCTTGTTTCCTTTCTCCTTTGACAGAATCTCACCACTGCTTCCTTACTTGTCCCACTTCAAAGAGAACCTATAGATTCACAGCAGCATAATACCATCAAAGCATAGAGATCTATCATTGTAAACAATATAGGATCAGATATATATTGACCATACAAATGCATATGTCAACAAATATTCAAAGATACACAAGAATATGGAGGAAAACTCAAATAGATTTATTAGTAAAAGTAGTAGAAGAGAGGATTACATTCACTTGGTCTGACCCAGTGCCATCCTCCTAGCTTGAAAGCCCTCTTCACCTCATACAAAGCAAGATCACCCAACAATGTCTTCAAAGAGAAACTAACAACACTTCTTTGCAAATTACCAAATTCCAACCTCTGGATCTCTGGGATGAGGGATCCATATATAGATGTTTGCAAGGGGTGAGTCAGCTTCTAGGATTTTGATTAGTGTCATCTCTCTGATAGTTCTTGGTTCCACTTGAATATTTCATGATCTCTACTCATCCTTGGGCGAATTCTGAGAGGCAAGTGTCATGTGAGAAGTTTCTAGAAGATTCCTTGGTCATCCAATTAGCAAATTGTCTCTACCATTTGTCTATTCTCGTTCATCAAACCCTATAGAAGGACTTTTTAGTATGCATCACACCTCCCGTGTGTAGTAGGTGAGATGCATCGCACCCTGGCCATGGAGCAAGTGAGATGGTCCAGTTTTGACTAGTTCTGAGTAGTTTTTCATGGAGAACTTCTAGGAGATGATGTAATCAACTGACCTTGCTCCATTAGGGTATGAAACAACACTTTTAGGGACTTAGAAGCCCTTTGTTTATGGACATATATGATTGGGGTTGCAATGCCCAATTATGTCTATAACAACAGGTTCAAGGGGAGCATATGTTTCTAATAATGCATTGTGGGCATTATCTTAGAAGATCTTGGTACAGATTCACACAGTTGTTTTTTATTCAAGTGGAACAGGTTCAGGGGGAGAACATGGTTGCTGGTCTAGATGCTGATTGAAAGATGTTGCTAATGATAGTTGTTGATGACTATCATGGTCTTGTTTAAGATATTTGGTCTCTGTTATATATGTCATGTATATTTTTTAATGTAAAGGTCATGAAAAGACCTAATTTATAACCCCACTATGCATGGGATGGATGATGTAATGTTTGTGTTTTGACATGTATAAACAATTTGGTATATCCCCATTTGATTGGGAGATGGATGTATGTATGAGTCTTTGGTGATAGGAAGGTCATTGGTGATGTATGTATAGAGTCATATTATCTTTTTGCAGACCTTGCTTGTGCTCAGGGGGAGCATGGACTCGATCATAGGAGATCAATCAGTACTTCATCATATTATAGAATTCAGTAGGTACTTAGGGGAGACCCTTGATGACAAAGGGGTAGAGTGACTTGGGATTTCCATCAAGCCCAAAGGGGAGATTGTTGGCATTATGACACAGGTGTTGTCCTTGATGGCAACTCACTCAAATGACAGATCACAGTTAGCAAGTTAACAGCACAAAGTTTAGATCAGAATGAAGAAAGAGAGGTATACGCAGGTTCACCATTGGCCAAGCTACATATACACGTAGGTTCACTATATACAAGTCGAATATACGTACACACGCACTTTCACAGAATGCAAGGTGTGTATATCTTGGAAAACTAAGTTTTGGTCCAAGGTATTTGGTCCATGGTATTTTGATCTGTGGTACTGGTCCAAGGTATCTGGTCCGAGGTATTGACCCCAGGTATTGGGTCCAAGTATTGGTCCTAAGTGGTTTTGGTCCATGGTATTGAGTAAGGCCTAAGACTATAAAAGGAGGGGAAGATCGTTAGGCTAAGGCACTCAAGTATTGAATATCTGATTAAGAGCAAGATCGAGTGTACAAGTTATTGGGTTATTGTGCATAGCTGGATCTGAACCAAGGATGAACCTTAGTGCTTGATGAAGGATAAGATCTAATGATGGGTCAAGATCTTAAGGCTTGAAGTGTAGTATCTGTATGTGGTTTGATCATTTATCTAAATAACTGGTGCATGTTGTAGTCTGTAAATATGATGATCTGGGTATAACTGAAGTCTGGAATTGTTGTAATGTTTAAATCATCATTTAGAGATCTATACGCAGGTTCACTTTAGAAAAGGCACGTATACATTCTTGTTATGCATATCAAAACAACATATACATCTTAAATTTGGTTTTCATATCTGTACGTAGGTTTTCCTTGAGAAAAGAGCTTATGCACACAAGTTAGACACATGGAAGTAGTGTATACCTTATAAAATATGTTTTAGCTACTTCTATTTGTTGTTGCAGTGTTCTGGGTTCTGGCTTGGGTTCTGGTTACTATATTCTAGTTACAACATTCTAAAAGATCAGATTGAAGGGTTGTCAAAGTGATTGATTGATTCAGTTGTGGTTGGTGCAAAGGAGATTGGTTGATGCAGATATATTTGATGATTGAATGATGTTATTGATGGATCCAGTCTGAAAATTTATGAAACGTGGTCCCTGGAAGAAAAGAGAAGGTTGTAGCCTTCTGTAGGCCGGCACCTACATACTAGTAAACATATCAGCTAGTACAAGAGCTAGGGGGTAGTAGCTCCCTTCCAGAAGAAGCTGGAGAATGAGAGAAGGTTATAGCCTTTTGTAGGTAGAAGTTTGTGTACTGGTATAAGTCTGCACCAGTAAAAAAATTGTAAAAAGAAGTTTCTTATTATTAAAAGAAGATAGAGACGATTGCAATAGGTGGTTTTCACCCACATTGGGTTTCCACCTTATATCCTGTGTTCATGTGTGTGATTGTCTGTTCTGTTTTTACTACACATGGTTACTATTTATGTGGTTCTGATGCACTGATTAAATACCAACATATGATGAATTAACTGAATCATAATTTTGCAGGATATATGTTACTTGCCTTAAACACAGTTGTGTATACACACGAGTTCCATTAACTGAAGTAGCGTATATGAATCTGATTATGGAAATGAAAAATTGTTTGACTTACTAATATTGATTCACCACGCCCGCCCCCCCCCCCCCCCCCCCCCCATTGAAAAAAGACATTAACTCAGACAAATATATAAAGCATACATAATAAACCGGACACCAAAGAATGGCGGAAAAGGCTTCAGCCTCAGGTATTCTCTCTCACATTTTCCATTCATACATTCTTCTCAAATAATTGAATATAGTGTTACAAATAAATAGATGAGAGATATTGTTCTCAAGATAGTGCGTTCTATCTTAGACACTTTTGGTTAAGATAATTTCTCCTTTGGTTGAGATAATTTCTCACCAGACACCCACCAATATAGGAGTTACCTAAACTAACTCCTATCTTAGAGGAACAACCCAAGAGTTAGGCACAAATTCCTAACTTGGAATATTTAATTAATTTATTTATATTTGGATTTATTATTGTTTTATGAGAGAGGCTAACACCCCCCCCCCCCCCCCCCTCTTAGTATTATTTCCAACAATTGGTATCAGAGCAGGTCCTTCAGAAGAATCTTGATCACTTGAAGGAAGATCCATCATCATGAGTAATCAAGAAAGAGAGGGATCCATCAAACCACCAATCTTTGATGGAAGCAACTTCATTTATTGGAATGTAAGAACCACAGCCTATCTTCAATCTCTTGGAACAGATGTCTGGGAAATCGTGGATGGAGGATATACTTTTCCATCAGAAATTCCTACAGATGCGGCAGGTAAAAAGAAATATGAAAGCAATGCCAAAGTTGTCAATACATTATTGGGAAGTCTGTCACAATCAGATTTTTCAAAGCTATGCAGCTCAAATCCACCAAAGAAATATGGGAGAAAAATGTTCTAAGCTATGAAGGAGACTCTCAGGTAAAACGTGCAAAACTGTAAACTCTCATAATTCAATATGAAACTCTCAAAATGCACAATGATGAAAGTATAGCTAGTTACTTCTTACGTATAGATGAGATTGTTAATTGCATGAAGAATTTGGCTGAAGAGATAAAAGAAGTTACTTTAGTTGAAAAGGTTTTAAGATCCTTGTCTGCTAAGTTTGAATCAAAAGTATCTGCCATAGAAGAAAAGCGGGATCTTCAGACTATTACTCTAACACAATTGCACGGAATCTTAACTACTTTCGAGATGAGAAAAGGAGGTCCATCAGATATTATAGAAGCCACATTTAAAGATTCGGGGAAAGAAGAACTCAATGGATCAAGACATATTTCAGAAGGAGAAGAAGAAGCAATCTTTGTCAAGAACCTTCAACGGGGCTCTGGAAGATTTAGAGGTAAACTACCTTTCAAATGTTTTTCTTGTGGAAGAGTCAATCATTATGCTACCAAATGTCCTCATAAAGATAAGTTTGATAAAGGTAAGGAATCTGCAAAATGGAATAGAAAGTAAAGTGTAAGTAATAAGAGCTACTGTACGCATGAAGATAGTGATGGTTTATCAATTAGTGGTGAAGATGAAAATAGTAATGACTATAGACTTCTGATGGCTTTTGAAGATGATGATTTCTTGGTTGCTTTAGATGAAGATGACCTTTATGAAGAAATCTCTAAACTCAAAATCTATTTAGAAGAAAAGAATATGATTATAGAAACTTTGACATTCCAACTTGCTGAAAGAGAAAAACACAATGAAAAACTAGAATGTGAAATTGCAGGTCTAAGAAAGGATATTGAGAAAACAAAATCTCTCAATCTTAGATTTGCTAAAGGATCAGAAACCTTAAATGAAATTATCAAAGTGCAGCATTCTCCTCTGATAAAGACAGGTATTGGATATACTAAATAAGCATCTCAAGCACAGAAGCCGTCAACCTCCACTAAAAGCTATCTTGATGTAGCAAAGAGCAGTGAACAGTTTGACAATCGTCAGCAAAGGCATAAAGCATATCACCATGTAAATCAAGCTCAATTTACTTCAAGGATGAACATAAGCTACAACCAACCTTAGGTAAATCATACTCAATGTGCTTCAATAATGAATATCAATAGAAACTACAATCACCAGGTCAGTAGATTTGATATCGCATGAACTTCTTTAATGGCCAATGTTTTTCATGTCATAACTTTGGACGCAAAGCATCTCAATGTGTTTCTTACAAGACCATAATGACTAGAGAAGCACGAAGGAATGTGACAGGGATCATGAAAGGTCCTACAATAACTTTTCTCTTCTTGAAAATGAAATAGAATGCTCTATCTACAACAACTTCGGTCATGAAGAATCTAAATGCAAGAGTAAATTTCGGAAAACATCTCAGAAGGAGAAAACTCCGTTAAGTCCCAAAATATGGAAAAAAAGAGAACCGCAAACAGAAGGATGTGGTATAGCCTTGTATGCAGAAGGACAAGAAAATCAGTGGTACATCGACAGTGGATGCTCAAAACACATGAAAGGTGACAAAGAAAAACTTCATTCATATAATGCCTTAGAAAAGGAAAAGAAGATCTCATTTAGAAATGACACTTTTGTTGTCATAAAAAGTAAAGGCTTTGTTCTCTCAAAATAAAAATCTAAAGTTGGGAATGTTATGTATGTTGATGGTCTAAATCATAACCTGTTGAGTATCAATGAAATGTGTGATCAAGGAGATGAAGTAGTATTTCGATCAAATGGATATGTTGTTCGTGAGCTTGATACAAGAGAAACTGTGATCAAAGGTATAAGAACTCCAAACAACTTATACATACTCAAGGGAGGACAACAACAATGCTATCTAAGAAAAATGATGAACACTAGCTATGGCACAAAAGATTGGGACATCTAAGCTTCTCTCAAATAAGAAAAGAATGTAGATTCCAGGTTGTTCGTGATCTTCCTGATATCAGCATTCCAGAAAATACAATATGAAACTCATGTCAATTTGGTAAGTGATGAGCCCCAATTTTTGGTACAATTTGGGCTCATTTGGCCTACTTGCTCTGCTCAAACCATTCATTTTTTATTGCTTATGCATTCATTTCTTGGTTTATTCGTGTTGTTTGTAGGAAGAAGGGTAGGCATTCTATCTACGTGAATAATGCATGATAATTTCAGGTTTTTGGCATTAAAAGGGAGCAAAGATCACGAAAAAGGAGACAAGGAGACAATGAGGTGGCACTGCTGGTTTTTAGGAGAGGATGTCCACGGTCTTGGGACCTTCCTCGTGATTCCCACCATAGCTCCGAGCTCTAATCCATCTCCCCACCGAGCTTAGAAGCAGCCAACTGTTCTACAGGAACAGCAGTTATAACTGTTCTACAGGAACAACAGTTATGACTATCCTACAGGATCAGCAGTTTAAACTTCAGTTGGACAGCCGAGCTCCTAAAATCAAGGACACCTGTTGGATGATCATTTGGCATAAATACTGAGGCCGTAGCATTAGATAGGAGCTTTTTGAACTTTTGTATTGCTCTTGTAATTTGGAAGTACAAGCTACAGCTCGGTTTTGTAAGCCAATTTTGGCATGTCATCAGACTTTCGTTTATGAATAAAGGCAGGCAGATTTTGATCTCATCCTGAGTTTCTAAGGGAGCTATAGCTCTCAGGTTAGGGCCCAACCTGAGAGCAATAGATCTCCTCGGTGTTGTAATGTGTTTTCATTTTGTTCCAGCACTTTGAGTTTTTACTTTCACATGCAATTCGAATTTACAGTTTGTTAATTTAGTCTTTTTCATGAGCTTAGATAGGATTAGTTTATGGTGAATTTGTTTCAGTTGCTTAGATTCGATAGGAGGATAGTTATAAATTATTGGAGCTCCAGCAAAAGGTTGTTAAGGCTCACTGCCATCTCTCTTAGGGATTGGGGTGTAGCCCATAACCAACCACCAAAAAGAAACGCAGTTCTTCTCACTTCCATGCAAGCTGCAACATAGACATTTTTGTTGAAGATCCGTCCATGCACTTTTGACATTGAACCATACTTCTACATTTCACTTCCATGCACAAGTTTCATTTCTTGGTTTTACATTGCTTCTCATAGGTTTCATAGCACAGTTATCATAGGTTAATGAATTTCTCGTTTTTGGGTGCATAAGTCATTTGTTTCATTTACGCTGCTCCTCATCATTCCACTTTCTTCTTCTTCTTCTTGATCTCTCCTCAATCCACCTACTCAGCCTCTGTCCAACTCATTTACCCTCCAACTCATCCATTAATCACCAGCTCCATCTCCATCTCACCTATCCTTCCACACCACTCCAACACTCCTCCATCTCCAAAAACCTCCACGGCCAAACATCCTGTAGAATTGCACAGACTTCCTGTAGAAACCCCTGAGTTTCCTGTAGGATCCCCTGCAGACTTCCTGTAGAAACCTGCAAACTCGGTTGCTGAGCATCCGAACGTGGTAGGCTTCTGTGGACTGATGCTGGAGACCCCCTGGGACCTCCCTTAGCCATCCTGACCTTGCCCATGCTTTCCTTCCATTCCAACCGCTCCTGCACAACCAAACCCTAATCAAAAGCATCATCGCAATAGATCCAACCACTTAATGAAAAAATACAAAAACATGATTTTTCATATGCAAGTAGCTTAGATGCATGTATTTCAGTTCACTGCAAGTAATGGCATTAGTGTTAGTAGTTTCATTCACAGTTTTGCATTGTAAGGGTCTAGCTAGTCAAATTAGGGTTTACTAGGGTTTTCATGCTTTATTGGCTTTCAGTTTCTTTCTGCAACTAGATTAGTCTTCCTTCAGTTAGCTTTCGTCCATCATTCATAAAGCTTCTTCTGTGAGCCTATAGAAGTTGGCTTGAGCCCTAGCGGACTTGTGCCAGCTGACCAAGTGACAGCTGCGACAAGAGCTAGTACTTGTGCATACAGCACCGTCGCTTCCAAGTTTGTACGAACTACCGGGTTGATAAAATTAGAGATAGGAAGCTCCAGGAGTTGTAGCATTATTGCTACAATACTGGAGCCCACCATATTTTTGGCGCCGTTGCCGGGGAAGCGTCAGAGTATTAGTAATTGTTGCTTTTCTTCTACTTCCTTACTCTTGCCTTCTGCTAAGTAGTTTACTTCATTTCCATTCTGCAAAAGTAGCATAGCATTTCCTGCTTTCATAGATTAGCATTTCCTGCTTTCATAGATTAGCATTTCCTGCTTTCCCAGACTAGCATTTCCATTCTTGCAATTTCCTTTGAGCAAAGTAGATTAGTTCTTTCCTGCTTTTAGTTTAATTTCGCATCTTTCATAGTTAGTTGTAGATCAATCTGTCTCAGTTTTGCAGGTACCAAAAGAAAAGCAAAGCAAAAGCAATCAAAAAGAAAAAGAAAGTCTTTTCCATTTCATGCCTCGTAGGAACCGAGATAGATCAGGCAAATTCCTACCAAACACCCCCACCACATCACTGAGTCACCCTTCTCTCTTCTTTGGTGACAGTGACCCAGAGGAACCTATAGGTGAACATCCTGAGATATCCAAAGACCCTATAGTCGAAGAAGAGTTAGAGACCACTCCATCTGAAGCTATGGCTGACAATAGAAGAGAAGATGAGAGAATAGAAGGTGCCTTCCCCATCCGAGAGACCAATGGAGAGATGAAAATGAAAAACATTAGCCCCTCCGCCTTACCTCACTTCCATGGGCTGACCACTGAAGATCCAGATACCTTCCTGTTTTAGTTTGTTGTCCTTTGTAGAACCTATGACTATACTGAAGATGAGCAAAAGTTGAAACTTTTCCCTTCCACTCTTAAGGATGCAGCACTACGCTGGTTCATGGGCTTACCTGGGAATAGTATCACCACTTGGGCTCAGATGCAGCAAGCTTTCAACACCAAGTACCGGGATTACTGTAGGTCCAAGGAAACAAAGGGGGAAATCTTTCGGATGTCCATGGGAAATGATGAGTCCTTAGAGGATTATGAGGAGAGGTTCCAACTAAGCTATAAGCGGGCCAGGTGCACACTTTACCTTGAATCCCTCAAGTTGGTCCTGCTCCGAGGAGTCCCTGAAGACCTCTTAGATACCCTTCACATGTTAGCTGGGGGGTACATTTACCAACTGCCTTATGAGGACATCAAGACTGTGTTTAGAAACCACTCCAGGGCAGCTCGGAAACGAGGTAGAGGAAACCACCTCTCAACTAGTGTCCCTTTCTCTAAACATGAGCTTGCAAATCAATTAGAAGATCTTAAGAGTGAGGTGAGACAAACCATTGCCATGCAGCTTGACACATTCAGGATTCAGCAAAAGAAAGAAGAGGCTAAGAGAGCCTTGGCTGTCTTCTGCCCTAGGTGCACAAGGAGGCACCCTAAGAACGAATGTCCATTACATTCGGTTGAAGTGTGTTTCGTTTGTGAGGAGGACCATCCCACAAATCAGTGTCCAACCTTACATGGGTTTAAAGCCATGTACCAAGGGACAGAAGCTCCCACAGAGCCTCTCTATTACCTCAACCAAAGGAGGCCACAGGGATCTAGACCTTATCAGCAGGGGATGCAAGGGGCATCTCAAGCTTATTACAGCCCCAACCAATCGACTCCTATGCCTTCCTAGGGTCCCCCTGCTCATCCTTCATGGTCCATGCCTCCTCCATGGTCTTATCCACCTCAGTACCCCACTCAACCTACTTCTCATTCATATCACTCACATGCCCCGCCACAGCCTCAATGGAATGCACCTCATTCGGGGTGGAGGCCCCAATACAACACTCCTCCTGCCATCTTGCCTCCACCACCAGTTCAACCTCAGCCATTACCTCCTGCTCCTCCAAGGCAGCCTCAAATGCCTGCTCAACCGAACCCGAACCCCAACAATAGACAGGCCCAGCAGGTATACACTGGGGAAACCTCATGTCCTACCTATGCGGTGGAGATCCAGGAGATCAATCTTCGATCTGGAAAGACTCTACCAGATCGCCAACCTCCTCCCCCAGAGGATGAGGAAGATAAACAGAAAAGTGAACCAAAGGCTATTCCACCCTTTCCTGAGAGACTAACAGCCACCACACAACCCCACCCAGAGGAGGAAGAGCTTCTGGGTGAGCTCAAGCAGTTGTGTGTAAAAATACCACTTCTCTAAGCCATCAAGGATGTGCCAATATACAACAAGATGGTTAAGGAGAAGTGTTTCAAACACCCAGGCAGACGGAAGAAAGATGCCTCAACTATCAATGTCATAGGACAACTGTCTGACCTTATGTTAGGACAAGTCATCTGCCCAAAGTACCTAGATCCTGGAAGTCCTGTAGTAGATGTTCACATCAATGGCACCATTATACCTCACACCTTGATTGATCTGGGGGCTACCATTAATGTGATGACCAGGGATACCATGCTTAAGCTTAATCTTCAGGGTTCCTTGAGGAAGACCTCGACAGTGTTGCAATTAGCAGATCGCTCCACCGTGACTCCCGAAGGGATTGTGGAGGACGTCTTGGTCTCTATTGACTCTTGGGAATACCCTGCAGACTTCCTGGTTCTGCAACCAAAGGCCAAGCTTACTGGATATCCTCTCATTTTGGGAAGGCCTTGGTTAGCTACTGCAGATGCTTACATAAGTTGTCGTGCAGGGAACATGACCATCAAAAATGGTCCCATGTTCAAGCAGCTAGTCCTATACCCTCCTGCCCAACCCTCCTTAGAGCGTGACTTACCACTCTGGTTGGAAGAAGGAGAGGAAGACGAGGTGTACTCAGCACCTCTGTGCACCTTAGATACCACTAGAAGAGACCCCCCAACCGAGGATGACTTGATCGAGACCTTGATCCAGAATCCACCTTCCAGTGCACTACCCTTAGAGAAGTTGGTGGAGGATGCCCAAGCTAGCACCCTAGTGGATCTTTGTACAACCAACCCTGTTACTCCTAGAGTCAAGAATGTGGAGTTCGGCCCTGAGAAAGCATTGAAGATCAGCTCCTCCCTATCTCCTTCCCAGGAAAAGGAGCTGTGTAGTCTGTTGGCCAACCACCTTGATGCTTTTGCTTGGAGCTATAAGGAAATGAAAGGAGTCCATCCTTCGGTCTGTACCCATCATATATACATCAAAGAGGATTGTAAACCAGTTAGGAAACCTTAGAGGAGAATGAATCCAGCCCTTAAGGACATTGTCAAGGAAGAATTGCAAAAACTGTTGGATGCCGGATTCATCTACCCCATCTCAGATAGTGAATGGGTGTCCCCTCTAGTGTTGGTTCCCAAGAAAAATGGGAAATGGAGAATCTGTGTGGACTACCGAGAACTGAACAAAGCTACCAAGAAGGACCATTTCCCTCTACCTTTCATAGATCAAGTGTTGGATGGACTGGCAGGAAAGAAGTTCTTCTCTTTCCTGGATGGGTTTAGCGGGTACAACCAAATCCAAATCAGCCCGGAAGACCAAGATAAGACCACCTTCACTTGTCCTTGGGGTACCTTTGCCTATCGAGTCCTTCCCTTTGGGCTATGCAATGCTCCTGCTACCTTTCAGAGAGTTGTTTTGAGCATCTTCTCGGAGCTGGTCCATGATGCAGTAGAAATCTATATGGATGACTCTACTCCTTATGGGGCCAACTTCCAGGAAGCATTGTCCAGCCTGGGAAAAGTACTAACCAAATGCACCGAGATGAACTTGTCCCTTAGTCCTGAAAAATGTGAATTCCTAATGACTGAAGGGACCGTGCTAGGCCATGCCATTTCTTGCCAAGGATTGGAGGTGGATCCTAACAAAATTGCTCTAATCAAGAGGGTTCCACCTCCTCAAAAGGTCAGGGATGTCCGGAGTTTCTTGGGATTAGCAGGATACTACCGGAGGTTCATTAAAGATTTCAGCAAGCTAGCCTCGCCATTGTTTGGCCTGTTGGCAAAAGGTGTGGAGTTTAATTGGACTGACGATTTTCAGAGGGCTTTAAATGAATTAAAGGACAAGTTGGTGTCAGCCCCAATCCTGAGAGGTCCAAACTGGGCCCTACCTTTCCACATCCACACTGATGCCTCGAACAAAGCCATAGATGCAGCTTTAGGACAAGTTGAGCAGAAACTTCCATATGCCATTTACTTTGTTAGCAAAAACTTGTCCAAAGCTGAGTTGAATTACACTATACCCGAGAAAGAATTCTTGGCTGTGGTCCATGCATTGAACAAGTTCCGACATTATATTACTGGTTACCAGACCTTTGTACATACTGACCATGCTGCTATTAGATATTTAATGAATAAGCCAGATGTGAATGCTCGTATTATTAGATGGTTAATTTTATTGCAGTAGTTTGATTTGACCATTGTTGACAAACCAGGTAGAGAAAATGTTGTTGCTGACTTTTTATCTAGATTGGATTTGTCTGCAGATGAGGATGGAACAGTGGACGACCAGATGCCTGATGAACATCTCTTTGCTATTTCAGTACTCTCTCCATGGTTTGCTGATATAGCAAACTATCTTGTTTCAGCACAGTTCCCTCCACACCTATCTTCCAGAGAGAAGAGCAGAATCATCAGAAAAAGTGCCTCATTCACTTGGATCGGGGGCAATCTGTTCAAGCTTGGCCCTGATCAGATCTTAAGGCGTTGTGTAAGGGAGGAGGAAGTCTTTGATATCCTCCTCACTTGTCATGATGGGCCTTGTGGAGGACATTTTGCAACAAAGAGAATTGCCTTCAAGATCCTGCAGGCAGGCTACTATTGGCCCACACTTCATCAAGATGTCAGAAGATATGTCAGTCAGTGTGACCAATGCCAAATAATGGGGAAACCGACCCAAAGGGATGAGATGCCTCTCCAACCTCAAGCGACTCTTGAGCCATTTGAGAAGTGGGGCATGGACTTTGTGGGCCCAATCAACCCCTCTTCGAGGCAAAGGACTTACATCATTGTGTGTACTGACTATTTGACAAAGTGGGCAGAGACCAAATCAATCAAAGCAGCAACAGAAGAAAAGGTGGCCGAGTTCCTAAGAGAAAACATCTTCTACAAGTTTGGCTATCCAAGAGAGCTGGTCACCGATCAAGGGAGCCAGTTCACCTCCAACCTGGTTGACGATCTCTTGGCTCATCACAAGATCAAGCATAGGACTTCCACCCCTTATCACCCTCAAGCAAATGGGCAGGTGGAAGTCACCAATAGAGCATTAGAAGGGATCTTGACTAAAGTGGTGAGCAGCAGCAGAAAGGACTGGGCAGATCGCCTGGTTGAAGCCACATGGGCTTACAACACCACTTGGAAGACCACCACCGGCTTCACACCGTATGAGCTGGTCTATGGGAAGAGAGCTTTGCTGTCCATTGAGTTTGAATACAACACTTTGAGGATGGCAGCTCAGCTGGACCTAGATCTCAGCCATGCACAACAAGAAAGACTACTGCAGCTGAATGGCCTGGATGAGCACCAAATGTAGGCCCTCCTTCACTCAGAAGTGGTTCAACTTCAGAGAAAGGTGTGGCATGACCAACATCTCCACGACAAGCAATTTCAGCCGGGAGATTGGGCTTTGTTGTATGACTCAAGATACAAAGATTTCAAAGGGAAGCTGAGAACCAGATGGCTGGGACCATATGCAGTGGAGAAATGCCATGACAATGGATCTGTCCTCATTCGAACCATTGATGAGGAAGCCATTCCCATGCTTGTCAATGGGCATCGTTTGAAGATCTACAGGAGACCTCTCTCAAGACAAGAGTTCATCAAAACTATGGAGAAATCTGTATTAGTCATAGAGAAGGGTTCTGCCTCTGCCTCTGGCATACCCTGAAGAAAAAATGAAGAAAGAGAAAAAAAAAATAAATAAATAAATAAAGATCCTTGGGTGAAAACCTCTCTGAGGCGCCCAAGGTAGGTAGTAGGGGTGAAAACCTCATTGAGGCACCCCTATTGTCTTTCAAAAAAAAAGGAGAAAAGGTAAAAAAAGATCCTTGAGTGAAAACCTCTCTGAGGCGCTCAGGGCAGATGGCAAGGGTGAAAACCTCTTTGAGGCGCCCCTGTTATCTTTCAAAAAAAAAAAAAAAAAAAAGAGAAAAAAAAAACAATAAGCAAAATATGGTAAAATTGCATGCAGGTTGCAGATGTTCTATGGAGGAGAGGAAGCCTTCAACTCAAAGCCAAGGGTCCTTACCATGCTGTCAAGGAACCTCACCAGCACCTCCTCCAAGAGTACCCATGTTTTTTCAAGGTATGTGCAATTTTATCATGGTTTGAATCTTCTACAGGAAGATGCTGTCTTTCTACAGGAAGATGCAGTCTTTCTATAGGAAGGCGCGGATTTTCTACAGGAAAGTACAAACTTTCCACAGGAAGGCCGAACTTTCTACAGGAAGCTCTGTGTTCTACAGGAAACTTCCTGTAGGAGTTTTGGACGGCCAAAATTCATCTTAAAAGAAGATTTAGCGACTATGGATTGGTATGGATGCATGCAAGCCTCTGTTGGCACCCTTGCACATTGCTGTCACCTTGCTCCACCATCCTTGTCGACATGCGACCAAGTCCCTGCACAAACAAAGAAGATCGATGAGTTCTCACGGGAAAGCCATTTTCAAAGTTAAACAAATGCTGGGATCTCATACCACATGCATCAAGAGCTCCGGGAACGTGATTGAAAAGCCCGAGCATCCGTCGTGCAGCATGCACCCAAGGATAAAGGACTGTTACGAGACACCTCGCGGGAATCCTGTAACAGTTCAACCTACTCGAGTGGATACCATTCACAGCACCGCCATCTGAAATAAAACGCGGGCGCATGCAAGCAAAACATCCACTCCATCGTTGGAAGCCTATAACCACGAGCCTCCGGGTCTGTGTAAGTCGCATGCAGTAGGTAGATCCACTCACCATCGTCCAAGAACTGAAAAAATCGTGTGCAGCCACGCAGGTAAGTGTCTCAACCCTTCCTTCCATCAAATCGCATGAATTTTACTTTGAAATCGTTTGCAAAGCGTAAAATTGAATGGTTGAGTGGCCGTATGGCCAGTCGACTGGCCACGTCGGCTAGTTAAAGTGTAATTGGATGTTTGGGTGGTGGCCACGACAAAGAGAATGAACGGCACGCACGTGAGAACACTCTCGTCAGAGCATGAGTTTAACAGGAAAAGGCGGCGGTAAATCTGTGGGAATGGATGCGGCAGCAAGTGAATACGCAGGTGGATGATGGATGACGTCGCCCAACGGTCCGGAGGGGGCAGCTCATCCCCCGCGCCACGGATTGCGCCGATTCAAAATCTAATCGGCTAGATCATGCGCATGCATTTATCATCCAACACTTCAAACTCGGGTGGCTATTCTGATCTCCTCTGCACTTTGATACGCCGAGATGTCAGGAAGCCCAAAAGCAAAGACCAAGGCTTCTACAGGAAGCCCAAAAGCAAAGACCAAGGCTTCTACAGGAAGCCCGAAAATCGTTGGAGAACAGGCTTCTACAGGAAGCCCAAAAACGGAGACAAAGGCTTCTACAAGAAGCCCGAAAGTCATTGAGAAACAGTCTTCTACAGGAAGCCCAAAACCGGGAAAGAAAGAATCTTCTACAAGAGGCCCGGAAGTAGGCAAAGCAGGGTCTTCTACAGGAAGCCCGAAATCTGAAAAGGAGGGGCCCTCTACAAGGAGCTCTGAGAGAGCGAAACGCAAGAAAGAGAAGGCTGGCATTCTCGAAAAGGAGGCAGCAGCGGCGTTGGCCGCCCTCAGTACACCTCCAAAACCGAAGGAGAAAAGGGAGAGGGAGACCCCTCTACCATCTGAAGCCAGGAGAAGCAAGAGGATGACCACGGGCAAGCCATAGCCTCCACCCAGCAGCCAAACCATTTCAGGGGATGTCCCTACTTCACCCAGTGCAAGAACCCCCTCTAAAACATCAGCCACCCCCGAAAAGGGGAGCCCAAAAATAACTTCCTGGACATGAAAAATAGGCCAGTCGCCTTACGAAGCTCGGCCCAAGGAAATAGGAAAGGGGGAAGAAGCATCACCTTCGTCACCACCAGAGGCAGCAAAGGCAGGGCCGCCAAAAACGGGAAAGGAAGAAGCGCCACCCTCGGTAGAAAAGGCAAGGCCACCAAAAACAGGGAAGGAAAAGCATGCTCCGGGCTCTAGTTCTCGGCCAAAGACGAGGAGCTAGGGCAAAGTTGCTCAAGGATGAGCAAATAGTTTAGCTGGGGGGTGATGATGAGCCCCAATTTTTGGTACAATTTGGGCTCATTTGGCCTACTTGCTCTACTCAAACCATTCATTTTTTATTGCTTATGCATTCATTTCTTGGTTTATTCGTGTTGTTTGTAGGAAGAAGGGTAGGCATTCTATCTACGTGACTAATGCATGATAATTTCAGGTTTTTGGCATTAAAAGGGAGCAAAGATCACGAAAAAGGAGACAAGGAGACAATGAGGTGGCACTGCTGGTTTTTAGGAGAGGATGTCTACGGTCTTGGGACCTTCCTCATGATTCCCACCATAGCTCCGAGCTCCAATCCATCTCCCCACCGAGCTTAGAAGCAGCCAACTGTTCTACAGGAATAGCAGTTATAACTGTTCTACAGGAACAGCAGTTATGACTGTCCTACAGGATCAGCAATTTAAACTTCAGTTGGACAGCCGAGCTCCTAAAATCAAGGACACCTGTTGGATGATCATTTGGCATAAATACTGAGGCCGTAGCATTGGATAGGAGCTTTTTGAACTTTTGTATTGCTCTTGTAATTTGGAAGTACGAGCTACAGCTCGGTTTTGTAAGCCAATTTTGGCATGTCATCAGACTTTCGTTTATGAATAAAGGCAGGAAGATTTTGATCTCATCCTGAGCTTCTAAGGGAGCTATAGCTCTCAGGTTAGGGCCCAACCTGAGAGCAATAGATCTCCTCGGTGTTGTAATGTGTTTGCATTTCGTTCCAGCACTTTGAGTTTTTACTTTCACATGCAATTCGAATTTACAGTTTGTTAATTTAGTCTTTTTCATGAGCTTAGATAGGATTAGTTTATGGTGAATTTGTTTCAGTTGCTTAGATTCGATAGGAGGATAGTTATAAATTATTGGAGCTCCAGCAAAAGGTTGTTAAGGCTCACTGCCATCTCTCTTAGGGATTGGGGTGCAGCCCATAACCAACCACTAAAAAGAAACGTAGTTCTTCTCACTTCCATGCAAGCTGCAACATAGACATTTTCGTTGAAGATCCGTCCATGCACTTTTGACATTGAACCATACTTCTACATTTCACTTCCATGCACAAGTTTCATTTCTTGGTTTTCCATTGCTGCTCATAGGTTTCATAGTACAGTTATCATAGGTTAATGAATTTCTCGTTTTTGGGTGCAGAAGTCATTTGTTTCATTTACGCTGCTCCTCATCATTCCACTTTCTTCTTCCTCTTCTTGATCTCTCCTCAATCCACCTACTCAGCCTCTGTCCAACTCATTTACCCTCCAACTCATCCATTAATCACCAGCTCCATCTCCATCTCACCTATCCTTCCACACCACTCCAACACTCCTCCATCTCCAAAAACCTCCACGGCCAAACATCCTGTAGAATTGCACAGACTTCCTGTAGAAACCCCTGAGTTTCCTGTAGGATCCCTTGCAGACTTCCTGTAGAAACCTGCAAACTCAGTTGCTGAGCATCCGAACGTGGTAGGCTTCTGTGGACTGATGCTGGAGACCCCCTGGGACCTCCCTTAGCCATCCTGACCTTGCCCATGCTTTCCTTCCATTCCAACCGCTCCTGCACAACCAAACCCTAATCAAAAGCATCATCACAATAGATCCAACCACTTAATGAAAAAATACAAAAACATGATTTTTCATATGCAAGTAGCTTAGATGCATGTATTTCAGTTCACTGCAAGTAATGGCATTAGTGTTAGTAGTTTCATTGACAGTTTTGCATTGTAAGGGTCTAGCTAGTCAAATTAGGGTTTACTAGGGTTTTCATGCTTTATTGGCTTTCAGTTTCTTTCTGCAACTAGATTAGTCTTCTTTCAGTTAGCTTTCGTCCATCATTCATAAAGCTTCTTCTGTGAGCCTATAGAAGTTGGCTTGAGCCCTAGCGGACTTGTGCCAGCTGACCAAGTGACAGCTGCGACAAGAGCTAGTACTTGTGCATACAACACCGTCGCTTCCAAGTTTGTACGAACTACCAGGTTGATAAAATTAGAGATAGGAAGCTCCAGGAGTTGTAGCATTATTGCTACAATACTAGAGCCCACCAGTAAGCAAACCAGATCGCACTTCCCTGAAAAGGAAGGATCAGTTAGTAAGCCTCTTGAACTCATACTGATTTATGTGGACCATCAAGGAAAAAGTCACCTTGTGGAGAAGAATACTTTATATTGTTCATTGATAATTTTTCCAGAATGTGTTGGATAGGACTTCTAAAGCATAAAGATGAAGCATTTGAAAAGTTCAAAGCCTTCAAAGATTTGGTTGAAAATGAATCAGATCGTAAAACCAAATGCCTCAGAATTGATTGAGGAGGGGAATTTACCTTGGATGAATTATTTGACTTTTGTGATGAACATGGAATAAAAAGGAAATTCTCCACTGCAAGGACTCCTCAGCAAAATGGAGTGGTAGAAAGGATGAACAAAACTGTTCAACAAATGGCTCGTGCTATGATATATGAGTCTGGAACTCCTGCAACCTTCTGGGGTGAAGCTGCATTTGCTACCGTCACTATTCTCAACCAAGCAAATGTTTGGGTAAATAGCACTCAAACTCCACATGAACATTGGTATGGTAAGACCCCTACTGTAAAATACTTCAAAGTTTTTGGAAGCAAATGTTACGTCAAAAGGGCTGATGAAAAACTTGGTACATTTGAACCCAAAGCAAACGAAGGTATTCTCCTTGGTTACTCTTCCCGAAGTAAAGGATATAAATGTTATAATAAGATACTTGGGAAAATTATTGAAAGTATTGATGTTGTGGTTGATGAAGCATGCAAAAATCCAAAACAAATAAAAATCGAAGATTATGAAGAAGATGAGGATTATCCTCCCACATCAAATCAGACTAATTCTAAAGAAGAAACCAATGAAGCACCAGAAGAAGAGATAACAGTAGAAGAAAAGACTTCGTCCAGGTATGTTCAGAAAAATCATCCAGAGATTCAAATTTTGGGATAGAAATAGGCAGGTGTGCAAACAAGAAGAACTATTACAGAAGCTTCAAGCTATTTAGCACTGCTATCCTCCACCGAACCTCAAAATATAAATGAAGCATGTAAAGATGAATTTTGGGTCAAGGCCATGAATCAAGAACCTGAGAAAATTGAAAAGAATAATACTTGGAAATTAGTTCCTAGACCTCGTGATAAGAATATCATAGGAACTAAATGGATATTCAAAAACAAGTTGAATGAAAATGCAGAAGTTATTAGAAACAAGGCAGACTTGTTTGTAAAGGATATGCTCAACAAGAAGGTATAGATGTTGAAGAAACTTTTGCACATGTTACTAGACTTGAAGCCATAAGAATGTTCCTTACTCTTTCTAGTTTTCAGAAATTCAAAGTATACCAAATGGATGTAAAATCTGTCTTTCTTAATGGAGAGTTAGAAGAAGAAGTCTATATTGAGCAACCAGACGGATTCATTCTTGTAAATTATGCAAAACTTGTATGCAAATTCAGAAAGGCTCTCTATGGTCTAAAACAAGCTCCAAGGGCCTGGTATTACCATCTTGACAAATATCTCCATCAACAAGGTTTTTCAAAGGGATCAGTTGATAGCAATCTATATACAAAGATTGACAATAATAAATTGCTAATACTTGTTGTGTATGTTGATGATATCATTTTTGGTAGCAATGAAGAAGCCTTGAGTCGGAATTTTTATTCGATAATGCAGCAAGAATTTGAAATGTCCCTGCTTGGTGATCTTACATATTTTCTTGGTCTACAAGTTCAACAAAATAAAGATGGTATTTTTTCGTCACAAACTAAATATCTCAAACAGATCTTGAAAAAATATGGCATGGAAGATTCTAAACCAGTATGTACCCCAATGGTAACAGCATGCAATCTCAGCTCAAATGATGAATCAGCAGTAGTACATCAACCAACTTATAGATCTATGATTGGCAGTCTACTATATCTAATAGGTACTCGACCAGACATCATGCATGCAGTAGGAATAGTTGGAAGATTCCAAGCAAATCCAAAGGAATCACACCTTTAGGCAGTCAAAAGGATTTTCAAATATCTTCAAGGAACATAAACTTTGGTTTATGGTATCCTAGAGATACAAATTTTACACTTCATGCATATAAAGATGCAGATTGGGCAGGAAGCGTCGATGATAGAAAAAGCACTAGTGGTGGTTCATTCTATATGGTTCTAGATTAGTGTCTTGGTTCAGAAAGAAACAAAGTTCAATTGCATTATCTACAGCTGAAACAGAATATGTGGCTGCTGCAGCACACAACTCCTTTGGATGATGCAAACATTGCAAGACATTTAGATCACATGTACTCCACCCATCTCCATTCTATGTGATAATACAAGTGCCATCAGTATTTCAAAGAATCCAATCATGCATTCCAAGACCAAGCACATACCCATAAAATATCATTTTCTACGTGAACAAGTGCTTGAACAAAAAGTAAAATTATAGTATGTTCCCTCTAAAGAACAGGTTGCTGATATATTCACCAAAACACTTCCCAGAGAGACATTTGAATATCTCATACAGAAGCTGGGAGTAGTTGATGCATCATCTTACTGTTAAATCCTATCTGTTTTAGAGAAAGGTGGTTATACGCGAGTTTCATGAAGCGTAGTCGCGTACATACGCTGGTTTCTATGGATACAGTCATGTATATGTTGGTTTGAAGAAAAGTAGTGGGCCAGACTCAGGAAGAAAGGGGTTTGATATGGTTCAATGAATTATCTACTCTACTTGATGATGGTTACAGTCTATGGATGACATGTGGAAATATGTTGGCTCTCATAAGTTGTTGATAACTTGATGTATATCTGATTGATAATGATGCCTTGATAACTCTTCTATTATATGAAATGATTAGATCTGACAATGATCATCTGGCACAGGTTCAGGGGGAGCATATGCTTCTAATAATGCATTGTGGGCATTATCTTAGAAGATCTTGGTACAGATTCACACAGTTGTTTTTTATTCAGGTGGAACAGGTTCAGGGGGAGAACATGGTTGCTGGTCTAGATGCTAATTGACAGATGTTGCTAATGATAGTTTCTGATGACTATCATGGTCTTGTTTAAGATATTTGGTCTTTGTTATATATGCCATGTATATTTTTTAATGTAAAGGTCATGAAAAGACCAAATTTGTAACCCCACTATGCATGGGATGGATGATGTAATGTTTGTGTTTTGACATGTATAAACAATTTGGTATATCCCTATTTGATTGGGAGATGGATGTATGTATGAGTCTTTGGTGATAGGAAGGTCATTGGTGATGTATGTATAGAGTCATATTATCCTTTTTCAGACCTTGCTTGTGCTCAGGGGGAGCATGGACTCGATCATAGGAGATCAATCAGCACTTCAACATGTCAGAGAATTCAGTAGGTACTCAGGGGGAGCATAACCCTTTGCCATTGATGACAAAGGGGGAGAGTGACTTGGGGTTGCCATCAAGTCCAAAGGGGGATATTTTTGGCATTATGACATAGGTGTTGTCCTTGATGGAAACTCACTCAGATGACAGATCATAATTGAGCAGGTTAACAGCACAAAGTTCAGATCAGAATGAAGAAAGAGAGGTATACGCAGGTTCACCATTGGCTAAGTCGCGTATACACGTATGTTATGCTCTTAACCTGCAAAAAGATACCCAAATACAGAATATGTGAAGAAAGATACCCAGAACATAGAATAGTGAGAGACAACAGCAAATATTTTATTATTCAAAAAGCAATTTTCATTGGCCTCTTCAAGGGGGCAACCTCCAATAGAGCAGAGCTCGATACAAAAATAAGACATGATGCTCCTCGCAGGGAGTCTCTATCCTTTATATATGACTCATACATGCAATACCAAGGATCAATACCATGGGTTTTATTAATACCATCTATCTAATACTACGGCCCATTTGCAACTAACTGTGGTCCTGTCATTAATTATGGGTTAACCACTTACAATTATTAATATGGGCTTTATTGACTCTTGACTATGACTTGATCCCATTACATAAATAAGGGGGTTAGGGTGGGACCCTAACATGCCCTCCCCCTTAAGACTAGCCTTGTCCTCAAGGCTGAAGCTACGGAAACTACTGAAGAATAGTGGTTGGTTCCCAAGTTGCATCTTCCGAAGAGGTTTCTTTCCACTTGACGAGGACTTCCTTAATCATGCAGCCCCGTAGGTGCCTGTCTCATGTGTCTAGGACCTATTCAAGTTGGAGTGAGATTGACCCTTCTTCGTCCAATTCAGGTAGACCGGTTTGAATTCTGCAATTGTTCCCAATCACTTTCTTGAGGCATGATACATGGAAAACTGGATGGATTTTTGCAGTAGGTGGCAAAGCCAACTTGTAAGCCACTTCTCCAATGCACTGAAGTACTTGATATGGTCTGTAGAATTTTGGAGATAGTTTCTGACAACCCTTGTCTTTGAGTGATGTTTGCTTATATGGTTGTAGCCTCAAAAAGACTTGATCCCCTTCTTGAAATTGGCACTCTGAGCGATGCTGGTCTACCTGTTTCTTCATGCGGTTTTGAGCTTGATTAAGATTCTCTCTAAGATGGGTGAGCATGGTTGCGCGGTGTTGTAGGAGTTGATCCACTTCTTGTACCTTTGAGCACCCCTTGATATAAGAAGTAGGGGAAGGAGGGAGTTGACCATATACTGCTTCATAGGGAGTCATTTTGGTGGTGGCATGATAGTTGGTGTTATACCACCATTCAGCCAGAGGTAACCACTGTACCCAAAGATGTTGCTTTTCTGAAGTGAAACACCTAAGGTAGGTTTCCAGACATTTGTTGATGGCTTCAGTTTGACCATCCGTTTGCGGATGATAGGAAGTACTAAGTTTTAGTTGAGTGCCTTGTAGCCTGAAGAGTTCCTGCCAAAAATTATTGGTGATGATCGGGTCGCGATCGGACACAATAGAAGTGGGCATGCCATGCAATTTGAAGATCTGATCTATGAAATATTGAGCAACCAAAGTCGGTGTAAACGGGTGGGGTAGGGCGTAGAAATGAGCATACTTCGAAAGTCTATCCACAACCACCATGATGACTAACTTGTTTCCTGACTTTGGAAGACCTGTAATGAAATCCATAGAAACATCCGTCCATATTGATGTCGGGATGGGCAACAGTTGTAATGCGCCTGGTGTGTTGACGGTCTCCCCTTTGTGGCATTGACAGACATCGCATTCTGCTACGAAAGTAAGGATGTCCTTTTTCATGCCTGTCCAAAAAAATGATCTTCTGGTGCGAGCATACGTCTTTTGAAAGCCTGAATGTCCTGTAATGGGGGATGAGTGCAATTCTTCTAAAATGCGACTTTTGAGGGTGGATGTTGGTGATATTACGACTCTATCCCTGTAGCGAAGAATCTCATCCTGCCACAAGTAGCACTTGGTGGAATTTGCATCCCCCTGCAATTGAGAAATGAGTTGGGAGAGCCCGAGATGTGAAAACCATTCCCTGCGAGCCTCTTCAATCCATTCTGGAATGGGGATGGAAATTGCTAGCAGAGTACTTTCCTCCTCAAATTGGTGAGATAATGCATCTGCTACACTATTGTCTTGCCCTTTCTTGTAAATGATCTCATAATCATATCCCAGCATTTTGGCGAGCCATTTATTTTGTTGTGGTGAGGATAGGCAGTCCTCCGAACAATATTTAAGACTGTGATGGTCTGTGCGGATTTGGAAACGTCGCCCCAATAAGTAAGGTCGCCAGGTCTCTACTACATGTAAGATGGTCATCATTTCCTTCTCGTAGGTAGATTGGCAAGATTCTTCCCACTTAGTTGTTGGCTTTTGAAGGCCAAAGGTCGCCCTTCCTGCATTAAGATCGCCCCAATACCCGTACCCGAAGCATCACATTCAATGACAAAAGATTTGGTGAAGTCAGGTAGTGCTAAGACTGGAGTGGAACACATGGCATTTTTGAGAGCTGTAAATGCCTGTTGTGCATCCTCATTCCAGAAGAATGAATTTTTCTTCAGGAGTTGAGTGAGGGGCTTCGCTATGTGACCATAGTTGCGGACAAATTTATGATAATAGCTTGTGAGACCCAAAAATCCTCTCAAGCTCTTCAAGGTCTTAGGTTGAGGCCAATCTTGCATTGCCTGGATCTTTTTGGGGTCCACCTTCACACCCCACAATGTGGCCCAAATACTCAACTTCTTCCATGCGAAATGAACACTTGGACATCTTGACAAATAATTTATGCTTGCGGAGCAGTTGCAAGAGTAGATCTACATGCTGAAGATGTGTGGCCCAAGTGCAACTATAGATGAGGATGTTCATCGAAGAAGACAAGGACAAATTTCCTGAGATATGGTTTGAGAAGGTGGTTCATAAGGCTCTGAAAAGTAGAGGGGGCATTACAAAGACTGAATGGCATGACCAGGAACTCATAATGGCCTTCATGAGTTCTGAAAGCAGTCTTTGGAATGTCGACTTCCTTCATGCTAATTTGGTGGTAGCCCGAGCGAAGATCCAACTTAGTGAAGAATTGAGCCCCATTGAGCTCATCCAACAAATTGTCAACCACCGGGATGGGAAATTTATCTTTGACTGTCAACTTATTGAGGGCCCTGAAGTCTGGACACATCCGCCATTTCCCATCTTTCTTGAGCACCATGACCACCGGTGATGAATAAGGACTAATGCTGGGATGAATGACACCTGCTTCCAAAAGTTCCTTGATTATTTTTTCTATTTCATTCTTTTGGGTGAACGGATATCTGTATGGGCGCACATTTGGGGGTTGGGCCCCTGGAACCAAGGTGATGCTATGATCATGTTCCCCTCTCGAGGGTGGAAGCTCATGAGGCTTGTCAAAGACCGGCAGATGGTTATTTAAAATCTGTTGCATCTCAGGATGAATCGGCAGAGACTTGGTTTCAACTGCCTGGATGGCATTAAATTGAGCTATAACTCCATGATGGCCCTTTTTTAGCAATTTTTCCATCCTATGCGAGCTGATGATAGAGGGAACTCCCGCCTGGAGTCCACGGAGGGTATGTGTGGATTTGTTCTTCTTAAAACTCATATATAACTCCTGGAAATCCATTGTGATTGGCCCAAGAGTACAAAGCCATTCAGCACCGAGGTCAATGTCGCACCCTCCCATGTGTATGGAAAACTTGTGGGTCTTCAACTGATAATCCCCCATTTGAAGTTTGACATTTTCACAACGGCCTTCACATTTCATTATGCCCCCATCCGCAATTTGGACTTGGAAGTTAGAAACTACTCGTACAAAACAATGCACTGCTTCTGCAACTTTTTGATGGATGAAATTATGTGTACTTCCACTATCAATCAAGACTACTACTAGGTGATGTTTAATAAAACCTCTGATTTTGAGAGTTTGAGGTGAAGAAATCCCTGCCAAAGCATGCAGCGAAATAACTGGTTCATCAGGGACATTGTCCTTTTGGTTGTCCTCTTCTACCGCCTCATGTTCCTCCAATGGTGGATCTTCCTCCGATGAGCTGTAATTAGTGGCATCAATTTGAAAAAAATTGGGCTCCTTGCATTTATGACCTGGGGAGTATTTTTCATCATAGTAGTAACATAATCCTTGCTTTCTTCTTTCGGCCATTTCTGCAGGTGACACCTTTTGAACCTTAAGTGTTTGAGTCGTGCTGTGAGCCTGTAGGGGGCGACCCTTAGCAGTGAAATTTGGGTGATTGTACTAGGCTGCTAACGCACGTTCCACGTTACGAGCTACCTTACAAGCCTCCGTCCATGTGGGAGGGTGGTGCAGTAAGACGTGGGCTTTTATGGCTTCTTTAAGACCGCTGATAAAACATTCTGTGTAGAACACATCTTGGAGACCCCTAGTGCGGAAGGCTAATGCTTCAAAGGCTGTAATATATTCATCCATTGTGCCAGTCTATCGGAGCTTAGTAAGACGACCCAAAAAAGAAGATTCCTGTTCAAAGCGTTCTGTAAGAGATTTTTTGAAGGAGCTCCAAGTCCTAAAAGGTCCATTGCAACGTTGATGCCATTCCCACCATTGCCACCTTTCATTGTCCAAGTACATGCTCCCCACCATAAGCTCATTATCATTATCTAAGATGTTATTCAAATTGAAATACTGCTCCATTTGTGCTATCCATGCTGCCGAGTGAGAACCATCAAATTTATGCATATCCAACTTGGGAGG
This sequence comes from Pinus tabuliformis, assembly GCA_031772625.1. Taxonomy (NCBI): domain Eukaryota; kingdom Viridiplantae; phylum Streptophyta; class Pinopsida; order Pinales; family Pinaceae; genus Pinus; species Pinus tabuliformis. The sequence continues at coordinate 10,619,569 of CM062812.1, forward strand.
TCGTGGACGGGATTGTTGGTGGGGGCCACTGAGGTGAAGAGAGTGGCTAGACTCACCCTCACTGTGTCCATTGCCAATATACGCCTCCTCATGGGCTTCCTCCTTGCCAGTCGGGATTATGCTCGGGATCATGCTATTTAGTCGGTCAAGCTGAATTCGGAAGGATTGCAAGGATTCTTCAAGTTTGTCCATCCTTTCATTGGCCATAGCTTGAGCTCTAGTTTCTACCATGCACCGACCTGATGTTCTTGAAAATTGGGACCACCTAAAAAAAAATTCACTAAGAATTGAATGGTACCACCGTGCTCAGCTCGTTGTCCTGATTCTGATGGGCTTGATCACCAATAAGTCGCCAACTCCTCAAAATGTCAATGTTGCCAAAAGTCCTGCGAAAATTATACCCTGGTATAGGAACCCCACACAACTACTCAGATCTGGTGGATCTGAGAGATCTGAATGGCGGAGCGGATAGCTTTGGGTGGCAGAACAGACTGCTACTGCGGATCTGATGGATCTAATAGATCGGAATGGCTGGTCTGCTAACTCGGAACTGCAGGACTGATGTCTGCTACTGCTGCACCTCTTTGCGCACTCTTCTGGTAGAGATGATGTGTGATCCCCAGATAGAAAATGGAACTATGGTCTCGAGGAGTGTCAGGTGCTACAGATCGCAATATACATAAGGGTCTGATAGTAGTACTTGGCCCAATGTTTTAGGGCTCTAACTCAGGAGGATCAACCGTACCCTTAGCCCTACAACCCGACTACCTTATCGTACGGGTGAGTAATCTCTTCGAGTGCTATTCTCGGTGTACTGTAGCAACAAGACGGCTGACGGTTTATCTATGGCGAGGTTGCAGAGGAGCTAAGGGGCTTCCGATATACCCAGAAGGTACTTGGAAGACAGTCCGTACGCGGTACTATCTAATGCGCTACTACTCGAAGGGGTACCCACAGGGGTTACAAGGGAGTCCAACAAGCGTGATCACCTCTTGTATTCCTGTGTGCATGCCTCCCCAAATCTACAGGTTTATGCGCTCAACAACAGATCCCGTGGTTTAAAGACGCTGGAACACATCTCTAGCCAAAAAAAAATTTGCTAAGAAATGGAGATCCCACTGGCCCTGGAAAGTGCTCTGATACCACTTGTTATGCTCTTAACTTGCAAAAAGATACCCAAATACAGAATATGCGAAGAAAGATACCCAGAACATAGAATAGTGAGAGACAATAGCAAATATTTTATTATTCAGAAAGTAATGTTCACTAGCCTCTTTGAGGGGGAAACCTCCAAGAGAGTAGAGCTCGATGCAAAAATAAGACATGATGCTCCTCGCAGGGAGTCTTTATCCTTTATATATGACTCATACATGCAATACCAAGGATCAATACCATGGGTTTTATTAATACCATCTATCTAATACTACGGCCCATTTGCAACTAACTGTGGTCCCGTCAATAATTGCGAGTTAACCACTTACAATTATTAATATGGGCTTTATTGACTCTTGACTATGACTCGATCCCATTACATAAATAAGGGGGTTAGGGTGGGACCCTAACAACGTAGGTTCACTATATACAAGTCGCATATACGTGCACACGCACTTTCATAGAATGCAAGGCGCTTATATCTTGGAAAACTAAGTTTTGGTCCAAGGTATTTGGTCCATGGTATTTTGATCCATGGTATTGGTCCAACGTATCTGGTCCGAGGTATTCACCCCAGGTATTGGGTCCAAGGTATTGGTCCTAAGTGGTTTTGGTCCATGGTATTGAGTAAGGCCTAAGACTATAAAAGGAAGGGAAGATCATTAGGCCAAGGCACTCAAGTATTGAATATCTGATGAAGAGCAAGATCGAGTGTATAGGTTATTGGGTTATTGTGCATAGCTGGATCTGAACCAAGGATGAACCTTAGCACTTGATGAAGGATAAGATCTAATGATGGGTCAAGATCTTAAGGCTTGAAGTGAAGTATCTTTATGTGGTTTGATCATTTATTTGAATAACTGGTGCATGTTGTAGTCTATAAATATGATGATCTGGGTATAACTGAAGTCTGGAATTGTTGTAATGTTTAAATCATCATTTACATATTTGTACGCGGGTTCACTTTAGAAAAGGCGTGTATAGACGCTTGTTCTGCATATCAAAACATCGTATACATCTTAAATTTGATTTTTAGATCTATACGCAGGTTCGCCTTGAGAAAACAGTGTGTGCACACAGCTTAGACACATGGAAGTAGTGTATACCTTATAAAATATGTTTTAGCTGCTTCTATTTGTTGTTGCAGTGTTCTAGGTTCTAGCTTGGGTTCTGGTTACATTATTCTATTTACAGCATTCTGAAAGATCAGATTGAAGGGTTGTCAAAGTGATTGATTGATTCAGTTGTGGTCGGTGCAAAGGAGATTGGTTGATGCAAATATATTTGATTATTGAATGATGTTATTGATGGATCCAAACTGGAAATTTATGAAACATGGTCCCTGGAAGAAAATAGAAGGTTGTAGCCTTTTGTAGGTCAGCACCTATGTACTAGTAAACATATCAGCTAGTACAAAAGCTAGGGAGTAGTAGCTCCCTTCCAGAAGAAGCTGGAGAATGAGAGAAGGTTGTAGCCTTCTGCGGGTAGAAGCCAGCATACTAGTATAAGTCTGCACCAATACAAAAATTGTAAAAAGAAGGTTCTTATTATTAAAAGAAGATAGAGATGATTCCAGCAGGTGGTTTTCACCCACATTGAGTTTCCACCTTATATCTTTTGTTCATGTGTGTGATTTTCTATTCTGTTTTTACTGCACCTAGTTACTGCTTATGTGGTTCTGACGCACTGATTAAAGATCAACATATGATGAATTAACTGAATCATAAGTTTGCAGGATATATGCTAGTTTCCTTAAACATAGTTACGTATACACACGAGTTCCATTAATTGAAGTAGCGTATATGAATCTGATTATGGAAATGAAAATTGTTTGACTTTCTAACACTGATTCACCCCCCCTCTCAGTATTATTTCCAACAGCAGCCTTATGTCATTTATGGCTACAAAGGCAACAATGCCTTTTTCTTGCCAAACATAGATGGATCACATCTACCAGGAGGACCTGTTAATGGTAGAATGTTGAAGCATTATTTTTCCACTGACTCACAATAGTTCACATTACTTTGCATCATTGTACATAACATTGCAAAGTGTAGATTGGATTGGATTGTAATTCTTTGAAGTTGAAGCCCAGAGAGGAGGCCCTGAGCTTTGAGGGATTTACTATCATAAGTATCAATAAAGCAGAAATCACAGAAGGACAGTTCACAAGGTAACTACAGTCAAAATTCAAAGGCTCCTGATTTTCATAGTTCTTGACATTTCACCAAAAAATGTCATCCCCATGTGGAGCCACTGTTAGAGTCCTATGGTTATAGGATTCATAATTTTGAATTGGTTGAGGTTAACTCTTGTAATATTGTGCATACCTTTTCTTTCTACAATTTTTTTCCATATTAAAATTAAAAAATTTAAAAAGGGTATGTCCTAAAATAAATATCAAAGGACAAGAAAAATAAGAAAAGATCAAAAAATGAAAAAATATGAACCCGAAACAAAAAAACAAATCATGAAAGTGTGCAAGTCCAAGTGCCACTACTTTTTGCTTTACTGTCTTAAATTATGGTTGTGTGTAGCTTGCCATACATGCCACAACCCATGATAGTCAAACTCCTTAATCTTGACTACTTCATGCTTTGAATTTCATGTTTATAGTTAGAGAATAAAAATTTCACCAAATAGTTTAATCTTGGCAAATCATTAGATAGGTAGAGAAATAAAAGGAGCTCATCTATTTAATCTGAGCCCTTGGAAGATATAATGTTAGAAGTAGATAGTTTGTTTTATAAAACAAAAGGAAAGAAAAGGGTTTGCTAGCTTAAGTACACCCACCAAAGTGAAGAAAAAATGTTAGGGTAGGTAAATGGGTAAGTAAATAAAGGTTGTAGAAGTACAAGTCGTTTGGAGAATAAGCACTATTATCATGCTTAACTATGTGTTTCAAGTGTGCTGGAGCAGTTATCAATGAAAAAAGCATGCTCATAAGTTTATTTGCCTACCTCCCCCTTCACCCCCACTATATACTCACTAATTTCCCTTTTACCCCTTCATGGCTTATGAAAACCCTTTCCCCCTCATTTTTACTCCTACCCCTTAATTTCACACATTTCCCTAGTCAATTACTCCTAAACTCCATTCGCCCTAAGTGTGAAACCCCTTTCCCCCCTTTTAAAAATCATGTTTTCACTTCAATAATTACCCAAAACCCCTCTAAACCCTTTATCCTAACTCTAAAAACCCCCCACTTCACTAACTCCACCACTTGACCATTTTCCCAACTAAACTCATGTTTAACCCACCATCTTGGTGAGGTAAACTAACCCCAATACCCCTAAAACTCTGCAGTTTAATTAATCCGCACTTAAACATGGGTTAATTAATCTAAACCGTAATTAAAACCTATGGGTCCTGCTAACCTCTGCCCCATCGCCCGACCGCAAAAATTTCCCATGCAATGTTCATCCAATCATCCACCCCGAGATCCAACAGCCATCACCCATATCGCGCTCACGCGATGTCCGACCTTTAATGGCCTGAGAGCACGAGATATCGGTAGTTTTGCTCGGGGCCCATTTGCCTACGTGTCGGCCTCTGGCATAGATTGCGTTCCCTTGAAAAAATACTACCCGACCCCCATAAGCGGTGTGATGGCCTCCAAAACCACCTCCCTACCAAAATGAAAACTAGCAATGTTCATAAAACATTCTTTCCCCACCATTTTTCCAACCATTTGCGGTTAAAAGCCTTCCTACCCATATTTTCACCCTTTTTCTCTCAAATCACACTGCTAAACCTCTTAAGCACCTGCGCATTCCGAACTCCTGTGACCAACTATCAACTACGAGAACCTTCCAATGCCACCACAGCACACCATCCTAGCTGTCGAAGCCCTCTACAAACCCCAATTGAAAACCAGTAGCAGCCCCGACCGAAAATTCCAAGTATTTGAATAAGAACCAAGAATTAACCTTTCTTAAAGAAAGAACATTAATTCTTAAAATAAATGAAAGAATTTGATTAATTTCAATTTAATTGAGAGTCTCCCATTCCCAAAGTACCAAAACCCCAACCTGTAAATTTTCTCATACCCTACCTCGGTTACACAATTACTGAAATTTCACTCCCAAAGCCATATAAAGCCCAATTTTCCACATTTTATTACAAATATGGCTGCCCCGACCTCTCTGGATGTCAGACCAGTGACAACCCCTCATTTAGACATTGACCATTTGGCCCTAGCAGACAGGGATTTTTAAATCAATGACACAGTCACCCAAGACAACCTTCTGAGAATCCAATGCTGGCCCAAAGATTGGTTCCTAAACCATGCTGATAACACAAACCTTTGGGAATCAAGTTTTCCCAATTATACATTCCCAGAAGTCAATCCATTCCCAGATATTGTCCATTTCTACCATGCATGTTACATCCCTAGCTAAAGGGCTATAATTTCCCCAAACCAAGACTTTTTGTTTTCAATTATCGTCGAGTCTATTAACCAGATGCTTCAAATTTAGCCTAGCCACAATTTGGCTCCTTTGTCCATTGCAAACCTATTGAACTTGTACACCACATTGGACCTAGCTAAGATCAAGCAAATATTTCAAAATTTCATCATTGAGTGCCATACTCCTAAAGACATTCCACCCTATGCTTTTGCTATTTTTCCAGAGACTAGCAGGAGAATAATCACCATGATCTCAAGCATCCTAAGATTCACATGAGATGAGTTTTTGGATGAGATAATCATGTCCTTCTTGTCCATTTTCAATCTAGGCCAACCTCTTGACATAATGTATGATTATGCCCAGTTCATTGCAAACAAAATGCATGAACAGTTCACTAGATTACCCACTGAAAGAGTCTTCAAATACTCTTCAGTGTTGTTCCATATGTTCCAGTATTATCAAACAGACAAGTTCCCAGTGAAGATTCAGAAAATAGATAATAGAGGAAAGGAAATATCAGTGATCTACTAGACACCCTTGATCCAAAGGTATAACACAACATTCTCATATCTCATTGATTGTTTTTTCACCCTGTCATAAACATGCTGACTTCTAGCACTCAACCTAGAATCAGTACTGAGATCAAGAGAGTACTGCAACTGGCAAAGAATAGCAGAGTAGGAGACTGGTACCTCTACCAAAATCATACTAAAATTAGGATCTATGGTTGTGAGTTACCCCCCTACAAATTGCCTAAGTATCTCCCAATGAGAATATTTGCCCTGGAATACTTCAGGCAAATGATAGGTGCAGATGAGGTCAACTTCCTAGCTACTAGGAAGAAAACACGGTTTCAGATGAAAAAACAAATGGGCCCTTTCATCTGCAACACCAGAGAGGCTGGGCCTAAAGCTGATAAGATACCTGAGCAATTAAAATTCAAGCATAGTTTCACTTGGCATTATGACCCTCATGGGGTTATAAACAAGCTCACACAAAAGGTCAAGCTAGGACCTACATCCACTACCCAAGACTTGACATTCAAAAATATGCTAATTAGTCAGAATAGGTAGAGAACACATTGATAGATATGGACAGCACAGTGGTGGATGTGGAGAACACCATGATTGACTTGGAGAAACAATTTGACCAAGCTCTTTCTTGTAGGTCCCAGAGTTAGAAGAGCCAATGAAGATCCCTCCCATAATTCAGACTCTTGTCAATGAGGATAAGAGTCCCAGAATAAACAGGGGGGAAGCATCAAGCTTTACCATGCATACCACTGATTAGCAGTTCCAACTAAGAAAAAGGCCCAAATTGACTCCTATTTCTAAACGGGAGGAAAACATTGCATCAAAAGAAATGATTGATATTGATGCAATTGGGCAAAGGAGTAGACAAACAACTGAGGCTGTTACATCAGAAGAAACACAACAACCCTCTTCTTCAAACACCCAGATTATGCAGAGATAGAAGAGAGTGGAGGTGTCTTCCTTTGTCAAGCCAGCTGACAAGGAAGCATATATCAAGGAGATTAAAATGAGGAATGAAAAGCTAAAGGTAGACACATATGCCAAGTACATGCAAATGACGCCACTGAATCAAAATAGATTGATGTCAACTTTTGATATCAAAGAAGGAAAGATGCAGGTGTCTTTCCTACAGCCCACTCTATAGCAACCTAAAACCACAACAGACTACAAGAAGACCAACTTTGAGGTCTTAGCCAAGGATGTGCATCCCATAGATAAAATTGAATTTTACAAGCAGGCTGGATAGATGATCTACTCCACCCTCACAGCAAAAGCGATGGCAGCATTCAAGCTCAAGGACCCATTAGAAAATGTGACAGCACAGTACAAACTGGAAAAAGAATCTTCCAGCGCCAAGACACATGGATCATATCCTTAGAAGACCTGATCATTGAGCTAGGCCATGACCCAAAGGACATCAAGGCCGTTGAACAATTAATTAAAAATAAAAATGAAGGCATTGCAGCCCTTAAGAAACAGTGCAAGCTATCTCAGTCACGGCACCCTAAAACAAAATAAGTCCTAGAAAGCCAAACAAATCATGAAGAAAGGATGAAATTGGTGCTGCAACTCAATAACCAACTGAAGGAAATGGAAAAGGAACTAGATAGCTTGATCTAGCTCAAACAATTTGGTCTAGACAGTGCTCCTCCAACTATCATTCCTACAGTGACCACAGTTGTGCCTTCCACATTGGCAGATGTTGTAGCGTATATTGTGATTTAAGCCTTGTTTATAAATTTTATCACAATGTGTGGCCTAAAATCATTAAGGGGGATTCAACCTCAATGAAGCCCTTTATATTTTCTACTCCACAAAGTCTAAAAGTAATGAGGTATTTATTCATTATAATATATCAAAATTGCAAAAGGAGCAAGTATAAAGGAATTGGCCCATGTGATAAAGTTAAATCGCAACATAAATTGAGCCATAATCGATATATATATGTGTGTGTGTGTGTGTGTGTGTGCATATTGGAATAAAGAAAGATATTCAATTTATAAAGGAAACAAGTGTTAAAGAGTTAACACTGGACCCGAAATACTATAAGTTGTGTTTTACAAAGTTCACCGGGTCCGCAATTATATATATGTATATAGATCTGCCAATTGCGATTTATGATGGTGGACCCGAAAGGTATATACATTGTGGTTTTAAGTCCCGTCGGGTCTGCCATATCAAAAAGTCCTTCATATACATTATGATTACGCATTTTTATATATTTCTATTATAAAGGGATTATAATAGAAATAAGCGCCGATTGCGATATGGGTAAGCCGGACCCGATATAATATATATTGCGTTTTATAATTCCGTCGGGTCCGCAAAGCCTTTATGCACATAGAGGTTGGTTCCACCAATTGTGATTGCGATGGCCAGACCTGAAAGCATATATATTACATTTTATAATTGCAGCGGGTCCGTCATATCAGTAACATATTATATATATATATATGGAAAGCGTCGATTGCGATATGCAATGAGATTCCAGATCTGATGGAGTTATTAAATCAAGTTAATTCCTTTTCAATTCTGGTGCTTTGCGTTAACTGAAGAAAAGGCGAATTTTAACCTAAAAGGTAGAATTTCAAGCAGATGCAAAGGGGTAATTGGTTTTTAGTGGAGCTTACCCAATTCCACATATTGTTCGACACGTAGCAGCTAGGTGGGGAGAGAAAACCACCCATTTCAGGCGGGTATTCTCTAGGCTTATGTTCCACTCGAAATCTTTATAGGTTGTCTGATCTACTAAGCACATATCTATGGTGGGGATCTATCGTAGTAAAGGTATGCCTCGATAATTGTGCAGAGCCCGTATTAAAAGCAAAAAAGAATGTTTTATGGCATATTTCTATTATAAAAGGTATATAATAGAAATAGCGCAAATATGAAGGACTTATGCATATGAGGCTTAAGGGTGCATAAAGTTAAGTTTTGTAGTGATATATTATTTGAAAGGGCTAATTGTGATTTACGGCAGAAGTCAACGGAGGGATGTACGGGTGGATTTGACAGGTTTATAAAGCAGAATTAACTCTTTTGAGTTCCATATTAATCAAAGGTTCACGTTAATTTCGTTGTGTAAAGCGGGAAATCAAGGTTAGATCCAAAGCTAAAGAGGAAGACAATATGGTATGTTTCTTTCCATTTTGGCCAATAGGAATGCCCATGTAAGCCCAGGATTATACAAACTAAGCACATTTCATTACGGCTAAAATGAATTAAGCATCATTAGGGCATTTACAGAGGAATTCGACAACGGATCAACAAAGCAAGCCACAATGTATAAAAAGAGGACTAGGCCACTGTATTCCTGATATCATCGTTGATTAATGAAAGAATCAGAAGTTCCCATGAGTTGTTGCATATAATTTTGTAAGCTTCTCTGTCATATGTCATGCTATGTTTTCTTCTTTTCAAGTATAGTAATGAAGCTGCAGGTCTTTATTTTCTTATGTAAATAAAGTTAAACTTCCTTAAAAGATCGCTCCTATACTTGAAGTCCTCACTTCCTTTCTAAGTTATAGATAATATGTTAGGCCCCTATACTACTAGGGTAACCTCTTATTGTTATTAGTACAACCCCCTTATTATATTGATGTACCAATGTAGTGCCCATATTGTTGCTATTGTGCCCCATAGAAGCCCACTATTGTTATTATTGTGCCCTTACATTATTATTGTTATGTCAGCTCTAATTATATTATGACCCCTTAGACTCCTATATATAGAAAGGAGGTCTTTTCATTTGTATCATCAAAGAATCACTCATTTTTGTAATGTAAAGGAGGTTGCCCCCTTGAAGAGGCTGAATTCTAAGGCGTTAATCTATCTTTTCTATCTTTTTGTGAGCTGGTTTCATAACATAATAGTTTCTGTGAAAGACCAGCATATTGTCTATGATTCAGTTCTCATTATCATAGTTTCTCTAAGTTACAGATAGTAGTTTCTGTGAAATATCAACATATTATCTTTAACTTCTCCTTCCAACTTTCTTCATTCATCATTTATATCTAGCAACAAATGGCATTCTGAGATGTTCTGGTCATACATGTATTAAGATTTAAAGACCAAGTTTTCCAAGTCCTTCATTTGAGAACACAACAAACAATAAGTGATAGTAAATAATATTTATTAATGTCTTAAGAACAATTTCCCCACAGCCACGAAATTTGTTTCTTAAGGAACAATAGCAGCAACATTAACTCCCACTGGTCCAATGGCCACTGCACTGCCAGCAGCAATAGCAACTACATCAGCAACGACATCAACAGCAACAGGTACCATAGGTGATGAAGCAAAACGCTGGTCAAGGTAATGAAGGAAATATCCATGCAGACCAATGAAATGAACAAGTCAAAAGAGAAACTGATCCAAGTGGAAATTGGTGGCCACCTGCCAAGTCCACTTGGACCCCCACCATTGTTTCTTTTATCTTTTTATTTTTCTTAATTGTAGCATAGTTTACTATTTTTAGCATTTTTTCAAGTTCTGAACTTCCGGAGCCGTTTTGAGGCCCTAAATGACGTTTTTTAGGAAAAGTGGGAGCAACGTGGGTCCATGAACCAATTTTTCTCTTCCCAAAGTTTTCATTCTTGGATAGATCTTTCTAATGAGATATTATGCGCGTCAAACAAAGATCGTAAGCCAAAGTTACAACCTCGAGAAGTTGATGTACCAATTTACCCAAATGGGGCCCACAGTTTGGCGTATCATCTTCTAAGCTTAGATTTTTGGATGTTTAGGTTTTTCCATTATTTCTCAACAATAAAATAGGCCTTCGAGCCTCATTGTAGGACTATTCAAAGGCATGTAGCCGCCACATCTCTTCTCAGAGATAAGCTACCATCGCCCTAGCTGGTTTATCTCCATTTCTGTTTGTAAGAATATTTCAGTGTTTTACAGTAATGAACTAAAGTACTATTTCCGCCACATCTTTATATTTGTGGTTATCTCTGTAATCTGTTGCATTCTTGTTTAAATTCGGATCAGTGGTATCAGAGTGGTCTTCTTTTTCTTTGTTTCTCTTTGCATGTCCCCAACGAGGTCAGGATATGAGTTAAGGCTTGAACTGGTCGAACCTTTGCAAGACCAGCCTCGCAAATCCCGATGGCCTCCCATGGCGGATGAAAAGAAAGACTAAGGGGAAGGAGATCCTATCAAAATCTTGCTTGAAGAAGCCCTCGAGCGGCAAAGGAACGCGATGATGGACAGCTTTGCCAGATCCTTTAGCGGCTACCCAGAGGCGACGCATTGGCTTCCAACAGCGAATTTGGAAATGGCACACCCTTTAAGGTACAAGTTAATTTTGAAATCCCCATCTTTGAGGGTCAAATAGATACAGATGCCGTAGATAAATGGTTAAATCTGCTAGAATAGTATTTTTCTGTTCATGATTTTTTGAGTCAGGAAAAGATTATTTCGCCCTTCTCAAAGCAGCCCCCCACATCAAGGACTGGTGGGAAACCTACTATAAGAAAAAGGATGAAAGTATGGGCTCACTATTTTCCTCCCCACCCACTTGGAATTCATTTCGGACTGCCATCAAGGAGCAATACTAACATGTCAAAAGCTATGAGGATCAATACATAAAGTGGACCACACTATGGTAGGGAAGGGACCAAGAAGTGTCGAAGTTTACCAATATATTTTATATCCTTCGCACAAAGTTGGGTATCAGGGATTCAATGTTACATTTGGTACTCAAATACTGCGGCTTCCTGCGAAAGTACATCCAGGAAGAAATAGAATTCCTTAACATCTCCTCGCTCCGCATAGCATACCGATATGCCATCAAGGTCAAGAAAAAATTTAAACAGAAGAAGCAAGACTTTGGATCTGTGAATCCGAAGCAAGGGAAAGGTGCCCCAAAACCATAGAAAAAAGGACAAAGCCAAGGTGGGCTCGCCCACGATAACCTGCCAAAGCTACAAGCAAAGAACAGCGACACGAAGACGAAAAAGGACACGGGAAAGTGGTGTGAGTTCCATAAGAGCTCCACTCACAACACAAGTGATTGTCGGGCCAAGTAGTCACTTGTGGCCGAGCTAAGGGTTTCAAAATCAGATGCATGTTTTGACTCTGAGTTATAACCTGAAAAGGGGAATGAAAAAGGGAAGCATATTATCGATGCGGAGCCCAACGCCACCATTGCCACGATGAAGATCCAGAAGGAGGAACCCAAAGATCCAGAGGAGGAGGAGCGTTTCTTCCACTCCTAGATGTGGGTAAAGGGCTCCCTCCTGCAGTTCATTGTCGATAGCTGGAGCCAAGAGAACCTCATTTCAGCAGAGGTTGTGAAGTGGCTAGGCTTACCGACCACAGCACATTCACAACTGTACACCATCGGGTGGCTTCACCAATGACGGGATCTTCGCGTAAGCCAACAGTGTCGCCTTCCATACAACATCAAGACCTTCACAGATGAGGTATTCTGTGACGTTTCTCCCCTTGATGTTCGTGATGTATTATTAGGACAACCATACTTGTGGAAGTGACATGTTATGTATGAATCAAGGCCTCATGTTATTATTGTTACTTTAGGAAATAAGTTGTACAAGATACCAGAGGTAGCACCGCCTACGACCATCTCTTTGGTTACTGTAAAACAATGTAGTAAGATCATTTCCAAAACTGGGAAATTTTTTTTCCTGATGATACACCCTCAAGGAAAGAAGAAGACGGTGGCCACGACCTCCAGACAGGGCCCCTCTGCACGAGAACTACAAATGGACAAGGTCGTGGAGGAGTACGAAGACATCTTCACCTCCCCCGCAGGGGTTCCTCTACACTGTCAGGTCAAGCACTCCATCGATCTGACCCTAGGTGCACCACTCCCCAATGGACCAATCTATCGAATCTCCATTCTCGAGAACAATGAAATCAAGAGGCAGATTCAGGAGTTGTTGCACAAAGGTCACATCGTCTAAGTTCATCACTTTGTAGGAGCCCAATCATGTTGGTACAGAATAAGTATGGGACTTGGAGTCTCTATATTGACTATCGGGCGTTGAACAAGATCATTGTCTGTAATAGGTACCCGATCCCACAGATTGATGACCTCCTAGACCAACTGAAGGGGGGGAAATATTTTAGCAACATCGATTTGAAGTCAGGAAATCACCAGGTACAAATTGAACCCTCTGATGTGTGGAAGGTTGTAGGTTTTAACCCCGTACAGAAATTACCTGCATACGAATTCTAAAACACAGAAAATAAACAATGCGAGAGCATAACACATTAAACACATATACACACAGATTTTCCCCTATCTCACAAAACCGGGACTACCAGCTTGATTTTTCATTATGTTCCTTTCAATGTTACAATGCATATTTATACATGCCGAAGCATCCAATACCATAGACCGAAAACCATCACGTCCAAAACCATGGACCGAAAACCATCACATCCAAAACCATGGACTGAAAACCATCGCATCTAAAACCATGTGTGAAAATCATACACAAAACCATAGGTAGGTCTGCCCAACCTAATATAGGGTCCAAAAAACAAAATTTTCTAGGGCACTACCCCAGACCCCATAAAGTGGGGTTACCTACACCCGTCAAACCCCATGTGACCCCCTCGCTACATAATCATTGCAATGAAGGGGGGGTTGCGCCCCCCTTCTAACCCCCTAATTAACTACGTGGGCTAGTCGTGGAAAGAATATAACACAACCCAAAATTCTTCCACTTGCTATTTTATTTCCACAGGGGGCCACAACAGAGCTTAGTCATTTATCGAGCCCAGAAATGCCCTTTATTTCTCTACACCAAGAGAACTTCTCAGAGCTCACAGATTTTGTCAATGCATCTGCAGTATTCTTCAAAGTGTCCACCTTTACCAGTAACACCTTTTTGTCTTCTATCATATCCCTCACAAAGTGATAATGAACATCAATGTGCTTTGTCTTTGAAAGATATGCAGGGTTCTTTGCCAAGAAAATTTCACTTTGATTGTCATAGTCTATCCTTATATCTCCCTGTACTAACCACATACTTGAACACAATCTCTATAACCAAACTGCTTCCTTTCTTGCATGAGTGGCTGCCATGTATTCTGCCTTTGTAGTTGATAGTGCCACTACAGATTGTTTCTTACTCATCCAACTGACTACACCTCCAAATAGGTTAAACACTTACCCACTTGTAGATCTTCTCTAATCCAAATCTCCAGCCCAGTCTGCATCAACAAAGCCACGAATATCCAAAACTCTGTCCAATCCTGGTCTTCCTTGGTAGCACAAACCATAATCATTAGTTCGAGGCAAATACCAGAAAACCCACTTCACTGTTGTCCAGTGCTCCTTCCTTGGTTTTGATGTGCTTAATACTCCCACTGCATGTGCAATGTCTGGTCTAGTATAGACCATTTCATACATCAGGCTACCAACTTCACTTGCATATGGAACACGGGACATGTCCTCTTCCTCTTCTTGTGTCTTGGGACACTATTCAGCAGATAACTTTACACCTACAGGAATAGTAACCTTCACAGGTTTACTATCCTGTATATTAAACCTTTGCAATATTGTCTCGACATACTTCCTCTGGTTTAACCAAAGCTTCCTCTTTGTCCGATCTCTTTTAATCTCCATGCCCAAAATATAGTTTGCAACACCAAGATATTTCATGTCGAATTTAGAGGGAAAATGGGTCTTCAAATCCTATATAATTTCTTTGTCATTTCCAACCAACAATATATCATCCATATACAAGACCAGATAAATAACACGGTCACCATTTAATTTAAAATACACACAATGATCTACTTTGCTTCTGGTGAAGACAAGTCCCTATATAAATGTATCAAATTTATGATACCACATCCTTTGTGACTGTTTTAACCCATACAGAGACTTCTTTAACTTGCATACCATTTCTTTCTTACCCTTCACCGCAAAACCTTCAGTTTGCTTCATGTAGATCTCCTCTTCCAAATCCCCATGAAGAAATGTTGTCTTCACATCCATATGTTCTACCTCAAAATCAAAAGAAACAGCAACAGATAGAAGGAATCTAATAGAAGCTACCTTGGCAACAGGAGAAAAAATATCACCAAAATCAATTCCGAGCACCTGGGAATAATCTTTTGCTACCAACCGAGCTTTGTATTTATCCACCTTTCCTTCTGCATTTGTCTTCTTCTTGAACACCCATTTATTTCCAATGGGTTTCCTTCCAGCTGACAACTCAACCAGATCCCATGCCTCATTTTTGTGCAAATATGCCATTTTGTCAACCATGGCCTCTTTCCAGGGCTTCCCATCCTCTGAATCTACTACTTCCTTCACAGTTCTGGGATCATCATCAGTAATAGATAAAGCAAAATTTGAACAGAAAGCAGATGGACTATATCTTTCTGGTTGCCTTCTTTCTCGAACTGATCTTCTCACACCCGGAGTTTGTGGCTCTTCATCTTCTGATTCCTCCTCTGCTATAGAGTCTAAATCTTCCTCCTTAAGCTCAAACTCTATCTTCTCATATTCCTTTGGTTGGACTTAATGTTTAATAACATCTTTCACCTTTATGAACACCACATCTCAGTTGTACACAACCTTCCTTGTCACTGGGTTCCAAATCTTATAACCCTTTAAACCATCCTTATACCCAATAAAGATGCACTTTTCAGATTTACTATCCAACTTGGTTCGTTTCTCCTTTGGAACATGCACATATGCATCACATCCAAATACCCTCAGATGTGAAAGAGAGGGTTTCTTACCAATCCATACCTCTTGTGGAGTCTTATCCTCCAATGCTGATGAAGGTGATATGTTGACCAGGTAACATGTTGTCTCCACCGCCTCTACCCAGAATTCCTGTCCTAACCTAGCACCACTGAGCATGCTTCTTGCCCTTTCCATCAATGTCTTATTCATTCTTTCTGCAACTCCATTTTGCTCACATGTGTATGGAGTAGTCTTTTGCTATGCTATACAACACTTCTTACTAAATTCTTCAAATTTCTTACTGCAAAACTCTCCACCATTATCTGTCCTCAACACCTTTATCTTCTTCTCTGTCAGGTTTTCCACTATAGCCTTAAATTCTTTAAACCTGTCAAAGACTTCATATTTATTCTCAAGGAAATATATCCATGTATTCCTTGAGAATTCATCTATAAATGATACATAGTACACAGACTTACCCAGTGATGGAACCTTCACAGGTCCAAACACATCACTATGCACAAGTTATAATATTTGTTTCACCCTCTTACCACCAGAGGGGAAACTCACCCGATTATGCTTCTCATATACACAATTTTCACAAAAATCAAAATCCAGAGAGCTATTACTCATACCTTCTACCATACCTTTACCATGAAGTATTCGAAGGCCCTTCTCTCGAATATGTCCAAGCCTTTGATGCCACAACATGGTCTTCTCTCCAGAGACCACTAGATTTTCTGCTCCACTTTTAGGAACCACAGAGCTATTGCACACATCAATAATAGTGCCACCTTGCAGCTTGTACAGAGTTCCAATCTGAACTCCCCACATCAATACCAATGCTCACCGAACCATCTTGTAGGTATCCTTCTCAAACACTGTTTTTACACCTACATCATCCAGCTTGCTTACAGAAATTAGATGTCTGGCCAATGCAGGAATATGTAGAACACCCGAAAGTGTTCTAACCCTTCCATCTTGCAACTTCAACTTTACTTTTCAGCGACCAATGATTCTAGCCTTCCTATCGTCCCCCAAGAAGATATCACCACCATCATATGTCTCATATTCACAAAACCACTCTCTATGGGGAGTGAAGTGAAAGGATGCACCTGAATCAATCAACCATGCCTCATGATCTACATGTGTACATGAAGAAGCCAGGTAAACATCCCCACCTTCATCTTAGGTGGTTTTCACCTCTGCAGAAGGAGCATCATCAGATCCCTTTCCTTAATTAGGAGCTTTAGATTTATAATCCCTTTTGTAGTTCCCTTCCTTTCCGTATTTCTAGCACGCCACTTTTACAAGTTTTCCTAGAGATTTATATCTCCCTCTAGATTTAGATCTCCCACTCGATGACTTATTTTTGTTTCTGTTCTGGGACCGTCCTCGTACAGACAAGGCATCACAATTCTGGCTCTCCATATTGTTCCATCTCATCTCCTCCATCAACAAGGATGAGACTATTTCATCAAACTACAAGGCAATAGCATTGCTACCTATTGCAATAACAAAAATATCCCACGAATCTGGTAGAGAACACAACAAACTAATGCATTTATCTTCATCTGAAATTTTCATATCAACAAATAATAATTGACTTACCACGGTATTAAATGCGTTCAGTGTTAGAAATAATACTGAGAGGGGGGGTGAATCTGTATTATCAAGTCAAATATTCCTTTTTCAAATCAAATGATATACGCTACTTCAGTTAATTAAACCCGCGTATATACGCAACTATGCATAAGGAAACCCGCGTATACAAGGCAAACTTTTAATTTACTTTATCTTTCTGATGTTGATTGTTAATCTGTGTTTCAGAATCAAATAACCAGTAACCAGAAACAGTAAAACAGAGCAGAAAGACAATCGCACACAAGAACACAAGATATAAGGTGGAAACCCAATGTGGGTGAAAACCACCTACTGCAATTCGTCTCTATCTTCCTTTAAATTAGAAACTTCTTTTACAATGTATTGGTGCAGTCCTTTACCAGTACGTAGGTTGCAACCTGCAGAGAGCTACAACCCTCTCTTGTTCTCCAGCTTCTCCTGGAAGGGAGCTACAACCCCCTTAGCTCTTGCACTAGCCAAGATACTAGTATGTAGGTGCTGGCCTACAGAAGGCTACAACCTTCTCTTTCTTCTAGGGACCACGTTTCATAAATTTCAGACTGGATCCATGAACTTCAATCAAACATCAATAATTTCTGCATCAAACAATCTCCTTTTCACCAATTAGCACTGAATCAAGTAGACACTTCTCTGACAGTTGTACCCAAATCACAGTAACAACAACTACACACCAAATTCTGAACCCAGAATATTGCAGCAATAAACAGAAGCAGCAAGATCACACCTCAAAATATATATGCTACTTTAATAGCCTGAAACCTGTGTGCATATGATTCTGTGTATGGAACAACCTGCGTATATGTTGTTTTCATTCACTGAACCAGCGTGTATACGCGCCTTCGCTTCACTGAACCTGCGTACAGATCTATAAAGGATAATTCACTCTTTCAGATATTCAAACACTAATTAACCCAGATTATCAGTTTTATAGATCAAGCAAGCGCCACATATAACAGATCAAAATCATACAAAGATACTATCATTCAAGCTTAAATATTATGATCCATCAATAGAACTTATCCTTCTCTTTGCGCTAAGGTTCCTCCTTCATTCAGATCTATATCTGCACCATAACCCAATTACCAATATTCCAGATCTATCACTTTATCAGATATTCAATAATAATTCAGATGATCCTTTGCCAAATGATCTCCTTCCTCTTTTATAGTCTTAGGCCTTTCACAATACCACGGTCCAAAACCATAATAAACAATACCAAGGACCCAATACCTGGGGTCAACACTTCTGACGAGATACCATGGTCCAAAACCATAGGTTCAAATACCAAGGACTAACTACCACGGACCAAAAGTAAGTTCTCCAACATATACGCGCTTTTCCTTGCATGAAAGTGCGTGTATACGCATATGTGCCTTTGTAATGTCTAACCCACGTGTATACGTGCCTTTGTCTAGGTGAACCTATGTATATATCTTTTTCTTCATTCAGAAAGCCTGAACAGAGATATGGACCTGAGATCTGTCACCAAAGAGAGTTGCCATCAAGGACAACACCTATGCCATAGCTCCAAACTTGTGCCATAATGCCAACAATCTCCCCCTTTGGACTTGATGGCAACCCCACAATCGTCAAAGACATTCTCCCCCTTTGTCATCAAAGGCAAAGGGTTGTGCTCCCCCTGAGTACATGCTGAAATCCCTGCCCTGCTATGCTGACCATGCTCCCCCTAACTGTAGGCAAGATGTGAAAAAAGATGTTCTTCAAGAATAACCATGACTTATACATCATAAAAGACCTTCCTATCACCAAAAGACTCAATACATACATCCATCACCCAACCAAGTGGGGATCATCCACCCAACCAAGTGGGGATACATCAGAAATTTACATATGACAACCAAGTTCATTACATGCTCATCCTAGGCATAGTGGGGAAACCAAAATAGGCCGTTACATGACCTTGACACCATAAAAGAGATACCACAAAAGAGATACATGACATAGAGACGAAATATCTAGAACAATACTTATGAAACTCACCAATAACTGATAGTAGCAGCATCTGTCAATCACCATTCAGATCAGCAACCAAGATTTCCTTCTGTTCTCCCTCTGCCTTTGTTCCACCTGAACTCATTAACAACTATGAACTAGAACCAAAAGCTTCTAAGATAATGCCAACAATGCATCATTAGAAGTTTATCTGCTCCCCCTGAACCTGTGCCAGATGGTATCTGTCAGACCCATATCAGAATATGTTCAACCAGATCCTGTCCCTACTGATATCCATCAAACCTCCATATACGCGACTGTCTCTGCACAAACCGGCGTATGTACGCGGATCCTCCTCAGGCAACTCGCGTACACCCATTTTTCTCTGAAACAGACAAGATTTAATAGCAAGATGATTCATCAACTACTCCTAGCTTCTGTCTGAGATATTCAAAAGTTTCCCTGGGCAGTGGTTTGGTGAGAATATCAGCAACTTGTTCCTTAGAGGGAACATACTCCAATTTGACCTTTTGTTCCAACACTTTTTCTCAGAGAAAGTGATACTTGATCGGTATGTGCTTGGTCTTTGAATGCATGACTAGGTTCTTTGAAATGCTGATTGCACTCGTATTATCACATAAGATGGAGATAGGAGGAGTACAAGTGATTTGAAAGTCCTGCAAGGTTTGCATCATCGAAAGGAGCTGTGTGCATCAAGATACAGCAGCCACATATTCTGCTTCAGCTGTAGATAGAGCAATCGAACTTTGTTTCTTGCTGAACCAAGATACTAATCTGGAACCCATAAAGAACGCACCACCACTTGTGATTTTTCTGTCATACACGCTTCCAGCCCAATTTACTTCTGTATAAGCATGAAGAGTGAGATCTGTATCTCTTGGATACCATAAGCCATAGTTTTGAGTTCCTTGAAGATACTTGAAAATTCTCTTTACTGCCTGAAGATGGGTTTCCTTAGGATTTTCCTGAAATCTTCCAACTATTCCCACTGCATACATGATGTCTGGTTAGGTACCTATCAAATAAAGTAGACTTCCAATCATGGATCTATAGGTTGGTTGATGCACTACTGTTGATTCATCATTTGCAATGAGACTGCATACTGTAACCATAGGGGTACATACTGGTTTCGAATCTTCCATGCCATACTTCTTCAGAATCTTCTTGAGGTACTTGGTTTGAGACAAGAAAATACCGCCTTCATTTTGTTGGATTTGCAACCAAAGAAAATATGTCAGTTCTCCAAGCAAAGACATTTTGAATTCTTTCTGCATCACCAAGGTAAAGCTTTGACTCATATCTTCTTCATTGCTACCAAAGATAATATCATCTACATACACAACAAGTATTAGCAATTTTTCATTTTCAATTTTAATCTAAAGATTGCTATCTGCTAATCCTTTTGAAAAACCTTGTTGATGAAGATATTTTTCCAAATGGTAGTACCAAGCCCTTGGAGCTTGTTTAAAACCATAGAGAGCCTCTTTTAGTCTGCATACAAGTTCTGGATCATTCCCAAGAATGAAACCATCTGGTTGATCGATGTACACTTCTTCTTCTAAGTCTCCATTCAGAAAGGCTGACTTCACGTCCATTTGAAATACTTTGAACTTTTGAAAGCTTGAGAGAGCAAGGAACATTCGGATGGCCTCAAGTCTAGCAACGGGAGCAAAAGTTTCTTCAAAGTCTATTCCTTCTTGTTGAGCATACCCTTTACAAACAAGTCTGGCCTTGTTTCTAATCACTTCCCCATTTTCATTCAACTTATTTTTGACGATCCATTTTGTCCCTATGACATTCTTATCCTTTGGTCTAGGAACCAACTCCCAAGTGTTGTTCTTTTCGATCTGCTCAAGTTCTTCATCCATTGCCTTGACCCAACATTCATCCTTGCATTCTTCTTTTACATTTTTTGGTTCACTGGAGGAGAGCAAGGCCAAATAGCTTGAGGCTTCTGTAATTGTTCTTCTTATTTGTATACCTGCCTCTTTCTGCCCCAAAATTTGAGATTCTGGATGATTCTTCTGAACGTACCTAGATGGAGTCTTCTCTTCTATCCTTATCTGTTCCTTTGGTGCCTCTTGAGGTTCTTCTTCTTCATCATCAATCTAATTTGAAGGATGGTCTTCATCTTCTTCGATATTTTCATAATTTACTTGCCTAAGAATGTTTCCTTCTTCATCAACCACTACATCAAGGCTATCAACAATTCTTCCAAGTCTTTTATTGTAACACTTATATGCTTTGCTATGGGGAGAATAACCAAGGAGAATACCTTCATCTACTCTAGGTCCAAACTTGCCAAGATGTTCATCATTATTCTTAATATAGCATTTGCTTCCAAAAATTTTGAAATGTTTTACCGAAGGAGTCTCACCATACCAGAGCTCATGAGGAGTTTGAGTGTTGTTCACCCGGAAATTTGTTTTGTTGAGAATAACAACAGCAGCAAATGCAGATTCACCCCAGAAGGTTGCAGGAGTTCCAGACTCATCAAGCATAGCACGAGCCATTTGTTGAACTGTTCTGTTCATCCTTTCCACTACTCCATTTTGCTGAGGAGTCCTAGCTATAGAGAATTCCCTTCTTATTCCATGTTCTTCACAAAAATCGAAAAATTCATTTGAGGTAAATTCTCCACCTCTATCAGACCTGAGGCACTTAATTTTGTGATCTGATTCATTTTCAACCAAGGCTTTGAAGGATTTGAATTTTTCGAAGGCTTCGTCTTTGTGCTTCATAAGTCCTATCCAAACCATCCTGGAGAAGTCGTCAATGAATAGTATAAAGTATTCTTCTCCTCGGGGTGACCTTTTCCTAGATGGACCACATACATCTGTATGGACTAGTTCAAGAGGCCTGCTAGCTGATCCTTCCTTCTCAGGGAAGTTAGTTCTGGTTTGCTTGCCAAACTGACATGATTTGCATATTGTGTTGTCTGGAATTCTGATATCTGGAAGACCACGAACTGCCTAGTATTTGCATGCTTTCCTTATCTTTGAAAATCTTAGATGACCCAACCTCCGGTGCCATAACCATTGTTCATCATTCTTGCTCAAATAACATTGTTGTTGTCCTTCTTCAAATATGTATAAATTATTTGGAGTTCTTATGCCTTTGATCACTGTTTTATGTATCAAGATCATGAACACTACATCCATTTGATCAAAATATTACCTCAATTCCTTGGTCGCACATCTGACTGACACTTGGTAGATTATGCTTCAAGCCATCAACATACAAAACATTTCCAGCTTTGACTCTTTCTTTCAACTGAACAGTGCCTTTTCCTTTTATGACTGCAGGAGTATCATTTCCAAATGAAACTTTCTTTCCCTTTTCTAAAGCATTATATGATTGAAGTTTTTCTTTATCACCTATCATATGCTTCGAACATCCACTGTCAATGTACCATTGATTTTCTTGTCCTTCTGCATATAAAGCTATCCCACATCTTTCTTGTTGCGGTTCCTTCATTCTCCATGTTCTGGCACTTGAGGTTTGTTCCTTCTGAGTTGTCTTCCAAAACCTGCTCCTGCATTCAGAATCTTCATGACCGAAGTTATTACAAATAGAACATTCAATTTCATTTTCAAGGGACGAAAAGTTGTCATAGGTCCTTTTTGTGATTCCAGTCATACTTCTTTGTTTTTGAGCTTCTCTATTCATGATTGTCTTATAGGCAACACATTGAGCAGCTTTGTGGCCAAAGTTATGGCAAGAGAAACATTGGCCATTGAAGAAACTCCTGTGATTTTCAAATCTACCAACCAAATGATTGTAGTTTCTATTGACATCCATTCTTGAGGCAAATTGAGAAGGTTTTACCTGTGGCTGGTTGTAGCTTCTGTTTGTCCTTAAAGTAGATTGTCCCCTATTTTCCTAATAGTCTTTGTTCATTCTTGAGGAAAATTGTCCCTGATTTACCTGATGATGTCTATTAGGCCTTTGCTCGCTCCTCCTTGTTGCATTAAGATAACTTTTGGAAGTGGATGCTTATGATGCTTCTCCATTATATCCCAGACTTGTCTTAATCTCATCCAGAGTTTCTGGTCCTTTAACAAATTTAAGATTAAGAGCTTTTATTTTCTCAATCTCTTTTCTAAGACCAACAATTTCACATTCCAATTTTTCATGATGTTTTTCCCTTTCAACCAGTTGACATTGCAGAGAATCAATAATCATATTTTTCTCTTCTAAATAGACTTTGAGTTTAGAAATTTCTTCATAAAAACCTTCTTCATCTATAGCATCCATGTAATCATCATCTTCAAAAGCCATTAAAAGTTTATAATTATTACCTCGTTCATCTTCATCACTATTTGAAAGTCCATCACTATCTTCATGAGTGTAATAGCTTTTCTTATTTGCATTTTGTTTCTTGTTCCATCTAACAGGTTCTTTCCCCTTGTCAATCTTATCCTTATGAGGACATTTGGTAGCATAGTGACCGACTCTTTCACAAGCAAAGCATTTGAAAGGTAACTTACCTCGGAATCTTCCAGCACCCCATTGAAGGTTTTTGACAAAATTTGGTTCTTCTTCTTCTTCTGACATGTGTCCTGACTCATAGTAGTCTCCTTTTCCTGAAGCCTTGAAGGCAGCTTCTCTCCTGTCTGATGGTCCTCCTTTCCTCATTTCATAAGCAGTTAAAATTCCGTTCAGCTGTGACATGGTAAGGTTTCGTAGATTCTCTTTTTCTTCTATTGCAGAAACTTTAGATTCAAACCTAGGGGACAAAGATATTAGAACTTTTTCAACCACAATAGCCTCTTTTATTTCTTCACCCAAGTTTTTCATACAATTAACAATCTCATCTACACGAAGGAAATAGTTAGCCACACTTTCATCATTGTGCATTCTGAGATTTTCATACTGAATTTTGAGGGTTTGAATTTTTGCTTGTTTTACCTGATCATCTCCTTCATAGCTCAGAACAATCTTGTCCCATATTTCTTTTGCGGATTTATACTGCATAACCTTGACAAATTCTGATTGAGATAGACATCCTAATAGAGTATTGACCACCTTTGCATTTGTTTCATATTTCTTCTTCTCAGCCGGATCTGTAGGAGTTGCTGATGGAAAAGTATACCCTGTATCTATGATATCCCAGACTTCTGTACCAAGAGATTGAAGATAGGCAGTAACTCTTACCTTCCAATATACAAAGTTTGTCCCATCAAAAATCGGTGGCCTGATTGATGCTTCCCTCTCGTAGTTGCTCATGATGAAAGATCTTCCTTCAAGCGATCAAGCTTCTTCTGAAGGACCTGCTCTGATTCCAATTGTTGGAAATAATACTGAGACGGGGGGTGAATCAGTATTATCAAGTCAAATATTCCTTTTTCAAAAACAAATGATATACACTACTTCAGTTAATTAAACCTGCATATATATGCAACTATGCATAAGGAAACCCGCATATACAAGGAAAACTTTTAATTTACTTTATCTTTCTAATGTTGATTGTTAATCTGTGTTTCAGAATCAAATAACCAGTAACCAAAAATAGTAAAATAGAGAAGAAAGAAAATCGCACACAAGAACACAAGATATAAGGTGGAAACCCAATGTGGGTGAAAACCACCTGCTGCAATTCGTCTCTATCTTCCTTTAAATTAGAAACTTCTTTTACAATGTACTGGTGCAGTCCTTTACCAGTACGCAGGCTGCAACCTGCAGAGAGCTACAACCCTCTCTCATTCTCCAGCTTCTCCTGGAAGGGAGCTACAACCCCCTTAGCTCTTG
The DNA here is from genome assembly GCA_031772625.1 of Pinus tabuliformis. Taxonomy (NCBI): domain Eukaryota; kingdom Viridiplantae; phylum Streptophyta; class Pinopsida; order Pinales; family Pinaceae; genus Pinus; species Pinus tabuliformis. The sequence goes on from CM062812.1 coordinate 10,644,708, forward strand.
CACTAGCCAAGATACTAGTACGTAGGTGCTGGCCTACAGAAGGCTACAACCTTCTCTTTCTTCCAGGGACCACATTTCATAAATTTTCAGACTGGATCCATGAACTTCAATCAAACATCAAGAATTTCTGCATCAAACAATCTCCTTTTCACCAATTAGCACTGAATCAAGTAGACACTTCTCTGACAGCTGTACCCAAATCACAGTAACAGCAACTACACACCAAATTCTGAACCCAGAATACTGCAGCAATAAACAGAAGCAGCAAGATCACAACTCAAAATATATACGCTACTTTAATAGCCTGAAACCTGCGTGCATACGCTTCTGCGTATGGAACAACCTGCATATACGTTGTTTTCATTCACTGAACCAGCGTGTATACGCGTCTTCGCTTCACTGAACCTGTGTACAGATCTATAAAGGATAATTCGCTCTTTCAGATATTCAAACACTAATTAACCCAGATTATCAGTTTTGTAGATCAATCAAGCGCCACATATAACAGATCAAAATCATACAAAGATACTATCATTCAAGCTTAAATATTATGATCCATCAATAGAACTTATCCTTCTCTTTGCGCTAAGGTTCCTCCTTCATTCAGATCTAGATCTGCACCATAACACAATTACCAGTATTCCAGATCTAGCACTTTATCAAATATTTAATAATAATTCATGTGATCCTTTGCCAAATTATCTCCTTCCTCTTTTATAGTCTTAGGCCTTTCACAATACCACGGTTCAAAACCATAATAAACAATACCAAGGACCCAATACCTGGGGTCAACACTTCTGACGAGATACCATGGTCCAAAACCATAGGTTCAAATACCAAGGACTAACTACCACGGACCAAAAGTAAGTTCTCCAACATATACGCGCTTTTCCTTACATGAAAATGCGTGTATACGCATACGCGCCTTTGTAACGTCTAACCCGCGTGTATACGTGCCTTTGTCTAGGTGAACCTGCGTATATATCGTTTTCTTCATTCAGAAAGCCTGAACTGAGATCTGGACTTGAGATCTGTCACCAAAGAGAGTTGACATCAAGGAAAACACCTGTCACCAAAGAGAGTTGCCATAATGCCAACATTCAGATGCTCTGTCACTGAGTTTCCATCTTTCATCCTTAGGTTATACAGCTTTTTCCGTAGGAACAATTTATTCACCAGAGACTTAGATTAGTACAAAGTCTCTAACTTATCCCACAAAGCCTTCATCATAGCTTCCCTTGATACATTCAACAATACTGAATCTCAGACACACAATCGTATTGTGCTTTTTTCCTTCCGATCCAAATTCTTCCATTCTTCATCGAACACTCCAGTTGGTTTAGTACCTGGATCTACCGTGATCCACTGATCTTTATCCACCAACAGATCCTCCATCTTGAGTTTCCACAACTCAAAACTCTAACCATTAAATTTCTTGATCTCTATCTTTCCACTGGTTGCCATCTTCTTTCACCACCAAAATCAATCTCGCAGATCTCCCACTAAATAGGGTTTACCACAGGCCTGAGTGAAACCCCTCAGCAAAAAAGGTGTCCCCTTGAAGCAAAAACAACTCTGATACCAAATGTAGGTTTTTACCCCATACAGAAATTACCTACATATGAATTCTAAAAAACAGAAAATAAACAATGCGAGAGCATAACACATAAAACACATATACACAGATATTTTCCCCTAGATCCCAAAATCGAGACTACCAGCTTGATTTTTCATTATGTTCCTTTCAATGTTACAATACATATTTATACATGTCGAAGCATCCAATAACATGGACTGAAAACCATCGCATCCAAAACCATGTGCGAAAATCATGCACAAAACCATAGGTAAGTCTACCCAACCTAATATAGGGTCCAAAAAACAAAATTTAGAAGGGGGTTACCTGCACCCTTGAAACCCCCTGTGACCCCCCCGCTACATAATCAGTGCAATGAAGGGGGGCCTTCGACTCCCCCTCTAACCCCCCAGTTAACTAAGTGGGCTAGTCGTGAAAAGAATATAACACAACCCAACAAAGACTGCATTCAAAGCCAAGGAGGGCCTTTTCGAATGGTTGGTTATGCCTTTTGGATTAACGAATGCTCCTGCAACCTTCATGAGGCTAATGGATGACATATTACGTCCATTCACCAACTCATTTATAGTGGTATTCTTGGATGACATCCTGATCTTTAGCCAGAGTTGGGAAGAGCACCTCCACCACATCCAACAGGTTCTCCAAACACCGCGCAACACAAGTTATGTGCCAATTTGGATAAATGCACTTTTGGAATGACCCAGGTTCAGAATCTGGGATGCATTATTGATGAAAGGTGGGTGCATATGGATCCAGCCAAGATCCAAGTCATTCGGGATTGGCCATCTCCAACCAGTCTGACAGAGCTTCACATATTTCTAGGTCTTGCCAACTTCTACCGCAGGTTCATGTTGGGATTTTCTCATATCACTTGGCCTTTGAGTAAAGTCACCAAGGGAGGAGCGAGAGAAAAATTATTTTGGTCTGAGTCTCAACAGAAGGCATTCAAAAAGTTGAAATATCGCCTCTTCTCTACACCAGTGCTTTCATTACCAGACTTGCAAAAACCATTTGAGGTCGAGATAGATGCCTCTGACTATGCTATAGGGGCAATCCTTACTCAACACAGGCATCTAGTGGCATATCCTAGTGAGACACTTTCAGACACAGTCTAGAAGTATCCCATTTATGACAAAGAGATGTATTCCATTGTGCAGGCCTACCGACATTGGAAGCAGTACATTTTGGGGAAGGAAACAGTCATCCACATAGACCACCGACCGTTGCAGTTCATACATACCCAAGGGAAATTGCAGAATGATCGTCATTAGAAGTGGTCCACATATGTGTAATAGTTCCATTTAAATATCAAGTATAGGAAGGGCAACACCAGTAATGCTGCAGATTGCCTCAGTTGACCACTGATCATGGCGTTAACCACCGTGCTCAACTCTTGTGGACACGAGACTTCTGATTGGCCACTTCTCTACAAAAGCGACCCAGAATTTGGCCACACATACCAGACACTCTTGGAGGGTCAGCATGTTCCATATTTTCACCTCCAAGATGCCCTGTTATGCCACCTGGGTCACCTTTGTGTTCCTTCAAGCAAGCGTGCTAAGATGATTTGCGAAGCACACTACAGTTGGGTTGTTGGGCATTTTAGGGTCAAGAAAATGGTGGCAGTACTATAGAAGTATTGCTATTGGTCGAATCTTCGACAATATGTCGAGAAGTACATCAGATCATGCACTGCCTGTGCCATTGCCAAACTGACCATCAAGAAGCAAGGCCTTTATACCCCGCTACCTACCCCTAATCGACCTTGGGAATCCATCTCCATGGATTACATGTTGGTCCTTCCTTCTACTAAGCATGGAAATGACTATGTTTTTGTGGTCATTGATAGGTTCTCAAAGATGGCCATTGTGGTAGCCTACAAGAAGACTATCACAGCAGAAGCCACTGCTAAACTCTTCTTTGAATAAGTGTGGGTACACTTTGGGATCACATAGTCTATCATCTCAAATCGGGATAGCAAGTTCCTCAGTACATCTTGGTCCAACCTTTGGTCGATGCTCAACACCAAACTCACTAAGTCCACAGCTTTCCATCCACAAACTGATGACCAGACAGAGGTTGTGAACAGGATGATCATACACATTCTGTGCATGTACAACTCAACGCATCCATGCACATGGGGTGAGAGCCTCCCCTATGTTCAGCACAGCTACAATCGGGCTCTCCATAGCTCGACTGGCCACAGCCCTTTTCAGGTGGGCTTGGGATTCCAACCACTATGTCCCATTGATGTGGCCATGCCATTTGTAGCTACTCATGCAGATTCGTCTCATGTCCAGTCCGAAACAGATAAGGAAAATAGCTTCATTGAGCACATCCAACATATTTGCCAGCAGGTCCATGACATTATAGAGAAATCAAATGCCAAGTACAAGCAGTGACATGATCAACATCAGGTGCCACACAAGTTTCTGGTGGGCGACAAAGTCTAATTGCATTTGTAAAAGGAACGCCTTACTGGAGCCTATCAAAAACTCAGACCACTCCAATATGATCCTTACACTATTACCAAGGCTATGGGAGACAATGCATTTGAGCTTAGCATTCCCCCATTCCTTGGCCTGCACCCAATGTTCAATGTGGACCGCCTTCAACCATACTTTCCACCATTGCTAGACACATCCAACATGAACAACTCACACCCATAGAGTTAAATCCAAATTTCATGGAACAAGTTGTAGCTGATCAGATCATGGACACATAGATCAAGCACACTCGTCAACAGAATATCCAACTATATCAAACTGTCAAAGTAGGCCAACTCCTTCACGGGGCAAGTGGCTCATGAGGGACCAAGTTCAGCAGAAGTTTCCTCATCTTATGGAGGAACTCAACGCGATGGGGACCATTGCTTTCTAAGGGGGGAGGAATGATCCAGGTGGATAGTGGTGGCCACTTGCCAAGTCCACCTAGACCCCCACCATTGTTTCTTTCATCTCTTCAGTTTTATTAATTGTAGCACAGTTTACTATTTTTAGCAGATTTTCGGGTTCTGAACTTCTAGAGCCGTTTTGAGGCCCTAAACGATGTTTTTGGGGAAAACTAGGAGCAATATGTGTTGATGATCTAATGTCGCTCTTCCCAAAGTTGTAGTTCTCGGATAGATATTTCTAACGAGATATTGTGCGCATCAAATGGAGATTGTAAGCCAAAATTACGACCCCGGGAAGCTGATGTACCAATTTACCCAAACGAGTCCCACAGTTTGGCGTTTCATCTTCTAAGGTTAGGTTTTTGGATTTTTATGGTTTCCATTATTTCTCAACAATAAAATAGGCCTTCGAGCCTCATTGTAAGACAATTCAGAGGCATGTAGCCACCACATCTCTTCTAAGAAATAAGCTACCATCACCCTACTAGGTTTATTTCCATTTCTGTTTGTAAGCATATTTTAGTATTTTACAGTAATGAAATGAAGTATTATTTCTGCTACATCTCTGTATTTATGGTTATCTCTATAATTTTTTTCATTCTTATTTAAATCCAAATCAGAAACTTACCAGCCTGGAGACAGATTGCAAGTTAACCCAGATCATGCATAAGGAAGAACAACAAAAGGCTACCAGAATGAATAAGATGGTGAAAAGCCTAGAGAAAGAGTTAACACTGAGTGAGCCTTTGGGAAAGGCCAAAAAATTGTTATGGGCCAATATCGTTGACTCTGTCAATGATATTCGGCCATCTATCCAAGTCATTTTTGAGCAGATAGACTTATTCAAACAGGCTACAGAAGCCATCCAGAATGTCAAAGAAGAGCTTGGAGAAATGCCAGAGGAAGCAGTAAGAATTATTCAATTCCTCAACTCCAAGAATAAATATGAGCTACAAGAACTTGACATAACTGATAGGACAGGTAACATTTTGGAAGTCAAGAGGGTCCTAACCAAGAGAAATTTAATGTTAAATTTAGAAGATAAGTGTCAAACCATGCAACTAGTCGTTGACAGGTTTATGACCAAGTTTGATCTTTTGAGAGAAAAGGGACTACCTAGTCCCTTCGTCATAAATGATAAATTTAGGACACAAGAGGACTACAACAAGAAAATCAGAGAAGTAGCCAAAGAACAGGAAAATAACTCATCAATGAGTGGTATACCAACTGGCAGAGTATTATATCAGACTTTTGAAAATCTGTTTTACCTCCAGCATGAGGTGAAACACTTATTTATTAATAAGCCTACAACAAAAGCGATGGCAGCTTTCAAGCTCAAGGACTCATTAGACAATGCCATAATTTTGAGGGAAAGATAAAACTTTTACCTCCTATCATAAATGCCAGATTTTTTAGGGAAAGAGAAAACTTTTACCCTTGACACTTAAGCCAATTTCCACTGAAATTTCATTTCAATAATGGGGGTTAGACTTCATTGGAGAAATACACCTAGCCTCCTCAGCTCAAAACAACTGGATTCTGACAGCGACATACTATTTTACCAAATGGATAGAGGCCATACCTTCTAGGCAAGCCACAGACACTGTCATAATCTCCTTTCTAGAGAGTAATATCCTGTCAAGATTCGGATGTCCCCAGAAGCTCATTACTGATAATGCAGCTGCCTTTAAATCCAAAAGAATGATAGACTTCTGTAATAGATACCACATCACCCTTGGCCACTACACATCCTATTACCCTCAAGGTAATGGACTTGTTGAATCATCCAATAAAATCTTGGTAAATATTATCAAAATGTTACTGGAAGATAACAAAAAGACATGGAATAAGAAGTTAGTCAATGCCTTATGGGTAGATAGACTAACTACTAAGAAGTCCATTGGAACATCACCTATCAGCTGGTTTATGGGATGGATGTAATTTTCCCATCATCCTTGGGAGTGCTAGTGATGAAGATCATCCAGGAATTACAGGTTGAACCAAATGATATTCAGAGAAGAATAAATCAGACCATACGCCTGCAGCAAACCAGAGAAGAAGTATATGTGAAATCACAGGTAATCCAGGAAAAGATCAAGAAAATCTTTGATAAAAAGACCAAAGTAGAAGATTTTTACATAGGAGATAAAGTTCTCAAGCGGGATTCAAGGAGAGAAGACAAAGGAAAGCATGGAAAATTTGATTTTTGGTGGCAGGAGCCTTATGTCATTTATGGCTACAAAGGCAACAATGCCTTTTTCTTGGCAAACATAGATGGATCACATCTACCAGGAGGACCTGTTAATGGTAGAATGCTAAAGAATTATTTTTCCACTGACTCACAATAGTTCACATTACTTTGCATCATTGTACATAACACTGCAGAGTGTAGATTGGATTGGATGGTAATCCTTTGAAGTTGAAGCCCGGAGAGGAGGCCCTGAGATTTGAGGGATTTACTGTCATAAGTATCAATAAAGCATAAATCACAAAAGGACAGTTCACAAGGTAACTAGAGTCACAATTCAAAGGCTACTAATCTTCATAGTTCTTCACATTTCACCAAAAAATGTCATCCCCATGTGGAGCCACTGTTAGAGTCCTATGGTGATAGGATTCATAATTTTGAATTGGTTGAGGTTAACTCTTGTAATATTGTACATACATTTTCTTTGTTCAAATGTTTTCCATATTAAAATTAAAAAATGTAAAGAGGGTATGTCCTAAAATAAATATCAAAGGACAAGAAAAATAAGAAAAGATCAAAAAATGAAAAAATATGAACCCCAAACAAAAAAAAAATCATGAAAGTGTGCAAGTCCAAGTGCCACTACTTTTTACTTTACTGTCTTAAATAATGGTTCTGTGCAGCTTGTCATACATGCCACAACCCATGATAGTCAAACTACTTAATCTTGACTATTTCATGCTTTGAATTTCACATTTATAGTTAGAGAATAAAATTTGACCAAACACTTTAATCTTGGCAGATCATTAGATAGGTAGAGAAATAAAAGGAGCTCATTAGTTTAATCTGAGCCCTTGGAAGATATAAGGTTAGAAGTATATAGTTTGTTTTATAAAAGAAAAGGAAAGAAAAGGGCTTGCTAGCTTAAGTGCACCCACCAAAGTGAAGAAAAAATGTTAGGGTAAGTAAATGGGTAAGTAAAGAAAGGTTGCAAAAGTACAAGTCATTTGGAGAATACGCACTACTATCATGCTTAACTATGTGTTTCAAGTGTGCAAGAGCAGTTATCAATGAAAAAAGCATGCCCATAAGCTGATTTTCCTAACTCCCTCTTCACCCCCACTATATACTTACTAATTTCCCTTTTACCCTTTCATGGCTTATGAAAACCCTTTCCCCCTCACTTTTACTCCTACCCCTTAGTTTCACACATTTGCCTAGTCAATTACTCCTAAACTCCTTTCACCTAAGTGTGAAACCCCTTTCCCCCCTTTTAAAAATCATGTTTTCACTTCAATAATTACCCAAAACCCCTCGAAACCCTTTATCCTAACTCTAAAAACCCCCCACTTCACTAACTCCACCACTTAACCATTTTCTCGACTAAACTCAAGTTTAACCCACCACCTTGGTGAGGTAAACTAACCTCGCTACCCCTAAGACTCTGAAGTTTAATTAATCCACACTTAAACATGGGTTAATTACTCCAAACCATAATTAAAACCCATGGGCCCCAATAACCTCTGCCCCATCGCTTGACCACACAACTTCCCCACGCGATGGCCATCTAATCAACCACCCTCAAATCCAATGGCTATCAACCATATTGTGCTCGCGCGATGTCCGACCTTTAATGGCCCTAGAGGACGCGATATGGGCAGTTTTCCTCAGCGCCCATTTGCCTACATGTCGGCCTCTGGCATAGATCAAGTGCCCCCAAAAAAATATTACCTGACCCGCATAAGCGGTGAAATGGCCTCCAAAACCACCTCCCTGCCAAAATGAAAACTAGCACTGTTCATAAAACATTTTTTCTCGTCATTTTTCCAATCATTCGTAGTTAAAAGCTTTCCTACCCTCATTTTCACCCTTTTTCACTCAAATCACACTACTGAACCTCTGAAGCACCTGCGCCTTCCGAACTCCTGCAACCAACTACCAAATACCAGAACCTTCCGACACCACCACTGCACACCATCCTAGCTGTCGAAGCCCTCTACAAACCCCAATTGAAAACCAGTTGCATCCCTGACCAAAAATCCCAAGTATTTGAACAAGAACCAAGAATTAACCTCTCTTTAAAGGAAGAACATTAAATTCTTAAAATAAATGAAATAATTTGATTAATTTCAATTTAATTGAGAGTCTCCCATTCCCAAAGTACCAGAACCCCAACCTGCAAACTTCTCATACCCTACCCCGGTTACACTTACTGAAATTTCATTCCCAAAGCCATATAAAGCCCAATTTTCCACATTTTATTACAAAGATAGCTACCCCAACCTCTTTGAATGTCAGACCAGTGACAACCCCTCATTTAGACATTAACCATTTGGCCTTAGCAGACAGGGATTTTCAAATCAAAGACACAGTCACCCAAGACAACCTTCTGAGAATCCAATGTTGGGCCAGAGATAGGTTCCAAAACCATGTTGATAACATAAACCTTTGGGAATCAATTTTTTCCAATTATACATTCCTAGAAGTCCATCCATTCCCAAACATTGTACATTTCTGCCATGCATGTTACATCCCTAGCCAAAGGGCTATAATTGCCCTAAACCAGAACTTTTTGTTTTCAATTACTGCCGAGTCTATTAACCAAATGCTTCAAATTCAGCCCATCCATAATTTGATTTCTTTGTCCATTACAAACCTGTTGGACCTATACACCACATTGGACCCAGCTAAGATCAAACCAATATTTCAAAATTTCATCATTGAGGAGCGCCATACTCCTAAAGACATTCCACCCTATGTTTTTGCTATTTTTTCAGAGACTTGCAGGAGAATAATCACCATGATATCAAGCATCCTAGGATTCACATCAGATGAGTTTTTGGATGAGATAATGATGGCCTTCTTGTCCATTTTCACTCTAGGCTAGCCTCCTCATATAATGTATGATTATGCCCAGTTCATTGCGAGCAAAATGCATGAACAGTTCACTAGATTACCCACTGAAAGAGTCTTCAAATACTCCTCAGTGTTTTTCCATATGTTCCTGTATTATCAAACAGACAAGTTCCCAGTGAAGATTCAGAAAACAGATACCAGGGGAAAGGAAAGATCAGTCATCTACTAGAAACCCTTGGTCCAGAGGTATAACACAACATTCACATACAAAGATTTCATAGATTGTTTTGATCACCATGTCATAAACATGCTCACTTCTAGCACTCAACGTAGAATCAATAGAGAGATCAAGAAAGTACTGCAACTGGCAAAGAATAGCAGAGTAGGAGACTGGTACCTCTACTAGAATCATATTGAAATTAGGATCTATGGTTGTGAGTTACCACCCTAGAAATTGCCTAAGTATCTCCCAATGAGAATATTTGACCTGGAATACTTCAGGAAAATGATAGGTGCAGATGCAGTTAACTTCCTAGCTGCTAGGAAGAAAAGACAGTTTAAGATGAAAAACCAAATGGGCCCTCTCATCTGCAACACCAGAGGGTTGGGCCTGAAGTTGATAATATACTCCAACAATTCAAATTCAAGCATAGTTTCATTTGGCATTATGACCCTCATGGGGTTATAAACAAGCTCAGGAAAAAGTTCAAGCTGGGACCTTACATCCACTACCCAGGATCTAACATTGAACAATATGCTAATCAGTCAGAATAGGTAGAGAACACATTGATAGATATGGACATCACAGTGGTGGATGTGGAGAACACCATGATTGACTTGGAGAAACAATTTGACCAAAGCTCTTTCATGCAGGTCCCAGAGTTTGAAGAAACAATGAATATCCCTCACATCATTTAGACTCCTATCAATGAGGAGAAGAATCCCAAAAGAATCAGGGAGGAAGCATCAAGCTCTATCATGCAGACCACTGATCAGCAGTTCCAACTAAGCAAAAGGCCCAAATTGAATCCTGTGTCTGAACAGGAGGAAAAAATTACATCAGCAGAAATTATTGATACTGATGCAATGGGGCAAAGGAGTAGACAAAAAACTGAGACTACTACATCAGTAAAACAACAGCAACCCTCGTCTTCAAACACCCAGATTACATAGAAATAGAAGAGTGCGGAGGTGTCTTCCTTTGTCAGGCTAGCTGACAAGGAAGCAGATATCAGGAAGAGATTCAAAGAGATTAAAATGAGGAATGAAAAGCTAAAGGAAAACACATATGTCAATTACATGCAGATGATGCCACCGAATCAAAATAGATTGATGTCATCTTTTGACATCAAATAAGGAAAGATGCAAGTATCTTTCCTACAACCTACTATACAATAGCCTAAAACCACAGCAGACTACAAGAAGACCAACTTTGAGGTCTTAGCCAAGGATGTGCATCCCATAGATCAAATAGAATTTCACAAGCAGGCTGGATAGATTACCTACTCCACCCTCACAACAAAAGTGATGGCAGAATTCAAGCTCAAGGACGCATTAGTCAATGTGACAGCCCAATACAAACTGGAAAACGCATCTTCCAGTGCCAGAGCCACAAGGATCAAATCCTTAGAAGACCTGATCATTGAGTTGTGCCATGACCCAAAGGACATCAAGGCTGTTGAATAGTTAATTAAAAAGAAAAATGAAGACATTGCAACCCTTAAGAAAAAGCTCAAGCTACCTTAGTCATTTTCTCAAACAAAATAAGTCCTAGAAAGCCAAACAAATCATGAAGAAATGATGGACTTGGTGTTGGAACTCAATGACCAGTTGAAGTAAATGGAAAAGGAACTAGATAGCTTGATCCAGCTCAAACAAGCTAGTCTAGACACTGCTCCTCCAACTTTCATTCCTACAGTGACCACAGTTGTGTCTTCCACATTGGTAGCAGCATTAGCTCCCACTGGTCCAATGGCCACTGCACTACCAGCAGCAACATCAACTACATCAACAACAACAAGTACCACAGGTGATGAAGCAAACAGGTTGTTCAAGGCAATGGAGGAAATGTCCATTCAGACCAATGAAATGAACAAGTTAAAAGAGAAACTTAACAGGCTGGAGACAGATTACAAGTTAGCTTAGATCATGCATAAGGAAGAACAACAAAAGGCTACTAGAATGAATAAGAGAGTGTAAAGCCTGGAGAAAGAGTTAACACTAAGTTAGCCTTTGGGAAAGGCCAAAAAAATTTTATGGGCCAATATCATTGACTCTATCAATGATATTTGGCCAACTATCCAGGTCATTTTTGAGAAGATAGACTGTTATAGACATTTTTGTGCCTTACAGCATTGAGCATGAAATGTCCATAATCTAAGGGATCCAAAGTCCCTAAACATGTTGTTCCTACCCCTAGAGGAACAAGGCTAACAAACCACAGCAATTCACAGAAGTTCTCCACCAGAAACTGCTCAAAAAAAAGTCAATTCAGGATCATTTCAGTGGCTACACTAGTTGTTTGCGCTGAATGTCAAAGACAACACTGGCTACCTGCGTTGAATGTCAAAGGGAACACTGGCTACCTGCGCCGAACGAGAATGGACATGTGGCAGGCTCATTTCTCAAGGTGTCAAAACCCAGGAAGCTTCCAAAATGACACTTGCCTCAGGGAATTCGACTGGTGATGAGTAAGAGGTTCCAAATCTCCAAGTGGACTCAAGAACTGACAGAGGGAGAGGACACTAATCAGATCTCAAGCTGACTCATCCTCTCTCTAAACATCTATATATGGATCTCTCCTCCATGAGATCTAGAAGGCTGGAATTTTGTTATTGCAAAGAATTGTTGTTGGTTTGAGATTGGAATCATTAGGTGCTTAATGCTTTGAAGGGGGTGAAGATAGGAATTCCATTTGCTGGGAAGGAGATGCTGGATTGGAGCCCTCTGGGTTGTATCTCTTCCTGAACCTTGTTATTCATCAATAAAGCTATCTTGGTTTCTCCTATATTCTGATGTATTCTTGATGTATGATTGCATTAGTGTATTTGGTTTATTTCTAATCCTAAACTCATGGAAAATTTTAGGGGCTAATGTTCGCCCAGTGGGCTAATTTTGCATGATTTTCCACAAAAAATATTCGCCAATTTCCAATTTTTATAAAAGATTATTCTCCCAAATTTTAGAATATAAAACCATTTTACCTTAAAAATCGCCAACATTATATAGAGACTATATATAAAATCATTATAAATTTGAATAATTTTACAAATATATCAATAAACATTTTATAGTTTGCATATTAGGTATTAGTGAGATTCGCCAATGTTTTAAAATTCAAGAAAATTTTCCATCCTTAAAATTTTCCTGCTAAACTAGTTATGAATGTGAATATCTATCTTTGTGTAGTGTTCTTCTCTTGTCGCAAGTAGCTGTTCTCTTGTGATCTTGCAGGAAGTTGAAGCTGGACAAGCAAGAAGGCAAGTAGTTGTGAACTCCCAAAGAGAAGAGAGACCGGATCGAGGGACAAACGGAAGACACCGGTAAGTCTATTGATCTCTCTTCTTTCACATTTCATAAAGGAAGAATACCAGAATAGTTGTCTCTGTTTGTTGCTACGGCACTGTCACACCTTAGGTGGATAGGATCGTCCTGCATAGGCATTTTTCCCCACAAAAAATTGGTGACTCCACTGGGGACATTTGTTTAGTCATTTTATTTGTGGTTCTATCATTGTTTGTTTCATAGACTCGATAAAAACAATCGAACTGCATCTGCTTTTCCCGGATGCAAAGTAGACAGTCGCTGCTTTGATCCAGTTACTGGACTTGTCTATGATCTGAAAAATGGATTCACAAATGATTTGATGATCCTTGTGATAGATCTTAGTAGCCCCTCAAAGCATCCCTTTGATTACACCTTGCTTGTTGCTTTTATTTGGCCTAAAACAGTGAATTAAATAGCAATCTGTGACCCAGAACCTGTGGGAAACGAGAGTTTCTCCTTCAGCGCAGACCCAGTGAAGGGATTCTACATTTCAACGCAGTTCCCGTGAAGGCTACCTCCGTTGAATGTCAAAACCCCTGTGTTGAGGTTGCGCTGAACCAGTTTGCCCTTGTGCAGCTGGGGTTCTCTGCTCTGTTTTGCCTTGTTTTGATCTCTGATTTTTGCAGCCTGTAACCAGCATAGGTACCAGTCTGATAACTCCTTTTCTCTGCTTAGATTCCGCCTCCTTTTGTACAAAAAGACTGTGAGTGTTTTTATGTGTTTGTGGCGTCATTTACAGTTTTCCTTTGCATGAGTGAAATAGTCATCATGTAGCCCTTGATTCAGATCTGTTGATTGTGATCTTAGAAGAGAGTTCATTGGCTGTTTGCAGAGTGATTATACATTTACTCTTGCTTATTGGTTTGAGTTTGTCTCTTTTAAGTGTCGAAACAAGTCTTTATTTCGAAAATCGTTAAGTGTTGTAATCTCTTCTATCTTCTCTGATTTCGAAAAAGTAAACTTGTTTGTATTTGTCATTTAAAAGCAAATTCAAAGTTGTACAAAAACTTTCTTTGTAGGCATCAATACTAAGAAAGCGGAAAACAAACACCTGCATTGTGCATTTGCATTTGATAGTTTGCATGTTGGATTTAGGAAAAGTGCATTAGAGTGTGCTGATTGCTCTTTGAGAAAAGATGGTGTCTTTCTTTTCCCTTAGTAGCTAGGATTTTCAAAGTTGAAAAGATATAAAGCTTGCTTATCATCTTTAGACTGCATTTAGGCATTGTATCATACATCTCGTGGTGAACCTTGAAAGGCAAACTTCTAAAAAGATCAACCTAAAATAAATTGAATGAACTTAACAACGCTTTGCAACATAACGCACAGCATAGAGGTCTAGGCTACAGATGTGTTCCGGCGTCGTTAAGCATGGTGACTGTCGATCTCGTGGATGGTGGGTGATTCCTCCTGAGGGACGATAGTGCCAGTATGGATTGTGCTCCCACGTACCGTCGCGTATATATTGGGAGACCCCTATAGGCATAAAACCTTTATCCTTAGGAAGCCGTGTCGGCCGCCCTACTGATCGCAATGCACTGAACACAGCATTCAGGAAGATCGACCGCCCATACCCTAAAATGTATTCTGCGGTTTTGCGAAAAGTTTGGTACACCCTCTGCCTAGAACTCCAGAGCAGTTCCTTTTGGCCTTTTTCAGACTCTATAACGGAAAAAGTCCATCCGAGCATTTGTCACTTCAGGCTCGTTAAAACATCGAAGGAGACTAGAGTCATCTTTAGCTTTTTCTCGACTCTTTAAAACTGAAAAAGCAAGTTGTGTCTAAAGCGTCATTAAAATTTATTTTAAACGGAACAATCACCCTTTATTCCTGCGTTGATCTTTAGGTTGAAAAAATGGAGCACACCAACCAAGGAATTCCCCTTGGTGGAAATCCTAGTCCCTTCTCCTCTTGGGGAGATGTTGGTGCGCCCCAGATGGCCACATTGTCGCTTCCAGGACTGACAATTGGCCTGCCAGTCTGGCTCTTTTCAGCCAATGTCGTTCAGAACACCACCATTCCTGAACAATCGAGTCAACAGTTAGACTAGACCAGAGTTGCCAACCAGCCTTCTACCTCATCTAACTCTTCCTCTCCTCCCTCCTCTTCGCTTGACGGAACTGGTAAAACAAAAAACCAAGTTCCTAAGGAGAAGAAGGAAAAGAAGAAGAAAGAGAAGAAGAAGAAGGAGCCAAAGGCGACTGGGGGCAAACAAGTGTCGTCTGACAAAAATCCACACACAGCACTGACCAGGCCTAAATCGCCATGTGTCATATGCAAGGGAGACCATTTTCACAGAGATTGTCCCTGCATCCCTCGGATACTAAGGGACTAGTCTCCCCGTTTGCACAATTCGGTAGCATCAACCTCTGATAGCCATGTTGACTGCTCACCATCAACTAGTGAAAGTGAAGTCCCAGGATAGAGAGGGAAATCTAGATTTCCCTGCAAACTGTGTGAAGGTGATCCTGCCATCCACCGTTGTCCCTTCTTAGACGAGGCTAAAAGAGTTCTGGAAGATCGCCCGATTTTACGAGCGCAACTTCCTCCTGGATATCAAAAACTCCTGCCGAGTCCTTCACTAGTTGAGAACCCGGCTGGTCCACCCAGGTGGTCAGCCGAAGCACCTATCATTGAAGATGAACAGTCTGGATCCATGCCTGACGAAAGTCAAAAGGTTGAGGCGGCAGTTGACCCGTTTTTGCCTTCAGAGGCTCTATCTTCGAATGATACCATCACAGAGGAGAATAAAGACGACACCGTCCAAATTCTCTTCATTAACACTGACTCTGATGAACAAGGGGGCAATGCCCCCATCCCTTATTTGCAGGAAGGAAGTTCGTCAGAGCGATATCCGGCCGTCTATTCGGTCCCACCACCAAGCAACCTGGTTGTGTCCTTCGACTGGAACCAACTAGGCAGACCCCGGTTGCCAACAAGCATACCATTCAGAATTATTGTTCAAATATACAGAATGGTGATGGCTGGCACTATCATTGATGAGGGGGCATCTGTGAGTATCCTTTCCTCTATTGCTTGGAAAGCGCTTGGTTCGCCAGCGCTTTTACTTGAAATGAGAAATCTATCAGGTTTTGATAAAGGAACCATTCGACCTTTAGGGATCCTCCCCAATGTGCCTATAACATTGAAAGGGAAGACCGTTCAAATGAACGTGATGGTCGTTCAAGGACCCTTGGATTATAACCTACTCCTTGGACGAGACTATATATATTGCATGGGAGCTATAGTCTCCTCACTCTTTAGAGTAATGTGTTTTCCGCATGAAGGAAGAGTGGTCAAGCTCGTGGACCAACTTTTGTTTCCCGGATCACACATCGCAAATAGTCATATACCATCCCTAAATGGTCTATTCACGCAAGAAGTGTCTCAACCCACGGTCCGTCCTCCTAATGAGCGCGAGTAATCCAGGAGGATATGACTGGAACCCAGGGGGCATGCGTCCTGGTCTGCTTCGGCAGGGAAACTTTGGGTATAGAGTAGGTTTCCGCGGAAGAATATGACTAGTCTGTACCCAGTCCATAGAAGAAGAGGGTTATTCTGGAATAAGATTCTTTTGTCAAATTTATGTGTTTGGCACTTGTTGTCACTCACCTTTGTCTATTTCAGTAGACATTGTCGAGGAAGTGTTTTGTTTGAAAGATTAACGAGGCAATCTTTGGGTAACCTGAAAGAGGTAAGCCTCTCTCTTTAAAACAATTGTTTTGAAGGAAAAGAAGAAGAGGTAACCTTGAAATCGTACTTTATACCTGGGGGCATGCAAACCTTTTGGAGTGCAAGCAAAGAGCGGTTATTTATCTGTTTTTTGGGTTAGCCGTTTCCTAACTTGCATAAAGAAAGGATGCGGGGCATAGCTTTGTGAGATGAAGCTCCGTAAAAAAATAGAATCTCAATGAGACACTCTTATCATATGACTGGTATATCGAGCAGTTTTAGCACAAAGTTCATGCTCGTTAAAAAATAAACGCAAGATCCGAGCAGTTTTAGCACGTAGTTCATGCTCGTTAAAAAATAAACGTAAAATCGAGCAAATGTTTCCACCCGCGTTTAAGCTCGTTAAAAAATGAACTATCCCGGTAAATAACCACTGTGAATGTAATATCATCAGCCATTAAAGCCTTGGTCGTGTTTGCACCGTCACCTCCACTTTTCCATTGGCCGATCGTTCACCTCCATATGATTGTTTACCCATTTTGAGGAACAGCTGCGAAGAGTGATTACACCTAGCCATCCTTGTGACACTGCCGTGATTGGAAAATTCCAACCTGTACCTGGAATCAGCTGCTAACCCTGTTTATCACTCGTTCCTCAAAAGACGAGTCTTCTTTAAGCTCTTTTCAGCTGACTCGTAAAATATGAAAAGATTGCCGAGTCCTTGGCCTTCCAGCTCGTTAAAGGGACAGGAAGAGCTATCCCTCCTCTAGATTTTAATCTTTTTGGACCTGAGGGATTATTGCACAAAAAGATCGAGCGCTTGTTTTATTCGGCTCGTTAAAACTATCGAAAACTCATCCCTTCTGTATTGTTTTATACTTTTTCGGACTTAAGGGATTAGATGACGAAAAAGGAATTTTTGGAGTTAACTTTATGTACCTTTTCAGACTCTCTAAAAATGAAAAGGACCGAGTTATCCTTGTCGTTAGAATCGTTAAAATCATTAAATAGCAACAAACTTGTCTTTAGACGAGAACGAGTTTCACTATCGCTAGGCTCGTTAAAACATAGCGATGGGCTTGCCCGAAGGGCAGGTTATAGAACAAGCATATGTTATCCTCCTCAAGCTTGAAAAAAATAAAGAGGTACTGGTCAGCAATGACTGGGGAAAAATTGGGAGAAACTAAAGAAAACTTTGATGGTAGCAAGTCGCTCTTGAACATGACATTTTTCCTCCGTACCACAATCGGGTTGGGTTGTTTCATTCACCAGTCACATCCATGGTCTCGCCATACCATCCATATTTGGGGTAATGCTACCGATCCATCGTATCAGTGTCGCCATATGTTCAAGAGAAGTCGTTCAGAAAAAGTCAACCGTGTCCCATCCACTGCCATACATTATCCTTCATCCTTTCATGACCGCCACCCTGAATCATATGTCACAGATCGTTTTCACCTCCATTAAAATCATTAGCTCCGTTCCATGTCACTGATGTGGGATTCATTAAGGCCCTCCTTTGACGGATCACTTCTTGTCGACATCAGCTCATTATCCAAGAAGTTGATCTAGGAACAACCCCTTCAGTACTTTGAAGCTTGCATGCCTCAATGGCAAGTTTCTCACTTCCGGCGAAAGGTATACATCAATGACCTTCGACCGAAAGATTTTGCGTGGTGTTCGACGCAAGTCCTTTATTCACAACACGTGAATTGTACTGTAGTACCTTGAGGGTCATTATCATTATCGGTGACTCCTCTCGCGCTTGTTAACGGTTTACATCATTGACCGGTAATCAAGCGATGTCTTTCCATGTTCGACTTCAGAACATTTCTCACATGGATCGACTTGTACTTAGAGTGAAGATCGAACGAGTTTGAAGACCCCGGATCTAGTTTCATCCATCCGGGGTGCGATATATATTCAGGAAAGATAAAGACATTGACATGTACATCATTGCAGCAGATAATCATCCTACTCAAAGGATGATAATTTCATCAAAATTATCAGTCTACCATCAGACGATTGTCTGTTCTATGTACAGAAAAATGAATTTATAAAGCTGAGCATGGGAATGCCCGCCTCAGCTAGATCATGAAAGCAGTATGAAAAATAATGTATTGTATTGTATCTTATTACAGGTCTCCTCCCAGCATTGGATGAACTTCGGATCCCCCTGATAAAGCATTTCGCCCGATAAACAGCCTCATACTTTAGGGGGCAACTGTTATAGACATTTTTGTGCCTTACAGCATTGAGCATGAAATGTCCATAATCTAAGGGATCCAAAGTCCCTAAACATGTTGTTCCTACCCCTAGAGGAACAAGGCTAACAAACCACAGCAATTCACAGAAGTTCTCCACCAGAAACTGCTCAAAAACAAGTCAATTCAGGATCATTTCAGTGGCTACACTAGATGTTTGCGCTGAATGTCAAAGCCAACACTGGCTACCTGCGTAGAATGTCAAAGGGAACACTGGCTACCTGCGCTGAATGAGAATGGACATGTGGCAGGCTCATTTCTCAAGGTGTCAAAACCCAGGAAGCTTCCAAAATGACACTTGCCTCAGGGAATTCGACTGGTGATGAGTAAGAGGTTCCAAATCTCCAAGTGGAAGCAAGAACCTCCAAGTGGACTCAAGAACTGACAGAGGGAGAGGACACTAGTCAGATCTCAAGCTGACTCATCCTCTCTCTAAACATCTATATATGGATCTCTCCTCCATGAGATCTAGAAGGCTGGAATTTTGTTATTGCAAAGAATTGTTGTTGGTTTGAGATTGGAATCATTGGGTGCTTAATGCTTTGAAGGGGGTGAAGATAGGAATTCCATTTGCTGGGAAGGAGATGCTGGATTGGAGCCCTCTGGGTTGTATCTCTTCCTGAACCTTGTTATTCATCAATAAAGCTATCTTGGTTTCTCCTATATTCTGATGTATTCTTGATGTATGATTGCATTAGTGTATTTGGTTTATTTCTAATCCTAAACTAGTTATGAATGTGAATATCTGTCTTTGTGTAGTGTTCTTCTCTTGTCGCAAGTAGCTGTTCTCTTGTCGCAAGTAGCGGTTCTCTTGTGATATTGCAGGAAGTTGAAGCTGGACAAGCAAGAAGGCAAGTAGCTATGAACTCCCAAAGAGAAGAGTGACCGGATCGAGGGACAAACGGAAGACACCGGTAAGTCTATTGATCTCTATTCTTTCACATTTCATAAAGGAAGAATACCAGAATAGTTGCCTCTATTTGTTGCTAAGGCACTGCCACACCTTAGGTGGATAGGATCGTCCTGCATAGGCATTTTTCCCCACAACATAGACTTATTCAAATAGGCTACAGAAGCCATCCAGAATGTCAAAGAAAAGCTTGGAGAAATTCCAGAGGAATCAGTAAGAATTATTCAATTCCTCAACTCCAAGAATAAATATGAGCTACAAGAATTTGACATACCTGACAGGATAGGTACCATTTTGCAATTCAAGAGGTTCCTAGCCAAGAGAAATTTAATGTTAAATTTAGAAGATAAGTGTCAAACCATGCAACTAGTCGTTGATAGGTTTATGACCAAGTTTGAGCTTTTGAGAGAAAAGGGACTACCTAGTCCCTTAGTCATAAATGATAAATTGATGGCATAGGAGGACTACAACAAGAAAATCAGAGAAGTAGCCAAAGAACAAGCAAATAACTCATCAATGAGTGGTATACCAACTCGCAGAGTATTATACCAAACTTTTGAAAATATGTTTTACCTCTGGCATGAGGTGAAACACTTATTTATTAATAAGCCTATTTTTGCCAAATATACAGATGCTGATGAGATATATAGGAAAATGTTCAACATCCAGTTACTAGATGAAGAAACATGGCAAAAACTTTGTGATCTACTGTAGTAAAATCATAGTAAAAATATAGGTGTACAGTAAAAAGTAAATGAGCATGGTAAAAGGATGATGACATGTCAACACAATCAAAGAGTATTAGGTGAAAGAGTATCAGGTGAAAGGTCAAAGTCAAACAGACTATCCAATGTGAAAACTAAACAGCCTGCCAGCGTAAAGGGCTAAAAATCAAATCATAACAACCAGTAGAACCAAAATAATAGGGACAACATGAAACAATTCAATAGTTGTCTCTATATTCTTGCAAGAAGATATTTTCCTTTTCCTAGAAAAATTCTCAAATAAGTTTGAGATATTTTGTAGTGTTATTGTGATCTTGAACCTAAGGGTGATTGTACTATTTTCAAGTCAACAGACTGGGGCAAGTAATAAAATCATTTTGCTACAGGATTCATGAGATGAGCCATTTGTAGTGAAGTACTTTCTTTGTGTGATTGTTTTACCTTTCTTATGTGTTTTCACAATCTTAAATGTGTTATAAAATCTAAATGAATTAATTGGAAATATTATACATAATTTGTTTAATTACACTCTGTTTTGCACAATAATTTATTTACATGTTTTCTTCTAATACCCGGATTTGAGAACCCTTAATTGCTCTCCCATCCCAGTTGACTTCTTCTATTCCTTCCAAAGTTCGGTCTAGGGAACCCTTAATTGCTCCCTAGATCCGATTTGAAGCCATTCACCATTTAGCCTCTGAGATCTGCAGTAATTCATCTATCTTGCCCTGTAGACCCTATTTTTAGAATTGAATCCAGTCTTGTTTTTCAGACATCCGACTCCATAGCCCAATGGTAGAAGCCAATCCTCTTTCAATCTAAGTAAAGTGATCCCACCACCAAATTTTCAAAACAAAACCCAAGTGCAAGCAATAACTAGCCTAAAATCATCTTAACTAAAACAAAGTTAAATTATAAAGAGAGAGCCCTCTATGAGCATCAGGAAGGCTAGGTCCTGATCTCCAAAAGTGGTTTGTGGTTACCTTTGGCTTTTCTTTCTTATTACCTCAAAAGAATTATCAGAGTGATAATAGATCCAACAATAATTTTACAGTAGTTTTAGCATCACTGACCTTGAGGACAATGATGATTTTGAGGGAGAGGTGGGTGGAATTTTAGGATGCTACCTTATCCTCCCTAATATGTGAGACCATTTTCTTTGAATAAAGCCCATTAGATAGTTAGTAGATAGTTACTTTAACAAAAAGGTCATTTGTTTTTAGTAAATAAGGTCCACTAGGTGATTGGTACTCATTAATAATGGTGCCGCAAGTAGGTAGAGTTTTCCTATATAGAGAATCAAATAGTATGTAATGCTTTGTCAAGGATTGTTGTTGCAATTGGACCTTTGCACATAGAAACCTAGGACGTTGTCCCTTCAAAGTGGTGTTTGAACATTGCTTTCTCTTTCTGGAATCTTCAATACAAGAGTTATATTCCATATTATTAATCTCAATATCTCTTGCATATTCTATTTTATATGTATACTTATCTAAATATCTTGTATGTGATTCAAGTTTAAGGAATAAGGATCATTACAAGGTGTTTTCACTAATGGACAATAATAATAATGAAGTCATCAATTATTTTTAAAACTATAAAAAGTGATGAAACTACTCGAACACAAAGAAAAAATATTACTAAAGTTTATAAAGGTGTACATAATTGATCTGGAATTGATCCAAGACAAACAATTAAGGTATTACAGACTCATGTGCATGGATGTGCCTATGTTATTTTATGCAATGGATCGATAATATTGTGAAATACACAGGAACTGAAGCAGTTAAAGAAAACATAACAGGCAAACATGTAAACACAACAAGTTTAATAAGGAGTTCACCCAACACTCTGGGGCTTCGTCTCTTGGTCCAGCCTTCAGTGATGGCCTCTCTATTATGTTTTCAAAGCAGAGTTTTTACAGCAATGAGCTCAATTTGAGTCTCACACAGTAGATACAAATTAGTAGGACTGTACTTGGATCCCCCAAGTCTATGGAGTACACAGACTCTCCTTATTGAAACTCAACCTCTATTGGTCACCATAGTATGAGCCCAATCTGAGACTCACACATGAAAAGCATATACAGAGGAGTTCGCTTGAACCTCTCAAGCCTTCTATGGAGCACACAGACTCTTTGACTCTCTCTGTCTTTGTCTGGCTCAATGTTGCCTTTGCTTCTGCAGGTCAGCTCGGCTTCTTTTCTCTGCTCTTAGCTTTCTGTGTCTAACTAACTCTGCCTCTTTCTTTGTCAGTTCGTGGCTTTTAAGCCAATCTTCTTTCTGACTGTTCATTTCTGCTTCTTGGCTTTCTAATTCCCTACCTTTATCCATCTGAATCCCTTCTTTCAATGTTTACAGTCACTACATAACACTTCACAAGGAGGTGGCCATCTATTCTGTAATGGATGAGTGCGTCATCTCTCTCGGGCATGTTTGAACAGTCTTTATTTCCATTTTCTCCAAGAATGCCTGTGAAATCGAATCTTTTTCCAACTCATCGTCCATGTCGGACTTCAAACCCCATGTGATCTTGCTCTATAACCTTGTTAAATCCAATCACCCATCGAGATGCATCTCCGCCATTGATCTAGGCCTCCCAAATCCTATGGTTGTCGCTCATATTAAGCAGTTGAGTAGCTCGATGGTTACGTTCCCAATGTGAGCGGTTTTCTCTCTCTTCCATTGGACGCGTGGCAATCAATGTGTGGCATCAGGAGGAACTTGGTTGAAACCACTTACCACCACAAGCCCTTCCAATATCCTGCTGGTTTTGTGGAATCCCACCCCCAATGGAACCAAAACATTTACTTTTCCGCATTTCATAAAATTTCGGGTCCGGATGCTCAGGGCTTCTCTTCACTGAGAGGTTTTCCCTGCGACATGAAATTAGCGACTTGTCGCTAATCGCATACCAGAAACTACCTCCATTACTCCAAAATCATTCCTGAAATTTCCAGTTGGTTCCAGTGCGCGTTACCATGGTCCGCCGCTCTGCGCGCTAGATCGACGACCCTCGTTGATCTGCACTGGTCGCCATTCTCAACTGTCATGAGGATTCCTCTGATAAGCTTGATCTTTTAAGGTTTTGAATTTTTGGCATGGTTTTAAGGAGTTTATGAAAACTTAGAGAGTGTTCTAGGATTCTTTTGGATCACACCTTCCCACTGAAAAATATTTTGGACCACCAAAAGTTGGTTTTTAAGCATCAATTAAATGAGGATACAGTTTCCTTGCCTACTCAATTCCTATCCAACTTGCACTGCTTGGTTTTGAACCTTTGAATCTAATCCTGAGGTACTCAACATCCCCTCTTTGAGTAGTTCCCACCTTCTTGTCTATAACTGTATCTTCTTGCAACTGATTGAGATATTCAGGCAACTAACTCTGCTCTTCAGGATCTTCAATCAATGAAGGTTCAAACAGTATCAAGATTTCTACATTAACTACTGAATAGATATGCATGTAAGCTGGAAAATCAATGTGAAAAGCATTCTCACCAATTTTCTCAAGTATCTTGAAAGGTCCATACCTTATCGGCATCAACTTCTTACCTTCACCTTGCATTCTGTCTTTGCTGATATATAGCCAGACTTGATCACCAACTCGAAAACTATGCTTAGTCCAATGCTTGTCATGCCTTGCCTTTTACTTGGCTTGGCTCTTTTCTAGCTGTTCCTGTACTACCTGGTGAATCTCTTGGATTTGTTCAATGAACTTGGTTGCCTTGTCCATATCACTGTATCCATCAACCACTATGTCTTTACCAAAGACAAAATCCAAGGGAGACCTTGGTATGAAACAAAAACAAGTCTCAAAAGGAGATCTCTATGTAGAATAATGTTTAGCACGGTTGTAACCATGTTGCACATAACACAGATGTTCATCCCAAAGCTTGGGATGCTTGCTACAATAGCCTCTAAGCAATTGGATCACTGTCCTGTTGACCACCTTTGTTTTGTCGTCTGTTTGCAGATGAAAAGTTGTGCTCTTCTTTAGTCTAGTGTCCATCAATTCCCACAGACTCGACCAAAATTTCCCAACAAATTGGGTATCTCAATCGGATACAATGGAAGTGGGTAATCCAAAATGAACCCATACATGCTGAAAGAAAAACTTTGCTATTTGCTCAACTGTAATCTATTTGTTACAAGGTATTAAAATACACAGTTTGCTAAACCTATCCACAATAACATATAAATAGTCATGACCTTTTCTAGATTTAGGCAGTCCCCCAATGAAGTCCATGGAAATACTTTCCCAAGGATGAGAAGGAACTAGTAATGGAGTGTACAAGCCTAGTTTTCTATTGTTGGGCTTGCTTTTAGCACACATAGAACACCCTCTTACATATCTAGAAACTATCTCATTCATTTTTGGCCAATAATAAAATCTTTGCAGTTGTGCAACTATTTTACTTACACCAAAGTGACCTGATATTAGAGAAGTGTATGCTTCTCAAATTATCTTTACTCTTTCGGTTTGAGGAATGCATAACTTTCCCAAATGATACAAGAGTTGGTCCTTAACATGATAATCCAATTCTTCTACTTGTTTGCCATGACTTAAAGTTGTGTATACATCTTTAAAATCTATATCTTGAGCATATTGTTCAATGTAGCTTTCATGTAATATTGAATTATGCTTAAGTATAGTAGATGCATTTATGATTGGTCTAGACAACATATCTGCAACTTTATTGTGTATGCCCTTTTTATATCTGATGACAAGATGAAATTGTTGTAGAAAACCCATCCATCTATAATGTCTTGATTGCTGCAACTTAGTTTGTGAGTGAAAATATTGAAGTGGTTGATGATCAGTATGTATAACTATCTCTTTGCCCATTAGGTAATGTTTCCACTTTTTCACACTCTGTACTAATGCATACAATTCTTTATCATATGTGGGATAATTAACTACTGTAGAATTAAATGTCTCAGAATGATAACATATGGGCTTACTGTGCTGCATCAACACTACTCCCATGGCATAGTCACTAGCATCTGTTTCAATCTCAAAGGGTCTTTGAAGATCTGGCAGTGCTAGTACTGGTGTTGTACTAATCTTTTCTTTTAAGGTGTCGAAGGCTTTCTGCTATTTGCCTCCCCACTAAAACACCTTGTTCAATCCTGTTAAAGCATGTAAGGGAGTTGCAATCAAGGAAAAGTTAGAAATAAACTTTCTCCAATACTGTGATGCTCCTAGGAAGCTTCTAACTTCTGTAGAAGATTTGGGTTTAGGCTAGTTTACAATCACTGCAACCTTACAGGGATCTATCTTCAATTTACCACCCCCTACAATATGACCCAAATAATTCAAAGGATGTTTTGCCAAATTCACATTTTGATATCTTAACACAAAGATTTTCTCCTTTTAAAACATCTAGAATCTGCTTTACATGCTTCAAATGTTCTTCCCATGTTTTACTAAATATAAGAATTTCATCTAAATATACAATGACAAAATCATCAATAAAAGCCCTGAGTACATCATTCATTACTCTCATGAAAGTAGTAGGAGCATTAGTTAAGCCAAAAGGCATAACCAACCACTCATAAAATCCCTGCTTTGTTTTGAAAGTAGTCTTCCATGCATCTTGCTCTGCAACTCTGACCTGATGGTAGCCACTATGCAAGTCCAACTCGGAAAAGTAAACAGCTTCTTTGAACTGATCTAATAGATCATCTATGCGAGGAAGGGGATAACGATTTTTTATTGTTATCTTATTCAATGCTCGGTAATCAATTCACATTCTCCATGAGCCATCTTTTTTTCTCACCAAGACAATTGGAGACCCATAAGGTGATGTGCTAGGTCTTATGAACCCTTTCTCAAGTAGCTCCTATACCTGCTTCTTGATTTCTGCATTCTCTAAAGCGGACAACTTTTTATACCTGTGGCTATGATTGTTGTCTCATCCCTTGAGTCTGACCCCAAATCCTTTTGAATAGCTGCAGCAGTCTTCTTCTTTTTTCCATTGTACTTCTTGGGTTCCAGCTCTGGATGCAGAATCCAGTAGTGTTCATCATCATGTCCATCCTTCTTGCAATGAGTGCATGAAGGTTTGGTATTTTGTACAACATTTTCCTTCCTCTCTTTCCATTTCTGTTTTCTCTTTTCCTTGTTCTTGTTTGTAGTGGGTTTTGATGATCCCCCAACTTCGGGGTTCACATTCTTGCCTCTAGCCTCTAGATGTGTAACCTGAATAGATACCTTATCTATGCTAGTGGGATTAAACATGAGAATGGTATGTCTTAAATAACTATGTAGACCACCTATATACTTCAGCAAAGTTTCAGGTGAGTCCAAAGAAATGCCTAGAATCAAAGCTCTTTTCCTAAATTCTTGGGTGTAGCTTTGTACACTTTTCCATTTCAATTGGCGAAGAGTTTGCCAACTCATCATAGCTTGCTACATATAAACTAGTGGATAGAATTGTTTTTTAATTGCAGAAACAAATTCATTCCAGGTAGAAAGAATTTTACCATTCTTCTTCAAATCAGCTTGTGTCTTGCCTTCCCACCATACCAAGGCAGTGCCTCTAAGGCATAGGCTAGCCAATTGAATCTTTCTCCTTTCTGAATCGATGTTCTGCACTCTACAATATACATCAATTTTTCTAATCTAGTTATCTAGTTTTTCTGCATTCAATTCTCCATCATAAACTAGGAAATCAAACTTCACATCTAATTTAATCAAAGAAGATTTCTTCTTTTTCTTTTCAGGCCTTTCTTTGTGTGAAGAAGATGATGATGAAGGTGATGGTGGGGGAGATGGTGGAGAGGTCTTCTCTTCTTTTCCTTTGCCTTCTAGGTGGGCAGCTAGAAGAGGTTCTTCTCCTCCTTTATCTTGTTTGGAGGTTGATGACTCTTCAGCTCTACCTTTCTTAAATTCTCTATACATTTCTTCTACCATGGCTCTCATGGTCATGAAATTGTCCATGAAATGGGAGTCTGATTCCAAGGGACTTTCTTCTAACATTTTCCTCTTAGGATAGACTCTTCTGATTTCTGGGTTAGCTTCAACCAACTCTCATTCTCTTAATTTAAGCTTTGATGTAGTTATCATTCAACAAAATAATCCAGCACAAGCTTGTCTAACCTTAGTAACCTAGAGCTCTGATACCACTTGATCTGGAATTAATCCAAGACAAACAATTAAGGTATTACAGACTCATGTGCATGGACTTGCCTATGTTATTTTATGCAACAGATCGATAACATTGCGAAATACACAGGCACTTAAGTAGTGAGAGAAAACATAACAGGAAAACATGTAAACACAACACAACAAGTTTAATAAGGAGTTCACCTAACACTCTGGGGCTATGTCTCCTGGTCTAGCCTTCAGTGGTGGCCTCTCTATTATGTTTTCAAAGTAGATTTTTTACAATAGTGAGCTCAATTTGAGTCTCACACAGCAGATACAAATCAATAGGACTATACTTGGATCCCCCAAGTCTCTGGAGTACAAAGACTCTCCTTACTAAAACTCGACCTCTATTAGTCACAGTAGTATGAGCCCAATCTGAGACTCACACATGACAAGCATATACAGAGGAGTTCGCTTCAACCTCTCAAGCCCTCTCTAGAGCACACAGACTCTCTGACTATCTCTATCTCTATATGGGTCGATGTTGCCTTTGCTTCTACAGGTCAACTCGGCTTCTTCTCTCTACTCTCAGCTTTCTACATCTAACTAACTCTACCTCTTTCTCTGTTAGTTCGTGGCTTTTAAACCAATTTGCTTTCTGATTGTTCATTTCCGATTCTCAGCTTCCTGATTCCCCACCTCTGTTCGTCTGAATCCCTTCTTTCGGCGTTTACAGTCACTGCATAATGCTTCAGAGGGAGGTGGCCACCTATTCTATAATGGATGAGTGCGTCAGCTCTCTTGGACATGTTTGAATGGTCATTATTTCCGTTTGCTCCAAGAATGCCCACGAAACTGAACCTTTTGCCAACTCATTATCCATGTCGGACTTCAAACCCCATGTGATCTTGCTCTATAACCTCGTCAAATCCAGTCACCCATTGAGACATGTCTCCGTCGTTGATCTAGGCCCCCCAAATCCTACGGTTGTCGCTCATATCGGACGGTTGAGTAGCTCGATGGTTACCCGCCCGATGTGAGCAGTTTTCTCTCTCTTCCGTTGGATGTGTGGAAATCGATGTTTGGCATCGGGCGGAACTTGGTTGAAACCACTTACCCCTCGAGCCCTTCCAATATCCTTTCGGTTTTGTGGAATCTCGCCCCTAACGAAACTGAAACATTTACTTTTCTGCATTTCATAATATTTCAGGTCTGGGTGCTCGAGGCTTCTCTTCACTGAGAGTTTTTCCCTGCAATATGCGATTAGCGACTTTTGCTCCAAATTTATCCCTACAATTTTCGGTTGGTTACAATGCCTGTTACCATGGTTTGTCACTCTGCACTCTAGATTGATGGCCCTCATTGATCCGCACTGGTCGCCATTCGCAACTATCATGAGGATTCCTCCAATAAGCTTGATCTTTTAAGGCTTTGAATTTTTGGCATGGTTTTAAAGAGTTTATGAAAACTTAGAGAGTGTTCTAGGATCCTTTGGGATCAATAATTTACCACACTTACATTTGAGCTTGTGACATTTTAAAAATAAATTCATATTCTTAATCCATTCAAAATATACTTGTAATAATATATATTCATACATGATAATATATTCATGCATCAATCAACATTGTTAAATGTATAATTTACTTGATTGAAAATTAGCTTATGACATGGTACATGTATAAAGACAACCTTGGCATAATAAGATCATGATTTAATCATGTATAATAAATAAATTAAGAGAAATTTTTTATTTTTTTTTTTTTTTTTTTTTTTTTTTTTCTTCAGATTGAAAAATCATAATTTAATAATATTATAATATTTACTTTAAATTGTGAATATATATTGAAACGTTTTAAAGGTTAAAAACCAAAAACGATGTAATCATATATTTGTTATGAAAAAAATTTTATCTCCCTTCCTGGACAAATTAAATACACTGTCTATTTCTTCCACTTTTCAATTCTCAAGTATAAAGTATTGGCCAAAACTAAATTTTCTAACGAAACTTTTCAATTAGCAAGTCAAATTTACATGATGATGATGATGATGATGGTTAATGTCCACTGAGACCAAACTTTGGTCTATTGGGCCTAAAGAAATGAATTATTTAGTTTGATTTAAGATTTTATTCCTATGCTCAAAAAGCTTGGAGAGAAGCCTCCCGAGCTCACTGTAATTTTGACATCGTAAAAGGCTAGGAAGGTCAGTATTGCAAAAAATATTTTGAAACTAAGATCTAATGTGGTTGTACGCAGGGCACTCTAAGAGGAAGTGATTTTCATCCTGGATGTTCGTATTCTCGCAGAGATGGAAGAAACTTTCCATCCATGGTGTTTTAGGAACTGCCCAATGACCTGTTTCATTATGGAGTGGTGAGTTCCAGTATTGCAACAATGATGCTGCAAATCCTAGGACTTCCTAGTTTACTTTTATCAACCCGGTAGCTCAAAACAAACTTGGAAGCGGCGGTGCTATATGCATAATCACTAGCTCTTACTGCAGGATGTCACTTGATCAGCTAGCACAAGTTCGCTAGGAGCTTAAGCCAACTTCTATGAGTTCTTAGAAGAAGCTTTTAACTATGATGTATGGAAGCTAACTTAAAAGAGGCTAGTCTACTTACAGAAAGAAGGATGAAAGCTGAAAGGAAATGCAAACCCTAGCAAACCTTAGCTTTACTGACTAACCCTATTGTGCAAGAAAAGAGATGTACAACTACTGAAATGGATTCCATGGACTATTGCAGAGGTAAAATACATGTGTTTAAGCTACTTCTGAAGAAGAATATGGAAACATCATCTTTTTGTATTTTTAAGCAATTTTTATGCAAAATTATTATGCATGTGTTTTCACTATTTTTTATTGTGCAGAGGTTGATTGGCAAAAGGAAATGGAGTGGGTGTTTGCAGGGGGTTAGGAAGGTGTGGAGAAGACCTAAGGGGTCCCTAGCACCCTTCTGGATATTTCCACCGCACTTAGATCTCGAAAAATCACTCACGTTATCTTCTACAGGAGGCTGCAGAGGATCTATTGGAAATTCCACAGAAAGTTCTACAGGAACAGGCCGAAAGTGGTTTTTAGAGGATTGATGGTGAAAAAATGGGTGGGAAGTGGAAATGAAGGATGGATAAGGATGTTAAGAGGTGTAGGACTTGGTAAATGAAGCTAAGGAGTGATGAAGATGGTTGGATTTGTTCAAGGATGAAGAAAGAAATGTTGCACAAAAATGTAGAAATTAGGGCATGTTGGGAAAGTGTAGCGAATGAAGGGAAGAAATCTTGAGTGAGGGACTGGAGTAGGTTGTATGATGGAGGAAGGGTAGGTAGGAATGTATTACAGGTGCTCTACACACTACTTTCCAAAACTGATCCAAACAAAGACTAGAAAAACAGAGATCTATCTATTTTGACCTAATCTGCCCTTAAAACTAGAAATATGATGAACAAAAGTTTATAGACAGAAAATCATGTAAGAGAGCTACGGAAACTGAGCAAGAACAGATCTAAATATGGAAACACAATTTATAACAACTTCTCCAACTCAAAATCTAACACTAGAAATTGCATTGGAAGGCAAAAACAGTGTTTTTCTGGCAGCAAGTGTACCTTGGTCTCAATTCATGATCCCAAGGAGGGTGAAATGAGATCAAGGGCTGCTTGGCAGCCTTTTTGTGGGTCTTTTCTGTTACCAAACTGTCAAATAAACCTGAAGCATGAACAACTATCTAAATCATCAAAAACAACCTAAGTAATGAAACAAGATTTTAACCTAAATAACAAAAATTATTCTATGAATGCAAGAAAAACACATAAAAGTACACAAAGGAGGTACTGGCACTTGGGTTGGGCCCAAACCCAAGAGCTACAGCCTCCTAAGAAATATCAGAGCTGGTGCAAAGCTGGATTCGTCTTCATTGATCAAAAAATAATAGTTACATCCCAAGGACTGTCTACAAGAAGAAGCTCGAAAATGTGCTGATACACGGCTGCACTAAAGTGCGAAAATAGACTAAAAAAATGACTAAAATACCAAGGCTTGAATCCTTCCTACTTATGCAAACAAGGACCCCCAACATTCCTCCTTAACTTTAGGAGCTTGGCTGCCCAAAACTACAATTAATCAGCCACTTCACTACACCTGCTCGGCTGCCCCTTGAAATCATCTTTGGTGGGTTGTAGAACACTGATCTGATGGTGGAGAACTCGAGGAAGGGATCATTTAGTGTAGTAGACACCCCTCCTACAAATACTCAGCCTTGTTTCCTCGTATCTGGCTGCCAATCTACTCATAAATGCCTGATCTTGGTCCCAAAATGTCCAAAAATCTGCAATAAGCACGTATTAGACCTTGTGGTAAAGTGACTATTCCCATTCACACAATTAACATAAATATATTCAAAAGCATGCATAAAACTATGGAG
This sequence comes from Pinus tabuliformis, assembly GCA_031772625.1. Classification (NCBI taxonomy): domain Eukaryota; kingdom Viridiplantae; phylum Streptophyta; class Pinopsida; order Pinales; family Pinaceae; genus Pinus; species Pinus tabuliformis. The sequence goes on from CM062812.1 coordinate 10,676,876, forward strand.
AATGGTGGATTAAATGAGAATAATAGGCAAAATGAGCCCATATAGTTACCCATTTCTGGGGCTCATCATCACCCCCCTGCTGAATGTGTTGCTCATCCTCTGAGCAACTAATCCAGTTCATCATCTTTGATTGCTTTGACTGCCTCTCTGACATCCCAGGCCTCTGAGGTGATGTCCTCTTCCCTATCATGAAATCCTTCCTTTCTGTCTACCCCTTCCCATTGTCTGTGCTCCTCTTCTTCCGTGACCCCTTCTAACATCCCTAGCAGTAGTGGAGGGCTGAACTTAAGGCCAATCCAATTGGCTTTCAAATTCTGCATTGATTGTTTATATAGGGGTACTCTTCTCATAGCCGCCCTAATTCTGGTTGGGGAGTAGTATTCTCTTATTTTCATACTGTGGGACAAGGTGTTCCATCTCCTTGTACAAGCATGAATGCAATTATCACCAAACAGTCTTTCCATATCCTCAAAGTGAGCAATGGCATGAGCTTGCCTTTCAACATAGTCAGGTACGATGTGAGGGTTGTCTACAAGGTACCAATGGGAATATATAAGGGTTGAGGGATCTTGTGGTTCTGCCCTGATCATAAGTGGCTCATTTAGTTCCCTAGCCATAATCTTCTGAATCTCTACTCCCCTCTTTTCCTCATGGTTTAACCAAGAAGCCATGGCCATAAGTTGCAGATCTCCTAATACAGTGTTTGGGTCCCATAGATTCATGTTAGGAAGTGCCAAGTTATGTAAATAGAATTCTGCTAACTTGGCCTTATCTTCAGCTGAGCTACTGTCACACAATTGCAGAAACTGATTGTAATTCTGAAATGGAGTGGTGCCCCTTTGGGCCAATGTGTTAATTTGAAATTGCAACCATTGGTCTTTAAGGTATAATGCATAAGATTTAGCAGGTTGCCTACATTGTAAGGCTTCTATTTCCCAACTGGCCATGCAGGCCATTTGGGCTTCTTTTTCTTGCAACTGCTGTTTTAAAACTTGTATTTCTTTTGCTGCCTGAGATTCTTGTTCTTGCAGTAGTTTTGTTAGCATCTCCACATTGGCTTGTAGCTCTCCCTCTTTCTGTTGTTTCTCAGTTGTTTCCTTGTCTGCTGGAGGTCCTTCTTGCTGTTGTTGCCCTCCCAAAATGGACAGCCTATCTTCCTTGTGGACTTCCTGTAGCTGCAACTACTTTTTCAGTAGCTCATTCTCCTCCTGTAGCTGGGCTCTTTTGCAGCTTTCTACGTGCCTCACCATGGCCAATTCTCCCCTTAATTCTTTTAACTTATCCTCCATGTGGCCTATGTCCTCAACTCCCTTAGATTTGGTGATTTTCATCCATGTGTGTTTTTTGATCCTCTCTTTCTCTAATTCAAAAAATAATGGTACAACAAATTTCTGTGGGATGGTTTTCCCACCCTCTAACAGATTGTAATATGAGCCCAAATTAGGCTGAGGGGTAGGTTCAGGTATTTCTTCAGCCTTGCTCTCCCCCTATCACTGTTTAGCTGCCTTCTCTTCCAATTTCTCAGTCTCTTTTAACTTGGCTAGAGTTTCTTGTAGAGATGTTTTAGCTTCCTGTAGAACTACCTTTGAGTCCATCAACCTAATCCTCTCTTTCCATGTGGAGGTTTTTGGGCTTCCTCTTTCATAGGTGATAGATATCCTGGAAGGAGACTCTTCCTTCTTTTTGGTGGGTGAGTCCTCAATGACAATTGGTTCCTTGGATGGTGGCTGAGGTTTTCCCACTTTGATCCTTGTTCTTTTTCTGGCCTTAAAGTACATGGAGGTCTGTCTTTTTCTTTTTCATTTTTGTTTTGTAGGTGTGCTTAATGCAGAAAGCATAGTTGCTACCTCCCTTGCCAACATTTTAGGGGATTTCTCTTTCTATTGTTCTATTTCTTCACTTCCTGTAGAAATCTCTATGCCCCCTGTTTCTGCTTGTGTCCCTGATATCTCTAGGTGTGTCTCTTCTTTCTCTTGCTAGATACCTGCCTTAGTTGTGGCAGCCTTCTTTTGGGCTTTCTTGGCCTTTTTCTTTCCAATTTTTGTCCTTTTTCCTTTCTCTTTTTTTGTTGTTTTCTCCTTTTTGTCTTAGTTTCAATAGTCTTGTCAAATTCCTCTTTTTCCTTCTATTCTTCCTCTATTTTACCCTCTGCTTGAATGTCATATGCTCCCTCATCAATGTTCTTCTCAATTTCTTCAGTTTTCTCCCCCTCATCACTGCTGGATGGGCTGATGTTCTTAGCCAAAGTTCTGATTTTATCATCCTTGGACATATTCCTAAATATTTCCCAAGCTATGGGGACAGTATAGGTGTGTAAAGCATCTTCCATCAATAGTTTGATGAGTCCATGGTGGGCTAACTGATCTGGAACTCCTGCATTTAGCTTTGTACCACATTCAATTAAGGACTAAAGGAGGAAATATGGGATGCTCAGTTTCTTAGTTGGAGGCAAGTCTATCCCATACCTCAATTCATGTAGCAACCTGAAATGATAACCATAAATGATGCTAAACCTCCCTTCACATGTGATATATTTCATTATTTGATAATTGACTTCACTCCAGAGAGGAGGCAAGCTTGTCCTTCTGACCCCATTTTTGTCTTCTACAGGATGCTCCTCAGGCAGAAAAATGTTTTCTTAGCCACTTGTCCCAATGACTTCTCCTCTTTGCTCCAAGGGAGCCCCAATGGTAAACTGGTAATTCTACTGATGAAATCAGGAGTAAGTTCTAGGGTCAAACCCCTAAAACTAACTATGGCATGTGTCTTCGAATGTGGTCTCAAGGACATAAAAAACTCTTCGGTCACCTCCTCATCATAACCCTGAATTCTGTCAAAGAAGGATATCCAATTTTCCTTGGTGAAAAGGTCCACCACCTCAGGGTGTTCATACAATTTGCTAGAGTTTAAGGGTTCTTTCCTCATGAATCCTCCTGGCATGGTGTTGAGTTTATGTTTTAACCAGCAAAGAGAATGCTTAGGTGGGAAAAAAGTCAATCACTGAAATAGAGGATAGCTGAATTCGGTTTTTTTTCTGAACCCAAGAAGGAATTTCTCATGTGCTCCTTACAATATCAAATGGCAATAATTCCCCTATTTGAAAACTGTTGTCACCCAGAATTTGATTCTCTGTTTATGAAAAGAATTTTTATTTTTTTACAGAACAGAGCATAAGGACATAGGGTATTTTCTCAGCACATAGATAGATATGTAAATTCGGGTTTTTTTCTCACACACAGGCTGGACTCTACTGCTGCATGTATCTTCCTTACAAGAGAATTTAAAAAATGATGAGGAGATTTCGGATGCAGAGAAAAAAACTAGGTAAACTCACTGAAATATGCAGGTAGACTTTCACTTTTTTCTCAATGCACAGGAAGACTTTTACTCTCGTTTTTCAACCTAATATCGTGTTCAATTCACCACCTTGCACAAACAAATCATGCACAAAGAATTTTTCCCGAGCCTACCTCGTTTTGAGCTTGAAATTCGATGAAAATTCCAGGTTTTCTTACTGCAACGTTGTTCTCTGCCTTTCCTGTAGAACCCTTCTTGTAGAAGTCACCCGACTCTTGTAGAATGAAACTGTGTTTCCTATAGGGTCTGATAGGTGGGAGATTTTCAAAAAATAGGCAGAAATCTAGTGGAGGACAACTGGTTAGCTGCTCTGGAAGTGGTAGATGCATACTCCAGTTGAGAACGTCGTGAGTGCAAAATGAACAAAGGGTGGTGAATGTCATAACTGAGCTGTTTTTTATCTGCGGGCGTGATTCATGGTGAGGTGATGAGGTGGCCGGACCAGACCGTTGATCCTACGTCATGGCCATAATGTTTCTACATGCTATCTGACTGCCATCACCTCCCTTACTCCCGTTATCCGCCACCTCCACTACCAGTCCCAAATATTTCTTCTTGAATGGACGTTCCACACGTGCTGGCTACGTATCTGATCAGTAGTTTGAATTTTGACAGGGCTTGTTTGGATTCCATGAGGACGTGTAACTGACTGAGGGTGGCCAGTTAACTGGCCACTGATTCCATTCAATCCGAACCATTCCCATAATCACGCAGCCTTGAAATATGATTCATGTAATTGCGGAATAGGTTTAGGCACTTACCTGTGCAGTCGCGGCTGTGTTATGCACATTTCGGATTTTGGAACCCATTTCTTCATTGTTGTTGTTGCTTGCGTTCTGCATGCTCAACCTCGGACTGTTTTTGATGCTTACACGTTCAAACAGAGCTCCATGCATGTTTCGTATGTTGTACCTTGCTTTCCCTGGTTCTGTAGTATGTTTTTCAGAGGGATCAGCTGCTACAGGAATCCTGTAGGATTTCCTGTAGTTGCTTCTCCTTCTGAGATTCAAGCTAAAATGAGTAGGGCTACAACTGCTGACGAGGGTCTCGGCTGACAAGGAATCTCAGCTGGAGGGTATCAGGTATGGTGAGTAAAAAACTGCTATTTTGATTTGTCATTAAAATTTGGTTTGCAGCATGAAAAACAGGATTTTTGTGTGTGACTGTGCAGGGACATGAAAATGAGTGGAATGGAGGTGTACAGAGATGGAAAAGGATGACATATGGTGAGGGATGGAGGCAGGGAGGTTTATAGGCCTCATAGATAGATTTCAAACTCTCAGGTCATCTTCTGAGATCGATTTTGGTCTGTCTGAAGTTTCTACAGGATCCTCCTGTAGAAGATACAGAGCTTCTTATAGGATGTGGAATTCCGAACCAAATGAGACCAGATCTTGGGAAACGGTAGCGATGATGGAGGAATGGGTTGTGAGGGATGGATGCATCCTGGTCATGTCCTCTGTTTTTTTCTTGTGTGATCCTCCCAAAACCTGCAATGACCTTCCTGCAACTTGCAGTTTATTCAACAAAAACTATATATATATATATATATATATATATATATATATATATATATCTATATATATATATATATTGAGACAGCTAGGGCACCTCCAGGAGGTTTTCACCCTCAATGTCTTCCTGGGGCGCCTCCAAGAGGTTTTCACCCAAGGATCTTTTATTCTTTTTTTTTCTCTTTTATGTATTATTCTGTTTTTTTTATTTTTTCTATTTTTTTTTCATGATGTAGGTGGAGTGGAGACAAGGACCTGCTCCATTACCAATACTGATTTGCCAAGAGCCTTAATGAACTACTGGTTGGAAAGGGGCTTCTTGTAGATTTTCAATCTATGCTCATTGACGAGCATGGGGATGGCTTCTTCATCAATGGTCCGAATAAGGACTGAACCATTGTCATTGCATGTTTCCACTATATATGGTCCCAGCCATCTTGTCCTCAGCTTGCCCTTGAAATCCTTGTACCTTGAATCATATAACAATGCCCAATCCCCTGGCTGAAATTGCTTTTCCTTGAGGTGTCGATCATGCCATATCTTTCTTTAAAGTTGGATTACCTCTGAGTGGAGAAGGGCCTTCATTCTCTATTCATCTAACCCATTCAGTTGAAGCAATCTTTCCTATTGTACATGGATGAGATCTAGTTCTAGCTGAGCTGCCAACCTTAATGTGTTATATTCAAATTCTATGGATAGCAAAGCCTTATTCTCGTAGACCAGTTCATAGGGTGTGAAACCTGTTGTATTTTTCCAAGTAGCGTTATAGGCCCAAGTGGCCTCAACCAAGTGATCTGCCCAATATTTTCTGTTGTTGCTCACTACCTTAGTCAAAATCCCTTCCAAAGCTCTGTTAGTAACTTCCACCTATCCATTTTCTTGCTGATGATAAGGGGTGGAAGTTCTGTGCTTAATCTTGTGATGAGTGAGTAGGTCTTCAATGAGGTGCTTAATCTGTGACTTATTCTCCTAGGTAGCCAAACTTGTAGAAGATATTTTCCCTCAAAAACTCAGCTACTTTTTCTTCTGTTGTTGCTTTGATTGCCTTTGTTTCCGCCCACTTTGTTAGGTAATTTGTGCACACAATGATGTAGGATTTCTGTTTTGAAGGAGGGTTGATAGGACCCACAAAGTCCATACCCCACTTCTCAAATGGCTCAAAAGTCACCTGAGGCTGCAAGGGCATTTCATCTTTTATAGTAGGTTTCCCCATCCTTTGACATTTGTCACATTGGCTAATGTATCTCCTGACATCTTGATGAAGAGTGGGCCAATAGTATCCTGCCTGTAGAATTTTGAAGGCGGTTCTCTTTGCTGCAAAGTGGCCTCCACAGGGCCCATCATGACAAGTTAGGAGGATGTCAAAAAATTCCTCCTCCCTGACACATGGCCTCAAAATCTGATCTGGGCTATGCTTAAAAAGATTTCCCCCAATCCAAGTGAATGGGGCACTTTTCCTCACGATCTTGCTCTTCTCTTTTGAGGATAGGTATGGCGGAAATTGTGCTGAAACCAAATAATTTTCTATATCAACAAACCATGGAGAGATTCCTGAAATAGCAAACAGGTGTTCATATGGCATTTGATCATCCACCATCCCTTCTTCACCTACAGGCAAATCTAGTCTAGACAGAAAATCAGCAACAACATTTTCCTTACATGGCTTATCAACAATGGTCAAATCAAATTGCTACAATAAAAGTAACCATCTAATGATACGAGCGTTTACATCAGGTTCGTTCATCAAATACCTAATTGCAGCATGATCAGTATGCACGAACGTTTGATAGCCAGTGATGTAGTGTCTGAAGTTGTTTAGGGAATGGACTACAGCTAGGAGCTCTTTCTCAGTTACAGAATAGTTTAACTCTGCCTTGGACAGGTTTTTACTAATAAAATATATAGCATACAATGGCTTCTCCTCAACTTTTCCTAAGGCTGCTCCTATGGCTTTGTTCGAGGCATCTATGTGAATGTGGAAAGGTAGGGCCCAGTTCGTACCTCTCAAGATTGGGGCAGTTATCAGCTTACCTTTCAAAGCATCCAGAGCCTCTTGACAGTTGCCATTCCACATGAACTCAGCATCTTTTCCCAAAATACCAAACAATGGAGAGGCTAGCTTACTGAAATCTTTAATGAATCTTCTATAATATCCTGCTAAGCCTAGAAAACTCCGAACATCTCTTACCTTTTGAGGAGGTGGGGCCCTTTAGATGATAGTAATCTTGTTGGGATCCACTTGTAAACCTTGTTGAGAAATTCTATGACCTAGCACGGTCCCTTCAGCCATTAGGAATACACATTTATCAGGACTGAGGGACAAGTTCATCTCAATACACTTGGCTAAAACTTTCCTCAGGTTAGTCAGAGCTTCTTGGAAGTTAGAACCATAAGGGGTAAAGTCATCCATATAGATTTCCACTGAATCATGAACCAGCTTAGTGAATATACTCAGTACTGCTCTCTGGAAAGTGGTAGGAGTGTTGCATAACCCAAAGGGAAGGACCCGGTAGGCAAAGGTACCTCATGGACAAGTGAAAGTGGTCTTTTCTTGGTCTTATGGGCTAATTTGGATCTGATTGTACCTGCTAAACCCATCTAGGAAGGAAAAGAACTTCTTCCTTGCCAGAACATCTAACACTTGATCTATGAAAGGCAAAGGGAAATGGTCCTTCTTGGTGGCTTTGTTAAGTTCTCGATAATCTACACAGATTCTCCACTTCCCATTTTTGTTGGGCACAAGCACCAAAGGAGAAACACACTCTCTATCAGAGATGGGGTAGATGAATCCTGCATCCAGCAACTTTTGCAGTTCTTCTTTGACAATGTCATTAAGGGCTAGATTCATCCTCCTTTGAGGTTGCCTGACTGGTTTACAATCCTCTTTAATGTAGATGTGATGGGTACAAACTGAAGGATGGACTCCTTTCATCTCCTTATAGCTCCAAGAAAAAGCATCCAAATGGTTGTTCAATAAGCTACACAGCTCTTTCTCCTGAGAGGTGGATAGGGATGAGTTGATCTTCAAGGTTCTTTTAGGGCCAAATTCCACATTCTTAACTTGGAGAGAGGTCAGATCAGCCACACAGAGATCAACTAAAGCACTGGCTTGGGTTTCTTCCACCAACTCTTCTAATGGCAGCACACTGGGGGGTGGATTTTGAATCAAATCCTCAATAAGATCATCCTCGGTTTGAGGACCTCCCCTGGGGGCTTCCACTGTGCACAATGGAGCAGAGTAAACTTCACCCTCATCTTTCTCCTCCAACTAGAGAGGTAAGTCATGTTCGAGCAAAGGTTGGGCAGGAGGATATAGGACTAGTTGTTTGGACATATGCCCATTATTGATGGTCATTCTCCTAGCTCGACAACTAATGTAAGTATCTGCAATAGCTAACCAAGGCCTTCCCAAGATGAGGGGATGCCCAATGAGTTTTTCCTTTGGCTGAAGGACCAAGAAGTCAGCGGAGTACTCCCAGGAATCAATGGAGACCATGACATATTCCACAATCCCCTCAGGAGTCACAGTGGAGAGGTCTGCCAACTGCAGTATTGTTGAGGTCTTTCTTAGGGAACTCTAAAGGTTGAGTTTGAACATAGTGTCCCTAGTCATTACATTATTGGCAGCCCCTAGATCAATCAAAGTGTGGGGGATTATGGCGCCATTTATGTGGACATCGACTATAGGACTCCCAGGGTCCATATATTTTGGATAGATTACATGTCCCAACATCAGGTCATACAGTTGTCCTATGACATTGATAGTTGGGGCATCTCTCTTGATCCTGCCTGGGTGACTGAAACACTTCTCTTTGATCAACTTGTTGTAGATTGGTACATCTTTTATGGCCTGGAGAAGTGGTATTTTCACACATAACAGTTTAAGTTCTCCCAGAAGTTTAGTTTCTTCTGGGTTTGGTTGTGTGGTTCCAGTTAGTCTCTCAGGAAAGGGTGGAATGGCTTTGGGTTCACTTTCCTATTTCTCTTCCTCATCCTCCTTGGGAGGAGGTTGGCTATCTGGGAGGACCTTCCTAGATCGTAGGTTGATCTCCTGAATCTCCACAGCATAGGTAGGGCATGTGGTTTCTCCAGGATATACCTGTTGGGCCTGTCTGTTATTGGGGTTCAGTTTCGGTTGAGCAGGTATTTGAGATTGTCTTAGAGGAGCAAGAGGTAATGGTTGTGGTTGAGCAGGTGGTGGAGGCAAAAGAGCAGGATGAGAGATGTATTGGGGCCTCCACCCCTGATTAGGTGCATTCCGCTGAGGTTTTGGCTGAGTGTGAGAATGAAACAAGTGAGCAGTTGGTTAAGTATGGTATTGAGGAGGATATGACCAAGGAGGGGGTGTGGACCAGGAAGGATGAGCAGGGGGACCCCAACAAGGCATGGAAGTGGCTTGATTGGGGTTGTAATAAGTCTGGGATTTCCCTTGCATTCCCTACTGGTAAGGTCTGGGCCCATGAGGTCTCCTTTGGTTCATGAAGTAGAGTGGTTCAGTGGCTCCTTCCGCCCCTTGGTACATAGCTTTAAATCCGGGCAAGGAAGGGCACTGATTTGTAGGATGGTCTTCTTCACAAACAAAACACACTTCTACAGAGTGCTGTTATCACTCAGGTTGTTCCCTTTGACTCCTAAGGGAATACGGCCGAGGTAACCACAAACCAATATTTGGATCACAGCTTCTAGCCTACCTGCAATCATAGAGGGCCCTCTCTTTAGGATTTAGCTTTGTTTTGATAAAGTTTAGGCTAGTTATTACACACTGAATTTTGTTTAAATTTTTGGTTGAATGATGTCTTCTAACAGCTGAGATGAGATCTTCAGAAGTTTCAGTCCATTGGGCAATGGAGTCTGTGATTATGTGTTGTTTGAGGTATTGAGTAAGATTGATGAAACTGCAGGGCCATATAGATATATTATGAAACAAACTTAAAATTGTGAATATGAAATATGTCCAGCCAGTGAAAGGCAACTAAGAATCTTTCAATAGGCTGGTGATGTGGGGAAAGGAAATATCACTCAGGAGCAGATTTGAATTCCTGAACAGTATTTACTGTGAGAGATTTAGTATGAAGGTGAGCAACTAAGAATTACACATTCATAACTAATACTGAAGAAAACATTCATAACAACATAGATTGAGTTTAAGGTGTTCCATGAACAAATCCTGAACTATTCTTTTTCTGCACTATTGAACCTGTGAAATATAGAGTATGAGTGGATTATGAAAGAACGAAATACATAACAAGATGGTTCAGAGAACTTATTGTGACACGAAATAGCGTAGGAATCCTGTAGCAGCAAGCAAGCACACCATAACACCTCAAAACAACTCAGAACTTCAGAAATTCCATTAGCTTCCTGTATTAAAGTCTGAAATTACAGCATAGCTTCTCCAGAAGAAAAATCAACAACCCCAGCAAGTTCATGCATGGGGATATATATACAATCGTTTTTACAAAATATCTTAACGCTGAGTCATTTGCTCAATAACTGCGTTTACCAACTTTCAAAAATAGTAGATACAGAAGTTATTGCTAATTTAAATATATAATGAATGCCTTTTCAGCTTTGTCAAAAATTCTTTGACTTTTGGAGGCCACTGGGTCGGTTGGGTACTTTGTATTGATTCTGAGTGATACGCTCTTTATTGCTCTGTCGAGGTGTGGCTATCTCAGCCCCGTCATCTGCATCTGTAGTCCAACTGGATTGCTGAGTTGGCCTTTTCCTTAATCTCTCTCCCAGTCAAAACAAATATGTATTAACTTTCTGAAATTGCTGACTTTCTGATAAAAATACCAAAATATGGTGAACAATTTGTTTTCTACAGCAGTGTTTGTATCATGCCTGTCCACCATTCTTGAGTAGGCAATTGGTGCCTTAAGATTATGCCTAGAGTCTCATCTGCCTCAGTATATTTGTAGTAGTTTGGAGGCACTTCAAAAAGATGTCTGATCTCATGTGCAATGAAGAATAAATTCTCTATTTTGTCATAGAGAGTCTGCCCAGATGGAGGCCCTGTTTCCTCTGGGGTACTTGCTGCTGCAGTGATTTGATTTGTGGCATATGTGTCTACCCTCTTGGCATAATTTTCATGAGATAGTAACCTTCCTGTACTGGTTACTAAGCTGGGAAGGCCTCTGTTATGCAATGCTGTAATCTTCTCAATGAATCTGTTCACTTCTGTCTGCATCTCCTGACACCTTCTGTCCAATGTTTGCACATGATTTCTTAAAGTGAGCACCCTTTTCACTAGTAAAATGGTATCAGTCCTATTAGTGATACCCATTGCTGCCAACTGAGGGCCAGTGTGGTTATTCAAAACATTGATCATCTTATTGGATATTTCAGGCATATTGCCTAGAGATGCCCTTGCTCTTTGATTCTCTTTTTGGGCCATGCCTATTAGATCCATATGCTCATGGATGGTTTCAATATACTACCACTGATCTGTTATAGATTGACCAATGTTGGTCCACAGGATCTTCTTGATTTCAACTACAACTTTGTCAAGAGAGAGCTCTTTCTCTAGTTCTTTTATTTTCTTCTCAAGAGCCCTTACTTCCCTTGTTTTTTCAGCTACACTTTGCTTGTATTTGTCATATTTTTCATTAACTGTGGCCAATTTTTCTTTAGTCTCATTCAGTTCTGCCATTTGTGCTTCCAAGGCTTCCAGTTCCTTCATCATGTTCTGCATACTTAGGCTGGGTCCCTGATCTGGTGATGTTGCTGGCGCTGATGCCGAAGGACCTGCCTCTGATGTTTGTCCTGTGGGAGGACCTGCTGTAGTAGTAGAAAGTGGCACACCTTCAGTAGATGCAGATGTTTGTGCTGGCTACATTGGTCCCTCACTTTGTCTTGATTTCAGTGCCACCTCTAGTGCACTCTTTGTTTCCATTAGCCTCTTATATAAACTCAGGAGTAGAGCCATTACATCCTGATCCTTCTTTTGCTCTACCACCTCTCCAGTTTGAGGGTGAAGGGTAGCTGGCAGCTTGATATGCTTTCTCATAGCTGCTACATCTCCATCTCTTTTCTTTAGCAGTGCCTGCACACCCTTAGGGTCCTTTGGATCATGACCCAACTCTATGATGATCTCTTCCAAGGACTTGATTCTGTTGTCCTTGGCCTGGGATGATGCCTTCTCTAATTCCAATTGAGCTGCAGTGTTGTGTAGAGAATTTTGTAGTTGGTGTGCCAACAGGGTCTTATCAGCTAAAGTGGAATATATCATTTCCCCTATTTGTCTGTGTAGCTCAATTTGATCCAAGGGGTGGATATCTGTGGCAAAAATTTCCAGATTAGTTCTGATGTAATTGGCAGCTGTTTGAGGCTGCTGCATGGTAGGCCTGAAATGACTAAGAGTCATTTTTTGTTCCTGAATGTCATAGGCAGACATTAATCTCTGCTGATTAGTTGGCGCCATTTTTAGGAGATGGTTGTAAATTTGGTGCCTGAGGGGCTCATTTCTTTTCTTTATGTCAATAAATTGCTGCTTGATGCTGGAGTCTGCCTTTGATTTCTGCCTTGAAGAGCTCACTTATGTCCCGTGTGGGATGTCCTGCCCTTGCTGTAAAGAACTGGTGGATGTCTCAATACTAGGAGGGGGCATATTGTCAATTGGCCTCTTTGGTAATTCCTCCTCATAAAAAGGGTTTAACCTTTGTCTCTTTTCTCCTTGCTGGTCCATAGAGGTAGTGAGAGTAGTGTCCTCATGCCTATCCCTCTTCCTTGTCCTGTCCTCATTAACAGGTGTTTGTAATACAGAGGAGTCAACTGTTACCTCCTGCCTTGGAGGAATTTGTTCATGTGTTTGCTATTCTGTGTAGGCAGGTTGTTCGGCTCTGATTTCCTGCTGCTCCACAATTGGAGGTGTTTCTTCTTGCTGCACTGTTTTGCCTTTAGTCATGTCTGCTGCTGGATTAGCTTTTTTGGCAGGTTCCTAAGGAACGGTGGACGAAGAGGCAGCTTCTCCACGATGCTGAATGCCTGAAGACCAGACCTGATGAAAATATTCCAAGTCAACTGCCTTTTCTAAAGTTTTAATATCTTTCTCTGCTATTTCTTCTTCACTATAATCTTCCACTAATGTGCCCCTTTTCCAATCTATTTGATTAGCATATTGTTCAACCTCTGGAATGCTAATGTGGTCATATGTAGCAAGCCTGTGCTTAATTCTTCTGAGGCTTATGAAGTGGTTAGGGTCATAGGGTGCCCAATAGAAGCTTGTCTTGAGCTGGAGGGCTTTTAGCATTTGATCTGCCTCATCCCAAGCTTCTTCTCTCTTGTTAAAAATGAATGGACCCAATTGATGCTTAATTTTGAGCTGTGCCTTCTTGTTTTTAATATGGAAGTGAATCATATCTGCATTGCCGAACTGTCTGAAGTACTCTAGAGCAAAGAATCTCATGGGGACATATCTTGGAAGCCTGTATGGTGCTAACTCACTGCCATATATCCTGATCACTGTATGGTGTTGGTAAAAGTACAAATCCCCTATGCTATAGTTCTTGGACAGCTGAAGGATTTTCTGCATATCATCTGTGAGTCTAGGAGGAGGGGAACTCTGCAGCATTGACAAGGCTGGATGGATGAATAGGTCAATAAATTCACAGAAGTTGTATGGTGAAAAATGAATATGATGACATACTGATGTCTAGAATATTACAGATCTTCTATCTCCCTTTGCATCTAATTTCTTGAGGGAGACAGGGAAGCTGTCAGGCTAATTGTATAAAAACAGATGATATATGTAGGCGGTGTACTTGAAAACCCTCTCTCTCTCCAAATTCATGAACTTTTCATGAATTTTGTTGGCTATAAATGAGGCATAGTCATACTGGACAGCAGGGGGCTGTCCTGGAGTAAAAATAGATAGGACCACTAGTGTTGTCTCATCTACAAACTCACTGGTCTTGAAGCCTAGGATGGAAGATATAATGTCTACCAGCAGTCTCCCTATGTCATTGAACCAGTCATGCAGATAAGGGGGAGGCTGTAAGGGCTGGTACTCTGGGCGCATGAATAATTGTCCAATCCTTGTAATTTGTGAGTTGGAGAGCTTGGCACCCTGCTCTAGTAAAAACTGCATGGAAAGAGGCACCAATGGTCTTGTAGGTTTGAACTGCAGCATTTGGTTTATGACTTCAGGAATAATATGGAATAAGACAGAGCCTGAAGGACTCAGAACAGCTCTTTGAGTGGGGTCATAGTTTGAGCGGCACTGGTGGATCAAGTCAGGAAACTCATTGACCTGAGGGAGATAGTAAATTGGCAAATTGGATTTCCAGATTCCCAGGAGGTCTGTACCATATCTATGCTTCTTCCTCAACTCACAAACTATCTCTATATGGTATGTGTTGGTCCTCTCTACAGTTTCTCTCATCTGAAAATCTCTGTCAGCAAGGGCTAGCCACTCCAGGTTCTTGTGTGGGGCATTTAATGGGGCAATGTTCAATGCCACTGGAGTCTCCATGGTCACCTGAATTTGGAATTGTATTTGAAGTTTTTTCTTGGGCACAGGAATATAGAGCAGTGGATTTTGTAGGAGCAGGGCAATTTGGAGAGGAGAAGAGGCAAATTGGGGTGAAAATGAGTCAAAATGCTCCTAGGATAGATTCAGTGAGCAAATGCTGGGATTTGAGAGTTGCTTTCCCGGTGGATTTATCGGGCAGAGGTTCAGTTTTGCGAATGCGCATAGAAACTATGAATTTGTGGTAATTCGGCCCAATGTGGAGCCTCTGTGGGTAAACTTGGGCTTACAGTGTGGAGAAGGGCCACAAATTCATGAGGATTTCTTGAAATTACTGTGTTTCTTCTTTCTTAGTTTGTTCAGTGAATTATGTAAAAAACCAGGCGCGGAGGGGGGAAACTGATAAATACCTGGTGCACTCGGACAATGGTGGAAAAGTAGGTGAATTCAGGGCGCCAGCAGCAAGGAGCAGTCTTCGAAGTTGACAGGTAAACGACGTGTTTGCTCATGCAGGAGTACAGTGAGCGAATATTGCAAATAACGCGAAAAACGGGTTTTTTGGGCAAAATAGGGAAAATTTGGCTTTTGGCGCGTTTTTGTCGGATGACGTCAGCATGACATCATGGGTGGGGTCAGGTACGGAATGATGATGTGGCGGCCAGTGAGTGGCTCCACGTGGGTAGGTGACATGGTGGACAGCTCGGAGCGATGGTGGATGGGGCGGTGATGCGACGCTGAGGTGGCAGTGACGTAAGGGTGACATGGAGGTGACGTATGGTGGAGAAACAACGGCTTTAAGTGGTAATTTCGGACCGCTTATAGTACGGGAGCGGTTTTGGCAGGAGGCCTCCCGATACAACTTGGGAACGACACGCGTCCGAGCCCTGACATCATGCTCTGACAGATTTCGGGCGCTATCGTCCGGGCATCGGAGGCGGTCCGAAATTGTTGTGAGCCGTCGGATGGGAGGGCCCAGATCCGACGGACGATGGGGAGCAGACGTGATCGGGCAATATGGCGGGGCATGGGCATAAACAATTAATTTTTATGGAAAGGCGCGCTCGGGCAGGACTTTGGATATCAACGAAATTTGGGTTTTGCGATGGTTTATAAGCCAAATGGGTTAATTAATATTTGTTCGCAAAATGGGGTTAGGGCTGTTAAACCAAGCAGATCTTGGTTTAATCCCGAGACTTTGCTTTTGGCGCTATTTTGCCTATTGCGCTTAAATCTCTTAGCGCTCCGACCTTTGAAGCTATAAGGCTATATTGCCTAGTGTTGTTGGGAAAAGTATCCAATACGGAATGACCCTATCCCACTCTAAGGGTGATAGTACCTCAGCAACAACTAAATACAAAGCTATTCAAGATTACTTCTTTATGAGATGAGAGAGAGAAGAGAAAAGGGATCCACTAACCGTTATCTTCCGCTAATGGTTGATCCAATCTTCCCTCTTGTTGCTTGCTCCTAGCTCCTTGCTCTTTCACCGGCCCAGCTACACAAAGATCCTGTAAAAGCACAAAGAAAGGAAACTACAAGAAGCATACATCCATAACTGATTCAAGGATTAGAATAAATCAAATATACAAGCATCAATTCACCATAGAGACACATGCATATAGAAGAACCTCAAATACTTTATTAATGGAAGAAGTAAAGTCCTGAGAGTGTTACAACCATAATAGGCCCAATCCAGCAACACCTCCTAGCAGAAAGAAATCTCCTCTTCACCTCCTTCAAAGCAATCACCCAATAGTTCTATACACAAACCAACAGCACTTCCTTACTTGCACAAAATTCCAGCCCCCCTAGACCTCATGAGAGAGCTCTATATATAGGAGATTTGGAGAAAGGATGAGTCAGCTTGAGGCTGGCATGAAGCTGAATAGTGTCCTCTCCCACTTTAGTTATACTTCAGTTCTTGAGTCCACTTGGAGTTTCTTGCTTCCACTTGGAGATCTAGATCCTCTTACTCATCACAAGGAGAATTCCCTGATCCAAGTGTCAGTTTGGAAGCTTCCTGGGCATTTGACACCTTGCAGAATGACTGTGCCACTTGGCCAATCTCGCCCAGCGCAGGTAGCCTTCATTAGATTTGAAATTCAGCGCAGGTACAGAGTGGAGCAGTTGACATTCAGCGCAGATGCTCAGTGGAGCAGCTGACATGATCCAGAAACAGCTTGTTTTTGAGTGATTTCAGGTGGAGAACTGATTTTCAGTGCTGTGGTTTGCTGACCTTGTTCCTCTAGGGGTAGGAACAACATGTTTAGGGACTTTGGATCCCTCAGATTATTGACATTTCATGCTTCATGCTGTTAGGCACAAAAATGTCTATAACAGTTGCCCCCTAAAGTATGAGGTCGTTTATCGGGTGAAATGCTTTATCAGGAGGATCCGAAGTTCATTCAATCGCTGAGAGGTGCCCTGTAATAAAATACAATACAATACATTATTTTTTCATTCTGCTTTCATGATCTAGCTGAGGCGGGCATTCCCATGCTCAGCTTTATAAATTCATTTTGGTACATAGAACAGACGATCGTCTGATGATAGACAGATAATTCTCTGCTGAAATTATCATCCTTTGAGTAGGATGATCATCTGTTGCAATGATGTACATAACAAATGTCTTTATATCCTGAATATATATCGCAGCCCGGATGGATGAAACTAGATCCGGGGTCTTCAAACTCGTTCGATCTTCACTCTAAGTACAAGTCGATCCATGTGAGAATTGCGCTGAAGTCGAACATGGAAAGACATCGCTTGATTACCAGTCAATAATGTAAACCGTTAACAAGCGCGAGAGGAATCACCAATAATGACAATGACCCTCAAGGTACTGCAGTACAATTCACATGGTGTGAATAAAGGACTTGGCGTCGAACACCACGCAAAATCTTCTGGTCGAAGGTCATTGATGTATACCTGTCGCCGGAAGTGAGAAACTTACCATTGAGGCATGCAAGCTTCAAAGTACTGGGGGGTTTGTTCCTAGATGAATTTCTTGGATAATGAGCTGAAGTCGACAAGAAGCGATCCGTCAAAGGAGGGCCTTAATGAATCCCACATCAATGACACGGAACCGAGCTAATGATTTTAGTGGAGGCGAAAACAATTTGTTAAATATGATTCAGGGTGGCGATCATGGGTGGATGAAGGATAATGTATGGCAGTGGATGGGACACGGTTGACTCTTTCTGAACAACATCTCTTGAACATATAACGACACTGATGTGATGGATCGGTAGCATTACCCCAAATGTGGATGATTTGGCGAGGACCATGGTGATGAGACCGGTGAATGAAACAACCCAACCCGATGTGATACGGAGGACAAAGTGTCATGTTCAAGAGCGACTTGCTACCATTAAAGCTTTGAGGTTCTCCCAATTTTTCCCCAGTCATTTCTGACCAGTACCTCTTTATTTTTGTCAAGCTTGAGGAGGATAACATATGCTTGTTCTATAACCTGCCCTTCGGGCAAGCCCATCGCTATGTTTTAACGAGCCTAGTGATAGGGAAACTCGTTCTCGTCTAAAGACAAGTTTGTCACTATTTAATCATTTTAACGAGTCTAACAACAAGGAAAACTCGGTCCTTTTCATTTTTAGAGAGTCTAAAAAGGTACAGAAAGTTAACTCCAAAGTTCCTTTTTCGTCATCTAATCCCTTAAGTCCGAAAAAGTATAAAACAATACAGAAGGGATGAGTTTTCGATAATTTTAACGAGCCGAATAAAACAAGTGCTCGACCTTTTTGTGCAATAATCCCTCAAGTCCAAAAAGATAAAAATCTAGAGGAGGGATAGCTCTTCCGGTCACTTTAACAAGCTGGAAGGCCAAAACTCGGCAAACTTTTCATATTTTACGAGTCAGGAGAAAAGAGCTCAAAGAAGACTCGTCTTTTGAGGAACGAGTGATAAACAGGGATAGCAGCGGATTCCAGGTACAGGTTGGAATTTTCCAATCACGGCAGTGTCACAAGGATGGCTAAGTGAAATCACTCTTCGCAGCTGTTCCTCAAAATGGGTAAACAATCATATGGAGGTGAACGATTGGCCAAATAAAATGGAGGTGGCAGGTGCAAAACACGACCAAGGCTTTTTATGGCTAATAAATTTACGATCACAATGGTTATTTACCGGTACTGGGTTCATTTTTTAAAGAGCTTGAATGCGCCAAAACACTGCTCAAAAGCTTATGTTTATTTTTTAACGAGCATGAACTATGACGCTAAAACTGCTCGGATCTCGCTTTTCTATTTTTTAACGAGCATAAATTCCGCGGTAAAACTGCTCGATATACCAGTCATAAGATAAGAAATGTCTCCTGTGAGATAGCTATTTTTTATGGAGCTTTATCTCACGAAGCTATGCTCCTCATTTGGCAAATTTTGACCTTTGCCCCACATCCTTTCTTTATGCAAGTTCGGAAACGACTAATCCAAAAAATAGATAAATAACCACTCTTTGCTCGCACTCCAAAAGGTTCGCATGCCCCCAGGTATAAAGTACAATTTCAAGGCTACCCCTACTTATCCTTCAAAACATTTGTTTTGATGGGTGAGGCTTGCCTCTTTCAGGTTATCCAAAAAATGGTTTTATTTGCTGCCGCAAATGAAACTCTTTCTTCGGCGATGTCTATCATTAGGTTACCCAAAGATGGTTACAATTTGTTGCAGCAAAGGAATCTCTTTCTTTGGAGGCTGCCCCTACTTATCCTTCAAAACATTTGTTTTGATGGGTGAGGCTTGCCTTTTACCCAAAGATGGTTACAATTTGCTGCCACAAAGGAATCTCTTTCTTTGGTATTGCCTACCTATTTAGACAAAGGTGAATGACTACAAATCATCAAACACATAACTTTGACAAAAGAATCATGTTCTAGAACAACCCCTTTTCCTTCCACGGACGGGGTACGGACTAGTCATATTCCTTCGCGGAAATTCTACCTTATACCCAGGGTTTCCTCTGCCCGAAGCAGACCAGGATGCATGCCCCCTGGGTTCCAGTCCCATCTTTCTGAATCACTCGCACTCATCGGGAAGGAGGACTGGGGGTGGAGACATTTCTTAGGTGAATAGACCATTGAGGGTTGGTATTTGACTATTTGCGATGCGTGATCCTGGAAATGAAAGTTGGTCTACGAGCTTGACCATTCTTCCTTCGTGTGGAAAACACATTACTCTAAAGAGTGAGGAGACTACAGCTCCCATGCAATATATATAGTCTCGTCCAAGGAGTAGGTTATAATCCAAGGGTCCTTGAACGACCATCACGTTCATTTGAACAGTCTTCCCTTTCAATGTAATAGGTACATTGGGGAGGATCCCTAACGGTCGACTGGTTCCTTTATCAAAACCCGAGAGATTTCTTATCTCAAGCAAAAGCTCTGGGGAACCCAGTGCTTTCCAAGCAATAGAGGAAAGGATACTCACAGATGCCCCTTCATCAATGATAGTTCCAGCCATCACCATTCTATAAATTTGGACTATGATTCTGAATGGTATACTGGCTGGTAACCGGGGTCTGCCTAGTTGGTTCCAATCAAAGGACACAACCAGGTTGCTTGGTGGTGGGACCGAATACACGGCCGGATACGATCCTGACGATGTTCCTTCCTGCGATAAAGGAATGGGCGCATTGCCCTGATGCTCATCAGAATCTGTGTTGATGAAAAGAATCTGGATGGTGTCATCCTTATTCTCTTCAGTGAGGGTGTCATTTGAAGATGAATCTTCAGTGACGGTGTCATTTGAGGATGAAACCTCTGAAGGAAGAACCGGGTCAACTGCCGTATCGACCTTTAGACTTTCGTCTGGTCTGGATTCAGTAGGTTCATTTTCAATGACTGACGCTTCAGCTGACCACTTGAGCAGGCCAGCTGTATTTTCAACCAACGAAGGACTCGGCACGAGTTTTTTGTATCCAGGAGGAAGTATTACCGGTGAAACCGGACGATCTTCCAAAACTCTCTTCGCCTCGTCTAAGAAGGGACAACGGTGGATGGCGTGATCGCCTTCACACAGTCTGCAGGGGGATCTTGCTCCCCCTCTTCGTCTTGAACCTTCACTTTCGCTGGTTGACGGTAAGCAATCAACATGGCTATCAGAGGTTGATGCTCCCGAATTGTGCAAACGAGGTGACCAGTCCCTTAGTATCCGGGGACTACAGGGACAATCTCGATGGAAATGGTCTCCTCTACATATGACACATGGCGATTTAGGCCCGGTCTGTGCTGTGTGTGGGTTTTTGTCAGATGTCTTTTGCTTGCCCCCAGTCGCCTTAGGCCCCTTCTTCTTCTTCTCTTTCTTCTTCTTCTCCTTCTTCTCCATGGGAGCTTGGCTTTTGCCGGCTCTACCTTTCGAAGATGAAGGATTGGAGGAAGAGTTATAGGAAGTTGAAGGCTGGTGGGCAGCTCTAGACTCATCTAACTGTTGACTCGACTGTTCAGGAACCATGGTGGTCTGAACTACATTAGTTGAGAATAGCCAAATAGGCAGGCCAATTGTCAGTCCTGGAAGCAACAATGTGGCCATGTGGGGCGCACCAACTTCTCCCCAAGAGGAGAATGGACTAGGATTTCCATCATGTGGAATTCCTTGGTTGGGGTGTTCCATGTTCTCAACTTTAAGATCAACGCGGGAATAGGAGGTGATTATGTTCCGTTTAAAATAAATTTTATAACGACGCTTAGACACAACTTGCTTTTTCACTTTTTAAGAGTCGAGAAAAAGCTAAAGATGACTCTAGTCTCCTTCGATGTTTTAACGAGCCCGAAGTGACAAATGCTCGGATGGACTTTTTCAGTTATAGAGTTTGAAAAAGGCCAAAAGAAACTGCTCTGGAGTTCTAGGCAGAGGGTGTGCCAGACTTTTCGCAAAACCACAGAATACGTTTTACGGTACGAGTGGTCGATCTTCGTGAATGCTGTGTTCACTGCATTACGATCAGTAGGGCGGCCGACACGGTTTCCTATTGGATAAAGGCTTTATTCCTATAGGGTTCTCCCAATATATACGCGACGGTACGTGGGAGCACAAGTCTGTATTGATACTTATCGCTTCACCGTGGAGGAATCACCCAACCACTCAACGCTAAGATATCACGTTTAACGACGCCGGAACACGTCTCTAGCTTAGACCTCTATGTGTTTGCGTTATGTTTCAATGCGTTGTTATGTAAATTCAATTTATTTTAAGGTTGATCTTATTTAGCAGTTTGCCTTTATGGATCACCACGAGATGTATGATAACATTCCTAAATGCAGTCTAAGATGATAAGCAAGCTTTTCAATCTTTCAACTTTGAAAACCTTAACTACTGAGGGAAAAGAAAGATAACACCTTTTCACACAGATCATAGAGCACACACTAATGCATTTTCCCCTAAATCAACTTGCAGACTGTCATAATGTATATGCACAATGCAAGTATTTCTTTTCTCTTTCTTAATGTTGGTGTAATGCAAAAAGAAAGCTGTTGTATAATTTTGAATTCAATTTCAAGTGAAAGCAAACAAGCTTGTCCAAAATCAAAAGACACCTTAAGATTTACTTGTTTCGACACCAGAAATATATAAACTCAAACCAAATGATGAAAGCAAAAGCTCAATCAGCTATGAACAGCAAACAAACTAACTCTTAAGATCAAAACGACACTTTATCACAGGTCTAGATCTAAGAGGCCACAACAAGACTAGTTCACTTTCGTTATGGGAAACTATAAATGTACAAGAAATACACAAAGAACAAACACAGTTTCTTTATACAACCGAGGCGGAATAGTGACAAGGAAAGTTGGTTTCAGATAGGCCCACTGACTGGTAACAAACAGCAAAAACAAGAGTGAAAACAGGGCAAGAAACAGCAGGAAACCCCAGCAGCACAAGGCAGGACTGGTCCAGCGCAGGTGGAACACTGCCTGTTTGACCTTCAGCGCAGGTAGCCCCTTTGGGAACTGCGCTGAAATGCAAACAGCCTTTGTACAGCCTGCACTGAAGAACGAAACTTTCGTTTCTGGTGGTTTCCGGGTCACAGATTGCTCAAAAATTCACAATTTTTGCTCAAATCAGAAGCTATCAGTCAAGGACACACTAAGGGATGACAAGGAGGATGAAAAGCTATCACTAAGAGCTTATTAGAGTCCTTGTGGATCAGCTCTTCAAATCATAAACTTGCCCAGAAACTGAGCTAGAGTAGCTGCCCTCTACTTTGTATTTGAAAGATTCAAACACAGTTCGATTCGGTACTCCCTTTGTTTATGAAATGAATAGCAAAAACACAAACAACCAACAAGATACGATCCCCAGCGGAGTCGCCAATTTGTTGTTGGGAAAAGTATCCAATACGGAATGACCCTATCCCACTCTAAGGGTGATAGTACCTCAGCAACAACTGAATACAAATCTATTCAAGATTACTTCTTTATGAGATGAGAGAGAGAAGAGAAAAGGGATCCACTAACCGTTATCTTCCGCTAATGGTTGATCCAATCTTCCCTCTTGCTGCTTGCTCCTAGCTCCTTGCTCTTTCACTGGCCCAGCTACACAAAGATCCTGTAAAAGCACAAAGAAAGGAAACTACAAGAAGCATACATCCATAACTGATTCAAGGATTAGAATAAATCAAATATACAAGCATCAATTCACCATAGAGACACATGCATATAGAAGAACCTCAAATACTTTATTAATGGAAGAAGTAAAGTCCTGAGAGTGTTACAACCATAATAGGCCCAATCTAGCAACACCTCCCAGCAGAAAGAAATCTCCTCTTCACCTCCTTCAAAGCAATCACCCAATAGTTCTATACACAAACCAACAGCACTTCCTTACTTGCACAAAATTCCAGCCCCCCTAGACCTCATGAGAGAGCTCTATATATAGGAGATTTGGAGAAAGGATGAGTCAGCTTGAGGCTGGCATGAAGCTGACTAGTGTCCTCTCCCACTTTAGTTATACTTCAGTTCTTGAGTCCACTTGGAGTTTCTTGCTTCCACTTGGAGATCTAGATCCTCTTACTCATCACAAGGCGAATTCCCTGATCCAAGTGTCAGTTTGGAAGCTTCCTGGGCATTTGACACCTTGCAGAATGACTATGCCACTTGGCCAATCTCGCCCAGCGCAGGTAGCCTTCATTAGATTTGATATTCAGCGCAGGTACAGAGTGGAGCAGTTGACATTCAGCGCAGATGCTTAGTGGAGCAGCTGACATGATCCAGAAACAGCTTGTTTTTGAGTGTTTTCAGGTGGAGAACTGATTTTCAGTGCTGTGGTTTGCTGACCTTGTTCCTCTAGGGGTAGGAACAACATATTTAGGGACTTTGGATCCCTCAGATTATTGACATTTCATGCTTCATGCTGTTAGGCACAAAAATGTCTATAACACCTAGGGAAGGGGGAATATATACTTTGGGGCTTTTTATATACAATCATGATATAATAATAGGGAAAAGGGGAATATAGGGAATTAAGTAATAATGTGGTTAGTAGTTAATATGGGAAGGAGATATAGATGATAGGTAGTAGACAC
The DNA here is from genome assembly GCA_031772625.1 of Pinus tabuliformis. Lineage (NCBI taxonomy): Eukaryota > Viridiplantae > Streptophyta > Pinopsida > Pinales > Pinaceae > Pinus > Pinus tabuliformis. Next base: position 10,700,750 of record CM062812.1, read on the forward strand.
TAAGTTGTTAGGGAACAAACTTAGTTTTGAGAGTAGATCAAAATGAAAAGATTTTTACACAAGAAATGTGGCTCTTTTATATAACAAGAATCAACAAATGAGTTTGATTTCTGTTATGAACAAAGGTGATAGTGGGATGTTAGAAAGAAGTTTGATAGGGAATGATTGGGAAATTAGACATGCTTCACTTTGCTGCCACAAAAATGTTGAATAGGAAGATCTGTACTGGCCACCATGTGTTTCCTTTGCTTAGGCCAGTGATATGAGAGAAATCATGCTTCTGCAACCCCACTACCTACCCATCTTATTTCCTAACATTTTTTATTTCTTCAGGGAGGGTGCACTTAGACTTGCAAACCCTCATGTGCTCTTTTCTTTTTGCTGCCCTCCTATCTAAATCTAGCCTTATATCTTCCAAGGGCCCAGATTAAGCTAGTGGGCTCCTTTCTTTCTCTATCCAGCTAGTCATCTATCAAGCTTAAACTGTTTGAACAGGTACTCGTTACCTACTCTAAAACAAGCAATTTAAAAGATGGCATGGCCCAGATTAAGCTGTTGAGCCATACATCAAGATAGCAGTGGCATTTTGATTGGCCACTTTCCTGGTCTTTCTTTGGGGTTCATTTTAATTCTTTTTCTTTTGACCAATTCATTTTCTCGCCCTTTGATTATTCTTTTAAGGCATACCCTCTTTACCTTTTTTAACTTTTTGCTTTGTTCACCAAAAATGGAACCTTTGTTTCATCAAAGATGATCATTTTTAGCATTTCCACTGTCAATCATGAAATATGAAACCCTATTGGTATAGGAGGCTAACAGTGGCTCCACTTGGGGATGACTTTTCCAGATGAAAAGTCAAGATCAGCAGGTCAGATTGCCTTCTTTTCCACCTTTCTGCATTTTGACCTTTCCTTTTGTTGAAGACTGAATATGTGAATCCTATGAAACTTGCATGCAATACTCCTTAAGCTGATCTGCTGTGAAATTAGAGCCCTGTTTTTGCCTTGCTTCTCTGATCATTTCTCATCTTCTAGATAATTTCCAAGTACTTTCTCTCATTCTCTCATGCCAAAGTGAATAGTATTTATCAAAATAGTGCAGCACCTTAGTTCTTCTCAAAATCTTCTTCATTTGGAGCTCTATCTATCCGCTGAAAATAAACATACTGAAATACAAATTTATGTACAATATAGAATTGAGCAATGCTTGATCAGAGGGGATCAAAGTAATGCTTGAGCATTCTCCCATTGACTGGGCCTTCCTCAGTGTTTGAGCCATCCAAGCTCTTTAGAAAATAGGTGTTATTACCTTGTACAGCACAAATTATATAAGGTCCCTTCCATAAGAAATCAAATTTTCCATGTTTTCCTTTGTCCTCTCTTCTGGAATCCCATCTCAGCACTTTGTCTCCTATAGAGAAGTCTTCAGCTTTAGTTCTTTTGTCAAATATTCTTTTGAGTTTTTCTTGCAGTACTTGGGTTCTTTCATAGACTTCCTCCCTTGTTTGCTACAGGTGAATTGTCTGATTGATTCTTCTCTGAATGTCATTTGGTTTAGCTTGTATTTCTTGTAGCAACTTGATTACAGGAACACCTAGAGATGAAGGGAACCTTGCTTCCATTCCATAAACTAGTTCATATGGACTTGTACCAATGGATCTTTTGGTAGTTAGTCTATCTGCCCATAGAGCATTCACTAACTTCTTATGCCAATTCTTTTTGTTTTCCTCCAAAACTTTTTTGATGATATTGATTAGGCTTTTATTGGAAGACTCAGCTAGGCCATTGCCTTGAGGATAATAGGCTGCGGAATGACCTAAGGTCATATGATATTTGTGACAAAAGCTGATCATTTTTTTGGACTTGAAAGCAGCAGCATATTCTGTGATAATTTTGTCTGGACAGCCAAATCTGGACAAAATGTTGGTCTCTAGAAATTGTATGATAATGGAGTCATTGGCCTGCCTACAGGGGACAGCTTCTATCCATTTGGTGAAATAGTCTGTAGCAGTCAGAATCCACCTATGCTGGCCAGAGGATGGGGGGTGAATTTCACCAATAAAGTCTAGACCCCATTGCTGGAATGGTCTCTCAGTTGAAACAGGTTTGAGTGGTAAAGGCAACAGCTTTCTCTTCCCTTCAAAGATTTGACATTTGTGACAAGACATTACAAATTTTCTCACATCAGTGAATAAGGAGGGCCAATAAAAACCAGCCCTTAGGATTTTATCAGCAGTGGATTTCCAGTATAAGTGTCCTCCACAGTCACCTGCATGAAATTCTTTGAGGACATTGTCAGTTTCATCCAATGTTAAGCAATTAAGTAAGATCCCTTCATGATTTCTCCAAAACAAATCATTGTTAATAATACAAAATTTTGATGCTTTCATTTTCAAGAACCTTTTCTTAGTTCTGGACAACCCTGGAGGAGCTTGCAGGTTTAACAATACAAAACATATATCAGTATACCAGGGGGATTGCATAAAGGCTTGGTTGATCTGTGGAGTCGCCATCTCCTGTTCATTGTCCAGTTCATTAATGTCAAGGGCTTGGAAATTGGTTTCAGCCATCAACTTGGCTAGACCCTGTCCCTTTATCAGTTTGGTAGGCTTGATTTCCATGTCATATTCTAATATTTTGGCAATCCATTTGCCCCTCCTCCCTTCAATTCCTTCTTGGGTCAAAATGTCTTTCACTACTGCATTTGGGACATAGGAAATGATGTGGGAGTACAGGATATAGATTCTAAAGTCCTTGATTGCTTTCACTAGTGCATAGGCTTGTTTTTCCATGATCTGATATTTCAAGGGAGCATCCCTAAGAGCTCTGCTAAAGAATGCAATGGGTTTTTCACAGCCTTGATCATCTTTCTGTAGTAGAACAGCAGCAATTGTATGCTCAGAAGCAAAAGAAAAAATGATGAAATCTCTATCAAATCTAGGGCTTGTTAGGACTGGTGTGTTTGTCAATGCTCTTTTAATATCCTCAAAAGCTTGTCTAGCTTCTAAGGTCCATTTGACCTTGGATTCCTTTTTTAGCATGTTGTTTAACAGTCTTGTGAGCTCAGCCAAATTAGGAATGAACCTTCTCAAGAAGTTGATTTTTCCTAGGAAACTTTGGAGTTCCTTGATGTTTCTTGGGTGTGGTACTTGTAGGATGGCTTGAATTCTGTCTGGATCGATCCTAATACCATCTTTTGAGATTATATGTCCCAAGAGTTTACCTTCCTCTAGCCCAAACAGTGATTTCTTTGGATTTAAAGATATGCCATATTTTCTACAAATTGTGAAAACTTGCCTCAAGTGTTCTAAGTGTTCTTGGTCTGATTTTGAAAAGGCAGTTAAATCATCCAGGTAGACCACTAGAAAATCATGAATTTCTTTGGCAAAGGCTATATCCATTGCTCTTTGGAAGGTAGCTCCTGCATTCTTAAGCCCAAAAGGCATTTTGACATATTTGAAAGTTCCCCAAGGTGTTGTGAAGGCAGTTTTGTCTTGGTCATCTGGGTGTACTAGAATCTGATTGAATCCTGAAAAACCATCTAACAATGAGATCCTAGAGGCTCCCACTACCCTTTGCAGGATATGATCCATTTTTGGTAAGGGGTAATGGTCTTTGAGAGAGACTTTGTTTAAATTTCTTAGGTCAACACACAGTCTGATTTCTCCTGTCTTTTTCCTAGTAGGCACTAGGTTTGAAATCCATTCAGAGAATCTGATTGGAGCAATGATTCCTGCTTGATACATACATTTCACCTCTTTTTCAATGAGAGGAAGGAGCACAGGGTTCACTCTTCTGAGTTTTTGTTTAAAAGGCTTTTGATTTTCTTTCAAAGGTATAGTGTGTTGGATGACCGATGTATCATAAGACTTGAGGTCCTCATAGCTCCAGGCAAAGACATCTTGAAACTCTTTAAATAACTCAATGTATTTCAGTTTCTGCTCAGGTGGTAATGCTTTGGATAACTTTACCATTTTGGGATTTTCTGGAGTCCCAATGTTACAATCCTCTATTTCAGCATTTAATGGTTGCATTTTTGGTTTTCTTGAGATATCATTTGAATCAAACAGATCTTCCAAAGGGGTTAAGCCTGTGGGCAAAAAATTATCTTTCACCTCAATTACCTTTGTTTCTATTTCAGCCAGTTCATCTTCATCTATCTGACCCAACTTTTGTATACTTTCGTTATTGAAGGTGGTAGGGTGCAAAACCAGATTAACTGTTTCAGCTGATATTTTCTGTGTATCGATGTGTGCTTGTGGTTGATCATCTCCAGTGATTGAGTCAATGTTAATGCCAGAGAATTCCTCTTTTAGAGTGAGGAAATTATTTATCTGAGTATCACTCTCAAAAACTTGCCAGTTTTTGATGTTGTCTGGAACTGCAGGCCTGTGTTTGATTTCAACAGTAAAAGTATGAGTGGGCTTGAAAGGCAACTTACAAGTGCTGGCAAAGGTTGCCAAGCTGTGAGCATGTAGATTGAGTTCTCTGGAAATTTTAGTCAACTGTGACTGTGAAAAGGTATCAAGTACCTGAATAGCTGTTGCCTTATATGCTCTCAACCTTAGATCATTTGTAGTAAAGTTTCCTTTAATTTGTTGTATGATTAGATCTGAATCCCCTAAGATTGAAATTTTAGTTGCTCCCAAATTTTTTATGAGTTTGAGACCTAGCAGAAGGGCCTCATATTCAGCCATGTTGTTTGTACATCGAAAGTTTAACCTGTATGCATGACCCTCAGCCTGGTCATTGTGCATATTATGGATCCAGACTCCTGCCCCAGCTCCTAACTTGTTTACAAAACCATCAAATTCCAAATACCATAAGGTTTCATGATCAAGATTTGAATTGAGGTTTTTAGAGAATTGGATCATGGGCAGGTTGGTTTCTTGCAAGTCACTTGATATATTGTGTTCTGTTATTGCCTCAGCTATTCCTACAGTCCTTTGGTCTTGTGGAGCATATTGTTCATTTAATTTCTCTGCCTCTGCTGCTATTAATAGTTCAGAATAAGCCTTGCTGCAGATGTCAGCATTGTAGAGAATAAATGAATCCATGTCAGAGTGTATTGAATAGATTGGGAAGTTTTGGGGCTTCTCTTGACTGCTTACCACATATTTCATCAAAGTTTCACGGTATAATCTCTTTGGCTGCCCAAAGACTGAGATGGTTGCATAGGACATATCTAATTGCAAAGATCCTTGGAGTTTGGCCCCCCAAGATCTGGACAAGAGCATGCCATACTTAGGGGGTATGTCAGCTACCACCACATCCATCAAGATTGTTTTGGTTGGGTATTGGACCAGGGAGACACATAAGTCTTTAATCAATCCTAAGCACCTAACCTGGCTTGAATCAAATGAGAATAGATCTTTATAAGGCCTTGTGATGTCTAGGTCAAGTTTCTCCATTACATATTTGGGCATTAAGTTGTGTGAGGCCCCAGAATCAAACATTGCATTGTGTAGAACCTTATCATGAATGTTTAAGCTAACATAGAAGGGTGGAACCCCTCCATTTTCTGTTTTTCCATTGACCTCAGGGCCAAACAGCAACTCTGGTTGGTCATCTAGGACATTCACAGCATCTTTATTGTCTGATACTTGGAGTGACTTGTTAATCTGCTGTCTGTATATTTCATGTTTGGCTAATTCCGAAAGAGGAACTGATATCTTCAGCTTACTTATTTATGTTTCCAAGTTAAAGGGCTTTTCAACTTGTATCTTGGCATTAAGTGCAGCAGGTTTTTCTTTTTCGGCTGGGTTATCACTGATCTTTTGTTCATGGTTGGTATGATCTTGAGTAAAATTGGTACCATGTTTGCTTCCAAGGGTATTATCTGACTTCATTTTTGCTGGATTAGGTGGGACTGGCTGTTTTTCAGATGTCTGTTGCTCTGAAATATCCTCCACAGTGACTTCTGAGGAATGTGGGTTCGAATTGCCAGCTGATTGTGGGAGAGTACTCTTATCATTGACCCTTTTTGGCAGCTTATTGTCCTTTGGTTTAAGAGGTTCAGGTACATCTATCGTTCTGGTCCTTAGTTTATACTGTTTGTGTACCTCATACACAGCTGCATCATAACCTTCTTTGAAATCAAATGATTCTCCTGACTTAGTGTGGTATTGATTGTCATTGTAAACCTCTTGATCTTCTTGTGTTAAGAATACTTGATGTTCACTGTCCAAACCCATTAGGTTGATGTGAGGGTCCTCATTAGGTTCACTAGATGTTGAAGCCTCAGCATAATTTTCTTGGAAAGGGGGTCTGACATGCTGGTCAGGATCAGTCCTTCCAACATTGGGATTTTGATTCTTTCTAAAGTTTGGGTTTCTAATATTGCTTGTTTGCCCTTCCCATGATGACTTTCTTTCTATGGTTTCCACTCTGTCCCCAAGTCTATCCATACCTTTGATGATTGCATCTAGCTTTTGCTCAAATGATGAGGGTTCTTCCTTGAAAGTAGTTCTTCTTTCTGTTCTTGCCCGGTTTCTCTTAGCAATCAGATTTGCCTCTACACTTACAGCTATGTTTTGCATGTCTGCCAGGGTTGCAGGGGCTCTTTCTCTTAGTTGATATGCCATATCAGCATCAAACCCATCAGGGAACTTAATCAATGCCAAATCAGGTGGAGGCCTAAGATTTTGAGGAATGGCATTATAGATAGTATTGAATCTTGTGCAATAGTCCAAGACAGTTTCTTGAGGGCCTCTCCTTATGGTGTCATATTCAGATAAAATATGTAGAGGATCCTTTTTCTTTTCCCATCTGTTTAGAAAGGACTGGTAAAGAGCACCTGAATCAGGTATAGAATTTGCAGCAAGCGCTCTAAACCAAGTTCTTACTTCACCTGTCAGACTTTGTACAAAAATTTTCATTCTCACATCATCATCATCTATCTCATAGTTTTCAAAGTAATCTTGCATTTTCTTGGTATGCTGTAAGGCAGTGTATGTACTGGTTCCATCAAAATAAGTAATCTTGCTTTGGTAGTCCTGAGGCATAGCCCCCGGATTACCAGGTAACTGAAGGGGAGCATAACGATTAGCCATATTTGGAGGAATAAGTGGGACAATGGGTGGAAGGGGAGCAACTGGAACAACAGGGACAGCAATGGCAGTTTGTGTATTGGGTGTAGACAATATGTTTTGTGAAGTGGATGAGGAAGAGGGGGAAGAATGAGTTATATGAAGGTGGACTGATGGTTTAGCAGGGGTTGGGATAAAACTTTGCTGAACTGCCTCAGGGCTGGATTCAGGAGATTGTTCTGGTTCCTTTTGGTTCCTGAGAGTCTTAGGGATTAAATTGGGGTTATCAAAAATAGGTGGAGGATTTGGGTCAGGATTTGACCTTGTATGCCTAGTTCTCTTTTTAGGAGCCAGCTTCTGAACTTGTTTTTGGTAATTTTTGAGAATATTTTCAGAATGGTCAAGGGGATACTTTAAATTTTGGAACCACTATCTAGAACAGACAGCAGTTGACACATTAGTTCGAGGTCCCCAGTGGAGTCGCCAGTTATGTTATCACTCAGGTTGTTCCCTTTGACTCCTAAGGGAATACGGCCGAGGTAACCACAAACCAATCTTTGGATCACAGGTTCTAGCCTACCTGCAATCAGAGAGGGCTCTCTCTTTAGGATTTAGCTTTGTTTTGATAAAGTTTAGGCTAGTTATTACACACTGAATTTTGTTTAAAGTTTTGGTTGAATGATGTCTTCTAGCAGCTGAGATGAGATCTTCAGAAGTTTCAGTCCATTGGGCAATGGAGTCTGTGATTATGTGTTGTTTGAGGTATTGAGTAAGATTGATGAAACTGCAGGGCCATATAGATATATCATGAAACAAACTTAAAATTGTGAATATGAAATATGTCCAGCCAGTGAAAGGCAACTAAGAATCTTTCAATAGGCTGGTGATGTGGGGAAAGGAAATATCACTCAGGAGCAGATTTGAATTCCTGAACAGTATTTACTGTGAGAGATTTAGTATGAAGGTGAGCAACTAAGAATTACACATTCATAACTAATACTGAAGAAAACATTCATAACAGCATAGATTGAGTTTAGGGTGTTCCATGAACAAATCCTGAACTATTCTTTTTCTGCGCTATTGAACCTGTGAAATATAGAGTATGAGTGGATTATGAAAGAACGAAATACATAACAAGATGGTTCAGAGAACTTATTGTGACACGAAATAGTGTAGGAATCCTGTAGCAGCAAGCAAGCACACCATAACACCTCAAAACAACTCAGAACTTCAGAAATTCCATTAGCTTCCTGTATTAAAGTCTGAAATTACAGCATAGCTTCTCCAGAAGAAAAATCAACAACCCCAGCAAGTTCATGCGTGGGGATATATATACAATCGTTTTTACAAAATATCTTAACGCTGAGTCATTTGCTCAATAACTGCGTTTACCAACTTTCAAAAATAGCAGATACAGAAGTTATTGCTACTTTAAATATATAATGAATGCCTTTTCAGCTTTGTCAGAAATTCTTTGACTTTTGGAGGCCACTGGGTCGGTTGGGTACTTTGTATTGATTCTGAGTGATACGCTCTTTATTGCTCTGTCGAGGTGCGGCTATCTCAGCCCCGTCATCTGCATCTGTAGTCCAACTGGATTGCTGAGTTGGCCTTTTCCTTAATCTCTCTCCCAGTCAAAACAAATATGTATTAACTTTCTGAAATTGCTGAATTTCTGATAAAAATACCAAAATATGGTGAAAACAATGTAAACTTTGAAATGGGAACTATTGTTATAGACAATTTTGTGCCTTACAGCAATAAGCATGAATTGTCAATAATCCAAGGGATCCAAAGTTCCCTAAACATGATGTTCCTACCCCTAGAGGAACAAGGTCAGCAAACCAACAGCTCTCAGATCAGTTCTCCACCTGAAAACACTCAAAAACAAGCAATCCTGAAATCAAAGCAGGTGCTCCACTAGGCTTCTGCGCTGAAACACAACTGCTCCATGGTGTACCTGCGTTGCAAAGCAGGCAGAACAAAGCCTACCTGCGTTGGGCGAGTTTGGACATGTGGCACAGTGAGTCATTGCTTTGGAATCTTCCAAAAATGACACTTGGATCAGGTATTTCGCCTTGTGATGAGTCAGAGGCTTTGTTTCTCCAAGTGGAAGCAAGGTTCACCAAGTGGACTCAAGAACTGAAGATCAACTAAAGATTAACTGAAGAGAGAGAGGACACAAGGCAGCTACACATCAGTTGCAAGCTGACTCATCCTTTCTCAATTCATCTATATATTGAGCTCTCTCCTATGAGCTCAGGAGGCGAGAATTTTGGTGCAAAGTAATGATATGCTGTTGGTTTCATTCTTGAGTTATTGGGTGATTGTTTGAGAGAGGTGAAGAAGAGCAATTCTTTCTGCTGGGAGGTGTTGCTGGGTTGGAGCCTGTAATGGTTGTAATCCTCTCAGAACCTTTATTTCTTCATTAATAAAAGCTATTGAGGTTCTTCTATGTGCTTTTGTTCAATTATATATTGTGATGATTGCATGTTTGGTTTACACTAATCCATGAACCAGTTATGATTGCATGCCTCTTGTAGTTTCCTTCTTTGTTATTGTGCAGGATCTCATTGCAGCCGGGTGAGCAGAACAACAAAGAGTTAGGAGCAAGCGGCCAAAGAGGAGAGTTTGGATTCGACATTAAGCGCAAGGCAACGGTTAGTGCTTCCTCCATTCTCTTTTGCTTTCATAAAGAAGTAAACTTTCATTAGTTTGTTTTACAGTTGTTGCTAAGGAACTGTCACCCTTAGACTGGGTTAGGGTCATCCGAGTCGGATACTTTTCCCTACAACAAACTGGCGACTCCACTGGGGATCGTATCCATTTGATTGTGTTTGTAGTATTTTGCTATTCATTTCCTGAACAAAAGAGTACCAAATCGAAAAGCTTTTGACTATATCAAAAGCGAAGTAGAGGGGCTGCTACTCTTGCTCATTGTCTGAGCAGATTCATGATTTGAAGAGCTGATCTACAAAGATCCTTGTAAGCTCTTAGTGATAGCTTTGCACCTTCTAAATCATCCCTTTGAGTATGCTTGACTGAATGCTTCTGATTTGAGCAAAAACCGTGCATTTTTGAGAAAATTATGACCCGGAAACTGTGAAAACGCAACTCTCGTTTTCCAAAGCAGGTAGTACACAGGCTACCTGCTTTGCAACGCAGGTCCCGAACTAGCTACCTGCGCTGAGAGCCAGTTTGACTGTGCAGAGCCTGCGTTGACCCAAATTTGCTTAGTGCATTTGGGGTTTCCTCCTTTCTCTTGCCTGTTTTCACTTAGTTTTGCTGCTAGGTGTCAGTCTTGTGCCTGTTTTGAAACCAATATTACTTGCCATCATTCTGCCTATGTTATATAACGAAATTGTACTTGTTCTTTGTATTTCTTGCTCATTTACAATTTCCCATAACGAAAAGTAAACTAGTCATGCTTTTGGCCTCTTAGATCTGAACCTGTGTTAGGCGTTTTGCTGGTCTAAAGAGTTAGCTTGTTTGTTGTCCATAGCTGGTTAGTCATTTTACTTTCGTTCGTATGGTTTGATTTCATGTATTTCCAGTGATTAAGCAAGTGAATCTTAAGGTGTCTTTTGATTTTGCACAAGCTTGTTTACTTTTGCTTTAAATCGAAATCAAAGTTATATAACCACTTTCTTTTTGTATCCATCCACATTAAGAAAGGGAAAAGAAAATACATGCATTGTGCATTTTGCATTTGAAAAAGTTTGCATGATGATTTAGGAGAAAGTGCATTAGTTTGTGCTGTATGAACTGTGTGAAAAGAATTTGCCTTCTTTCTCTCTCAGTAGTTAAGATTTTCATCAGTCAAAAGATTTGAAAAAGCTTGCTTCTCATCTTAGGCTGCATTTAGGAATTTGTCATATACATCTCGTGGTGAACCTTGAAAGGAAAACTTTAAAAAGATCAACTTAAAATATACTGAATGAACCTAACAACGCATTTGAAACATAACGCAAACATCTAGAGGTCTAGGTAGAGACGTGTTCCGGCGTCGTTAAACATAGTGACTGTCGATCTCTACGAAGGTGGGTGATTCCTCCTGAGAGTCGGTGGCACTAATACGGACTTGTGCTCCCACGTACCGTCGAGTATATATTAGGAGACCCCTATAGGCAATTATCCTTTATCCATAGGAAGCCGTGTCGGCCGCCCTCCTGATCGCGATGCAGTGAACACAGCATTCACGAAGATCGACCACCCGTACCGTAAAACGTATTCTGTGGTTTCGCGAAAGGTTTGGCACACCCTCTGCCTAGATCTCCAGAGCAGTTTCTTTTGGCCCTTTTCAAACTCTATAACTGAAAAGGTCCAACCGAGCATTTGTCACTTCGGGCTCGTTAATACATCGAAGGCGACTAGAGTCATCTTTAGCTTTTTCTCGACTCTTAAAACATGAAAAAGCAAAGTTATGTTTAAAAGCGTCTAATAAAATTCATTCAAATCGGAAACACAAATTTTCCCCTTTATATTTTAGTTGATCGAGTAATCCGTAATCGTGGAAGAAAGTCAATTGAATATCCGTCGTTCTCGGAGGCTTGCGAGTCAACCGTCTTTGTCTCCGGAATCGAAAACAATCCGGACAAAGCGAGCTCGTCGAACCAGTTCAAAATCTCCTTTAAAAGTTAGAACAAGCGTTCCAACAACATCTGAGATTCTGGTCACTCCAAACATTTCCGGAAACCCTGCCTCTATAGAAGAAGTTCAATCGCCACAGAGGGACAGTAATACTGATCCTAGTCTGGGGGCAAATACTTGTATGACTGAACCAGTTCCATCTGTAACCGGTCCAGAGAGTTTTGTTCCTCAAACATCCGTCGCAGTCGATACAACCCCTTCTTCGGCACCGGAAATCTTTTACGGACCTGACGGTCTTCCTCTTCCACCTGGTCTGATTGCAATAGAGGAAATTATAGAGGAACCGCAAGTATCCACTCCAATTCAATTTGGAGTAGGGGTCACTCTATTTCCTGCTACAACAAAAGTTTGTCCATCACCAGTGGAAGTTCCTGTAGAATCACTAGGTGATCAATTGGATAGACTAAAAATGATTGAACAACCGTCGACATCTAGGACTGTGTCGAATGACACGGCGACAGCAGAATTACCTGCTACCAATCCAACAATGTTCGCCGGCATACCATCTGTCCCAACTAGCTCGCAGTCGCTAGAAGGAGTCCATCAAGAGACTATCTCGACAGTATGGTCTGTTCCTGTTTGTTCCGGAGTGATGTCTGGTAACTCTCATGGTGAGGCCCATCAAATTGACCCTTTTGGGAATCTAATTAGGCCATCCAGTCCTCCAAGGTAGGCAGTTGCCTTGAGTTCTGGGTTGCTACCGTATGGGGGGCAGTACCCATACGGGAGCTCTCAACCTTATTCAAGTTATGGTGGAATTGCAACGAGTAGTTGGGTACCTGTGCTATCCCAGCCACCGAGAGTTGTATATTCTATGCAACAGTGTGTACCTGTGACAAACATCCCAACTACACCGGCTATTGTGACCGTGTCGCAAGTTCAAACAATGCCTGTTGTGTGTCAACCTCAGATTGCTCAGGTTCTCATGCAACAGCCACTTGACCCTGCGACCCAACCACAATCACCTACTGGTGGGACAACACAAGTACAGTTGGGTACGACTACCCCACATCTTGGTCCAATGGTTAGTGTAGCGCAACAACCAATGGTGTCGCAACCGTGGAGAATGCAATACCAACAGCCGCAATTCCAACAAGTGTACCAAGGTTCTGAACAGCAAATATTTGCGAATACTGGACAACCATATATTCAAAATGGTCAAAATCAACCACTTTATAGTGGCCAAGTCCATCAACCGTATTCATCATACCAACATCAACTCCATTATGCTGGTATGCAAAGACCGACTGTTCAGGCGATTCCATCGTATCCTGGTTACGCTTCACCTAACTTGAACCAGCAGTTACCATTCGTGGCGACTTTAGAGTTAACTGATTTACATCGGTTAACAAACGATCCAATTGCTTACGCCCCTTGGTGGCCAGTGATTCCACACAAGCTCCCATCCGACATTCCTAAATTCAATGGAAATCCAGGTGAAGACCCGTCGAATCATGTGATGACATTTCATCTATGGTGTTCGTCGAACACTTTGAATGACGATTCGATAAGGCTTCGCCTCTTTCAGAGGACATTGACAGGTCCGGCGGCAAAATGGTATATAGAATTGCCTAGAGCTTCGTTCAACAATTTTGGCTCCCTTGCCACAACATTCTTGACCCACTTTCAATTACCAATAAGGTATGAAACAGGAACAGAGATATTCACTAACTTCAAACAGACAACCGCAACTCATATATCAGATCATATACATGAGTGGCGACGTCGACGAAGAATGGTTAAAACATACGTTCCTGATCAGCTTTTAGCTGAGTGGTTTATAAAGTCATTACTTCCGGCTATAACGGAAGATGTAGCAAAGGGAGGAGTCGTAACAGAAGAGCAAGTTATCGCTCGTGCACAATACTTGAATTTAGTATATACTCAGTCCGGCACGCTCTATGACAAAATACCAGATGCCCCTAGACCAGATTTTTCAATCCCTCCTCCTCCTAAATCAAACAGTGACTCTCATGCCGGCGATGGCGTGATTGGCACGGCAAACGCGAATCCGAAAAGGACCAATCAAAAGAAGGCCTGTAAGGATTCGAATCAAAATGCGCATGAAGAAGTTCTTGCTTCGGAAGTAAATGCCGTATCGACAGATAGGGGCAAAGAAACCAATCAACCAGGAAGCAAGAAGAATCAAAACAAAGGGAGGAAGAATAAACAAGGTGGTTCATCCCCTAAGAAAAATTCTTCAAACCCTCCTGGGAATAGGAAACGTCCGTGTCAAATATGCGATAACAAAGATCACAACACTAAGGATTGCCCATTCAAAGCTGAGCTAAAGAGGTTCTTTAAAAGTCCTCATACCTCACCTGTGTCAAGTGATCAATTTCCTAACCCAGGTCAAAATCTGGTTGATAGTGGAAACGCTTCCCCGTCCCAAGTGCTTATGTTGTCAATTTCGAAACAGCAAAATGATGCTTTGATTTCGACAGGGAGCAAAGATTATGGGAATCCGCAGGTGTCGAGCAATAAAGGGACAGATCAACCTAGCAGTTCGACGACAACTTCGGCAGAAGTTGTACCCCCCATCACACATGAATTAACAATAAAACCGCCAAAGGGAGTAATACACAAGTCGACATTCAATCCTCGTGCCAGAGCGGCACAACATTACAACATAGTAGAGGATTTGGCGCAATCGCCATCTGCTATGTCGACTCTTGAGGTATTACAGCATTGCCCATCCCAAAGGCAGGCATTGTTATCAGCGATTGGTGGGGTGGATCCTAAAGATTCCAATCTGGTATCCTTTGATCATAAAGGGTATGATCCTCAGTTGCCGGCTCAATTATCTTTCCTCGTCCAAGTGAAAGCCCTCAACAAAACAGTTCATAGAACGATTATTGATGAGGGAGCATCGACATGTATTATGTCGATGAGTTGCTGGAAAACTTTAGGATCTCCAACCTTGTCGCGATCATCGACAACGTTAAAAGCATTCGACGGGAGGATATACACCCCTTACGGTATCCTTAGTAACCTGAAGGTTGAACTAGGGGGCAAAACAGTAGAAATAGATATTGAAGTCATCGATGGCAATCTTGACTATAACATCCTACTGGGAAGGCCATGGATTTATGCCATTCAAGCTGTTGTGTCGACTTATTTTAGGAAGATCGCATTCCCCTTTGAAGGAGGGATTACGGTCGTCGATCAACAAAACTTCCTCCCTAATGGTTCACAAGTTACAGGAAGTGTTCCCATGATCCATGGCAGCGACCGGTCGATTCAAGACATTGGAGTAGGTCTGTTGAAAGACCCCACTATGATGGGAACTTTCGCGCTACCACCTCCTATTTGCATAGGAAATGTACCATTTGTAGCGACATGCAATATGGTATCCACCTTGAAAGTCACAGAAGGCAGGGTCGCTATGGATCATGCAATGGTTTTGCCACCAAACCCCATTGAAATATTGTAGCAATCAATGTTTCATGCGTGGGAGGCAAACCCAAATCAACGCTCGTCGAGCGTTTGGGTAGATAGATCTAGGGAATATGGTACCCCGTTAGATCCTTGGTCGAAAATACATGGGACTGACGAAGGAATCTTACAATCAATGATGATTGAGGGGGCACCATGGAATGATCACCACCATCGTTCCCTTCTTCCAGAATACGAGGAAGATACTCAGAAAGATCTTTACCACCCTTCAGTCTTTGAATTCCTAACAAATACTGTAAACACGGTGGATTCCGAGCGAAACTTATCAAATATCGAAGAGACTATAGCCATAAATATCTCAACAAGACCTGATGTTGTAGAGAATATTCATGTTGGCAAAGGTTGTTCCCCTTCAGAACTGAAAATATATAACGCTCTCTTTCGTGAATTTAGAGATGTCTTTGCTTGGTCATATGATGAAATGCCAGGCATCGACTCGAGTATCGTTGAACATGAAATTAAAATGTATCCTGATGTCAAACCAGTAAGACAACGGCTTCGACAGGTGCACCCTAAGAAAGCCGCTGCCATTAAAGCAGAAGTTGAGAAACTTCTCCATGCTGGATTCATCTACCCAGTTCCTCTAACTGATTGGGTATCGAATATTGTCCCTGTTATGAAGAAACAAGGGACGATAAGAGTGTGCGTCGATTATAGGGATGTAAACCAAGCTTGTCCGAAGGACAACTACCCTACACCCTTCATCGACCAGATAATTGATGAATGCGCCGGATGTGAAATCTTTTCCTTTATGGATGGATTTTCGGGGTATAATCAAATAAATATCCGCCCACAGGACCAGTCGAAGACTGCATTTATATGTCCGTGGGGCACGTTCGCTTACCAAAAATTACCCTTTGGCTTGAAGAACGCAGGGGCAACTTTTCAGAGGGCTATGAATTACGCCTTCCATGACATCAAGAGCATTGTTCAACCGTATCTCGACGATCTTCCAGCCCATTCGCGAAAGCGGACTGATCATCCGCAGCATTTAAGAGCAATATTTTTACGTTGCCGACACTACAAGATAAGACTCAATCCTCACAAATGTGTGTTTTGCGTCGGTTCTGGTCGTTTACTTGGCTTTGTAGTCTCTAAAGATGGGATTCGTCTCGACCCCTGTAAGGTTCAGGCAATCATTAATTTGCCTCCACCTTCGAATTTGCTTCAGATTCAGAAACTCCAAGGGAAAGCAAACTTTCTGAGGAGGTTCATTCCAAATTATGCAGAACTTGCTAAAGGTTATACACGTCTTTTGAAAAAAGATGTACCCTTCGATTGGGACTAGGTTGCGCAAGCTTCCTTTGACGCTTTGAAAGAGTCCCTAGTAAAAGCATCATTAATGTACGCCCCAGATTATCATAGGGATTTTAACCTGTATCTAGCTGCAGCAGATACAACCATTGCGATGGTTTTAGTACAAGAAGTCGATGGAGTTGAACATCCTGTATATTATTTAAGTAAAAACTTAAATGACACAGAAAGTAAATATTCTTACGTTGAAAAGCTAGCGCTCGCTGCTGTTCAAGCGGTACAGAGATTTCGGCATTATATCCTCTTTAGGAAAACTACCATTCTGTCAGATTGCAACCCCATGACTTATATACTGTCGCGACAGTTGCTGGGGGGCAAATATTCCAAATGGATAGCAATCCTTCAAGAGTTTGATCTGGAATTTGTGAAATCCAAGTCAAAGAAAGCTCTAGTATTCGCAGAATTATTATGTGATCTCCCGTCATCGTCCAACGACAAAACTTCCAAGGAGTCTATAGTGGACGAGACTTTATTTCTGATATCTGCAAGCGATGAATGGTATGGAGATATAATTATCTATCTCCAGACCCAAAAGTTTCGGCCTGACACCTCTCACTCCGAACAGAAACGTATACGATACCAAGCAAAAGACTACATAATCGTCGGTGATACTCTTTACCGTCGGGGTATCGATACCGTTCTGAGGAGGTGTCTCACCCATGAAGAAGCCGAAAAAGCCCTGAATGAGTGTCATTCGGGCGCGTGTGGGGGGCATCAATCAGGTTTCGCTACAGCCCAAAAGATATTAAGAGCAGGATATTTTTGGCCAACGATGTTCAAAGATTGCATAATCGCAGTCCGAAGTTGTCATTCCTGCCAAATCTTTGATAGCAAAACTAGAAGACCACCCGCACCGCTGCAACCAATAGTTGCGGTTGGGCCTTTCGCCAAATGGGGCATCGATTTCATGCAATGTAACCCCACCTCGACCGGGGGGCATGGGTATATTATAGTCGCAGTTGACTATTTTACCAAATGGGCCGAGGTGATGCCTACATTGGACAATACTGGTGAAACAGCTGCCCTATTCTTTTTCAATCATGTAGTCGCCAGGTTCGGTGTACCCCAGGCTATAGTTACAGATCATGGATCGCACTTCCGCAATCACATGATGGTCGAATTAGCTGCCAAACTAGGGCTATCGCACGACAGCTCTACTCCGTATTATCCACAAGCCAACGGACAAGTTGAAGCAATCAACAAGGTCCTGAAGCGTATGTTGCAGAGGATGATCGGAGTTCATAAAAGAAGATGGCACCTAATCCTGTATGCATCCTTGTGGGCCTACCGAACCTCGGTAAGAAACGCGACCGGTTTCACACCTTTTCAATTGGTGTACGGTCTAGAAGCAGTCTTACCGATCCAGTGTGAAATTTCGTCGCTTAAACTCGCAATTGATCTCCTCCCCGGAACTTCGGAAGAAGAGGCTCGTTTCATGGAATTAATCCAATTGGATGAAACCCGTCGTGATGCCGCTTTGGCTAACGAAGCCCATAAGAAACGAGTCAAGGCTCAGTTCGACAAAAATGTCAAACCCCGTGTCTTCTCAGAAGGTGATTTGGTCTTGCTTTATGACCAAGAATCCGATAAATTAGGAGCAAGCAAATTCAATTCCTTATGTATGGGCCCCTATATTGTTAAAAGAGTATTAGCAAAAGGAGCCTACGAGTTAATAGATTACGACGGAATTCCATTGGCACAGCCCCAGAACGGGCTGTACCTCAAGCGTTACTATGCTTAAATAGTAACCTGCGTGCTTTTGTTATATTTTGTTTTCGCCAAAGTTCTTACTCTGGTTGAGTGATTCCCTTTTGCATTCGTTGCAGAAGTCAAACCTCATGGAGACATGTGTTGGATATGCCGACGGAGCAAGTCGTAGTTCGCGAAACCTATCCTCCGCAGCGTGGGCCATTTTTAATCCAAATGGCGAGTTAGTAAGTTTCAGAGGTGTATGTATTGGGCAATCAACGAATAACATCGCTGAATATAGCGCGTTGATAGAACTACTCTCTGATGCCATCGCACGAGGCATACGCCGACTAATTGTCAGGCTAGACTCACAGCTCGTAGTACTACAACTCAATGGTATATATTCTGTTCGTAATCCAGCTATTTATCGCATGTTCCTAAGAGTAAAGATCTTGGAAAGACGATTTGATTCAATTCAATATCAACATATTTCAAGAAATCTAAACACATTAACAGACTCATTGGCAAACTATGTGTTAGACAGACATTTGCAAAATTTATAAAGGACGCATCATAAAAAGTGTACATATGAATCATCCAAAGCAACCAGAATAAGACTCGAAAATCAAAATATATATACAAGCTGTTCATAAAGTTCATACATGATGTTCTGCAACCAAGACAAAATTGGTCATATGACCTAAAAACTCAAAATGCTAGGGGGCACCCTAGCCTAGTGATGCTCCTGATAATAAGCCACAGTATGTGCGATCATGCGCAGAAGACGGGTCCATCGTCTAGGTACACCGATAGTATGTTGCTGCATCGGTAAAGGTAACTCGTCAACCTGTACATCCGGAAGACCACGGGTAAGGTTCTCAACCTGCCCCTGCACAGCTGTAAGGGTCTCTGTGTCGCTAAGATCACGGATAATAACCCTCCGAGCAGGTTCCTCTGCCGGAACAATAACAGGTGGCCTCGGACGAAATGTCGGACAAACGGGACTGACATCTGCAAGCGCACATGAGTTCAATTAAAGTCTTGAAAGAATAAAGCACAGGAACATTATGAATGAAAACAATGAACGGTAATATGGTTGAAGTTCTTACCAGTAGCATCCCACTGAGCACCGTCTGGCAGTACCATATCCGGATCGCCCCGGAAGTCCATACCAACATATGGGTACTTGGAAAAAGTCATCTCCTGACGATCGAACCACCTAAAGAAAGCAGCATTGAAAGAAATCTGGGATTGACCGGCATGCCTGGACATGTGATCGACCCATCGTTGCATACGTGGCTCGGTAGGAGAAGGCACTCCGAGATCAATGTACTGAGGTTGCATCAGAGGGATCTTCTCCAAGGCGAAGGCAGTCAGAATTGAACCAAAACCAAAGTTCTTCAGCTTCCCGTCCTTCACCTTGTTCAATTGATTTTTCATCTGACTAAGCACTGCATCACTCCAGTTGAAGATTTTCGGTTGGAGACATTCCAAGGCGTGCTGCATATGAGACCTGTTGGCGACATGTAAAGATGCGCTACCGGCCATCCTACCAAGAGTATACAGAATGGACCTGAGAGGCCTGCTAGTAACATCACGGATAACCACCTTGCCGTCTCTGCTCGGCTGGGACCCCTCCCTGCAATACTGGCGAACATAATCTCTCACGGAATCATTCCCCCGAACTGTACCTGATAAAGAAATGGGGGCACCCCGCCTTGACAGGCCAGTCAAGAAGTAAATATCTGTCACAGTCAATGGAATAGGTTTGTTCCTGATCTGGAATACTTGGTTAACAGGATCCCAAGCATCAAGCAAATACTGCAGTAGTGAAATCTGTGCTCTCATGCTAGAGATACGGAAAAGCTTCAGTAATGTGCCCACCGTAACAAGATCATGAAGGGCAATCATATCTTCTTCTTCGTGTTCTCGTTCTCGCCATGTTAGGGCCATCTTGTTCAAGAATCCCTGCAAAACAAACAAGAGGATGAGTCAGCTCCTGAAATTGATGAAAAACTGGCGAAAATTTCATCAAAATCTGTGAAAAATTGTTGCTTTTATGCCCCAAAGCAGGTGCCCAGTGTACTACCTGCGTTGGGGGACAAGCTGCCTTCAAGCAGCTTGGATCCCAACGCAGGTTTCGAATGGGGTACCTGCGTTGATCAGAGGGCACCCTGGCAAAACCCCAGAGGCCCAATAGAGCAGCAAAACAGGCATAAAACAGGAAAATGAAACCATGAAAATGAAGAGCTAAGGTTTAGCTCCTACCTGGTCCAAACGGCGCCGAAAATCGTCCGCAGAATCCTCCGGAATCAGCTGGTGAAAATCGAGGGGAAAGAGGCTCCTCCAAAGCTCCAACAAGCAAAATGCAAATGAAATGGTAAAATGAGAGGTAAAACCCTTTTTATTTGCTTTCTTACGTAATTCAAAGTAAATGTTGTAAGTTAATCTCATTTTCAAGTAAATATTACCCATTTCTAACTAGTTTGTTACAGCAAATTGAAAATGCAGTGCTATCAATGAAAAAGAGAAGCTAATTATGGTAAAGATCAAAAGTAAACCATATAATCGAGCAGTTTTAGCAATGTTCATGCTCGTTAAAAAATAAAAGCAATCATCGAGCAGTTTTTGTGCAGAAGTTCATGCTCGTTAAAAAATAAACGTAAATTGTGAGCAATCTTTCCCGAGCAGTTCAAGCTCACCCAGAAAAAATGAACCGGTAAACAACCTCGAGAAATGTAACCTTTGAAAGCCATATTAAAAGCCCTTGGTCGTGTTTATATGCCATCACCTCCATCTGTTCATTTGGCCAATCGTTCACCTCCATGTGTTTGTTTACCCATTTTGAGGAACAGCTGCGAAGAGTGATTTCACTTAGCCATCCTTGTGACACTGCCGTGATTGGAGAATTCCAACCTGTACCTGGAATCTGCTGCTATCCCTGTTCATCACTCGTTCCTCAAAAGACGAGTCTTCTTTGAGCTCTTTTCACTGACTCGTAAAATATGAAAAGTTTGCCGAGTTTTGGCCTTCCAGCTTGTTAAAGCGACCGGAAAGCTATCCCTCCTCTAGATTTTAATCTTTTTGGACCTGAGGGATTATTGCACAAAAAGATCGAGCGCTTGTTTTGTTCGGCTCGTTCAAGCAACCGAAAATTCATCCCTTCTGTATTGTTTTAAACTTTTTCGGACTTAAGGGATTAGATGACGAAAAAGGAATTTTGGAGTTAACTTTTCGTGCCTTTTCAGACTCTCTAAAAATGAAAAGGACCGAGTTTTCTTTGTCGTTAGACTCGTTAAAATGATTAAATAGCGACAAACTTGTCTTTAGACGAGAACGAGTTTCCCTATCGCTAGGCTCCTTAAAACATAGCGATGGGCTTGCCCGAAGGGCAGGTTATAGAACAAGCATATGTTATCCTCCTCAAGCTTGACAAAAATAAAGAGGTACTGGTCAGCAATGACTGGGGAAAAATTGGGAGAACCTCACAGCATTAATGGTAGCAAGTCGCTCTTGAACATGACACTTTGTCCTCCGTAGCACTTCGGGTTGGGTTGTTTCATTCACCGGTTGCAGAATCATGGTCCTCGCCACACCATCCACAATTGGGGTAATGCTACCAATCCATCACATCAGTGTCGTTATATGTTCAAGAGATGTGGTTCTGTAAAGAGTCAACCGTGTTCCACCCACTGCCATACATTATCCTTCATCCACTTCATGACCGCCACCCTGAATCATACATCACAGTTTGTTTTCACCTCATCATAATCACTAGCTCCGTTCCGTGTCACTGATGTGGGATTCATTAAGGCCCTCCTTTGACGGATCGCTCCTTGTCGACATCAGCTCATTATCCAAGGAGTTGATCTAGGAACACCCCCCTCAGTACTTTGAAGCTTGCATGCCTCAATGGCAAGTTTCTCACTTCCGGCGACAGGTATACATCAATGACCTTCGACCAGAAGATTTTGCATGGTGGTCGACACCAAGTCCTTTATTCCCACCATGTAGATTGTACTGCCGTACCTTGAGGGTCATCATCCTTATCGGTGATTCCTCTCGCGCTTGTTAACGGTTTACATCATTGACCGGTAATCAAGCGATGTCTTTCCATGTTTGACTTCAAGAAATCCTCACATGGATCGACTTGTACATCGAGTGAAGATCGGAAGAGACTGAAGACCCCGGATCTAGTTTCATCCATCCGGGCTGCGATATATATTCAGGACATAAAGACATTTGATATGTACATCATTGCAACAGATGATCATCCTTTTCAAAGGATGATAAATTCGGCAGAGAATTATCAGTCTAGCATCAGACGATCGTCTGTTCTATGTACCAAAATGTATTTATAAAGCTGAGCATGGGAATGCCCGCCTCAGCTAGATCATGAAAAATGTATGAAAAATAATGTATTGTATTGTATCTTATTACAGGACACTTCTCAGCAGATTGAATGAACTTCGGATCCTCTCAATAAAGCATTTCACCCGATAAACGACCTCATACTTTAGGGGGCATCTGTTATAGACAATTTTGTGCCTTACAGCAATAAGCATGAATTGTCAATAATCCAAGGGATCCAAAGTTCCCTAAACATGATGTTCCTACCCCTAGAGGAACAAGGTCAGCAAACCAACAGCTCTCAGATCAGTTCTCCACCTGAAAACACTCAAAAACAAGCAATCCTGAAATCAAAGCAAGTGCTCCACTAGGCTTCTGCGCTGAAACACAACTGCTCCATGGTGTACCTGCGTTGCAAAGCAGGCAGAACAAAGCCTACCTGCGTTGGGTGAGTTTGGACATGTGGCACAGTGAGTCATTGCTTTGGAATCTTCCAAAAATGACACTTGGATCAGGTATTTCGCCTTGTGATGAGTCAGAGGCTTTGTTTCTCCAAGTGGAAGCAAGGTTCACCAAGTGGACTCAAGAACTGAAGATCAACTAAAGATTAACTGAAGAGAGAGAGGACACAAGGCAGCTACACATCAGTTGCAAGCTGACTCATCCTTTCTCAATTCATCTATATATTGAGCTCTCTCCTATGAGCTCAGGAGGCGAGAATTTTGGTGCAAAGTAATGATATGCTGTTGGTTTCATTCTTGAGTTATTGGGTGATTGTTTGAGAGAGGTGAAGAAGAGCAATTCTTTCTGCTGGGAGGTGTTGCTGGGTTGGAGCCTGCAATGGTTGTAATCCTCTCAGAACCTTTATTTCTTCATTAATAAAAGCTATTGAGGTTCTTCTATGTGCTTTTGTTCAATTATATATTGTGATGATTGCATGTTTGGTTTACACTAATCCATGAACCAGTTATGATTGCATGCCTCTTGTAGTTTCCTTCTTTGTTATTGTGCAGGATCTCATTGCAGCTGGGTGAGCAGAACAACAAAGAGCTAGGAGCAAGCGGCCAAAGAGGAGAGTTTGGATTCGACATTAAGCGCAAGGCAACGGTTAGTGCTTCCTCCATTCTCTTTTGCTTTCATAAAGAAGTAAACTTTCATTAGTTTGTTTTACAGTTGTTGCTAAGGAACTGTCACCCTTAGAGTGGGTTAGGGTCATCCGAGTCGGATACTTTTCCCTACAACAACTATAAACTCAAAACGGGAACTCTGGCCCAAAAACCACAAAAACAGTGCTCAAAACGAAAAGTGTGTATACTGGAACAATGTTTTTTTTTTTAGGTGTCAATTTTGCGGTTGTTTTAAAAATGGCAGTGACTACGAAATTTTTTACGAAATTTTCCTGCAAAATATAGCTTCAGAACGAAAGTGTTGATACTGGAATAATGATTTTTTTTTAGGTGTCAATTTTGCGGTTGTTTTAAAAATGGCAGTGACTACGAAATTTTCCTGCAAAATATAGCTTCAGAACGAAAGTGTTGATACTTGAATCGACCCGCCGCCGGTCCGGCGGGGCGGGGCGGCCCGGGGGTGCCGCTGCGTGGAATTGGTAATGTGGATCGTCATTTGATGCGTGGAATTGGTAAAACCCAAGTTGCCCGTCAATGGAGAATGTCTGCGTCTTTTCACTTTGCCGAGTCTCTCTGTCGCGTACTGTCTCTCTGTCCATTGTATCGCACATACAAGCTGACGTCCACCCTCGAAACCTGTAGTCGGGGATGCGAAGGCAACCTAACGTCACCTTAAAATTTTCATCAAAACTATAATGCTAACTATATATAATTGGAGTACAGACAAAATAATAGAGCTCGACCAAATATAGATATCGTTGCTCAAACATTCACATAATAAATAACAAATTTAATATATACAATTAATTTTTCAAAAACATGCTACTTGGACCATTGCTAACCTAAGAGGCATCCTTCACAGTATCATATAATAAAATACAATATATTACAATAGTATTTAAGAGTCCATGAAGTGTAATATGGTCTTGAAATACACTATACATGTGAGGACTTCCAACCAAAGGGTGTATGCATCACTAAAGAACTTATCCAATCCTAATATTTGTATTGTTCCAAAGCATAAGGGTTCAATGAATATGCACTATTGTTTTTTAACTAAGCGCAATCATATCTATGAGAATCCTCCTATTTGAATTCTCTCATGCATCCCCCTAGCAACTTCCCCTGAATCCTTCTTCTTATTCCAAGAATGGAGGTGAGACACCTCTTTAGTCTTCCTAGTCAGAATTTGCCTCCAAAATTTCTAAGGAGCTAGCTTAGAGAGGTGTAAGAGATTCCCTTGTCTTTGACGAATGTACTGCCTCTTTTTCCTTTTAGTTAGGGCTTTATATATCTTTATCTTGTCCATTTTAAGAGATTCATCAACAGCTTCCTTAATTGCTCTCCTCGCACTTTTACACTCTTTGTCATACCATGGATTGGTTTTGCTATTTCTTTTATTATTTGAAACTTCAATTGAGAACTTGTTAATAGAATATGAGACGGTTGTAGTAAAATTATGATAGAGGTCTTCTATGTTGTCTATACTAGATAAAGGAAGCAAATTAGTTTTTAATTCATTTAGAAAGAGATCATTTTTATTTCTACATATGTTACAGAATTTAATCGTCCACCTTATCGATGAATAAACTTGAAATCAAAATAAATTTATACTCATTTTTTATATTATATAAAATTATATTACTTAAATTATTATTATTTCTTTTTAATTTTATATATATATATATAGATATATCTATATATATATATATATATATATATATATATATATATATATATATATATATATATATAACCTCTTCAAAACACCTTTGGCAATTCTATTTAGTTTGAGTGTGTTTTATTGTCGATCGAGATGTATCATGGAATTTCGCAACCAAACAATTCATTACTCAAGTGAGACTATAGAACTGTTTTCAAATTTTTGAATTTATTGGAGTTGTTTAAGTGCAATTTTTTAAATTTTATGGTACTTGAATTTTCCCAAAAATTGAAAATAAAATCTAAATTTTTCAATTTATTGGAGTTGATTTAGTTCAAATTCTTAAATTTTATGATGCTTGAAATTTTGGAAAAATTGAAAGTAAAATCTAAATTTGTGTTATTTAAACCGTTAAAAATGATATTAAAAAAATTCACAATAACGATGACAAGATGAAATAATACGTGTGGATTGTCTTGATATCTGAACCAACTGTGTTCGCATATTTCTGTATGCCCATAAACATTATAAATTTCATATTGGATAATTCAAACATCCTATCCCAAGGAAAGTACATACATTTTATGATTACACACCAACCTACAGGGCACAGTGCGATTATTATTCTTATCATTATATATCACTGCTTCAGTTACCTCCGAGGAGCTTTCTGATCTGCTTCACCTCCTGCGAACTGATGGCGAATGACTTGGCCAGCACTTCCTGGGGAATGCCCGGACTGGAAGCGAAAGTGGCCAACGGGATGTTCGGAATTCTATATTTGATATAGCTGCACATTCATCCAAGACAAGCTCCGAAGCCGGTACGGGTCGATTCCCGGAATCGACCCGCCGCCGGTCGGGCGGGGCGGGGCTGCCCGGGGGTGGCGCTGCGCGGGGGGCCGCCCCGCCCCGCCCAACCGGCGGCGGGTCGATTCCGGGAATCGACCCGTACCGGCTTCACTTAAAAAATGATCGTGATAAACATAAGGCATAAGGTCGTCGCTAGCCGGTAAGCCACTAACCAGTCTCACAATAAGAGAGATGACCCGCGCCATACGCAAGAGAGTGGATAGTTTTGCTAATAGAGAGCACCATTAAAGAAAGCCGCTGCAAAAGAAGAGAAGTTGTGAAGTTGGAAGAGAGATAATTACAATGTGGAGTATAGAAGCATAACTTTGATCGCTTTCATCGCCTCGCTCTTTCGAGCTCTCTCTTTTCTTTGACAGGAGCCTGTTCATGGTAAAATGGCAGACTTCGAACACAAGTCAGAAGATTCGAACAAGAATTTTAAAAAGGGAATTAAGCGCAACTGGTCCGATCCGATGTAGTCATAAAATATAGGTGTATACAAGTATTGTAGATTTTATGTCATAGCATTTTAATGTTCGGAATTCTATATTTAATATCAAATATAGAACTTTGCCACCGATAGCGTCGGTTGCCAGAACAAATTACTTCAAAAACCATTAAAAAAACCCTATCCCATACCATGCGGTCGCTCCAAACTCGAACCTCAGAACGACAAAACCATCATTCCTCCTTTTTTAAGTCTCATTGTCTTTCATATTTCTTACGTCAACAAATTTTAAAGCAAAGCAATAATAAATAAATAATAATTATATTAATAACTTTATAATATTTTATCCCTTCGTTTTTACCAAATTTAATATTTAAAATTCCTTTCCCATTTTAAAACATTTAATTAAATTCCTTTCCCATTTTAAAACATTTAATCATTAATTAGAAGAAACTTAGATTTTCTTCTATTTCTTTTCCATCAATTATATTTATTTGTTTTTAATAAATCTTCAATTTTATTTAGTGTTATCAATATTTCTTTACATATTCATTTTTTATTTAACATGATTCAATATTCTTACGTAACATATGATGATATGATGGTGAATGAGACATCCACCCAAAACATGAATGATATTAATCAAAATACACAATTTTATCCACGGGAAAAAAATCAGATTGACAACAATCTTAACACAATCTAATGTTCAATAACTATATATCTATTCAATAATTTTTGCTTAAATAAATGAATAACTCGATTCAATGTCATTACACGCTAAAATATAGAATTCCGAACATTAAAATGCTATGACATAAAATCTACAATACTTGTATACACCTATATTTTATGACTACATCGGATCGAACCAGTTGCGCTTAAGTCCCTTTTTAAAATTCTTGTTCGAATCTTCTGACTTGTGTTCGAAGTCTGCCATTTTACCATGAACAGGCTCCTGTCAAAGAAAAGAGAGAGCTCGAAAGAGCGAGGCAATGAAAGCGATCAAAGTTATGCTTCTATACTCCACATTGTAATTATCTCTCTTCCAACTTCACAACTTCTCTTATTTTGCAGCGGCTTTCTTTAATGGTGCTCTCTATTAGCAAAACTATCCACTCTCTTGCGTATGGCGCGGGTCATCTCTCTTATTGTGAGATTGGTTAGTGGCTTACCGGCTAGCGACGACCTTATGCCTTATGTTTATCACTATCATTTTTTAAGTGAAGCCGGTACGGGTCAATTCCCGGAATCAACCCGCCGCCGGTTGGGCGGGGCGAGGCGGCCCGGGGGTGGCGCTGCTCCCGCGCAGCACCACCCCCGGGCCGCCCCGCCCCGCCCGACCGGCGGCGGGTCGATTCCGGGAATCGACCCATACCGGCTTCGGAGCTTGTCTTGGATGAATGTGCAGCTATATCAAATAGAGAATTCCGAACATCTCGTTGGCCACTTTCGCTTCCAGTCTGGGCATTCCCCAAGAAGTGCTTGCCAAGTCATTCACCATCAGTTCGCAGGAGGTGAAGCAGATCAGAAAGCTCCTCGGAGGTAACTGAAGCAATGATATATAATGATAAGAATAATAATCGCACTGTGCCCTGTAGGTTGGTGTGTAATCATAAAATGTATGTACTTTCCTTGGGATAGGATGTTTGAATTATGCAATATGAAATTTATAATGTTTATGGGCATACAGAAATATGCGAACACAGTTGGTTCAGATATCAAGACAATTCACACGTATTATTTCATCTTGTCGTCGTTATTGTGAATTTTTTAATATCATTTTTAACGGTTTAAATAACACAAATTTAGATTTTACTTTCAATTTTTCCAAAATTTCAAGCATCATAAAATTTAAGAATTTGAACTAAATCAACTCCAATAAATTGAAAAATTTAGATTTTATTTTCAATTTTTGGAAAAATTCAAGTACCATAAAATTTTAAAAATTGCACTTAAACAACTCCAATAAATTCAGAAATTTGAAAACAGTTCTATAGTCTCACTTGAGTAATGAATTGTTTGGTTGCAAAATTCCACGATACATCTCGATCGACAATAAAACGCACTCAAACTAAATAGAATTGCCAAAGGTGTTTTGAAGAGGTTATATATATATATATATATATATATATATATATATATATATATATATATATATATATATATATATATATATATAGATATAGATATAATTAAAAAGAAATAATAATAATTTAAGTAATATAATTTTATATAATATAAAAAATGAGTATAAATTTATTTTGATTTCAAGTTTATTCATCGATAAGGTGGACGATTAAATTCTGTAACATCTGTAGAAATAAAAATGATCTCTTTCTAAATGAATTAAAAACTAATTTGCTTCCTTTATCTAGTATAGACAACATAGAAGACCTCTATCATAATTTTACTACAACCCTCTCATATTCTATTAACAAGTTCTCAATTGAAGTTTCAAATAATAAAAGAAATAGCAAAACCAATCCATGGTATGACAAAGAGTGTAAAAGTGCGAGGAGAGAAATTAAGGAAGTTGTTGATGAATCTCTTAAAATGGACAAGATAAAAATATATAAAGCCCTAACTAAAAGGAAAAAGAGGCAGTACATTCGTCAAAGACAAGGGAATCTCTTACACCTCTCTAAGCTAGCTCCTTAGAAATTTTGGAGGCAAATTCTGACTAGGAAGACTAAAGAGGTGTCTCACCTCCATTCTTGGAATAAGAAGAAAGATTGAGGGAAAGTTGCTAGGGGGATGCATGAGAGAATTCAAATAGGAGGAAACAAACTAGAAAAAAAGGAATGAAAAGAGAAGTTTAAGAGAAGAGAATGGGATAAAATGAAGTGCGACGAGTATATAGACTAGATCAACTCTTAAAAAAGGTGGATCCATTTTCAACATTGTCCCTCCTAACGTGCGTCTAGAAATAAAACAATTGGATGTGAAGGTGGGAGAATAAATTATTCATTGTTTGATTCGAAATTACTTGAAGATTTGGGTAGATGTGTTCTAGATCCGCGCAGGGCCACCCCCGGGCCGCCCCGCCCCATCCGACCGGCGGCGGGTCGAGGCAGCCTGGGGGTGCCGCTGCCACGGAGGGGGCGGGGGAGGGGGAGGGGGAGGGGTGGCCGGGGAGGGGGCGGTGGCGGTGGAGGGGTGGGCAGGGGGGCGGTGGCGGTGGGCGGGGAGGGGGCGGTGTGGGTGGAGGGGTGGGCGGGGTGGGTGGGGGGACCGGGGAGGGGGCGGTGGCGGGGGAGGGGTGGGCAGGGAGGGGGCGGTGGCGGTGGAGGAGTGGGCGGGGTGGCGGTGGAGGGGGGGGGCGGGGAGGGTGTGGGCGGGGTGGGCGGGGGGGCAGTGGCGGTGGCGGTGGCGGGGGATGGGTGGGCGGGGTGGGCGGGGAGGGGGCGGTGGCGGTGGAGGGGTGGGCGGGGGCAGTGGCGGTGGAGGGGTGGGCGGTGGAGGGGTGGGCGGGGGAGAGCACAACTGTGATTTTCGCATTGATTTTTAAGTTAATTATTATTTTTTGAAAAAAAAAGTTGTTATTATTACTTTTTTGACATGAAATTCATAAAAAAAAAGATTATTTGACCATTTTTAGTTAATATTTTTGTATAAAAATTGTGATTTTGACATGTTAATTCTAGCAAAAAATTATCAAAACGTTTAGTTTTTTTGTTATATTTATGTTAAAAATGGTTATTTTTATGTCCATTGTTAAAAAATGTTGTTTTTTAGAAACAATTATTTCATGTGGATTGAAAAATTAATTAAGGATGTATAAATATGTAGATTATCTAAAATTCAAACTATCGACTTTCTAATTTAAAAACGCAAAACAATAAAAACCCCACTAAAAAAAAAAATTAAGATAGAGAACAAGAAAATATGAATAAAATGACCACTTCAAAAACTATCAAATTTAGAAAATAATTTTTTACATTTCACACACTAGAAAATTTAAAGTCAAAAAATAGGTCTTTTAAAAAAAGGGTGTGATGCAGAATACTCACTTTTTAAAATCAGGATGAAAATCACTACCATTCACTACCATTCTAAAACTTAATGCACATGAAAAAAATTAAAGTTCCAAAAACCATGTTCTAAAAAAAACATGTGTATTCTGCATCACCACTTTTGAAAATCGGGTCATTTTTTTGCCACCTCTACAAAACGGGTAACAGTATCAGTTCCCGTTTCAAAGTTTACATTGTTTGAACAATTTGTTTTCTACAGCAGTGTTTGTATCATGCCTGTCCACCATTCTTGAGTAGGCAATTGGTGCCTTAAGATTATGCCTAGAGTCTCATCTGCCTCAGTATATTTGTAGTAGTTTGGAGGCACTTCAAAAAGATGTCTGATCTCATGTGCAATGAAGAATAAATTCTCTATTTTGTCATAGAGAGTCTGCCCAGATGGAGGCCCTGTTTCCTCTGGGGTACTTGCTGCTGCAGTGATTTGATTTGTGGCATATGTGTCTACCCTCTTGGCATAATTTTCATGAGATAGTAACCTTCCTGTACTGGTTACTAAGCTGGGAAGGCCTCTATTATGCAATGTTGTAATCTTCTCAATGAATCTGTTCACTTCTGTCTACATCTCCTGACACCTTCTGTCCAATGTTTGCACATGATTTCTTAAAGTGAGCACCCTTTTCACTAGTAAAATGGTATCAGTCCTGTTAGTGATACCCATTGCTGCCAACTGAGGGCCAGTGCGGTTATTCAAAACATTGATCATCTTATTGGCTATTTCAGGCATATTGCCTAGAGATGCCCTTGCTCTTTGATTCTCTTTTTGGGCCCTGCCTATTAGATCCATATGCTCATGGATGGTTTCAATATACTGCCACTGATCTGTTATAGATTGACCAATGTTGGTCCACAGGATCTTCTTGATTTCAACTACAACTTTGTCAAGAGAGAGCTCTTTCTCTAGTTCTTTTATTTTCTTCTCAAGAGCCCTTACTTCCCTTGTTTTTTCAGCTACACTTTGCTTGGATTTGTCATATTTTTCATTAACTGTGGCCAATTTTTCTTTAGTCTCATTCAGTTCTGCCATCTGTGCTTCCAAGGCTTCCAGTTCCTTCATCATGTTCTGCATACTTAGGCTGGGTCCCTGATCTGGTGCTGTTGCTGGCGCTGATGCCGAAGGACCTGCCTCTGATGTTTGTCCTGTGGGAGGACCTGCTGTAGTAGTAGAAAGTGGCACACCTTCAGTAGATGCAGATGTTTGTGCTGGCTGCATTGGTGCCTCACTTTGTCTTGATTTCAGTGCCACCTCTAGTGCACTCTCTGTTTCCATTAGCCTCTTGTATAAACTCAGGAGTAGAGCCATTACATCCTGATCCTTCTTTTGCTCTGCCACCTCTCCAGTTTGAGGGTGAAGGGTAGCTGGCAGCTTGATATGCTTTCTCATAGCTGCTACATCTTCATCTCTTTTCTTTAGCAGTGCCTGCACACCCTTAGGGTCCTTTGGATCATGACCCAACTCTATGATGATCTCTTCCAAGGACTTGATTCTGTTGTCCTTGGCCTGGGATGATGCCTTCTCTAATTCCAATTGAGCTGCAGTGTTGTGTAGAGAATTTTGTAGTTGGTGTGCCAACAGGGTCTTATCAGCTAAAGTGGAATATATCATTTCCCCTGTTTGTCTGTGTAGCTCAATTTGATCCAAGGGGTGGATATCTCTGGCAAAAATTTCCAGATTAGTTCTGATGTAATCGACAGCTGTTTGAGGCTGCTGCATGGTAGGCCTGAAATGACTAAGAGTCATTTTTTGTTCCTGAATGTCATAGGCAGACATTAATCTCTGCTGATTAGTTGGCGCCATTTTTAGGAGATGGTTGTAAATTTGGTGCCTGAGGGGCTCATTTCTTTTCTTTATGTCAATAAATTGTTGCTTGATGCTGGAGTCTGCCTTTGATTTCTGCCTTGAAGAGCTCACTTCTGTCCCGTGTGGGATGTCCTGCCCTTGCTGTAAAGAACTGGTGGATGTCTCAATACTAGGAGGGGGCATATTGTCAATTGGCCTCTCTGGTAATTCCTCCTCAGAAAAAGGGTTTAACCTTTGTCTCTTTTCTCCTTGCTGGTCCATAGAGGTAGTGAGAGGAGTGTCCTCTTGCCTATCCCTCTTCCTTGTCCTGTCCTCATTAACAGGTGTTTGTAATACAGAGGAGTCAACTGTTACCTCCTGCCTTGGAGGAATTTGTTCATGTGTTTGCTGTTCTGTGTAGGCAGGTTGTTCGGCTCTGATTTCCTGCTGCTCTGCCTGCTGCTCCACAATTGGAGGTGTTTCTTCTTGCTGCATTGTTTTGCCTTTAGTCATGTCTGCTACTGGATTAGCTGTTTTGGCAGGTTGCTGAGGAACGGTGGACGAAGAGGCAGCTTCTCCACGATGCTGAATGCCTGAAGACCAGACCTGTCGAAAATATTCCAAGTCAACTGCCTTTTCTAAAGTTTTAATATCTTTCTCTGCTATTTCTTCTTCACTATAATCTTCCACTAATGTGCCCTTTTTCCACTCTATTTGATTAGCATATTGTTCAACCTCTGGAATGCTAATGTGGTCATATGTAGCAAGCCTGTGCTTGATTCTTCTGAGGCTTATGAAGTGGTTAGGGTCATAGGGTGCCCAATAGAAGCTTGTCTTGAGCTGGAGGGCTTTTAGCATTTGATCTGCCTCATCCCAAGCTTCTTCTCTCTTGTTAAAAATGAATGGACCCAATTGATGCTTAATTTTGAGCTGTGCCTTCTTGTTTTTACTATGGAAGTGAATCATATCTGCATTGCCGAACTGTCTGAAGTACTCTAGAGCAAAGAGTCTCATGGGGACATATCTTGGAAGCCTGTATGGTGCTAACTCACAGCCATATATCCTGATCACTGTATGGTGTTGGTAAAAGTACCAATCCCCTATGCTATAGTTCTTGGACAGCTGAAGGATTTTCTGCATATCATCTGTGAGTCTAGGAGGACGGGAACTCTGCAGCATTGACAAGGCTGGATGGATGAATAGGTCAATAAATTCACAAAAGTTGTATGGTGAAAAATGAATATGATGACATACTGATGTCCAGAATATTACAGATCTTCTCTCTCCCTTTGCATCTAATTTCTTGAGGGAGACAGGGAAGCTGTCAGGCTGATTGTATAAAAACAAATGATATATGTAGGAGGTGTACTTGAAAACCCTCTCTCTCTCCAAATTCATGAACTGTTCATGAATTTTGTTGGCTATAAATGAGGCATAGTCATACTGGACAGCAGGGGGCTGTCCTGGAGTAAAAATAGATAGGACCACCAGTGTTGTCTCATCTACAAACTCACTGGTCTTGAAGCCTAGGATGGAAGATATAATGTCTACCAGCAGTCTCCCTATGTCATTGAACCAGTCATGCAGATAAGGGGGAGGCTGTAAGGGCTGGTACTTTGGGCGCATGAATAATTGTCCAATCCTTGTAATTTGTGAGTTGGAGAGCTTGGCACCCTGCTCTAGTAAAAACTGCATGGAAAGAGGCACCAATGGTCTTGTAGGTTTGAACTGCAGCATTTGGTTTATGGCTTCAGGAGTAATATGGAACAAGACAGAGCCTGAAGGACTCAGAACAACTCTTTGAGTGGGGTCATAGTTTGAGCGGCACTGGTGGATCAAGTCAGGAAACTCATTGACCTGAGGGAGATAGTAAATTGGCAAATTGGATTTCCAGATTCCCAGGAGGTCTGTACCATCTCTATGCTTCTTTCTCAACTCACAAACTGTCTCTATATGGTATGTGTTGGTCCTCTCTACAGTTTCTCTCATCTGAAAATCTCTGTCAGCAAGGGCTAGCCACTCCAGGTTCTTGTGTGGGGCATTTAATGGGGCAATGTTCAATGCCACTGGAGTCTCCATGGTCACCTGAATTTGGAATTGTATTTGAAGTTTTTTCTTGGGCACAGCAATATAGAGCAGTGGATTTTGCAGGAGCAGGGCAATTTGCAGAGGAGAAGAGGCAAATTGGGGTGAAAATGAGTCAAAATGCTCCTAGGATAGATTCAGTGAGCAAATGCTGGGATTTGAGAGTTGCTTTCCCAGTGGATTTATTGGGCAGAGGTTTAGTTTTGCGAATGCGCATAGAAAATATGAATTTGTGGTAATTCGGCCCAATGTGGAGCCTCTGTGGGTAAACTTGGGCTTACAGTGTGGAGAAGGGCCACAAATTCATGAGGATTTCTTGAAATTACTATGTTTCTTCTTTCTTAATTTGTTTAGTGAATTATGTAAAAAACCAGGCGCGGAGGGGGGAAACTGATAAATACCTGGTGCACTCGGACAATGGTGGAAAAGTAGGTGAATTCAGGGCGCCAGCAGCAAGGAGAAGTCTTCGAAGTTGATAGGTAAACGACGTGTTTGCTCATGTAGGAGTACAGTGAGTGAGTATTGCAAATAACGTGAAAAACGGGTTTTTTGCGCAAAATAGGGAAAATTTGGCTTTTGGCGCATTTTTGTCGGATGACGTCAGCATGACGTCATGGGTGGGGTTGTTATAGACAATTTTGTGCCTTGCAGCATCATGCATGAATTGTCAATAATCCAAGGGATCCAAAGTCCCTAAACATGATGTTCCTACCCCTAGAGGAACAAGGTCAGCAAACCAACAGCTCTCAGATCAGTTCTCCACCTGAAAACACTCAAAAACAAGCAATCCTGAAATCAAAGCAGGTGCTCCACTAGGCTTCTGCGCTGAAACTCAACTCCTCCATGGTGTACCTGCGTTGCAAAGCAGGTAGAAAAAAGGCCACCTGCGCTGAGCGAGATGGGACAAGTGGCACACTGAGTCATTGCTCTGGAATCTTCCAAAAATGACACTTGGATCAGGGATTTCGCCTTGTGATGAGTCAGAGGCTTTGTTTCTCCAAGTGGAAGCAAGGTTCTCCAAGTGGACTCAAGAACTGAAGATCAACTGAAGAGAGAGAGGACACAAGGCAGCTACACATCAGTTGCAAGCTGACTCATCCTTTCTCAATTCATCTATATATTGAGCTCTCTCCTATGAGCTCAGGAGGCTGGAATTTTGTGCAAAGTAATGATATGCTGTTGGTTTCACTATAGAACTATTGGGTGATTGCTTGAAGGAGGTGAAGAGGAGAAATTCTTTCTGCTGGGAGGTGTTGCTGGATTGGGGCCTTCAATGGTTGTAACACTCTCAGAACTTTACTTCTTCCATTAATAAAAACTATTGAGGTTCTTCTATATGCACTTGTTTCAATGATGTATTGTGATAATTGTATATTTGATTTATGCTAATCCTTGAATCAGTTATGATTGCATGCTTCTTGTAGTTTCCTTCTTTGTTATTTTGCAGGATCTCATTGTAGCTGGGCCAGCAAAAGAGCAAAGAGCTAGGAGCAAGCAGCAAAGAGAGGAGATTGGAGCAAATATTAAGCGCAAGGCAACGGTTAGTGCATTTCTTCATTCTCTCTTGCTTTCATAAAGAAGTAAACCTTAAGTAGTTTTATTTACAGTTGTTGCTGAGGTACTATCACCCTTAGAGTGGGATAGGGTCATCCGAGTCGGATACTTTTCCCTACAACAAACTGGCGACTCCGCTGGGGAGCGTGTCTTGTTGGTAGCTTGTGTTTCTTGCTATTCATTTCTTGAACAAAGAGAGTACCGAATCGAACTGCATTCGAGTCTTTCGAATGCAAAGTAGAGGGCAGCTACTCTAGCCGAGTGCTGGGCATGTTTATGATTTGAAGAGCTGATCCACAAGGACTCTTTTTAGCTCTTTGTGATAGTGTTCATCTTCCTTTGATCATCCTCTAGAGTATACTTGACTGATAGCAACTGATTTGGCCAAAAACTGTTGATTTTTGAGCAAACTGTGACCCGGAATCTGAGAGAGGCGAGAGTTGTCTCATCAGTGCAGCTGCAACAAAGGCTACCTGCACTGCAACGTAGGTCCCGAAGGGGCTACCTGCGCTGCATCGTAGGTTGACAGTGCAACACCTGCGCTAATCCAGTTTTGCCTTGTGCAACTGGGATTCCCCACTGTCTGTTGCCCAGTTTTCAGTATTGTTTTTGCAGCCTGTTGTCAACCTGTATACCCAGCTGAAACCACTTCTATTTGCCTTCATTCCCCCTCAGTTGTATGAAGAAATCGTGATTGTTCTTATTGTATTTCTTGCTGTCATTCACAGTTTCCCATAGCAAAAGTGAACTAGTCTTGCTATGACCTCTTGGATCTAGACCTATGAGAAAGTGTCGTTGTGATTCTGAGAGCTAGTTTATTGCTGTTCATAGCTGCTTGAGCATTTGCTTTCGTTATATGGTTCGAATTTCAGTATTTCTTGTGTTGAAACGAGTGAATCTTAAGGTGTTCTTTTGATAATTGGACAAACACTTGTTGCTTTCGCTTGAAATTGAATTCGAAATCATACAACAGCTTTCTTTTTGTAATACATCAACATTAAGGAAGAAGAAAAGAAATACTTGCATTGTGCATGTGCATTTTGACAGTTTGCATGCCGATTTAGGAAAAGTGCATCAGTGTGTGCTCTATGATCTGTTTGAAAAGATGATGTCTTTCTTTTCCTTCA
Organism: Pinus tabuliformis; assembly: GCA_031772625.1. Classification (NCBI taxonomy): domain Eukaryota; kingdom Viridiplantae; phylum Streptophyta; class Pinopsida; order Pinales; family Pinaceae; genus Pinus; species Pinus tabuliformis. Next base: position 10,737,905 of record CM062812.1, read on the forward strand.
GTAGTTAAGATTTTCATAAGTTGAAAGAATCGAAAAAGCTTGCTTATCATTCTTAGACTGCATTTAGGAGTTGTATCATACATCACGTGGTGATCCATAAAGGCAAACTGCTAAGCAAGATCAACCTAAAAAGAACTGAATTTATCTAACAACGCTTTGAAACATAACGAAACACAGTAGAGGTCTAGGTAGAGACGTGAACCGGCATCGTTAAACATAGTGACTGTCGATCTCTACGAAGGTGGGCGATTCCTCCTGAGAGACGATAGCACTAATACGGACTTGTGCCCCCGCGTACCGTCGCGTATATTGGGGGACCCCTATAGGAACAAAGCCTTTATCCATAGGAAGCCGTGTCGGCCGCCCTACTGATCGCGATGCAGTGAACAGAGCATTCACGAAGATCGACCACTCGTACCGTAAAACGTATTCTGTGGTTTCGCGAAAGGTTTGGCACACCCTCTGCCTAGAACTCCAGAGTAGTTTATTTTGGCCTTTTTCAAACTCTATAACTGAAAAAGTCCATCCGAGCATTTGTCACTTCGGTCTCGTTAATACATCGAAGGAGACTAGAGTCATCTTTAGCTTTTTCTCGACTCTTAAAAAGTGAAAAAGCAAGTTGTGTCTAAAGCGTCGTCATAATAAAATTCATTTTAAACGGAACATAATCACCTCCTATTCCTGCGTTGATCTTCGAAGTTAGTCTTTTGGCATCGTAAGTTCTTGTAGAATCGCTAAAATCTTTTGGATAGACTCAAAATGTCTGAACAACCGTCAACATCTAGGACTGTGTCGTCCGACACAGCAACAGCAGAGCCTCCTGCTGCCACTCCAACGATGTTTGCTGGTATACCATCTGTCCCGGCAAATTGCCAACAACAAGCCGGAGTCCCATCAGGGACAACAATATGGTTAGTTCCTATTTCTTCATCTGGATTATCATCTGGTACTTCTTATGTTGAAACTCAACAAATTGATCCAATGTGTCTTCAAAGGCCAATTTACCCTTTAAGTATTGGATTTCCACCATGTGGAGGGGAGTATGCTCTTTCATTGTTCCCTCCCGGAGAACAACCATGTGGGAGTTTACAACAAAGTTCAGGTCAAACTGGAATCACATCTAGCGGTTGGGTACCAATACTGCCTCAACAATCAGGAGTTGCATATTCAATGCAACCAGTACACCCTGTGTCGAATATTCCCACCACACCTGCTACGGCGAATGCGTCGCAAGTACAAGCGCTACCTGTTGTGATACAACAACCTCTTGTCTCGGCGGCTCAATCACAATCTCAGGGTAGTGCCTCCTTATCTGGAGCGACTCAGGCTCGAACAAGTACTGTGACTCCTCATCTTGGTCAATCATCCAGTATTGGTCAACAACAAATGGTCCAACAACCAGAGCTGGTTCAATCTCAACAACCGCCATTCCAGCAATCATATCAAGGACCTGAGCAACAAGTCTTTGTAAGTAATGGGCAACCATGCTATAATGGTTATGCCCATCAACTTTGTCAAAGTTGTCAGCACTATGCTGGTCTGCAAAGACCCATTGCTCAGGCGATACCATCTTATCCTGGATATGCTTCGCCTAACCTGAACCAACAGTTGCCCTTTGTAGCAACTCTAGAATTGCCAGATCTAAACCGGCTGACGAATGATCCAATTGCTTATGCCCCTTGGTGGCCAGCGATTCCGCATAAACTTCCATCGGACATTCCTAAATTCAATGGAAATCCAGGTGAAGACCCGTCGAATCACGTCATGACTTTTCATCTGTGGTGTTCATCGAACACTCTAAACGATGATTCGATAAGACTTCGCCTCTTCCAGAGGACATTGACAGGTCCAGCGGCTAAATGGTACATTGAATTGCCAAGAGCCTCTTTCGACAATTTCAGCTCCTTAGCCACGACTTTCTTAACCCATTTTCAATTACCGATAAGGTATGAAACGGGAACAAAACTCCTTACCAACTTCAAACAGACAACGGCCACTCACATATCTGATCATATACATGAGTGGCGACGTCGTCGTAGGATGGTGAAAACTTACGTTCCCGATCAGCTATTAGCTGAATGGTTTATAAAGTCGTTACTTCCGGCTATAACGGAAGATGTGGCCAAGGGGGGAGTCGTAACAGAGGAGCAGGTCATTGCTCGTGCTCAATATCTGGACTTAGTATATACTCAGTCTGGCACGGTCTACGACAAAATACCTGACGCCCCTAGACCTGAATTTTCAATTCCTCCCCCTCCTAAATCGAATACTGACTCTCACGCCAGCAATGGCGTGACTGGAAAACGCAAAATTTCTAGTCAAAATGCAAATGAGGAACTTCTTGCCTCAGAAGTAAATGCCATGTCGACCGACAAGGGCAAACAACTGAAGCAACCAGGGGGCAAGAAGAAAAAGAAAAGGAAAGGGAAACCCCTGACAGGGTGTCATATATGCGATGAGGATCATTGGACGAAAGATTGTCCTCATATAGCTGAAGTTAAGAAACTCTTCAAGAGTTCAAAAACCCCAGCAGTATTGATTGATCCGTTTCCTAGTCCAAGACAAAATCTGGTTGCTAATCAAAATGCTTCCCGATCCCAAGTGCTTATGTTGTCCACCTCAAAGCAGCAAAATAATGCTTTGACAAGGAATAAAGATCACAGGAATCCAAAGCAATTGAACAACAAGGCAAATAAACAACCTAGTAGTTCAACAACAACTTTGACCAAAGTTGTGCCACCCATCATTCCTAAACCAATGATAAAGTCGCCAAAGGGAGTAGTACACAAATCGACATTTAATCCTCGTGAAAAAATAACACAGGATTACAATATAATAGAGGACCTGACCCAATCGTCGTCCGCTATGTCGACACTTGAGGTAGCGCAAAAATGCACCTCCCAAGAGCATTTGATCATAGGTGGGATTGGCCCAATGGATTCCAATCTTGTGGCCTTTGATCATAAAGGATATGACCCTCAGATACCAGCTCAACTAGCTTTCCTTATTCAAGTGAAAGCCCTCAACAAAACTGTTCATCGAACAATTATTGATGAGGGGGCATCTAAATGTCTTATGTCGATGAGTTGCTGGAAAAATTTAGGCTCACCACCCTTGTCGAAATCGTCAACGACGTTAAAAGCATTTGATGGACGATCATACACTCCATACGGGATTTTAGATAACTTGCAAGTTGAACTGGGGGGCAAAACAGTAGAAGTGGATGTGGAAGTAATCGACGGAAACCTCGATTACAACATCCTACTGGGAAGACCTTGGATATATGCCATGGCTGCAGTTGTGTCGACCTACTTCAGGAGGATTGTATTTCCTTTTCAAGGAAAAATTACAATCGTCGACCAACAAACATTTCTCCCCAACAGTTCTCAAGTTACGGGAAGCAGCACAATGATCCATGAAAGTAATCAATCGCTCCAAAATATTGGAGTAGGTCTCCTAAAAGACCCTGCTTTAATGGGTACTTTTGCCCTACCGCCGGCGAGTAATCTGGCGGAAGTAGCCACAGTGGAAACCTACAATATGAAATCTTCTATATCCAACGGATTCGGAAGATTCCTAAATATTTTGTCAGCATGGATCATCGCCCTAATGGAAATACTGTAAATACAGTGGGCTCCGAGGACGGTTCTTACCTCATGTCAACCTCGTTAAAAAATGAAACAAGGAGTCACGAGGATAGTTCTTTTACTATGTCAACCTCATTAAAAAATGAAACAAATCCCCTTTTCAAAATTCAAAGGTAAACCTTCATTCCAACCACCAAGTTGAATGCAATGAAGCTTGGGGGGCACCCTCCTTTGACATGCGTTATTATGATGCTGGGGGCATGCAAAAGATCGAGCAGTTTTAGCACACAGTTCATGCTCGTTAAAAAATAAACGCAAGATCCGAGCAGTTTTAGCGTCATAGTTCATGCTCGTTAAAAAATAAACATAAGCTTTTGAGCAAGTTTAAGCTCGTTAAAAAATGAACTGCCCGGTAAATAACCATTTAAAGAATGTAACCTTTGACAGCCATATAAAAGCCTTGGTCGTGTTTTGCTGCAGCCATCACCTCCACCGTTCATTTGGCCAATCGTTCATCTCCATATGATTGTTTACCCATTTTGAGGAACAGCTGCGAAGAGTGATTTCACTTAGCCATCCTTGTGACACTGCCGTGATTGGAAAATTCCAACCTGTACCTGGAATCTGCTGCTATCCCTGTTTATCACTCGTTCCTCAAAAGACGAGTCTTCTTTGAGCTCTTTTCTCCTGACTCGTAAAATATGAAAAGTTTGCCGAGTTTTGGCCTTCCAGCTCGTTAAACGACCGGAAGAGCTATCCCTCCTCTAGATTTTAATCTTTTTGGACCTGAGGGATTATTGCACAAAAAGATCGAGCGCTTGTTTTGTTCGGCTCGTTAAAGCAATCGAAAATTCATCCCTTCTGTATTGTTTTATACTTTTTCGGACTGAAGGGATTAGATGACGAAAAAGGAATTCTGGAGTTGACTTTATGTACCTTTTCAGACTCTCTAAAAAAGAAAAGGACCGAGTTTTCCTTGTCGTTAGACTCGTTAAAATGATTAAATAGCGACAAACTTGTCTTTAGACGAGAGCGAGTTTCCCTATCGCTGGGCTCGTTAAAACATAGCGATGGGCTTGCCCGAAGGGCAGGTTATAGAACAAGCATATGTTATCCTCCTCAAGCTTGACAAAAATAAAGAGGTACTGGTCAGCAATGACTGGGGAAAAATTGGGAGAACCTCACAGCTTTAATGGTAGCAAGTCGCTCTTGAACATGACACTTTGTCCTCCGTATCACATCGGGTTGGGTTGCTTCATTCACCGGTCTCATCACCATGGTCCTCGCCACACCATCCACATTTGGGGTAATGCTACCGATCCATCACATCAGTGTCGTTATATGTTCAAGAGATGTTGTTCTGCAAAGAGTCAGCCGTGTCCCATCCATTGCCATACATTGTCCTTCATCCATTTCATGACCGCCACCCTGAATCATACATCACAGTTTGTTTTCACCTCATCACAATCACTAGCTCCGTTCCGTGTCAATGATGTGGGATTCATTAAGGCCCTCCTTTGACGGATCGCTCCTTGTCGACATCAGCTCATTATCCAAGGAGTTGATCTAGGAACAACCCCTTCAGTACTTTGAAGCTTGCATGCCTCAATGGCAAGTTTCTCACTTCCGGCGACAGGTATACATCAATGACCTTCGACCAGAGGATTTTGCATGGTGGTCGACGCCAAGTCCTTTATTCCCACCATGTGAATTGTACTGTTGTACCTTGAGGGTCATCATCCTTATCGGTGATTCCTCTCGCGCTTGTTAACGGTTTACATCATTGACCGGTAATCAAGCGATGTCTTTCCATGTTCGACTTCAAGAAATTCTCACATGGATCGACTTGTACATCGAGTGAAGATCGGAAGAGATTGAAGACCCCAGATCTAGTTTCATCCATCCGGGCTGCGATATATATTCAGGATATAAAGACATTTGATGTGTACATCATTGCAGCAGATGATCATCCTTCTCAAAGGATGATAATTTCAGCAGAGAATTATCAGTCTACCATCAGACAATCGTCTGTTCTATGTACCAAAATGAATTTATAAAGCTGAGCATGGGAATGCCCGCCTCAGCTAGATCATGAAAAAGTATGAAAAATAATGTATTGTATTGTATCTTATTACAGGACACTTCTCAGCAGATTGAATGAACTTCGGATCCTCCTAATAAAGCATTTCACCCGATAAACGACCTCATACTTTAGGGGGCATCTGTTATAGACAATTTTGTGCCTTGCAGCATCAGGCATGAATTGTAAATAATCCAAGGGATCCAAAGTCCCTAAACATGATGTTCCTACCCCTAGAGGAACAAGGTCAGCAAACCAACAGCTCTCAGATCAGTTCTCCACCTGAAAACACTCAAAAACAAGCAATCCTGAAATCAAAGCAGGTGCTCCACTAGGCTTCTGCGCTGAAACTCAACTCCTACATGGTGTACCTGCGTTGCAAAGCAGGTAGAACAAAGGCCACCTGCGCTGAGCGAGATGGGACAAGTGGCACACTGAGTCATTGCTCTGGAATCTTCCAAAAATGACACTTGGATCAGGGATTTCGCCTTGTGATGAGTCAGAGGCTCTGTTTCTCCAAGTGGAAGCAAGGTTCTCCAAGTGGACTCAATAACTGAAGATCAACTGAAGAGAGAGAGGACACAAGGCAGCTACACATCAGTTGCAAGCTGACTCATCCTTTCTCAATTCATCTATATATTGAGCTCTCTCCTATGAGCTCAGGAGGCTGGAATTTTGTGCAAAGTAATGATATGCTGTTGGTTTCACTATAGAACTATTGGGTTATTGCTTGAAGGAGGTGAAGAGGAGAAATTCTTTCTGCTGGGAGGTGTTGCTGGATTGGGGCCTTCAATGGTTGTAACACTCTCAGAACTTTACTTCTTCCATTAATAAAAGCTATTGAGGTTCTTCTATATGCACTTGTTTCAATGATGTATTGTGATAATTGTATATTTGATTTATGCTAATCCTTGAATCAGTTATGATTGCATGCTTCTTGTAGTTTCCTTCTTTGTTATTTTGCAGGATCTCATTGTAGCTGGGCCAGCAAAAGAGCAAAGAGCTAGGAGCAAGCAGCAAAGAGAGGAGATTGGAGCAAATATTAAGCGCAAGGCAACGGTTAGTGCATTTCTTCATTCTCTCTTGCTTTCATAAAGAAGTAAACCTTAAGTAGTTTTATTTACAGTTGTTGCTCAGGTACTATCACCCTTAGAGTGGGATAGGGTCATCCGAGTCGGATACTTTTCCCTACAACAGGGGTCAGGTACGGAATGATGACGTGGCGGCTAGTGAGTGGCTCCACGCGGGTAGGTGACATGGTAGACAACTCAGAGTGATGGTGGATGGGGCGGTGATGCGACGCTGAGGTGGCAGTGACGTAAGGGTGACATGGAGGTGACGTATGGCGGAGAAACAACGGCGGTAAGTGGTAATTTCAGACCGCTTATAGTACGGGAGCGGTTTTGGCAGGAGGCCTCCCGATACAACTTGGGAACGACACGCGTCCGAGCCCTGACGTCATGCTCTGACAGATTTCGGGCGCTATCGTCCGGGCATCGGAGGCGGTCCGAAATTGTTGTGAGCCGTCGGATGGGAGGGCCCAGATCCGACGGACGACGGGGAGCAGACGTGATCGGGCAATACGGCGGGGCGTGGGCATAAACAATTAATTTTTATGGAAAGGCGCGCTCGGGCGGGACTTTGGATATCAACGAAATTTGGGTTTTGCGATGGTTTATAAGCCAAATGGGTTAATTAATATTTGTTCGCAAAATGGGGTTAGGGCTGTTAAACCAAGCAGATCTTGGTTTAATCCCGAGACTTTGCTTTTGGCGCTATTTTGCCTATTGCGCTTAAATCTCTTAGCGCTCCGACCTTTGAAGCTATAAGGCTATATTGCCTAGGGAAGGGGGAATATATACTTTGGGGCTTTTTATATACAATCATGATATAATAATAGGGAAAAGGGGAATATAGGGAATTAAGTAATAATGTGGTTAGTAGTTAATATGGGAAGGAGATATAGATGATAGGTAGTAGACACTAAGTTGTTAGGGAACAAACTTAGTTTTGAGAGTAGATCAAAATGAAAAGATTTTTACACAAGAAATGTGGCTCTTTTATATAACAAGAATCAACAAATGAGTTTGATTTCTGTTATGAACAAATGTGATAGTGAGATGTTAGAAAGAAGTTTGATAGGGAATGATTGGGAAATTAGACATGCTTCACTTTGCTGCCACAAAAATGTTGAATAGGAAGATCTGTACTGGCCACCATGTGTTTCCTTTGCTTAGGCCAGTGATATGAGAGAAATCATGCTTCTGCAACCCCACTACCTACCCATCTTATTTCCTAACATTTTTTATTTCTTCAGGGAGGGTGCACTTAGACTTGCAAACCCTCATGTGCTCTTTTCTTTTTGCTGCCCTCTTATCTAAATCTAGCCTTATATCTTCCAAGGGCCCAGATTAAGCTAGTGGGCTCCTTTCTTTCTCTATCCAGCTAGTCATCTGTCAAGCTTAAACTGTTTGAACAGGTACTCGTTACCTACTCTAAAACAAGAAATTTAAAAGATGGCATGGCCCAGATTAAGCTGTTGAGCCATACATCAAGATAGCAGTGGAATTTTGATTGGCCACTTTCCTGGTCTTTCTTTGGGGTTCATTTTAATTCTTTTTCTTTTGACCAATTCATTTTCTTGCCCTTTGATTATTCTTTTAAGGCATACCCTCTTTACCTTTTTTAACTTTTTGCTTTGTTCACCAAAAATGGAACCTTTGTTTCATCAAAGATGGTCATTTTTAGCATTTCCACTGTCAACCATGAAATATGAAACCCTATTGGTATAGGAGGCTAACAAGTGCAATGGACATTCATTCCTAGGATGCTTTCTAGTGCACCTGGGACAGAAGATGCCCAAAGCCCTCTCGGCTTCCCCCTGCTTCTTTTGGATTTGCAAGGTATCCATTTGCATGGCAATGGTCTATCTCATCTCGCTTTTGAAATCTTCCATTTGATTTGAAAACTCGTTTTTAAGGAATGAACTAGATAAGGAGGTACTGGCTAAGAGTTGACTTCCCCTACCTCTCTTTCTAGCTGCCCTAGAATGGTTTCTAAATACAATCTTTATGTCATCATAAAGTCACTGGTAGATGTCTCCCTTGGCCAGCAAATGGAGGGTATCTAGAAGGTCTTCAGGGACTCCTCTGAGCAGAACCAACTTCAGAGATTTGGGGTCAAGTGTGCACCTGGCCCTTTTATAACTGAGTTGAAACCTCTCTTCATAGTCTTCTAAAGATTCATCACTTCCCATGGTCATTCGAAAGATTTCTTCCTTTGTATCCTTTGACCTACAGTAGTCCCGGTATTTGTTGTTAAAGGCTTGCTGCATTTGAGCCCAAGTTGTGATACTGTTTCCAAGTAGCCCCATGAACTAGCAGAGTGCTGCATCCTTGAGGGTAGAAGGAAAGAGTTTCAACTTTTTCTCATCTTCTGCATAGTCATAAGTTCGACAAAGGACAGCAAACTCAAACAAGAAGGTATCAGGGTCTTTAGTAGTCAATCCATGGAAGTGAGGTAAGGCTGAAGGACTGATGTTTCTCATTTTTGTGTCCCCATTGGTCTCTCGGATGGGAAAGGTACCTTCTACTGTCTCCCCATTTCCTCTACCATTTATGTTTTCATCCATGGTCTCAGGAGGAATGATTTCTTTCTCTTCTTCTGTTATAGGATCTTTGTATATCTCTGGAGGTTCACCTACAGGTTCTTTAGGATCACTGCCACCAAAGAAGAGAAAAGGGAGGCTCAGTGATGTGGTGGGGGTGTTGGGTAGGAATTTTCGTAAATTGTCTCTGTTCCTACGAGGCATGAAATGAAATCTCTTTTTTTGGGTGATTTTTTTTATTTTTTTTGCTTGTACCTGCAAAAATTGATATAGATTGAACTGCAACTAACTAAAATCTATCTTGTTGAAATGAAAATGCAGAATTGAAATGAAAGCAGGAAATGCTAATATACGCTTGTTGAAATGAAATTGTGGAATTGAAATGAAAGCAGGAAATGTCTAACCTACGCTTGTTGAATTGAAATTGCATAATTGAAAGGAAACAACTACTGTACTCTTGCTGAAATAAACTACTTAGCAGAATGTTTGCAGTGGAAAATAGAAGAAAAACAGTAATCACAAAATACTCTGACGCTTCCCCGGCAACAGCACCAAAAAGATGGTGAGTTCCAGTATTGCAGCAATGATGCTGCAACTCCTCGGACTCCCTACTTTACTTTTATCAACCCGGTAGCTTGTAACAAACTTGGAAGCGACGGTGCTATATGCACAAGTACTAGCTCTTACTGCAGGTTGTCACTTGATCAGCTGGCACAAGTTTGCTAGGAGCTTAATCCAACTTCTATGAGTTCCTAGAAGAATATTTTAATTGTGATGGATGGAAGCTAACTTAAACGAGGCTAGTCTACTTGCAGAAAGAAGGATGAAATCTGAAAGGAAATGCAAACCCTAGCAAACCCTAACTTTACCGACTAACCCTACTTGTGCAAGAAAAGAGATGTACAACTACTAAAATGGATGCCATGGACTATTGTAGAGGTAAAATACATGTGTTTAAGCTACTTCTGAAGAAGAATATGGAAAAATCATCATGTTGTATTTTTATGCAATTTTTATGCAGAATTATTATGCATGTGTTTTCACTATTTTTTACTGTGCAGAGGTTGATTGGCGAAAGGAAATGGAGTGGGTGTTTGCAGGGGGTTAGGAAGGTGTGGAGAGGACCTAAGGGGTCCCTAGCACCCTTCTGGAGATTTCCACCACACTCAGATCTCGAAAAATCACTCGCGTTATCTTCTACAGGAGGCTGCAGGGGATCTACAGGAAATTCTATAGGAAGTTCTATAGGAACAGGCCGAAAGTGGTTTTTAGAGGATTGATGGTGGAAAAATAGTGGGGAAGTGGAAATGAAGGATGGATAAGGATGTTAAGAGGTGTAGGACCTGGTAAATGAAGCTCAGGAGTGATGAAGATGGTTGGATTTGTTCAAGGATGAAGAAAGCAATGTTGCACAAAAATGTATAAATTAGCGCAAGTTGGGAAAGTGTGGCGAATGAAGGGAAGAAATCTTGAGTGAGGGACTGGAGTAGGTTTTATGATGGAGAAAGGGTAGGTAGGAATGTATTATAGGTGCTTTGCACACTACTTTCCAAAACTGATCCAAACAAAGACTAAAAAAATAGAGGTCTATCTATTTTGACCTAATCTACCCTTAAAACTAGAAATATGATGAACAGAAGTTTATAGATAGAAAATCATGCAAGAGAGCTATGGAAACTAAGCAAGAACAAATCTGAATATGGAAACACAATTGATATCAACTTCTCAAACTCAAAATCTAACACTAGAAATTGCATTGGAAGGCAAAAATAGTGTTTTTGTGGCAGCAAGTGTACCTTGGTCTCAATTCATGATCCCAAGGAGGGAGAAATGAGATCAAGGACTACTTGGTAGCCTTTTTGTGGATATTTTCTATTACCAAACTGTCAAATCAACCTGAAGCATGAACAACTATCTAAATCATCAAAAACAACCTAAGTAATGAAGCAAGATTTTAACCTAAATAATAGAAATTATTCTATGAATGCAAGAAAAACACATAAAAGTACACAAAGGAGGTACTGGCACTTGGGTTGGGCCCAACCCCAAGAGCTACAGCCTCCTAAGAAAGATCAGAGCTGGTGCAAAGCTGGATTCATCTTCATTGATAAAAAAATAATAACTATATCCCAAAGACTATCTACAAGAAGAAGCTCGAAAATGTGTTGATACAGGGCTGCATTAAAGTGTGAAAATAGACTAACAAAATGACTAAACTACCAAGGCTTGAAGCCTTCCTACTTATGCAAATGAGGACCCCAATAGTACTCCTTAAATTTAGGAGCTTGGTTTCCCAAAACTGCAGTTGATCAGCCACTTCACTAGACCTACTCAGCTACCCCTTGAAATCATATTTGGTGTGTTGTAGAACTCTGAGCTGATGGTGGAGAACTCGAGCAAGGGGTCATTTAGTGTAGTAGACACCCCTCCTACAAATCCTCAGCCTTGTTTCTTCGTATTTAGCTGCCAATCTACTCATAAATGCCTGATCTTGGTCCAAAAATGTCCAAAAATCTACAATAAGCACGTATTAGACCTTGTGGTAAAGTGACTATTCCCATTCACACAATTAACATAAATATATTCAAAATAATGCATAAAACTATGGAGAATGGTGGATTAAATGAGAATAATAGGCAAAATGAGCCCATATAGTTACCCATTTCCGGGGCTCATCATGGAGCTCATGAGAGTTCGTTCTAATCTTGGCTATATTAATTTTCTTCATTGAGCTAGTTAAAATAGAGAGATACTTTTGATCTTCTAGGGTGGGGTTGATGACCTCCTTATAATATCTTAATTTTCTTTTAGCTGCTAAATCTTTCTCACACCACTTTTTTCTTTGAACTTAGAAGTAACAATATTTTTGATGTTATTAATGTTTTGCAATGCAACATTCTCATCAATCTCCCAATGGTTTGACCAGGCCCTAGTGTCTTTATACCAACCTCGTTTGAGCCTTAGGTGGTTTTGGCTGGAATTTAAAGCTAGCTTAGGAAGTCTATGGTCTACTATGTTATTGAGTTTTTGCTTTTACAACAGAAGCCTAGTCATAGCTAGGCTCTCAATAGGGGAAGACCCACTTCTATAAGGAGAATAGGATAGGGTGTGTTGCTTTTAATTTTGAGGTTATACGTTATAAAACGCTTCTAGATTTGCTCAATCTTTCTCCAGGATTCTCTAGAGATGCTACAACCCCAAACCTCACATCCATATAAGATAACTAGAGTGACTAAAGTTTCAAAGAGGAACTTCTTTCTATCCCACATTACGAGGTTTGTCATTTTACAATTATTTTCAAGACCAAAATAAGCTTTCCATCCCCCATTAATCCTTTTCTCAATGCTATAGTTCTAGTTGAGCTTGTGATGAATATCAATTCCTAGGTACTTGTAGGAAGACACTTCCTCCAAGTTACTATTGTCATACATAAAATTAGTGTAAGTGTCCTTCTTGGATTTGATAATCATAACTTTTGTTTTGTTAGTGTTAACAATTATACCCATTTAAGAGCAGAAATCCTTAAGAAGTATAAGTTTCTTATCAAGATCAGATGGGCACCTTGCGAGAAGAACAATATCGTCAGCGTAGAGAAGAAGGATGATGACTATCCCAGCTAATTCCCATTAAAAAAAAAAATTCCTTCATAACGATTCTCTCGAGATACTTATTAAATATAGCACGACAGTAATTGTCTATCTAAATTGACTTATGGAAAACCGTATATCGATTTTGAAATTATTCTCTATATAATCTATATATAAGATAAAACAATATTTAATTTAAATTATTAGTTTAATATATCGAAAATTATATATTAATATAATAATTTTATTATTATTAATATGAAAAAATAACATATTTTTTTATATATAATTAATATCCAAACATTTTTTTAATTCAAATTTCAAAAACCCAAATCAATTTTATATAAAAAATTTGGAACATTATGAAGAAAATATGAAGTAGTTTGCAGAAGGTAGTAGAAGTGTGTTTCGTCCAACATCTTATGCAAAGAGCAAGGAGATGGAGTAAGGAATGATTGAAGATCATTTAGTTATTTTTTGTTGCTAGTGCATTCATCAGAATATTCTTTTGTATGCAAAGTTTTTTCTTCGATATATTTATTATATTCCATAGAGGGGTGATGTGTTGTTGTTGGGTTCTGTTGATCTCCTTGGAGATTTGTTTGAAAATGAATAAAATCATGGCCCTAAGAGATTAAGGAGGTTTGCGCCTCCAGCAAGTGATGTCTTGCTAAGAAAGAGGTAGTGGCTCCTAGTTGGTGGTGGTCAGCTAAATTGTTATAGGGGTAGTGGCTCCTTGTTGATGGTGGCTAACTAAATTTTTGAAGGGGTGGTGGGTCCTTGCTGGCGGTGGCCAAATAAAATGTGTAACAAAGATTTGAAAAATAAAATATTCATAGTAACGCAACAGTAGCATGGTAGTTTTTGTCCCTTCGGGGTTTCCACTAGAAATACTTGTGTCTCCTTATGTATGTTTGTGTTGATGTTTATCATGCCTTTTATGTGTTTATTTTATGTTGCATTTATATTCAAATCAACTTATGATATGATATTCATGGTTGTTTAGTGATTCCAAAAAAAGTTTTGAAATTTTTATAAACCCTATCACTAATGATTTAGTAGTGATCCAATCTCCATAATTTTCACCCATAGTCAACACTTTTAATCCTCAATCAACCTTGTCAACAATGGTAAACCAAGTTCAACCATAATCTACCCCTTAATCCCTGATCAACCATGGTAATGATTTTCAATCAGGCTCAACTAAGTTCAACCATGGTAATAATGGTCAATCATGGTCAACTAAGCTCAACCATGGTAATTATTGTCAATCATGTTTAATTGGGGAAAACTATGGTAATCATTGTCAATCATGTTTAATTGAGGTCAACCATGGTAACCATTGTCAATCACAGTCAATTAGGTCAACCATGGTCTACCCTAACCAACAATGGTCAAAACGCTTAAACTGTAATCAACCTCGTCAGCCATCGTCAACCCTGTAAACCCGCTTCAAACCATTAACATAACCATTTTTATAACATTAATGTAACATCAACCATGGTCAGCGTTAATGTAACATTATTGTAACCATGTAACAATGGCACAGTAATGTTCATCCATGGTCAACAATAGTAAAGCAAGGTCAAGCATAATCTTTCCTCTTAATCCCTGGTAAATCATGGTAATCAGTATCATCATGCTCAACTAAGGTCAACCATGGTCTTTGTTGACCAGGAATGGTCAACCTTCTTCAACCATGGTCAACTGCGTGAACGATGGTCAACCACATCAACCTACTTCAAACATTAATGCAAAAGTTTTTATAGCATTAATGTAACATTTTTTATAATGGTAATCTAAAAAAATTTATAAAATTAATGTAACAGTAGGTAATTTTGCAATATTGGATTTTCTTAGGGTACATCCTATGTTTATAGTGTGGATAATGTGTTATCTGCATATCTTCTTTCATTTCAATTTTATTTATTTCAATATTTTCATGCATTAAGAGAGTAATATTTAATTGAAATCTTAAATAAACCACTAGATTATAGAATATTATAGAAACTTATACGATGTATTGCGATGAACCATTTTAGTGGAATATCCATGATAGTCTACAGATTAGCGCACTTGAGGACAAATTTATTCTATCTTATAATGAAATGAAGAAATATGCTTACTAGCATTTCTCTAAGTTTTATTTTATAGAAGTGGATAAGTGTTTATTCACCTTCAAAACTATAAATAGACATGTATCGAAGATAAAACCCACTAAATATTTCACTAAAGTTGTATGGACCTTATTCAATCCTCGAATGCACCAAACTCACTCCCTACAAATTGGTTCTTGCAACTCACTCCAACATACATCTAATCTTTCATGTGTCCTATTTGAATAAGGTACTGGGCTCGAATTGTACGGTGTAAACTATCCTACTGTAATTTAACAAAGAAGGGTCCATATGGCCATAAGTAAAAGTAGTATTGGCCTCCAAAGAGCATCAAATACAACAACACATAGTCTAAGAAGTGTTCATCTATTGGCAATATATGTAGTGAGAAGATGCCACTTAGGAACCAACAATATTTTTATAGTAGTTTTAGCATCACAAACCCTGAGGACAATGATGAATTTGAGGGGGAGGGCGGTGGAATTTTAGGATGTTACCATATCGTCCCTAATATCTGAGGCCATTTTCTTTGAATAAGGCCTATTAGATTGTTAGTGGATTGTTACTTGATTAAAAGGATCAGTGCTTTTTAGTAAATAAGGTCCATTAGGTGGTTGGTACTCATTAATAATGGTGCCACAAGTAGTTAGAGTTTTGCTATATAGAGAATTAAAGGATATGTAATGTTTTGTCAAGGATCGTTGTTGCAATTGGCCCTTTGCACATAAGAGCTAAGGACGTTGTCCCGTCAAAGTGGTGTTTGAACATTGTTTTCTCTTTTGGAAATCGTCAATACAAGGGTTATATTTCATAGGATTAATCTCAGTGTCTCTTGCTTATGCTCTCTTACATGTATACTTATCTAAATATCTTGTATGTGATTCAATTTTAAGGGACAAGGATTATTACAAGGTGTTTTCACTAGTGGACAATAATAATAATGAAATCATCAATTATTTTCAAAACTATAAAAAGTTATGAAACTACTCGAACACAAAAAAAAAAAAAAGAGTTTGCTCAAGTTTATAAAAACGTACATAATGTATCATGCTTTATATTGAACTTACAACTTTTTAAAAGAAAAATCATATCCTTATCTCATTCAAGATATACTTGTAATAATATATATTCATACATAAAAATATATTCTTGCATCAATCAACATTGTAAAATGTATAATTGACTTATTTTATTGAAAATTGGTTTATGACACTAGTATATGTATAAGGACAGCCCTCGCAATAGTACATATTCATACTAAAAATATATTCTTGCATCAATCAACATTGTAAATTGTATAATTGACTTATTTGATTGAAAATTGGTTTATGACACCAGTACATGTATAAAGACAGCCGTGGCATAATAAGATTATGATTTAGTTATATATTTTTTTTTTCCAAATTAAAAAAACGTTATTTTGAAACGTTTTAAAAGTTAAAAAACCCAAAAAAGATGGATTCATTCTTTGTTTCTTTCTTCCACCTCTCATTCTCAAGGATAAAGTATTGTCCAAAACTAGATTTTCTAACGAAACTTTATACAACTCGTAAGTCAACTTTATACAACTCTCGAGATACTTCTTAAATATAGCGCGGGAGTAATTGTGTATGTAAATTGACTTATGGAAAACCGCACACCTATTTTGAAAATATTCTCTATATAATTTATATATAAAATAAAACAATATCTAATTTAAATTATTAGTTACTCTCGAGATACTCTTAAATATAGCGCGGGAGTAATTGTGTATCTAAATTGACTTATGGAAAACCGCACACCTATTTTGAAAATATTCTCTATATAATTTATATATAAAATAAAACAATATCTAATTTAAATTATTAGTTTAATATATCAAAAATTATATATTAATATAATAATTTTATTTAAAAAAAATAAAAAATAAAATAATTTTATTATTAATAATATGAAAACATAACCTATTATATATATATAAGTCTAAACAAACGTTTATTTTTTCTAAATTCATATTTCAACAACCCAAATCAACTTTATATAAAATATCTTTGGAGGAGGTAAGTCAATATCCAATCATACATTCCGCTAACCAATCTTTGAAATTTTCAAAACAAAAAACCAAAAGATCCCTGGGCCCAACTTTCTACAAATTGTTTACGTGGGATGTCTGTGAATTCCCAATCATACTTTCCATAATCAAACTCTTGAATTTTTCAAAAAAAAAAAAATTAAAAAAACAGATGCCTCCCTCGATCCAATTTGGTGGGGGCGTTGGATGCATAAAATTCCACAAATCTATCGGTGGGAGTTGAGCCTCTCGTAGCGAGAGTTGCAGCGAGATAAAGAGAGCTCACGTGCATGAGTGTGGGTGGGAGTGGTGTGTTTGAGTCTTCATTCAGTTGGCTGGAAAAAATGCGATAAGGGTTCAAAGTGTGTTTGGATTCATAATATGCTAAAGGGAAATTGTATGAAGCGTTATAAGGATTAAGAAGAGGATGGGGGAAATTGTATGAAGCGTTATAAGGATTAAGAAGAGGATGGTGGGTTTAGAGTAATAAGGTTTTAGAGACATGGGAGGAATTATATTATTTTAGGGGTTTAGTGTGTTTGAGAAATTTTTGGAGATATTACTAGTGTAGATCTATTTAACTCTGGATTTAATATGAGTTTAGAGGATCAAATTTCTTCAAGTGTAATTTTTTTTGAAGTGCAAAATACAATGTGTAATCTTTCAGTGTTTAAATTGTATTTTTGAATAATATATAAAGTACAATTTGAAATTATAATTTCAAACAATATTTGTTGGATTTAGATTAAAAAAAAAATCTTTATCTAAAAAGGGCCGAACTCGAGGAAAAAAAAAACGTTTTAACCATAAAAACTTATTTTTTAAATAATTTTATATGATATATATGTATTTTTTTAAAACAATATATAATATATACATAGTTGACATTAAAATATTTTACATAACATGTGCAACAAGGCATTTTAAAATGATTTTTTTCTTATTAATATATTTTTAAGTATAAGCCACACTAAATATTTTATTATATACAACATTAAAATATTTTTTTTTTTTCTATATATAAATATATATGAACTTGATATCAACATAAACTAGTTAACATAGATCTTCAAATAGTTTATTTAAATCTTGTGTTGAAATATTTCTTAAAAGTATAAGGTTTAAACATCTTACTCACACATTTTTTTACTTCTAATTACTTTATATGTCATATGGACTGTTAGCTCTGCTACTTAATTCAGTATTTGTTGGGTCAAAGTAAGCTGGCAGCAGTCTTTTCTTCCTTCCTTCATTTCTTCTACACTCTTATAATCCCCGTTATCTCTGTTTTCTCCATAAAACTCTTGCATTTTCGTTTAAAACCCCTAAATCCGACAAAACCCTTTTAGGCCCCTTTTCCCTAAGCCCCAGGCGCTAAACTCATGAGCCCGCGCCCACGTGACCCACCCCTCCATAACCCTTTGCCGCCTTTCTCTCGCGCGCTAAGCCTTGTTCACTTCCCCGCCGTCGATCGCAGACATCGCAAGATCCAACGACAGTCAAACCTCCCGCCGCTGGAACCTGCACACACAATAACTTGCAGGGAAAGCGGTTTCCCCGCCGTCCCATCTGCCACACGTCATATTTATATTGGATCACTCCTCCGTGTACGTAAACCACCCAACGCTGAAAGCGATGCAGGGAATACCGCCCGCCCGCAAATCCAACGTCCTCCCACTTGTTAACGATTGCACACTTCTGCCGCCTGATTGTCGTCAGATTTGCCTGACCGCGATCCGACGGCCCACATTTGCCCGTTCGCTAACTCCCAATACTCCTCATCTAGCGATCTCCACCATTAATCTGTGCAATCCGACGGCTGAGATTGGTTCTTCTGTTCAGTCTGCTCCTAGCATACTGTTAGTATCACTCCCAACTGCTCCCTGCTGCCAAAGAAGGAAAGAGGCCAGCTACCTGTACCCTGCGTAATAAAGTTTCATCAACTGCAATTAACCAACAGCATGGCCGAGAAGGAAACAGGACAACCTCGAGCAGTTAAAGCATTTATCAGTTATGGGTTTCTTTCAGGCAACATTCCACCTGCTCAGGAAGGACAGCAGAGTACCAGAGAAAGGCTGATTTGTTCATTAAGACAATCAGATCGTAATAGAGGCCCATTTTAGAGAATTAATGTGTTAGGTGGTCCATTATGACCCCTTCTCATGTGACATAACATAGCAATTTTGTAAACAACCTCCATATATACCCAGAAACATAATGTAAGGAGATTGATGACTGTTATTTTGTTGTAAGCTTCAACTTTTGGAGACTGTAACTACTGTGATACCTGCAGCGTCTGGTCTTCATTTTCAGTTAATGCAAGCTTCTTTTACTGTTAATTGCTCACTTTCCACTTCTTCTTCTTTGTTCCAGGCTATGCTTGTTATGCATTTATTCATGTGCTGTTGATGTTTAGCATTAGAGGGGCTGTCATCCCACCTCTGTGTTTGAATTTAGAATGTATTATTGAATATGTATGCAGGTTTCTGTTGTTTTAATGCCAGAGAGTTGTCATCCTGTCTGTGCATTAAGAAACAGATTTATAGACCTTTTAACTGGTTGCAACTGGCCATCACAGGGTCCTGTGCATATGCTAGTGTGATCAGTGTTCTCCATCATCACATTTCCCTTAAAATTGTGAGTAATTGGTGGTCTAAAGCCTTGTAGTCTATGGGTGTTCACCAATGTCTTGGGTTAAGCATAGTAGAAGTGGTTCTCTGGCTTGAATATGCAGCATTTCTTTCATTCATCCACCATTTTCCAACATTTTTGTTGAGTTTGTAGTGTTCCCGAGCATCTCTAAGATACAACCTAGGAGAGTTTCTTGGGGTGATAACATTAAATGGCACCATTGCCGGGGAGAGGAGATTGAAGCTCAGCTTCCCTAGGAGAACGACACAGTTCCAAGCTTTGATGATAGACAAGGTTTGGATACATATTCTGGTTGTAATCATCTATCTAGCGACTCCACTAGAGGAAGACCAAACTTTGGCGACTCCACATTGAAGTTCTAATGCAGTTGGTGAGGCATGCTTGGAGAAATCCTTATAAACCATCAGCTGAACCAGTGCCTGATCTTGAGAAGATCGTCCAGCAGAAGAAAATTTCGTAGAAAGGATCATCAGGACCAGGTAAGCCTTAAAATTCCCATGTATCTCTGTTAAGTGAAAATCACTTTCAGAGATTCATAAAGCTCCTTAGTCATTCATTTCCCTTGCGGACCTCAGTTCAAAGTAGCATCCATGTTTTCCATTATATTCCTCTGTCTCTGTCATTCTTTTCATTGATACATTCCACTCAGTTTACCAGTGTCCTTCCACTTACCTCAGTCATGGCAGGCCAACAAGCCCTTACAAAGATAGAAAGAATAGTTGCTGCTAGGTATGGACCTTTGGTCTTGCCTATCCCTTTGAATGCCATGCCTGCAGGAGATTATCAAGAATTTATGCCAAAGTTTACTAGTAAAAAAGGAGTATCAGCTGAAGAGCACCTCGAATCTTTTTATAGCTATGATGATAACTTGGATATCAATGAAGAGGATGTCTGGATGAGGGTTTTTGTCCAAAGCCTAGATGGAGAAGCTAGAAAATGGTTTAGAGAATTACCCCCTAGGTCTATTGCAGACATTGAGGCCCTAGATGATGTGTTCTTAAAGCACTGGGGGAATAATAAAGATCTACTCTTTTATCATTCTGAATTTGGTAACTTGCAGAGAGAAGATGGTGAGTTGCTGTCTGATTTTAACATCAGATTCAATCTTATGTACAATAGTATGCCAGCTGAAGGAAGACCCACCCCTGCTTCTGCCATGCTCACTTATGCCAATGACTTTGATTCCTAGTTTTTCCTGTTGTTAAGGGAAAGAAGATGTACTTCTTTGGATGATATGCAAAATGCAGCCTTTGAGGTAGAAGCAAACATCATTGCTGCAGACAGACTTGAAGGTGATGATGAAAGGAGAAGACAGGGAGGTGAATCCTCATCATCCTATGATCCTGAAATAGATGAATTGGCTAGGATGATAGAGTTTTTAACCTCTAAAGTTTCCAAACTAAAAGCTGAGCAGTATTCTAAAGAAGCAGGAGCTCCTTGTCCCTTTACTCTTTCAAAGGCAAAGCCTTATAGAGGAACACAAGAGCAGTTGCAGATTTTGCAAAGAAACAGTGATGCAAACAAAGATCAAAGGGTGAAGACCCTTTGTCAAAATATAGTCATGGAAGAAGAGCATCCTGATGAGGAGGAGGTACATGGTTTGGAAGGTGCTCCTTTCCTAACCAGAGCTGCTTATGAAGAAGCATTATCCAGAGGTACTGCTTATGAGTTTGTTGTAGCTGCAGAACAACAAGCTGATCAATAGAAGCAGTTAGCAGTAGGTCTTACCATCCTACAAGAATCTGAGCTTGAAGCCAGCCCATCTTCCCATGGCTATGGAGATCAATAAATTTGCCAGCCTGCTATCATCCCCGGCCCAGTAATCAAAGAGGGAGAGGAAAGCTCCCCATCATCTTATGTTTCTCTACCTCCTCAAAAAACAGTCCCTCAAAGTTGCCACTTGAACACTGAGGTAGAAAAAAATTCAATGCTCAAGGCTAAAACTGATCATCTCAGTCTTGATATTCCGAAGCCTGCTAAGGTGGCCTCCACACAGATTGAAAGGGTAGCTTGTCAAATGACAGAGGAAGAGGATGTACAGTTTGGGACTCCTCCTTGGATGAAGATTGTCAAACAAAGATTCAGGAGCAGATGATGTTTGTGAGTCCTTCACACAAGAATATGAAGGTTCATCATTCATATTAATTGTGTGGGTCACAGATGACACAAAGAAGTACACAACAACCATAATTACTCAGCAGATGTACAAAGGCTCCCATGAAGAACATCCAAGGAGGAGAATACACAAAAAGGGGATGAAATTTGATCCATATTTACCTATTAAGCTCAAATGTCCTAAATTTTTTGAGGTAAAGGATCAAATAAATCCAGTTTTGTTGATCTATGATGAACCGGTCAAGAGGAGAAGAAACAGTTTTGGTGGCCCATCAGTTGGCCAATTTTTGAATATTTATGTTGTTTAAGGTCCTCAGGCCTTAATGATTGTAAGCATTTTCTTTACAGGTTTTAGTGTAGACTTAATTTGACTCCATGCCCAATGGATACTAGGCAAATGTTTTTAAGCTGGTTTTGTATGAAGGCATTGGTCTGCAGGTTCTTGAGACCTCACAGGGAGGATCTCATCCCCAGAAGGAGCCAGTGTTAGCTCTGCTACTTAATTTAGTATTTTTTGGGTCAAAGTAAGCTGGCAACAGTCTTTTCTTCCTTCCTCCTTCATTTCTTCTACACTCTCATAATCCCCGTTATCTCTGTTTTCTCCATAAAACTCTCGTATTTTCGTTTAAACCCCCCTAAATCTGACAAAACCCTTTTAGGCCCCTTTTCCCTAAGCCCAGGGAACTAAACTCATGAGCCCGCGCCCACATGACCTACCCCTCCATAACCCTTTGCCACCTTTCTCTCGCGTGCTAAGCCTTGTTCACTTCCTTGCCATTGATCGCAGCCATCGCAAGATCCAACGGCAGTCGCACCTCCCGCCGCTGGAACCTGCGCACGCGATAACTCGCGGGAAAAGTGGTTTCCCCGCCATCCCATCCGCCATGCATCGTATTTATACTGGATCGCTCCTCCGTGTACGTAAATTGCCCAACTCCAAAAGCGGTGTGGGGAATACCGCCCGCCCACGAATCCACCGTCCTCCCACTTGTTAACGATTGCACACTTCTGTCGCCCGATCGCCATCGGATTTGCCTGACCGCGATCCGACGGCCCACATTTGCCCATCCGCTAACTCCTGATACTCCTCATCTACCGATCTCCACCATTAATCTGTGCGATCCGACGACTGAGATTGGTTCTTCTGTTCAGTCTTCTCCCGCCATACTGTCAGTATCACTCCCAACTACTCTGTGCTGCCAAAGAAGGAAGGAGGCGAGCTACCTGTACCCTGCGTAATAAAGCTTCAAAAATTGCAATTAACCAACAGCATGGTCGGGAAGGAAATAGGACAGCCTCGAGCAGTTAAAGCATTTATCATTTATGGGTTTTTTTCAGGCAACATTCCACTTACTCAGGAAGGACAGCAGAGTACCAGAGAAAGGCTGATTTGTTCATTAAGACAATCAGATCGTAGTAGAGGCCCATTTTAGAGAATTAATGTGTTAGGTGGTCCATTATGTTAAACTCACATGGACAGCAAGACTAGTATGAAAGATAAATCAGTGAGTGCATTTTTTATTAACAATAGATGTACATTTATAATACAATGTTGTGACTCTTGGGTTTCAGATCCCAAGGTCTCTTGGACTGCTTAGTCTTTTCGGCTTCCACACTAACCCTTTAGGATTAGGTGTCCAACATTCCCCCCCTTAATCCGAAGGGTTATGTATGAGTCCAAGAAGAGAGCTGTAATACAAAATGTGCAAAAATGCATGGCAACACTAGGTTGAATGTGCTCTATGAAATGTTGGTAAAAAAGGGCGGTGGTTTAAGGATGACCACCAACACTGGAACGCTTAGTGCAGTTCCCGGAACTCTTCCAAAACTAGCAAGAAACTGAAGTTTTCTGCTAGAGGAAGTGATCCTACTGTTTTAAAGAGGGAAACCTTCAACCATAAAAGGGAGGTCTCACCCCGCATAAAAGGTAAAACTTCAACCTAAAAAGGGAAGTTTCAACCTGTGATGGTTTAAGGATAACCAACAACTCTGGAATGCTTAATGCAATTCCTGGAACTCTTCCAAAGCTGGCAAGAAGCTGGTGTCTTCTGCTAGAGGAAGTGTTCTTAATCTGTTCACGGGCATCTTTGTCTCTGGCTGCAACTCTGAAACTGGTGTGGCAGGTTGTGGCTCAGGCTCGCTTGATGTGACTTTGAAGCTTGTAGATGACCATCATTTCCCCCCCTGTCAGATACAAGGTGAGATGATGGAGAAAACTCAACTGCAAGACTGCTCAATACTCTGGAACAAGTTCTGACATGTGTTTGGAATATCTTCTTGGCTGTTGATGCCCATTGCCAAGAAGCGATCCATCCAAGATGAATCTTTGTTCTTGCAGGACGTTTGTTTCTGAAGCATCTGTGTGAAGAATGACTGGTTTTATGATAGTGCTCACATGGATGAAGATCAAAACAGTGATCTTTCAGATGGCCAACTCGATCACAGTGTTGGCATTTCACGATCTGTTGTTTTTGTTGTTGTTGTTGTTGCTGTAGAAGAGGGGCAGAGTCTGGAACAGCTGAAGCTGAACTGTCATGAGGCGCAGCTGAACTGTCATGAATGAATCCAGCACTCTGAAACTGAATGGGCTTGGCATAGTCTGGAATATGAAAGGACAAGTCCTTGTCATATCCAAGACCAGTTCTATGCTTGTTGTGGACAAGCTGTTCCCAAGGTCTGATGATGGGCTTGGGAAGTGCAGATTGAGTTTCTGCATCTGCATATACAACTGTTGCTTTATTTGAATGAACTGTACCATTATTAACATGCTGGTGATGGGTGGTTGTCTCAATGTTCTGAGCAAAAACAGGTTCAGAATGGTGTCTATTTTGATGTAGCTCTTCTTGCTGTAGCTGTGATTCAAGCTGCAAAAAATCGATCTTTTCCTGTGCATTTTGTAGACATGTCTGAATTTCTGAGAGAGATCCTTTGCTGATTTGTAATGTGTCATCAACAGTAGATAATATCAGAGTTTTAAGGAACTGTAATACTTCACTGGTTCTGGCCATTTTTTCTTCAATGCAGAAAAATAATATCTACTCACAGTACACAGCAATGTCCTTTATAAATGTCAGCAAATGATCAGTGTGCAAAAATATTACAATCAGCTCACCAAAATCTTTATGTGGCAGTGGAATCAAGAAATCAATGCACTATAATGAGTTTTAAATACAACAACTGGGGCAGCAGCAACTGCAAACTTGCTTGGATCCTTCAAATACTCCTTCACTAAATGATGGCTATCAAAACTTCAACAATTATAACACATTTCTCTGATCTTGCCACTTTCTGGCAATGAATATAAGCAATGAGAGTAAATTCCAGCAAGGACTTTTAGACCCAGAATGTTGCTCCAACACTTGCTCAGGTCATAGGCATTGGAATGAGTCTCTAGCACGCTGAAACAACAGTGATAGACCTCCTTACATGTTCAAATACTTAGCAAACTGTACAGTGCTGGTCCTCTGGCTTATATTAGTCAGCAGTACAGTGTTTGTGGTCCCACAATGTCAGAAAAAACTCCACTTAGAAGGGTATCACAACTACATCCAGCAGAGGTGGTGCATTCCTTGTTGTTGGTTCATGTAAATATATTATATGCTGGACAAATACTTGTGGAAGAACTTAAAATTTTTAATTTGATATCAAATTTAGACCCAGTGAGCATAAATCATATTAATAATACCAGTGATCCTTTCCTCCATGCACATCATAATGAGAACTCCACACTTCATAAGAAGAAGTCAATGCAGAAATTATGAATCCAATATTAAAAAGGTACCAAGCACAGTCATCGAGTTAATGCACCAGAACAACAGTGTTCTTGGACAGTAGATGGCAGCAATCAATACATGCTTTCCCTTGGGCTCCAGTTCACAAAATTTCATTGAATCTTCAACAACCATTCATTGAATCTTCAACAACCAACCCCAGCATGTAAACATTCAGGAATCCACAATAAAAGCAGAAAGCGGATGCAAGAGCGTGATGCCAAAAAAACAGTATTTAAAAACAGCGCATATATCAGCTATGAAAACAATACACAGGTTCCCTCAGTACAATAACTAAATCAAAATATTGCTTCATCAGTGTAGACCAGGCATTTATCTTCACTGTAAGATGACATTTACACCGTTGTTCCAGCCTTGGTACGAACCTAGAAACATGTGTACCAACTCAGGAATTTCGTGAGTATGTAGCCCAACATACAGAGACCCCTCCTGGTTTCCTGTAGCAGTTCGAATGGGGTTCCAGTGAAAAATTACACCAGCAGCTCACACGTCTCCCAGCAAGGGATGCAGACACCCATGTGATATATGAAAATCTCTTCATGTACGTTTAACAGTGAAAGATGGGTAGCCTTCAACACTCATACGCACAACAACACTGTTCTTCAACGAGGTATATGCACAATTGAACAATACTGATCGTAACCCATAATCCAACCTTCATCTCACCTGCGCACTCAAAATTTTCCAAGCATAGTATATTGATTGAGCTGGATGGCCCTCCAAGCAACAACAGGTTGGATCTGTTATGGTTTTACTGAGAGCGTAGCCTTCTTGCTACTGGTGATGCGACCCCGATAATCAGCAAAATGAATTTGTGATTTGTTGTTTCCACAAGGAACGACTTCGTGCCCGCTTATTTACTTGGTCACCTGTGAGCCGTTCGCTTACCTCAGTCGGCCCAAAACTTCTGAACAATTTCGGCTTCATAAAAATGTAAAAACATCTCTGGCACAGGGAATGGACTCGGTTGAGATAAAAGGTGAATTTCGTTGTCACAGATGAATCACAGCACTGCTGAGAATGGTCTTTCGACCCTACAACACAATGACTGCGACAACCCTCACAACCAATGTCGATGGCTTCGTGGCTTCGATAGTGCTGATAGAAATATTTGGATGGCTTTCAAACAACTCCACGCAGCAATGAAATGAGTCGACCGCTCCCCCAATATTTCAATTCACGTGAGAGTAAAACTGCCCATAAGCATGCAAATGCGTTTCAAGATGAAATCTTAGAGGTGTTGTGTTCATTTATTGAGACAGGAATATGTGCCAATAGAAATATCTTTTTATCATGTGAAAGGCGAGGAATAAGGAAAGTTGTCATCCGTTGGAGAATGCTTTGATGGAGAAAACGCTGCTATGATGCGAATATGATGGACAGAGGCGTTTTTCTTAGAAGAACAGTGCAGAATGGCAGAGACATAATGTGAATATGATGGGCAGAGGGGCGTTTCTATTTCCTGACACCATTCGACCAACTTTCTCCCTTGCCTATCATAACAGCAGCAAAACATGCAGCGCCACTGTAGCTTCCGCTCCCATCATAGCTCGATCCTGTCAGGAATCCAAAGTTCGAAACGCACAAAGACCAAATTGTATTTTTTTTTTTTTTTGGGAATAAAACAAAAGGAAGAAGGAGACGAAGCTCGGCGGATGCAATTCAAAAGTCTCAACTGTAAATCGGGATTCGAAACCACCATATATCTCTCTGCTTTGTTTATGAAACACTAACACTGAAGACATAGTGTTTATTGAAGGTTGGACAGAACATTAACCACACCGCCTTAGTCGCTGTCCAAATGCAGAAGGAAACCAGATTCTACAACGTTACAATTAAAATATCCTTCCAAACTGTCAATCTCAAAATCCGAAAACAAGTATCCACCGTCCAATCCTAATTCGAATGAATGCAAATAACTGGAGACACAGGAATGCGCATTTTTTTTTTTTTTTTTTATGGAATTCACAATGCATTTATTGCCTTCGAAATAATTCAACACATCATTGACAAAGCATAGTTTACGGTCTTTAAAACTCATTCAACGCAAAAATACATACACACATGTTGTCACTACACCATAGGTTATCAGTCAAAATATATGTGCCATCACCATCTTACATATACAACCAGCGTATAATAGATGCGTAGGTTTACACAGGCCACACAAAAACAAGTGGCTCACAAAAGATAGAGTAGATTATGAACGTACCTGCTCTGATACCATGTTAAACTCACATGGACAGCAAGACTAGTATGAAAGATAAATCAGTGAGTGCATTTTTTATTAACAATAGATGTACATTTATAATACAATGTTGTGACTCTTGGGTTTCAGATCCCAAGGTCTCTTGGACTGCTTAGTCTTTTCGGCTTCCACACTAACCCTTTAGGATTAGGTGTCCAACACATTATAACCCCTTCTCGTGTGACATAGCAGAGCAATTTTGTAAACAACCTCCATATGTACCCAGAAACAGAATGTAAGGATATTGATGAATGTTATTTTGTTGTAAGCTTCAACTTCTAGAGACTGTAACTACTGTGATAACTGCAGCGTCTGGTCTTATTTTCAGCTAATTCAAGCTTCTTTTGTTGTTAATTGCTCACTTTCCACTTCTTCTTCTTTGTTCCAGGCTATGCCTCTTATGCATTTATTCATGTGCTGTTGATGTTTAGCATTAGAGGGGCTGTCATCCCACCTCTGTGTTTGAATTTAGCATGTATTATTGAATATGTATGCAGGTTTTTGTTGTTTTAATGCCAGAGAGTTGTCATCCTGTCTGTGCATTAAGAAACAGATTTACAGACCTTTTAACTAATTGTAGCTGGCCATCACAAGGTCCTATGCATCTGCTGGTGTGATAAGTATTCTCCATCATCACATTTTCCTTAAAACTGTGAGTAATTTGTGGTCTAAAGCCTTGTAGTCTGAGGGGTTTTCACCCATGTTTGGGGTTAAGCATAGTAGAAGTGGTTATCTGGCTTGAATATGCAGCATTTCTTTCATTCATCCACCATTTTCCAACATTTTTGTTGAGTTTGTATTGTTCCCCAGCATCTCTGAGATACAACCTAGGAGAGTTTCTTGGGGTGATAACATGAACCACTAACTAAAGATGCATATCATATTCTCTTTTGTCTCACACATTTTTTTACTTCTAATTACTTTGTACATCATATGGACCACTAACTAAAGATGCATATCATATTTGTTTTTGTGTTTCATTATCGTTGACATTGTTTTTCTATTTAGATAATAGTTTATTTTTTAAGATGTACACGTGTCAACTGCATGTTGAGCACAGACATAATTACACATCACCCTCATATTGGGTTGTAGAATGAGCTTGGCTCAATCATATTATGGAATCAAAGAGGTGAAGGATCATAATGTATTAACAAGTTAAGGTTAGTATGTGTAAGACTATAATGTGTTAGATGATGATTGTGTTAAAAATCAAAGATCAAAGGGTATAATGTATCTAGATTTACATTGGTCACGATCAATTTTTGTTAATGGATTAATGGATTAGTGTGTTTGTAGACAGGTCTGTGAAAAAATCCACAATAGAAAATCATTTTATTGATGTTGAAAACATATATTTATACAAATGAAAAATAAAGAGGAGAGAGTTATGTTTGAACAACTTCTTTGTAACTTATCAACGAGAAAAGCTACCAACTAATACTAACTAATAATATAGAAAGTAATCCTGAAGGATTAGTCAACATTCCCCCCCTTAATCCGAAGGAACATCTGACATGCCAAGTAACATTCAGAATTTTTCAAACTTTTCACAGCTCAATGCTTTGGTAACGATATCTATAATTTCCTCTAAATTAGGACAATGTGTCAGATGAATAGTTTTAGCCTCTACATGATGTCGAATCAAGTGATATTTTGTGTTGATATGTTTGGTTCAATCATGGAATCCAAGAATATTCGCCAATTGAATTGCATAAGTTTTCTCAATAAAGAGAGTCATTAAAGTCTTTTGTTTGTTATGCAAAGCTAATGATTTCTTTTGTAGCTTGATTTGCAACAACATATTCAGCTTTGGTGGTAGAATCAACAGGTACATATTTCTTTCATGATCTCCAAGTTATAGTTGTTGATCCAAGAGCCATCAAATAACCAGAAGTAGACACCCCATGCTCATTAGAGAAATTTTGAGGTCTAAAATGGATCTCTTAAGGAATATTAAAAAATAATAGTGGAAATAATGAAATAAGATTAGATTACATCATCAAATTTTAGAGGGAAAAAAGAAAAAACAACTTTTTCAACTCGTATTTAAAACTTATCTTCTTACAGTTTTACTCAAATTTCGAGTGGAAGCATTCATTGGATGCATAATTTAATTCCTCATCTAATGAGTATCCATGTTGCATACTTTCGATGGAACCTGCCATGTGAAAAATGAGAAATACATGAAAAAATGTGATTGCAATCACATTTTTCATGTATTTCTCATTTTTCGTGTCATAGGGTCCATCAAAAGTATGCACCATGGGTATTCCTTGGATGAGGATTGTTGTATCTCTGAGATAATAATGGTTAGCTATTATGCCAGAGCATCTAAGATAATTGTTTTGGGGGGGTTTGTTTTAATTTGGGAGACCAATGGATGAAACAGATATAGAACTAATGTGCCTAACCTCTTGAATAATATCAATATCTCAAAAGAGGGTTGCTATAAATATTTACACAGTGAAATAGATTTTATGATGATGAGCAGAAACAAAAAAGTAATATGATTGCCACAGTTTTAAAATTGAAAGCTAAACAATCATAAGCATGAAAACCTTTAAACTATGTTTAAAGGTTTGAGAAAATACACATGAGCTTACAAAAGATGTTGATGATTTATTAATTTTGAGGGAATTAATTAAACAAGCAGTCCATTAATATATTCTCTTTATATATTATCACTTCAGAAAGCTTATAGGAATAGATTGAAATACAATTATTCCTACCTAGTTATCTCTGCAAGACACAAGTATATGAAGAAAAAACATAATGAATGACACTGGAAAAACTTACAAGAAACACAAACTGTGTAAAACAGAATTCAAAATCCTTTGCTTTGTATTAATGATCCAGAAAGATTAATTACATCAGATGTCTAGAAATGCTTCTTCAAGGGTGCAACCCTTAATAACTCGTGAAGAGAGTTATTTATACAACAGTAGGACGAAAAATATCCTGAACTGCTTTTACAAAAATAGATTATTTACACAATCAAAAATAAAATTGTCTAATGATCTGGCACTATTTTGGTGCTGCGTTGTTTGATGACTATTACTGAAAGAGTTGAAAAGTGGTTGAAGCTGGTTGACGGCTCCCTCAAAATTTGAATGTTGTTCAATTATCCTTAATCAAGTAAATCTGTTAGTTCTTCCCAACATTTCTTATCTGGGATAGAAATCTTTGTTACCCTCCTATAGATTTCATCCATCTTGGTATACTTAGTAAAAGTGGGTTTTACCAAAAATATATGCTTTATTTCATCCAGGATGAAGAAAGAATCCTTGAGTGTTTTTACTATGAGAGCTGGTGTTGCTAATCCTTTGATATTGGAGACTGAAGCTGCATCGGTGCCCAACTCTGTTAACTTCTTGACATAATCCTCAATTGGCATTAATTTATCATTCATAACCATCATAGAAGGTAAACCTTTGCTGACCAAAGGCTCAATCTTTTTGAAAATTCTCTGAACTATGTTGTTAACATTGCTGCACTTCTCTTGTAGCTGAAGGATGAGATTTTTCTTAGTGGTAATCTTCTTTACCTCTAATATTGTTGCAGTTCTGTCACTTATCCTTAACTCCTCAAGCTCATAGTCATCCTTGGAATTCAGAAATTTGATTATATCAGAGGTAGTCTCTGGCATATCCTCCAACTGCTTAGTTATGGATTCCACTGCTTCCTAAGCTTTTTCCAAGAGATCTTTCTGATTGAATATTATCTTAATGGAAGGCCAAATCTCCTTGATTGCTTCTGTGATTTCTTCCCACAGAATTTCTTTTGCTAAACCCAACTTGTTTCCTATGAAGGAATCTGTGAGTTCTCTCTGCAACATTTCCACTTGGCCTTTGAGTCTGTTTGTTTCAGTTGTATGTGAACTATCTGATATAGAGTTCTTAAGCCGTAATTCTTTGTGTTCATCCTTTATTTTATTGATTTCTCCTGTTTGGATAGACAGGTTCTTAACAGCTTTAATAAGCTATTTAGCTCCTTCTGTTGTACCTGTTGCTGATGCAGTGGTTGTAGTAGAAACTCTGGTGATAAGAACTGCTGCAAGAGAGACTACATCCATTGAAGTTTGAATGTTCTTGATAGCTTGCTCCTTATCCTTAACCAATTTCTCCATCTGCTCCTCCATTTGTTTTATTTGCAAATTTTGTTCTATGGTGAGCTTCATCATATATGACTTTTGAGTCTCTGTCTCCTCAATTTCTTTGGCCATTAGATCCTCAGATGCTGGTAGTTTCAGTTGTTTCTTTAGTGCTACAACCTTAGTGTTCTTTTTCTTAATGAGCTCCTCTACAGCATTTATGTTTGAGGGACCATATCCCATCCTTAGCACTAGGTTTTCCAAGGATTGAATCTTGGTATCCTTTGCTAACGAGGAAACCTTCTCCAACTTTAATTGTGACTAAATGTTGGTTAATGTAACCTACATTTTTGACAAACTCATAGCAGTGTTTGTCAAGGTTGAAGCAATCATCTGTCCAGTTTGTTTGTGCATCCCAATTTGATCAATTGGATGAAAATACTTGACATTAAACTCAAAATAAGTGTGTTTCTGGTATTGTGCTACAATCTTGGGCTGAGGAACTTGGGCCTACAAGAAAGCCATTTTCATCTTCCCCTTCTCAAAGTCGAAGACTGAAAGAAGCCTGGCTTGAGAGCTAGAACAATGCTTCCAGAACTGGGTGTAAGTATTTAACTTCAATTCTTCATTATTTCTTTTGATTTCACTAAAGACATGGAAGATGTCTTCCTCTTTATTCTCTAGAATGCCTCCAATAATTTGGACTATCTTTTGTTCATGAGAAGTGGTAGATTGAGTTGGAGACTGTATAGACTATTCACCAGACTATGAATCAATATTCATAGAGACCCTTTGTTTCTTTTTCCTGTGAAATACTTTGAGGCCTTGGCTTGTTGCCTCTGTTGCAGGTGAAGATTGTTCTTCCATCCCTCTCTTGGCTATCTTTTCCTATGCAATTGGGGTTTGCATATTTGATGTAGAGACTGCCTGCTCCTTAGCTTCTTGGAGGGTATTCTCTGTCTATTCCAACTTATTCTTGAACTGTTCTATCTCCAGCCTAGTTGTATGATGATATGGTGTGAGATTATTTTCCACCCTGAGTTTGGAGATGACTCCCAATGGGTCATATTACCAAGAGAAACTGAGAGCAAATTTCATTTCTTTTAACAGCTTATCAGCTTCCTTCCCTGCTGCCTTGGTATTACAAATGAAGGGACTAACTTGAGCTTTAAGCTTAAATTGTGATTTCTTTTTGGCAGCTACAAAATGTACTTCATCTGCATTCAATCTTTGCCTCAAGTACTCCAGTGCAAAGATTCTAACAGGGAGGTACTTTGGCAGTTTGAACGGTGGAATCTCATAGCCAAAAACCTTTATTTCTATGTAGTTTTGGTAGCAATACCAATCTCCTATTGCAGCTTGATCTATGAACTTAATTTCTTTGACAATATCCTCATTGATCCTTGGTAATGGAGTGTTTCTCATAAGGCTGAGGGCTGGATGAATAAATAGTTCTATGAACTACTTGTATGTGAATTCTTCTTTCTCCTTCATCCCCATTGAAGTCCATAAAATCACTAACTGTTGTTGTCCTTCTTCATCAAGTCTCTGCAAAGGAAATGGGAATTTGTCTCCCTGAAAATATATAATAAGATACACAAGTACTGAGGCATACTTGAATACTTCTTCAGTGTTAAATTTGACAAAATCCTCATGTATGGTTTCAGCTATGAAATGACTGAAATCATAAATAACTATAGGCTTAGAATTAGAAGAAAACATGGATAAGAAACCAAAGATGGCTTCATTGACAGACTGGTCAAAGTGATAACCAAGCAAATAGGACATGATAGTAGTAATATGCCTCGTTCTATCAGGAAACATAAATGAACCATAAGAGGGATTTCTATTTGGTAAAGGATTACCAATTGCTAAAAACAGTTCCAGGGTCTGGGATCTCTTGGTAAATTCCAGTTTGTTATAAGCTTCTATTAGGTTTTCATGAGAAAAAGGATGAGTTGGTGTAGTGACAGGGACCTGCAACTTTTTCTTAATTGAATCAGCATTAATGGGACAAAGGATTTCTCTAGTGTGTGAGGTAATGTCACTTTGGCTAGGATCATAGGATTCATGGCATTTTATCACAAACTCTGGAGCTCTGTGTATTTGTGGAAAAATACAGTGGGGTAATTGGGATTCCCAGCACCCAATTTCATCACTCTAGTCAATTAGTTGCTCTTCCCACTAGCGATAAATTTCAAATAAATCAAACTGAAAAGAAGTCTCAATGATTTTGCAATCCTTGTCAACTAATGGAGTATGGTGGAAATCAATTTGTGGGTGAATTATAGGATTGAAACCTCTACGTTTGTTTTTCCCTTGGGAGGCATTTTTTCAAACAAAACTACAGACTGTAAATGAAAAAATGATAAAAGGAGTTACCAGAGTGGAGACATGTAACTGACAAGTGGACCTAGAAGATGTGCTTGCGAATAGGACAAATCGCTGCTAAAATTTCAGACAGTGGCTGAGTTGTTGAGTAGGCGGGCTTGAAGAATAATCTTGGTCGCAGAAGTTAACTGTGTAACCTTTGAAATGCATGACACAGTGT
Organism: Pinus tabuliformis; assembly: GCA_031772625.1. Taxonomy (NCBI): domain Eukaryota; kingdom Viridiplantae; phylum Streptophyta; class Pinopsida; order Pinales; family Pinaceae; genus Pinus; species Pinus tabuliformis. Next base: position 10,772,383 of record CM062812.1, read on the forward strand.
TTATAAAGAGAAAAATGGAGTGGGAGGGTGGCACCGAACGTTTTGAAAATTCATTAATTATCCAACGGGTTAATTAACGGACATTTGGTTATAAATGTGCGGGAGCAGAAATGAATGGGCAACGAATAGGCAGCAGATGATTGGATGGGAGATATGAAGTGAAATGTGACATGGGGCGGCGGTAAACGGCTATGAAGGATACTGCATTCGGGGGTAAGATGGAGTGGTTTGTGGTTTTGGGATTTCTAGTCCCGAAAGACTAAAAGGTAATTTTTGTGGTTTATGTAGGCGGTATTAAAGATTGTCCATTTCGCCCCCCCATCGATAAAAATTGGACGACGAATGAGGGCCAGGGAGTGTGGGTCGTATGATTGCAGAGGAGTGTGTGGGATGAGAGGTGAGGTGGAGGGAGTTTAACGTGTGAGCGGGGAATGAACGATGGGGTCACAATATGATAGGTGGACGCGACGGCTGTGGGTCTGGGTGTTTTAATGAATGGAGTGATAGCATATGAATGAAATAACATAAATTTAAAACTTTTGTTATTTGAACTCCCGTCATCAATATATTTACTAATGTTTTGATCTTTAGGAAATAAGCATTTCAACATCTCAAACTTTCACATTTCTACCTACCCTTCTATTCCTAACATTTTACATATCCTTTCAGAGTGCATTTGAACTAGCAACCCAATATTTTCCTTTTTTATGAACAATCTATCTCTATACCTTATTCCCTCCATTGGCTCAGATTAAACTGTTGAGCCAATTTATTTTTCTACCTATGAGAATTAATTTAAAACAAATCCAACTATGATGTATCTGTATAATTGGATAAAATAACTTAGTGTGACATCTAAACAAACTGCACACAATTATTATTTTTCAAACTGAATTTAGAACAGAGTAGTGGCATTTAAATTTGCAACACTTTCAGAGTTGATTTCTTTTTCTTTTCTGTCTAACCTAACATTTTATTTTGCCTTCATTTTTTAGGGCATCTACCCTAACATTTTCCTTGATATGAACATGTTTATCAAAATATTTTCCTAACATTTTTTATTCAATATTCTTTTTGTCCACATCCTATCTTAACATTTTGTAAATATATTTTAATTTTTTTGTCTAATTTATTCTAACTTAGCAAAACCAAAAAATGCTACAACATTGGCTCCAACTGGGGACTGCTTTCTCCTATAGAATGCAGAGAACCTGCAGATCCATATGCCTTCTCCTCAGGCTATGAAGTCCTTTGCTGTAAAAAAATCTCACTGACAGCTTGAAAAGAAAAGAAACAAGAGTTTTTACAATGAAAATTATTCCAACTTCTTAGTATTGAATGAAATGTTTGAGAAACCTTCCATTTACAGGATGAGTGGAATATAGTCCCTCAAGCTTTTGTAGCACAAAAGTGTTGTTTCCCTTCACTTCAGCAATTTCTAAAGGACCAAATAGGTTATCAAACTTTCCATTCTTTCCCTTTTCCTCCCTCCTAAAGTCCTATCTTGGAACTAGATCACCTTCCCTGAAGTCCCTTTCCCTAACTCTTATGTCAAACAGGATTTTCATCATATTCTGATATTTCTTCAATTTGTATTGAAATTCATATCTACTTTCATTTAGTTCAATAATCTGATTTATCCTTCTTGAAAAATCATCAGGTTCATCTGTTGAGTCCTGCAAGAATTTTAAAACTGGGAAAGCCAAATTGGTGGGAAAAATTGCATCTTTCCCATAAACTAATCGAAAAGGAGATTTCCTAGTGGATCTTTTTGGAGTTATTCTGTTCGCCCATACTACATAAATTAAATGAGAGTCCCTACTCTTTTTGTGATTTGCTTGGGTCTTTTTTATTACCTTCACTAGACTTTTATTTGAGGATTCTGCAATGCCATTACCTTTAGGGTAGTGTGGAGTTGAATGATGTAACAGAATCTGATATTTCTGGCAAAACTCAACCATTTTAACACTAGATAATGTTGTTGCATTATCTCTGACAACTTGAGTTGGGCAACCAAACCTAGATAAGACATTTTCTTCAATGAATTTAACTACCATTGAATCAGTAGCATGTCTTACTGGAATTGCTTCCACCCATTTAGTGGAGTATTCTGTTGTTGTGAGGCCATCCATGCTGATTACTTGAAGTGGGATGGATCTCTCCAACAAAATCTAATCCCCATTGAAGGAAATGTGCTGAAATTATTGATGGTACTAGTGGAAGAGCTGCTAGTTTCTGCTTACCAGCAAACATCTGATAAGGAACACAACCTCTGACTTTTGCCCCTACTTGCAAGAACAATGTTGGCCAATAAAATCCTCCCCTTAAAATCTTGTATGTTGTTTCTCTCCAAGCATAATGTCCTCCACAAAATCTTGTATGAAACTGATCAATGATTCCTTTAGTTTTTGATTCTGTTAAACATAATAACAAAATATTCAGTGGATCTTTCCAGTACAAATTTGCATTTATGATGCAGTACTTGACTGCTTTCAATTTAAGAGTTTTACACTGGGCTTTGGAGAATGATGTTGGCATTCAAAATGGAGCAGAAAATTTACAATGTCTTCATACCAATACGACAATATAAATTTGTCATCAATATGTAAAGGGCTGATCTGATCTGAAGGTAAAGGTTCTTGTGGATTCTTTTCTTTAGGTTGAAGAGAAGGTTCTTGTGGATTCTCCCCTTCTACAAGGACAGAAGGTTCTTGTGGATTCTTCCCTTGTAAAATTAGGAAAGGTTCTTGTGGATTCTTCCCTTGTGCAAGGACAAAAGGTTCTTGTGGGTTCTTCCCTTGTACTTCTAAAATAGAATTGATTCCAAGCACTTTGCAATTGGATTCTGCTAGAAGCTTGGCTAATCCTTGGCCTTTTACTAGCTTTGTAGTTTTGATAGTTAGATCAAACTCAAGTATTTGAGTGATCCACCTACCTCTTTTCCCATTAGTGTCACACTGAGTTAAAACGATTTTTACAGCACCATTAGGAACATAAGCAGTAATAGGTGAATGTAGGACATACATCCTGAAATATTTTAGGGCTTGAATGAGGGCATAGGCTTGCTTCTCTATTATGTCATACTTAAGCTCGACATCTCTCATAACCTTACTGAAAAAGGCTATGGGCTAGTCATGGAAATCTTCATTCTTTTGTAATAGAACAATAGTAAGGGTTGTTTCTAAGGCAAAAGAAAAGATATTGAATGATTTTGTATAATCAGGGCTAGCCAAGGTGGCATCTTCAAAGCTAGCTTTCTTGATCTGATAAAATGCATGCTTGGAAGAGACAGTCCATTTAACTTCATGATCCTTTCGAAGCATGTCAGTTATATCTTTTACAATCTCTGCATAATTTGGGATGAATCTCCTTAAAAAAATTATTTTTTCCCATAAAAGCTTGAATTTCTTTCTTGTTTCTAGGTAAGGTCAATGTTTCAATGCCAGACACATGCTTGGGATCAATTACCACTCCTTCCTTTGAAAATATATGGCCCAATAGTTTTCCTTCTTTGGTAGCAAACAAATATTTTTTAGGGTTCAATGATATCCAAAATTTCCTACACCTGTCAAAAACCTTGATCAAGTGCTTTAGATGTTTCTGATCAGATTTAGAAAAGACAATAATGTCATCAAGATAAATAGCCACAAATTTGTTTATCTGACCCATAAAAGCTACATCCATAACTCTCTAAAATGTTGCTCCAACATTTGATAAGCCAAATGGAATTCTAGCGTACATAAATGTACCCCAGGGTGTAGTGAAGGTTGTCTTTTCCCTGTCTGCTGGATCAACATTTACCTTATTATAACCTGAAAAACCATCAAGCATAGAAATTATTTGTGCTCCTGAAACCATTTGAAGTAACTGATCCATTTTGGGCAAAGGGTAATTATCCTTTAATGATGCTTTGTTCAAATTTCTAAAGTCCACACAAAGTGTAATTTCTCCATTCTTTTTCCTAACAGGAACTAAATTTCCAACCCAATTAGAATATATAAGAGGGAAAATGATTTGAGCGTCTAGCATTTTCTTAATTTCCTTTTCTACAGTTGATAGAAGGGCTGGATTAATCCTCCTACGTTTTTGTTGATAAGGTATTTCTTCTGGATTCAAAGGGATCTTATGCTATATTAATGAAGTATCATAGGTTTTTAGATCAGCATAGGTCCAAGATAAAACATCCTTATAATTTTGAAGTAACTTAAGATATTGAGTTTTAATCTAAGGGTCTAGAGATGCACAGATTTTGATGCTTTTGACATCATCATTTGTTCCAATGTTAATTTCTTCTATGTCCTCTTCTGAAGAAATGGACTGAGGATTTCAGAGGACATCATTTTGATCAAACAATTTTTCTAAAGGTATCAAGAATTTGGGAATAAAACTGTTAGACAATTGAATAATATCATGATCAGCAATTTTTGAACTAAAATATGGAGTATCATTCCCACTTGTATTTTCATTTATTTCAGATCTATCTTCATCAATTTGTAGAACAGAAAATTTATCTACAACTTACAGAAAAGATATCAAATGTTCATCATCTTCAAATATTTGCCATTGTTTTAGATTTTCTGGGATAGATGGTCTATACTTGACTTGTAGTTAGTAGAGTAAATTAGTCCGATCAAGAATTTTAAATGAACTAGCAGAAACAACTAAGGCATCTACATGAATATTCTGATATCTTGGAACATAAGCCAAATTAAAAGCATCAAAGAATTTTTCGACTGAATCCCATACTTCATTTCGGTAAGACCTAAGTCTGGGGTGTTTAGTCTAGCAAATATTTCTCACTTGCTTGACAATAAGTTCTGAATCAGTAAAAACACTTAAGTTTTGAACCTTTAAGCTTTTGGCTAATTGCAATCCCAAAAGGAAAGCTTCATATTCAGCCACATTATTTGTAACTTCGAATTTGAGCTTACATGATTGGGTAATGTTTTCTTTTTCTGGTGATATTAAAACTACTCCAGCTCCTGCTCCATCTATTGTACTTGAGCCATCAAAAAATAGTTTCCATATACTAGTTTGATTTGGTGCCGGACTTTCAATTACATCTTCAATTTTAACTTGAATTTCATGCACTTGATTTGATGAGAGTTGAAATCAACCAAAATCTTGGTCAATTGCATAAATGGGATGGTTCCTTTGCTGGTCTGTTTTGCAAACAGTGTGCACAAATCTCACCTCTCTATATAATCTTCGTTTTTTTCCCCCATAAATGGAATAGTAGCATAAGACATATCCATCTGAAGAGTTCCCCCTAATTTGGCACAACAAGACCTAGAAAGGAGCATTCCAAATTTGGGAGGGATATCTGTGACAACTATATCAAGTACTACACTTTTCACTGGGATTTGGGCAAGAGTGACTACTAAATCCTTAATCAATCCTAAGCAAGTCACCCTCTTAGAATCAAAGGTGTACAAGTCATGATAGGATCTAGTTATGTCAAGTTTCAAATGGTCCGTGATAGTTTTTGGAATGAGGTTATGTGATGCTCTAGAATCAAGCGTACAATTATACAACATGGAATCATTTGTCTTAAGAGTTACATAGAAAGGAGGCACTATTTCATCTATCATATATGAGCTAGGGCCAAAAAACAACTACTGGTTTTTCATCTTGCAGACTGATGATATCACCTTTAGCATCAACTAAGGTATTTTGTATCCATTTGGAGACCTAATTTTTATACCCAAGTTTTTTAGAAAGCTCTGAAAGAGGGATTGGTATTTTAACTCTTTCTAACTCTTTTTCAACATTAAATGTAGTCAAAGCATTTTTTTCATTTTGAGGAGTATCAATTGACTGTCCTAATGGTCGAATAAAAGTCGTTTGAGTTTGAGCAGTTTTTGCATGAGGTTCAATTACTGGAGTCTCCTTAGGAGGTCTTCCAGGGCCAGGTCTAGGCGTAAGGTCATATCTTTTGTTCAACTATGCAATTAAAAATTCAGAGAAGGCATGTTATTTAGAAACCTGTAAAGATTCTTGATCTTCTTGAACCTGATTTTCTTGTGTAAGAGGAATAATAATTGTTTTATCAGAGGAAGTATCCATATTATTTATATCTTCAATGATGGTCATAGTATTATCATCAGGTTGTTGATCATCTATCAACAAAGGAGTGGGAATCTGTTGATCATGTTGGCATTTTGATACATATGTTGTACTTGATGGCAACCCACTCATCTTAGATGATAAATTATAGTGCAGCAAAGTTCACGCACTTTCATGAAGATAAAAGTTTGTTTCATGTAGAGAAAAGTTCACGCACTTTCATGAAGATAAAAGTTTCTTTCATGTAGAGAAAAGTTCACGCACTTTCATGAAGACAAAAGGTTCTTTCATGTAAATAAAAGTTCACGCACTTTCATGCAGAGAAAAGTTTCTTTCATGTAGAGAAAATTTCACGCACTTTCATGCAGAGAAAAGTTTCTTTCATATAGAGAAAAGTTCACGCACTTGCATGCAGAGAAAAGTTCACGCACTCTCATGGTTGGCTCATGGTATTAGTCCGACAATTTCTGATCCTATGGTTTTTGTTCGTGGTATTGCATCCAAAAGTGTTGACCCCAAGTATTGGGTTCATGGTATTGTGTTATTATGGTTTTGGATCGCGGTATTGTGAAAGGCCTAAGACTACAAAAGAGGAAGGAGATCATTTGGCAAGGCAATCAATCTAAATGAATTGAATATCTAATAAGTGTTAGATCTGAAATATTTGTGATTGGGGTTACGGTGCAGATCTGGATCTGAATGAAGGAGGAACCGTAGCACATAAAGAAGGATAAGTTCTATTGATGGGTCATAATCTTTAAGCTTGAATAATAGTATCTTTGTATGATTTTGATCTGTTATATGAGGCGCATGCTTGATCTATAAATTTGACAATCTGGGTTAACTAGTGTCTGAATATTTGAAAGAATGAATTATCCTTTATAGATCTGCATGCAGGTTTTAGGTTGTTGAAGTAGCGTATATCTTTTAAATTATGATCTAGCTGCCTCTATTTATTGCTGCGTTATTCTAGGTTCAGAATTTGGTGTGTGGTTACTGTTACTGTGTTTTGGGTACAGTTGTCAGAGAAGTGTTTACTTGATTCAGTGCTAATTGGGGAAAAGGAGATTGTTTGATGTAGATATACTTGATGATTGATTGATGTTCATGGATCCAGTCTGAAAATTTATGAAACGAGGCCAGCACCTACGTACTAGTATCTTGGCTAGTACAAGAGCAAAGGAGGTTGTAGCTCCCTTCCAGGAGAAGTTGTAGAACGAGAGAGGGTTGTAGCTCTCTACAGGTTGCAGCCTGCGTACTGGTAAAGGACTGCACCAGTACATTGTAAAAGGAAGTTTCTAATTAAAAGAAGATAGAGACGAATTGCAGCAGGTGGTTTTCACCCACATTGGGTTTCCAACTTATATCTTGTGTTCTTGTGTGTGACTGTCTTCTATTCTGTTTTACTGGTCTGGTTACTATCTATTTTACTCAGATACACAGATTAATAATCAACATCTGAAAGATAAAGTAAATCATAAGTTTTCATTGTATACGCGGGTTTCCTTCTACATAGTTGCGTATATACGCGGGTTTTACTAACTGAAGTAGCGTATATCCTCTGAATTTTAAAAAGGGAATATTTGGCTTGATAATACTGATTCACCCCCCCCCCCCCCCCCCTCTCAGTATTATTTCCAACAATTGGTATCAGAGCAGGTCCTTCTGAAGAAGCTTGATCGCTTGGAGGAAGATCCATCATCATGAGCAACTACAAGAGAGAAGCATCTATCAGGCCACCTATTTTTGATGGGAAAAACTTCGTATATTGGAAGGTAAGAGTTACTGCCTATCTTCAATCTCTTGGTACAGAAGTCTGGGATATCATCGATACAGGGTACACTTTTCCATCAGCAAATCCTACAAATCTGACTGAGAAGAAGAAATATGAAACAAATGCAAAGGCAGTCAATACCCTATTAGGATGTCTATCTCAATCAGAATTTGTCAAGGTTATGCAGTATAAATCCGCAAAGGAAATATGGGACAAGATTGTTCTAAGCTATGAAGGAGATGAACAGGTAAAACGAGCAAAACTTCAAACCCTCAGAATTCAGTATGAAAATCTTAGAATGCACAATGATGAAAGTGTGGCTAACTATTTCCTTCATGTAGATGAGATTTTTAATTGTATGAAAAACTTGGGTGAAGAAATAAAAGAGGCTGTTGTGGTTGAAAAAGTTCTAAGATCTTTGTCCCCTAGGTTTGAATCTAAAGTTTCTGCAATAGAAGAAAAAGAGAATCTACAAAACCTTACCATGTCACAGCTGCACGGGATTCTAACTGCTTATGAAATGAGGAAAGGAGGACCATCGGACAAGAGAGAAGCTGCTTTCAAGGCTTCAGGCAAAGGAGACTACTATGAGTCAGGACACGTGTCAGAAGAAGAAGAAGAATCAAATTTTGTCAAGAATCTTCAATGGGGTGCTAGAAGATTCCGAGGTAAGTTACCTTTCAAATGCTTTGCTTATGGAAGAGTCGGTCATTATGCTGCCAAGTGTCCTCATAAGGATAATATTGACAAAGGGAAGGAACCTGTTAGATGGAACAAGAAACAGAATGCAACTAAGAAAAGTTACTACACTCATGAAGACAGTGATGGCCTATCAAATAGTGACGAAGATGAACGAGGTAATGATTATAAACTTTTAATGGCTTTTGAAGATGATGATTACATGGACGCTATAGATGTAGATGGTTTTTATGAAGATATTTCTAGACTCAAAACATGTTTAGAAGAAAAAGATATGATCATTGATACTATGCAATTGCAACTTGATGAAAAATAAAAATTTCTTAAGAAGTTAGAATGTGAAATTGTTGGCCTTAGAAAAGAAATTGAGAAAACAAAGGCTCTTAATCTTAAATTTGTTAAAGGATCTAAAACTCTGGATGAGATTATCAATGTACATCGTTCTCCACTAATCAAGACAGGTCTCGGGTATAATGGAGAAGCATCTCAAGCATCCACCTCAAAGAGTTATCTTGATGCAGCAAGGAGGAATGAGCAAAAGCCCAATGGAGATCACCAGGTAAAACAGGAACGAATTACATCAAGAATAAACAAAGACTACCAGGTAAACCAAGGGCAATCCATCTTAAGGGTGAACAAAAGCTACAACCAGCCATAGGTAAAAACTTCTCAATTTGCTTCAAGGATGGATGACAATAGAAACTACAATAATTTGGCTGGTAGATTTGATAACCGTAGAAGTTTCTTCAATGGCCAATTTTTCTCTTGCCATAACTTTAGTCACAAAGCAGCTCAATGTGTTGCCTATAAGACAATCATGACTAGAGAAGCTCAAAAACAAAGAAGTATGACTGGGATTACGAAGAGGACCTATAACAACTTTTCAGCCCTTGAAAATGAAATTGAATGTTCTATTTGTAATAACTTTGGTCATGAAGATTCTGAATGCAGGAGCAGGTTTCGGCAGACAAAGGAACAAGCCTCAGGCACCAGAACATGGAGAATAAAGGAACCACAACCAAAAAGATGTGGGATAGATTTTTATGCAGAAGGACAGGAAAATCTATGGTACATCGACAGTGGATGTTCGAAGCATATGACAGGTGATAAAGAAAAACTTGAATCATATAGTGTTTTAGAAAAGGGAAAGAAAGTTTCTTTTGGAAATGATAACCCTGCAGTCATAAAAGGAAGAGGCACTTCTCAGTTGAAAGAAAAGGTCAAAGATGGAAATGTTTTGTATGTTGATGGCTTGAAGCCTAATCTACTAAGTGTCAGTCAGATGTGTGATCAAGGAACCGAGGTAATATTTCGATCAAATGGATGTAGTGTTCGTGATCTTGATATAGGAAAAACGGTGATCAAAGGTAGAAGAACTCCAAATAATTTATACATATTTGAAGAAGGACAACAACAATGCTATTTGAGTAAGGATGATGAATACTGGTTATGGCACCGGAGGTTGGGGCATCTAAGCTTTTCACAAATAAGGAAAGCATGCAAATACCAGGCAGTTCGTGGTCTTCCAGATATCAAAATTCCAGACAACACAATATGCAAATCATGTCAGTTTGGTAAGAAACCCAGAACTAACTTCCCTGAGAAGGAAGGATCAGCTAGCAGGCCTCTTGAGCTAGTCCATACAGATGTATGTGGTCCATTTAGGACAAGGTCACCTCGAGGAGAAGAATACTTTATATTATTCATTGACAACTTCTCCAGGATGGTTTGGTTAGGACTTATGAAGCACAAAGACGAAGCATTCGAAAAATTCAAATCCTTCAAAACCTTGGCTAAAAACGAATCAGATCACAAAATTAAGTGCCTCAGGTCCGACAGAGGTGGGGAGTTTACCTCAAATGAATTTTTCAATTTCTGTGAAGAACATGGAATAAGAAGGAAATTCTCTACAGCTAGGACTCCGCAGCAAAATGGAGTGGTGGAATGGATGAACAGAACGGTCCAACAAATGGCTCGTGCTATGCTTGATGAGTCTGGAACTCCTGCAACCTTCTGGGGTGAAGCTGCATTTGTTGCAGTTGTTATTCTCAACAAAACAAATGTCCGAGTGAACAGCACTCAAACTCCTCATGAGCTCTAGTATGGTGAGACTCCTTCGGTAAAGCATTTCAAAATTTTTGGAAGCAAATGCTATATTAAGAATAATGATGAACAGCTTGGCAAACTTGAACCTAGAGCAGATGAAGGCATTCTCCTTGGTTATTCTCCCCACGGCAAAGCATATAAGTGTTACAATAAAAGACTTGGAAGAATTGTTGACAGCATTGATGTAGTGGTTGATGAAAAAGGATACATTCCTAGGCAAGTAAATTATGAAAATATCGAAGAGGATGAAGACTACTCTCCAAATCAGACTAATGATGAAGAAGAACCTCAAGAGGCACCAGAGGAACAGATAAGGATAGAAGAGAAGACTCCATCCAGGTACGTTCAGAAGAATCATCCAGAATCTCAGATTTTGGGGTAGAAAGAGGCAAGTGTACAAACAAGAAGAACAATTGCAAAAGCCTCAAGCTATTTGGCATTGCTTTCCTCCACTGAACCTCAAAATGTAAAAGAGGCATGCAAAGATGAATGTTGGGTCAAGGAAATGGATGAAGAACTTGAGTAGATCGAAAATAATAACACTTGGGAGTTGGTTCCTAGACCAAAAGATAAGAATGTCATAGGGACAAAATGGATCTTTAAAAACAAGTTGAATGAAAATGGGGAAGTGATTAGAAACAAGGCCAGACTTGTTTGTAAAGGGTATGCTCAACAAGAAGGTATAGACTTTGAAGAAACTTTTTCTCCCGTTGCTAGACTTGAGGCCATCCGAATGTTCCTTGCTCTCTCAAGCTTTCATAAGTTCAAAGTATTTCAAATCAACATGAAATCAGCCTTTCTAAATGGAGACTTAAAAGAAAAAGTGTACATTGAGCAACCAGATGGCTTCATCCTTGGGAATGATCCAAATCTTGTATGCAGACTAAAAAAGGCTCTCTATGGTCTTAAACAGGCTCCAAGGGCTCGGTACTACCGTTTGGACAAATATCTTCATCAACAGGTTTTTTCAAAAGGATCAGCATATAGCAATCTTTATATAAAAATTGAAAATGACAAATTGCTAATACTTGTTGTGTATGTAGATGATATTCTCTTTGGTAGCAATGAAGAAGCTATGAGTCAAATCTTTGCCTTGGTAATGCAGAAAGAATTCGAAATGTCTTTGCTTGGAGAACTGACATATTTTCTTGGATTGCAAATCCAACAAAATGAAGGAGGTATCTTTTTGTCTCAAACCAAGTATCTCAAGCAGATCTTGAAGAAATATGGCATGGGAGATGCAAAACCAGTATGTACCCCTATGGTTACAGGATGCAGCCTCAGTGCAAATGATGAATCTGCAACAGTGCATCAACCAACCTATAGATCCATGATTGGAAGTCTTCTTTATTTGACAGGTACTCGACCAGACATCATGCATGCAGTGGGAATAGTTGGAAGATTTCAGGCAAATCTTAAAGAAAACCATCTTTAGGCAGTAAAGATAATTTTCAAGTATCTTCAAGGAACTCAAAACTATGGCTTATGGTATCCTAGAGATACAGATCTCATTCTACATGCTTATACAGATGCAGATTGGGTTGGAAGCGTGGATGACAGAAAGAGCACAAGTGGTGGAGCATTCTTTATGGGTTCCAGATTAGTATCTTGGTTCAGCAAGAAACAGAGTTTGATTGCTTTATCTACAGCTGAAGCGGAATATGTGGTTGCTGCATCTTGTTGCACTCAACTTCTTTGGATGATGAAAACCTTGCAGGACTTTCAAATCACTTGTACACCACCTATCTCCATCTTATGTGATAATACAAGTGCAATCAACATTTCTAAGAACCCAGTCATGCATTCAAAAACCAAGCACATACCAATCAAGTATCACTTTCTTCGAGAACAAGTGTTGGAACAAAAGGTCAAGTTGGAGTATGTTCCTTCTAAGGAACAAGTTGCTGATATTCTCACCAAACCACTGCCCAGGGAGACATTTGAATACCTCAGACAGAAGCTGGGGGTAGTTGATGCATCATCTTGCTGTTAAATCTTGTCTATTTCAGAGAAAAATTGGCTTACGCGAGTTGCCTGAGGAGGATCCACGTACATACGCAGGTTTGTGCAGATATAGTCGCGTATATGGACGCTTGATGGATATCAGTAGGGATAGGCTCTGGTTATGGTGGAGATAATCTGAATTGGGTCTGACAGAGACATTCTGGCACAGGTTCAGGGGGATCAGATAAACTTCTAATGATGCATTGTTGGCATTATCTCAGAAGCTTTTGGTTCTAGTACACAACTGTTTTTGGATTCAGGTGGAACAAATGCAGAGGGAGAACAGAAGGAAATCATGGTTGTTGATCTAAATGGTAATTGACAGATGCTGCTACTATCAGTTATTGTGACTTTCATAAGCCTTGCTCTAGATATTTCGTCTCTATGTCATGTATCTCTTTTATGGTGTCAAGGTCATGTAACGGCCTATTTTTGGTTCCCCACTATTCCTGGGATGAATATGTAATGTATTTGGTTGTCACATGTAATTCTCTGATGTATCCCCACTTGGTTGGGTGAATGATCCCCACTTAGTTGGGTGATGGATGTATGTATTGAGTCTTTTGGTGATAGGAAGGTCTTTTATGATGTATAAGTCATCGTTCTTCTTGTAAAATATCTTTTTGCATACCTTGCTTATAGTCAGGGGGAGCATGAACAGTACACTTCAGCAGAGCAGAGACTTCAGCATGTACTCAGAGGAAGCATGGACATAGTGGTACACCTTGGTATATACAAAGGGGGAGCTCATTCAGAGCTTTCAGCAGGTACTCAGGGGGAGTATGGGCAGCGGAAAGTTTATCTAGGAAAGAGATTATCTTGGTCTGCCCTTTGCCCTTGATGACAAAGGGGGAGAGTGATTGGTTGTTGTTGCCATCAAGTCCAAAGGGGGCGATTGTTGTCATTATGATACATATGTTGTACTTGATGGCAACCCACTCATATCAGATGATAAACTATAGTGCAGCAAAGTTCACGCACTTTCATGAAGATAAAAGTTTCTTTCATGTAGAGAAAAGTTCACGCACTTTCATGAAGATAAAAGTTTCTTTCATGTAGAGAAAAGTTCACGTACTTTCATGAAGACAAAGGGTTCTTTCATGTAAAGAAAAGTTCACGCACTTTCATGCAAAGAAAAGTTTCTTTCATGTAGAGAAACGTTCACGCACTTTCATGCAGAGAAAAGTTTCTTTCATATAGAGAAAAGTTCACGCACTTTCATGCAAAGAAAAGTTCCTTTCATGAAGAGAAAAATTCACGCACTTTCATGGTTGGCTCATGGTATTAGTCCGACAGTTTTTGATCCTATGGTTTTGGTCCATGGTATTACAACAAAAAGTGTTGACCCCAAGTATTGGGTTCATGGTATTGTGTTATTATGGTTTTGGACCGTGGTATTGTGAAAGGCCTAAGACTATAAAAGAGGAAGGAGATCATTTGGCAAGGCAATCAATCTGAATGAATTGAATATCTAATAAGTGCTAGATATGAAATATTTGTGATTGGGGTTATGGTGCAGATCTGGATCTGAATGAAGGAGGAACCGTAGCGCAGAAAAACAGAGTTTTGATAGTTTTGTAGCAAACTTCAACAGAAAATTCAAAAAAACACCTTTATGCTACCCCTCTGCTCTTTCTGCAAGTTCTGAGGTTTTCCTTGATGTTTTTAAGCTAAATACATGCCCTTAGAACTCCCTTGTCAATGTTTTCTGTTTGCCTTCCCCTCCATGAAAAGATACAACAGTTTCGTAGAAAATTTAAGTTTAACTATGGGGAGTTGCTACGAAATTTGAAATTTCTAATTTTTTTTATTTTTCATGATTTCTTGTGCCTCCTTATTACTCCTAATATCCTGCTCAACTATGAATAATGCTGAAAATATTAGTTAATCACAGTATAGGAAAAAATTATGGTTTTACCATATTTAAGAGTGTCATCTACTACAGCAAAAATCTTGAGATTTCTCTTTAAGAGCTCAGCTTTAATCATTTCAATTTGAGTTTCTAATGCTTTGACTTGTACCTGTAACTTATTCATGTCTAGTTGTAGCCAGTTCTTCCTTCTGTACATGTGTTTCGACATTCTATGCAAAGGAAAAGTCCTCTTGATCGTATTTTTGGATTTGTCTGTAGTTTCATCATATAAATATATCTGCTTTGACACCTCTCTTTGCCACTCCTCAAACTCAAGTTTGGAATTAATGACTTCTTGTCTAGCCTCTCTCAATTGTTCTTGCAGAACCCCTATTTCACTTTTTTCTTGTATAGGCTCCTTTCCTTTCCTTTTCTTTGATGGCTTTGTCTTTTGTAAAGGAACTTTTGGCATCTTTTCAGTTTGTTGCATTGACCTTGTAACAGGTTTCCTTGTCTTGAAGACAAAACCTGATTCTTCTTGTGTAAAATCTAATTTCTTGGCCCTCTTGCTCTTCTTTTTAGTTTTAGTCTTGGCCACTTCTATAGGTTTCTCAATTTGGCTTTCTTTAATCTCAATGGCCTCTAGGATATTAGCTAACTTACCTCTCCTTTTACTATGTTCTTTGCTCTGTCTTCTAGTCATCCTCCTCTTAGTGCTTGTGGAAACCTTTACTATAGGTTGTTCTGCCTCTAGTTGTTGCTCTCCTCTAGGGGTTATTGATTTAGACTTTGAATTTCTCCTAGAAGAAGTAGCAGTATCTAACTCATAGCCACTCAAAAATAAGAAGGTAAGCCAACCTCTCTTTAACCTATTTAGCTCTTCTACAACCAGCAGTTTAATGAGGCCATGGTGAAAAATAGAGGTGTCACTTGCATCAAGTTTGGCTTGGACCTTGTCTACCATCTTTTCCAAACTTCTAAATAGATAAAATGGAATGTCTAGAGGTTTCTTACCTGTGAAATGAAGTAGAAATCTGAAATGATATTGATACATTGTTGGCTTAAGGGGGCCTGACCAAGGTTCGGAGTTATTTGCACCAACCAACAAAACCCTAACTGCTGGCCCTTTCAGCAACAACCTACATAGTGCAGGTTGCAGTCTCACCTAAACCAGTATTGGGGAATGTTTGAACCAAGTTTCTGCATCCAGAGGCCTGTGTGATGGTTTCCTAAGGTTCTTAGGGTTTAGATCAACCTTCACATAGATTTATTCCTTCCAACTATCATCTACTACAACTCTATCAAAATGACCTTCATATCTTTGCAAAGGTACTTAGTTATACTTATCATGCAAAACAATTACATATCTACCAGTTCCACACAGTAAATGTGTATTCTGAAGCCCTTCTGGCCTAGATATGTCATCGTACAGATTTACCCTTTCCGAATAGCTAACTACAACAGATCTATATAACGACTTTCTGATCTTCGTGAAGGTCTTAAAGTGTTATTAACATGCATAAAAGATACATATCCACTACTTTCACATAATAAACAAGCATTAATTCACATAAGTCATAGAAGATCACGGAGATATAAAAACTTAACTAAAACAATAAACAAGGCACGATGCACATATTCGGCTCAAAACAGTCTTTATTGACTATAATCGTTCAAATACAGACTTCTTATCCCTGCACACCTTGCTGCACGAGGCTGCGCACTCAGCTACGGACTTACCAAGGTCTCCGCGCACTCAGCTGCAGGAGCCTTCCCCTTTTTCCTAAGTACAGGAAACAAAATTTTCCTACCTTAGCACCTTGCCCTTATAATGATTCTTCCTTAAAGTTCAAGTTATAAGACTCGCTATGACTCATCTATATATAGCCTTTTCATTACAATACCATGGTCCGTGGACCATGGGTAGGTCTCAAAACCATCTTATCACCTACCCATACAAGGGACTAATGCCCCTTTGACTTTTACTTAGATTCGGGCTCCTCTTCCACATTTCATGGATACTTTACATTATTTAACAAAAATTATTACAAAAATTGACCCCAGGGACCCCATCCCAATAGGCCCCCAACACAAATATGGTGACTCACCCTAGAGTCACTCAGTTGGCTTCTCCACTTTATTGCGGAGGTCACTAAACTCCAGCTTCAATACTTCAAGGTCTGTTTTGCTCTATACTACAACCTGCTGCACTTCTTCGACTAGCTTCTCTATAGTTGGCCCCTCCATTGCGATGCGCATGGTCCTTTGTGTCTATTGGAAATTCTTCAGCTTCTCTTGGATAGCCAGAGTGATCTGGCTTGTTTCCTCTATCCATGGTTGAATTCAAGCCTTCAAAACTAATTCTTTGTGCTGCAACTCCTCAACCTGTTCCTGTATAGCTTCATTTCTTATAAGTGTGTGAAGCGCTGGACAGGCACCAAAATGTGCGTAGTCCCCCTAATCTCATCAACTTTATGCTAGGCCTTTATGATCTTTGTACCTAACCGCTGCAGGTTTAAGTCCTCCTACAAAGTGGTCCATAGCTCCATTACGTTTTCAAAAAGACCATTGCGGCCTGATACTGCATTATCCAAAGTAGACATGTGTTCTCTGATGGTTGTTCCATGCTGCTCCCTGGCCTCTGTCGAAGTAGTTGGTTGTAGTTTCAGTTACAGTTCTGAGATCTTCATTTGAAAGTCAAAAGTAACTCAGCCTACCTCATCCTTAGACTGTCGCACTGCAACAACCAATTTTCGAATCTTTGTTGAAGTTGCCACATCCTCTGGAATGTGTAGTTCTGGTACTGAATTACATGCTTGTGTAGTTGCTACTTTGAGGCTCTGGATTCACAGTGCTAGCTCTTCGTTTTCCTTAAGATACTAAGCCTTTTCAGCAAATATCTTCTCATTGTTCATTTTGACTTCGCTAATTATCGATAGTGTGTGTTGCTCCCTAATTCGAATCTCATCTGAAACCCCCAGATGAAGCACGTGGAGGGTCTGAAGTGGCAGCACAGCTAAATTCATACACACGCCTTTGATCTTTTCTATTTGGGCATTATCTTCCTCTAACTCTGTGCATAATGTTCCTTTTGCAAGGGAATGGCTTTAAGGTCCAGAGTCCTTTCTATTTTTATTACGCCCTCGCTCGCTTGCTACAGGCTCACTTGAACCCCACTTGCTTGTCCCACCCTCGCCTGAATTTTTCCTGCTTGAATTTGCAACTCGCGTAGATCATTCTGGACGCTCCCCAACATCTGCATCTATTGGTGCTCATATTGAGTCCACATCTTTGTCATTTTTTCGCAGACCTTATCCCTGATGTCATCCAATTCCCCCTCAGTGAGGACCATTGGATCCACATGTGCCTACTTGTCCAATTTTTTCTTCTTCCTGGGTTCCGAAGTCATCTCCTTGGTCCATTTCTGTAATTTGAAAGGGGTGCTCTACTCCTCACCACCACCTCCTTCCTCCTCCCCGACCCTTCCTTGTCTGTAGTTTGATGAGAAGCAGATGCCTCTACTTCCACTGCAGCCTCCTTTTTCGTGTGCTCCTTATCAGCAGCTACCTTTATGGCACACACTTTGTCAATAGTTGCCTTAGCAGTAGCTTCTTGCTTCTTCTGATCGGTCAATTCCTATGCTGCTTCTTTTCGTTTATGTGCAGCTATCGTCTGTGCGGAGGAGTTGTCTCCACCTTTGCCGGTACCTATGCCAAGATCTATGGGTTGTCACCACTCCCCTAGTCATGTCCCCACAATCTCCTATACATCGGCCTCCGTAACCAGGTATGGCAACTTGTGCCATGAATTCTTAGGATCTCGCCTTGCGCTGAGGGGTACATTATGAAAATCGACCTTAAATTCTACATAGGCCCACAACTTCTCAAACAAGGTTGGAGACAACCTTGGCCTCTGACTGATCACCATGCAGAGGTCCATCTCGACCAGTATCCAAAATACTTTTGATTCCATGACCCTCTCTAGATCCTTCGTCACCCACAGCAAAGCGAACTTCACTGCCTCTGTAAATCCTCATCCAACAGAGGGAAGTGACTATCCTTTGGTAGTCACCATGCAACAAGTACAATCAACAATAGGAGCTAGGCGTAGTGAAATTCCTTGCCATCATCCCGCGCTTCACATAAATTTGTTAAGAATTCCTTGCAGAGATACTACGCCTAGTTTTACTGCACCCCCTTTGTGCACTGTGAAGCCAATGAAATTGTTGGCGCTGGAACCTCATCCACACAACATTTTCCCATGACCTTCCTAGCCAAAATATGAGCGAAAACCTGCACTGCTTGGTCTGTAATAGAGCGGATAGAGTATCTGCACGACTTCTCGACCAATCCAAACTCATTTTTCATTTTATTTGTAAGCTCCTTCTCCTTGATTTTGCCTCCAAACTCCTTGGCTATATCTGCCCCTTTATAGGGAAATTTCATAATTCTGTGGATCAACATTTCTGTTATGGGGATGGGTTTGCCTAACCAAAAACACACATCATGCACCAGCGTGAGAAATTGGCGCACACATACAGTATTGATAATCGACCTGTGAAAGTGTAGCACACACATCATGTGTAGCAACCCGGCCTACTCCACCCCTTTTACCCATTTCATTGGTTCCAGCTTTATGACTCCAGTCTCTTCATAGTGAATCTTGGTCATGTACTTATTGGTGGCCAAATGCGGAAATTTTTGTTGTCGGCTAGATCCCAATCCTCCAGTTTTAACATAAGGATACACACTAAGATACACAATTTTCAGAAGGAAACTGTTCTATGGAAGACCAACATGTCAGATTTATAGGCGATTTTGAATTCAAATCCGACCATTCGCTTCATTTTATGATCATAAATCATCTTTGGCGACAGATCTCCAAAGATTTTTGCCATAAATGCTGCCTACCCACTCCTCCTAACGAGATTGTTGCTATCCAATCATGAACATTGACTTCAATGGCTACTTTTGGACCTGACTGCGTGGAATCAACCCCCATGGCATAGCTTTTCCATCGTAGCTTCTTCTATTGTAGCTTCTTCTATCGCAGTTTGCTTTATTGTACCCCTTGTGTCTGTCACGCAGCCCCCTTACTGCATTTTCCTTTTCTTTGGGTAGTGTAGTTTATAGTCCCACTCTCCCTTGCAGTTTCCTGGAGTGCTAAGACTGTCCTGCTACCATGTAGTCATTGCGCAGGGGCAGGATCCCCTATATACAACTTCAACCGACTTCCATTCACCCTTCTAGGGAACAATTCACCATTCAACTTCACAAGCTAAATTGTGCCAGCATCTGTAATTTCCTTGATAATATACGAGCCCAACCAGTGCATTTGGAACTTGCCAAGAAACTTTGTGAACTTACTATCATAGAGAAAAACGAAATCATTCACCTTGAAAGTGTGCAGCTTAATATGCCTATCATGCCATGCCTTCTCACATTCCTTTTGCACTTGCTAGTGAAATCCTGCAAGAAATCAGTCTTCTTCCAACTCCATCAACTGTGCGAGCCATTCCTCCAAGGTCTCGTGATCTGTCATCTCTATCAAAGCCGCAATGTGCAGGCTTGGAAAAATATATTCCATGGGCATCACCGCCTCGATCCCATAGACCAACCTAAACAGAGTTTGGCCTGTCAACTTCTTGCACGTCATCCTATATGCCCATAGAATCATCGAGATGTGTACATCCCAATCATTTCTCTTCATGTTACAAACCTTTGTCAACACATTCTCCATAATCTTATTGAATGTTTCCACTATACCATTGGCTTGGGAATGATAGGGCATACTCTTTTGATGGTAAACCTGGAATTCTTCGAGAATCACGTTGATTGTTTCATTCAAGAAATGTGTACCCCTATCACTCATCAATATCTTAGGGCACCCAAACCGCATTAAGAAGTATTCAAGCAGGAACTTCACAGCTATAGCAGCCTACAATTCTTCACTAGTTGTGCTTCTTCCCATTTGGTTAAGTACTCCATCGCAGTAATGATGTACTACATGCCTATCTTCCTTCCTGGTGGTTGTAGCGGACCTATAAAGTCAATTGCCCATTTTGTCAAATACTTGTAACGAAACCTGAGGGTTTAAGGGCAATTCATCTCTTCACAAATGTTTTCCCATCCTTTGACAAGCATTGCATGCTTTAAAAAATGCCTTAGAATCTTTATTAACTGTCAGCCACCATAACCCTGGACATAAAATCTTCTGCGCAGTGACTGTACCTGCATAGTGTCCTACCACCCCTCCTCCATGTGCTTCAGCAAGGATACTAGCACGCTCAAACTCTAGAACATATCGGTGCAATATTTCATCTATTCCCATCTTATACAAATGTCTCGCTATAACAAAAAAATCAGCTGCAAGACCACTAATTCCTTTTTCTGTTGAGTAGAATAGCCTTTCGGGGATGTACCCGTGGTCAAAAACTGAATGATATCAGTAAATTGGTCATCTGCAATGCATAGAGAAAAGAGTTGTGCATCTGACAATTCTTCTTCCAAATTGGTTGGTTCTTCACCTGTATTGAATCGGCTTAGGTGATCCAGTCCATAATTCAACCGTCCAGGATTCACTATTACTTCAAATTCATACTCCTGGAACAACAACAACCACCTATAGATCTTTCCCCCCAACACAGGCTTGTTGACCAAGTACTTGAGAGCGGAGTGATCTATGTACATTTTGAAATGTGTGCCCAACAAATAATGTCGAAACTTTTGCAGTGCATAGACCATCGTCATCCCTTTACGCTCTATAGTTGAATAGTTTTTCTCGGCCTTAGACAGTTTCCTTCTTGCAAAGGCTATCGGATGGTCAATCTTGCCTTCACCAGCCTGGGTCAATACCGAACCCAGCATGATACATGAGGCATCTACATGCACATGGAACTCTTTCTTCCAATATGGAAATACTAAGATGGGCACAATCACCATCTTGTCCTTTAACACATCAAGACTTTGTTGACATTCCTCATCCCAAAAAAATTTGCATCCTTCTTTAATAGTTTCTCCATCGACGCGGTTATCTGGGCATAAGACTTGATAAACTTCTTATAGTAGTCTGTGTGGCCCAACATTGCACGTAGTTGCTTAACATTCCTGGGAGCTTCTAAATCCACAATCGATGCTATCTTTGCAAGGTCCACCATCAATCCCTGCATACATACTACATGGCCTAGCAAAATTCCAAAAGGCACACAAAATAAAAATTTCTGCAAGTTCAGCATGATCTGGTATTAGCGACATTTATCCAGCATGAGGTGCAGTCTTGCAACATGGTGCTTCACCAATCTGAACACAGTCCATTCATCACAATATACCTCCAATAATTTATGAATAAATTCCTTAAACATTGCGATTACTACCCTCGGGAAGATCGCAGGTGCATTCTTCTGCCTGAATGGCATTACTATATACTGAAAGCAACCCCACTCTATTGCGAAGATTGTCTTGTTTCAATCCTCTGGTGCCATATTTATTTGATGGTATCCTAGGAATCCATCATTAAAATAATATACCTCCTAGCCTCAAACATTCTCCAAGAATTCATCTGTAAATGGTGTTATAAACGAATCATGAACGCATGCATCATTAAGCTTTTTGTGATCTATGCATATCCTAATTTCGCCTTGTTGTTTCTTTTCCTAGACAACCATTGGGCTCACTCAATCAATTCTTCTACTGACTCAATAATTTCAGCCTCCATCATTTTGTCCAGTTCTTTGTGCACATTTTCTTTATACTTCATATTCAGCCGATAAGGTCTCTTCTTTACGAGCTTCGCGTCAGGCTTCAAAGTAATTTTCATTACGCCCAAATCTCTAACAATACCCTTCAGATATGAGAACTTCGTTGGGAATAGATCGTGGTATTTGCGCAGTATTTCGACCACCTTATCGACTCTATCTTTGTCCCAATAGTCTCCTATCTTCGCGAACTTAGGCTTCGTATCAGATCCAATATTTTCTTTCCAGGATTTCAGCGACTCTGTTACATCAGGGTTCTCTGTCTTAGGTCCTTCAACCTCACGTTGACCTTTAGTTTTTGGGATGTTGATTTTTCTTGGATCATCTTCTTCTTCTTTGGCCATCACATTGTAACATTCTAGTGCGTGGCACAGTTCTGTACTCCAGTCTGGATGTACCCATTCCACGGGCTCTTCATGGGTTCTAAAAATAGCAACCTTAATCTCTTGTAGACTTCATCAATGTATTCAAATCCATCCTCAAAGATAAAATTTAATAAGAATATTTCCCTCAAGATATCCCATTCGGTTGTTCCATGGCGTAGCTCTGTTTCCAAGTACCAATTCATGGGAATAGTATCTAAGGTGTGACAGAAGACATGTACCCACTATGGTTGAGGTTCTTCACCCCAAGCCTAAGTATACCATGCCAGGTGTTTTCACGGGTCATCCTTCCCACTTCACTTCTCATTCATCCATGTCTTAGCAAATCCAAACCTAAGATTCATCATCTTCTTATATTCCTTCCAGTCAGCGAAGCTTTCTTTATGCATACCCAACCAATGGGAAGGTGTAGTGCATAGTACCAATTCAAGTGACTGGAATCGATGTTCCTCGGGCACCTCCCTTTCAAACTCATCCAAAAATAGATTAACATCCTTTAGGCCATCATAATGCGGAAGTTTCCTTACCTCTGTAGATACGCATTGCAGCGATTTTGTCATCATATTGCAACGTAGCATAGAGACCTCAGGCAACCTATTACTCCAGTGTTTGATCTCTTCATCTGAATCAAAGGTACAAGAGATGTCTCTATCCCATGCGATCTGTCCATCTGCAATGGGGTTTATCCAATCTTCGTCTCGCGCCGTGATATTGTATATTTGGTCTAGATCATCATCATCCTCCACAAAGTCGCAAACAGGTTCTATATAGCGTGCTCCCTCAGCAGGGTCCAGTGGTACAATAATCCTCAGTACCTTCCTCTCAAATGTCATCTTTTGCTTCTTCAGATTGATCACCACATCCATGTCGAAGGCCCAATCAATTCCTAGTAGTGCAGGGTAAGGATTGTTGCCATAAACAATTTCAATTACCTCAAAGTTAGCCAGCGCGCTCGTACCCTCAATGTCTATTGTTACACCATATAGGCGGCACCCCATCAGAATAATATTCTACTGGTTGGCGATGCATATTTGTATAAGAGACCATTGCAGCGCAGGTCTCCCCATCCTTTCCCATGTCTTCTTAGGTAGCACGTTCACATCAAAACCCAAATCCAGGATGATTTGGTCCATTTCATATTCTCCTATCCACGCAATCAGCCTCATCTTGCACCTTGTCTGCTTCTTTTGTTTACCTAGTTTCCTCACAAAGCATTGTTCTAAAGGAATCTTAATCTTACCCATACATTTGTATATGAATTCCTGTAGCCCTTCTACTGCCTTCTGATCCCTCAATGGCTTCATACAAGTTTTGAGAAAAGTGGATATAACGAAGGATCCACATCTTGCACTTCATTATTTCCACCTAGTTTTTCCTAACTTCCAGACATAGAAGCCTCAGCAAAGTTCTTCTTAGCTTCCATGAAAGTCTTTTTAGCCCGGTTGAGTTCAAACCCAAATTCCTTTTCAGCGACCTTGCCCAACCATCCCTCAGTGTATCGTTTCTTTCCCTCATCTTCTCATGTGTCCATACCACTGTGCGTTACAATATTGACACTATGATCTTCTTTGTGAGGCTCCACCCTCATCATCTGGATATTTTGTGTAGGCTGCTAGTTTTGCATCTTATTTTCTTGCATCTTTGTTATAAGTATCGGGCAATCTTCTATAACATGGTCAAATTGTCTGCAATATTGACAAGATGGATGTGTTGGGTTCGGACAATCGCGTGCAAAATGTCTAGCTTCACCATAGTTAGAGCAAATAACTTGTCCATGACCTCTTCCATCCCCTCCTCCTCTTCCTCTTCCACGGCCTTGGAATCCTCCTCGCGCTACACCTGCACCCTGATCCTAAGGCCAATTTTCTGCCTGCATGCAATAGGTAGGGGTTTTATCCATCATTAATTCATAACTTTGACAATGGCTCTCATCATGACCTACAGATTTGCAGAAATTTCATAACAACTGCTAAGGGGTCTGTACAAACTTCTGTAGTAGGTGACAATTTTCTATCGCATGTTGTCCTGTAACCTGACAAATAATGCACCATGACACTGCTCCTGTGCTTGGCCTAGTGTATTTTTTGGTTTCAGGGGGACAGTCCCCCCCCAATAAGATAATTCTGATAAACTGGATAATGGTCCTTATCGTGACAGTGGCCCTTGCATTTCAAGCACCAAAATTTTGCATGAACTTCAAGTTGGGCTTCCTTTCTCTTCTTCAGGCTCTACAACTCTATTTGAAAACTTGCCAACTACGAGCGGATGTGTTGTACTCCAATGTTCATATCTTGTATTGGCGAGGCTTCCAACTTCATTGTGATCTCCACAACTTCTTCTTGCGTTGTTATCTTCTGTTATGACTATGGTAATATTAGGTTAGGCAACAACGAAGCAATGTACCAATATTTGTGTTGTTCATCCGTGATGTTCATATTAGCTTGCCGGATTAGGAATTTTAGCCTCTTATCAAAGTCCCACGAGGATTCATTCACCACTTGTTGTATTTCCTTAAACTCTGTAACAGACTCCACCTGAGACTTAGGCTTCTTAAACTCATTGTTCAATGCCTACTGAGTCTCTGCCAACGTCGCACCAGGTTTGTCCTGACAATACTGGATATACTAACTCAGCGTCCTATCTTGCAGTGTTGTGACCTGCTACACTTTCTTTAGATTGTCATCAGTGATCTATTGTGTGGTCCAAACAACATTTGTAGCAAACCAGAATTTCTCGTGGTCTTTGCTCCCTACCCCTTTAAAGATCGACATCTTCATTGTTTTTGCCATGTTGAATGGTGGAGGTGGATATGGAGGTGGAGGTGGAGTGGATGGATGAGGTATCCGCAGGATACCCTAACTTATCAACTGCAACGCACTTTGCGGTCTATTCAGAATAATTCCTTCATCGTCTCTTGAAGAGGATCCCTATAGCGGACTATATTCAGAGCCTGATTCTTCGTTCCTTCTGAAGGATTTTCTGCTTCACATAGTCCCAAACATTAAGGTAACTGCATAACCTGTTTTTCACACAATAGAATCTTAATCCAAGTTTTCGGAGATTTTAAATTCGTACCTCGTGGTCCCTTGAATATGTTTCGCTCTCCTTCACTATAGCTGATGGTCGTATCAATTGCAAGCTCAATGAAAAATCCTCCTATAATATGATCAATCCAATGATCAACAGTCCACACGATGTTATTCCCTGAAGCTTCCAAGCACCTCACCAGCTCTAGAGTCCACACAATAAGGTCTTAAAGTATCTACTTACCCTGACTGTCCGCCAATATAGACAGTCACTCGTGCAATTCACAAGGGAATAAACATAAAAAAAAATCGGTTTCGTCTGAGTATAGGTATCTATTAAACCACTATTATTTGGACAACCACGGGTTTCTATTATCCTCAGCTGCGAACACGTTTTCCTTTCGATCGAGCCAATTCTCAATTTCTTTCTTTGTAGAAAACCACTTATTCGACATCACACATTCCTCACATTGATCCTGGTCCTGGAAACAAAACCATTTGTTGGCTTAAGGGGGCCTAACCCATCTTCAGAGTTATTCGCGCCAACCAACAAAACCCTAACCGTTTACCCTTTCAGCAACAACCTACGTAGTGCAAGTTGTAGTCTCACCCGAAGCATTATTGGGGGATGCTAAAACTAGGTTTTTGCATCTAGAGGTATGTGTGATGGTTTCTTGAGGTTCTTAGGGTTTAGATCAAATTTCTCGCAGATCTATTCCTTCCTGTTGTCATCTACTGCAACTCTATTAAAATGACCTTCATATCTTTACGAAGGTACTTAATTATACTTATCATGCAGAATGATTACAGATCTACCAGTTCTGCACAGTAAATGTGTATTCTAAAGCCCTTCTAGCCTAGATTTTTCATCGTACAGATCTACCCTTTCTGAATAGCTAACTACAGCAGATCTATCTAACGACTTCTCGATCTTTGCGAAGGTCTTAAAATGTTATTAACATGCATAAAAGATATAGATCCACTACTTCTGCATAATAAACAAGTATTAATTCACATAAGTCATAACAAATCATGGAGATATACAAACTTAACTGAAACAATAAACAAGGCACAAATGCACAAATACGGCTCAAAACAGTCTTTATTAAGTATAATCATTCAGATTCAGACTTCTTACCCCTACACACCTAGCTACATGGGCCCACGCACTCAGCTGAGGACTTACCAAGGTCTCCTCACACTCAGTTGTAGGAACCTTCCCCTTTCGCCTAAGTACTAGAAATAGACTTTTCATGCCTTAGCACCTTTCCCTTACAATGATTCTTCCTTAAAGTTCAAGTTCTAAGACTCGCTATGACTCGTTTATATATAGCTTTTTCATTACAAAACCATGGTTCACGCACCATGGGCAGGTCTCAAAACCATCCTATCACCTACCCATACAAGGGACTAATGCCCCTTTGGCTATTACTTAGCTTCGCGGTCTACTTCCACATTTCGCAGAGACTTTACATTCTTTAACAAAAACTATTACAAAAATTGACTTAATTGACAAAAATTGACCCCAGGGACCCCATCCCAACATACACCATGTTAAATCTGCCTTCGCATGTGAAGTACTTCTGGATGACCATTAAGAGCTTGGAAAAATGTTCTTTAAGGCAAGTTCTAGGAATGTGTGCAGTCATATCAATCCCTTTGTGTTCCTCCTTGAGAAATTCATCACAATTTTGCAGCTTGATCTTCTGGACTTTAAACCAAATTTCTCCTAACGTAGGGATCTCTGTAGCACAGAAAATTGTGTTAGGGGATACTGCAAAGTTCAGAAGACCAACTTTCATTTTTTTTCAAGTGAATTTTATGGAAAAATCCTTGGGAATCTACGTATGGAAACCCTGTATCTTTTGGCAACAGCGTAGGCATCCTATGTTGGCAAATGATTGAAAAAACTAGCATCTTCCTCCAACAATTTCATGTCCACGGGCTCATAGCGCACCATTGAACCTCCTTTATACAATTTTCTGTGTGTCATGGTTGCAACAAGTAGGGCTCCTCCTTGTCACCTTCTTGCCACATGTAAATCATCCTAGAGGCATCTAGACAGCAGTGGACTATAACCTAGAAATAGCAAGACCTGCATGAGAGCTAGACCTGTGTGAGAGACAAAAAACCAACTCCTATGACAGTGTGAAGCTTGTGGCAGCAAATCTAAATACAAATAAACGAGTTAGCAACAAGAAGCTACACAGTGTCAATATGTTGGGAAAATGGATAAAAGACTGATAAAGTGCACCTTTGACCCACCATAAGACTGACCAATCACACTTTTCAAACAAAAAGGATTGTTACTCCACTGTTTAACACAATTGTATACTTAAGTGCAATGCCATAGCGGGACATGTATTCAAAGAGATAGATTCACTATGGAAGTATCAATAACTTTCGTAGAAAACTCTCGATTTACCTAACTAGAGTTGCTATGAATTTATGTAAAACTATTAAAATTCCAATCATGAACATATAAGCCCGACACACATGGAAGTTTGGACTTTAACCTTTATGATTGACCCTATTTTGAACTTATATGGACCCACATCATGACATGATGACCAAAAACACTATGATCATGAAATTTATTTTGAGAAAATTTGAAAACCTTAACTAATTTGACAAATATACCTCACAAACTATTCCTAAGTGGTATCATGGATAACAGTGGCTCCAATGGGGATGTTGCACCCCTATGGTGCAGCAAAGAACCAGTAGACCAGTTGCCTTATTGAAAACTGAATTATGGCCTTCACTTCGGGCTGAAACTTGTTGAAGAGATCATCCACACCTGTAAATTTGAAATGAAAAATGGAATATATACAAAGGTGTTTCTTCCATATTACTGAATCAAGAGGAATAATGCTTGAGAAACCTGCCATTGACAGATCCTCCATTCTTTTTAATGGAATC
Source organism: Pinus tabuliformis (assembly GCA_031772625.1). Taxonomy (NCBI): domain Eukaryota; kingdom Viridiplantae; phylum Streptophyta; class Pinopsida; order Pinales; family Pinaceae; genus Pinus; species Pinus tabuliformis. The sequence goes on from CM062812.1 coordinate 10,800,968, forward strand.
ACCGGTGAAACAGAAAGAAGAAAAAAACAAGTTCAAGAAATTGACAGAGAAGGTTGGTGGCACGTGACCTTTGATGGTTCTGCCGGAAGAGATGGAGCTGGTGCAGGCATTTGGATAATCAAACCAAGAGATGAAAGTAAGTTTTTCTCTTACAAACTCATTTGTTTTTGCACAAATAACATGGCAGAATATGAAGCTTTGGTTTTGGGTTATAAGTTTTAAAAAACCTAGGTGCTAAAAAGATTTCAGTTTTTGGTGATTCTGAGTTAGTCATCGAACAAGTATATGGCACCTATCAAACCAAAGATGTTAGAATGAGAGCATACATAAATTTAATTCTTGAATTGCTAGAAAATTTTGAAGAACACAATTTCACAATCAGGCCTAGAGAACAAAATGGTATTGCAGATTCCTTTGTTGTTTTAGCCAGCCAATTTACAATTCCAACTCATTCCAACAAGAAATATGAGATTGAAATCAGACATAGGCCAGCCATTCCTGGTAACATAAAAAGCTGGGAGGTATTTGACAATGATCAACAAATCAAAAATTTCCTAGAATTGAAAGAAGATTTTAAAACTACTCAAGTTGATCAGCAGAATATGTTATAACATGATAACATATATTGTGATGTAAATGTATTGTAATAGATGATGCTCTTGTTAGTTGTTCTTGATCCTGGCTTGTCAAAAGGTAAGGCTCTTCAGTGGTCAGTATTCATTTCTGACTTTACACTTTAGGGGGGGAATCTATTATCGACCATTTTGTCACATCTGTTCAATAGGCCTTCAAACGGGATCAATTCACATCCTTCAACATATTATCATCATCCCTACATAAACCCCTAAGCATGACTCCGTTGAATCCGTGAGTTTCTACTCTTGACTGCTGAGTTTCCAATATTTTAAGGCCCTACAAACCTTGGCCCTTTAGGGACCAGCGTTGACTACCAGGTTGACCCTCTCTGCACCTACGTTGATCACCAGTAGGTTGCTCAATCTTGGGGGTGCAATGATTCTTGAAATTCAGGAAAAATAAAAAGAATCTCGAAGTTTCCTCTTCCAGAAGCTTCATGAGGTTGTTTCAACCATTTACCTTGGATAAGAGTCTCGAATCTTATCCCATCCTACCTTGAATTTTTCACCTCTTATCCCTTGAGCTCATCCTTCCCTCTCAAGTGGATCTCAAGCCTAGATTGGTAAATGGATAAGAATTCATAAACTACCTCCCTTATCTATATATTTACAACCATCCATGGGCAAGGGGTTAGATTTTGGAGATTGATTCTACCCTCATGTTGTTGCTTTGAGAGACATTATTCCATGCATCGGGGTGACATAGAGACATACTTTGTGGAAAGGAAATGACAAGTTAACTTGGGAGATTTTCCACAAGATCAACTCCTATTCTTGGTTGTAACTCTCTTCCTTTTTATTAATACAAATAGTAGATTGTTTTCCTATATATGATGTTATGATTTCATGTATTTCAATACCATGTTGATCTATTAAATGAAATGATTAGATTATGCTACATAGATGTTGTAGGTCTTTGGCTTGCCTTGTTTTGTGCAGGTTTTAATTATAGCGATCGGAGCTAGGATTGGATCATGTTTTTCATGTCATTTTCCCTCATATTATTGCAGTTGTTCATTGACTAATCACTCAGTGGTCTAGTACCTTCTTTGTAGTTCTATGAGTTTATGCATGTGTTAATGTTTGTTGTGCTCTTTCTCCATAATTCGGGGTTTGGTCCTTCTTTCAAACTAGTGGTCGTGTTGCCCACCTCGTCACCTCAAGTCTTTGATTCTGCCGAAATTTCTTTCAGTTATCTAGTGTTGGTATATGGAGTTTGGTACCCTGGTATCTTTTCCATTTGGTTTTGATTTTGGCCATTGTTTTGTTTACTTCTACAGTTGCCCTAAAAATTTTGGCCTCACTTTCTCTCTGTCCCTTGAAAATTTTGGTTTTCTAGGAGTTAGGGCCAAACTTTGTTTTCAAGTTTCGTGCCTTGGTATTTCCCCTTCAACACAGTTCGCTCTTTCTTTTTCCCATTGTGGATGATGTTTTCCTTGCTCAAAGTGCCTACTCACCCTTGACACTATGTGTCCCTATCCATTTGCTACCATGTCTTTTTCTTCCATTTCCCTAGTTTATATGTAACCATGGCCCCTCGGCAGAGATTGCCTAGTCATCGTGGTGGTGCATCGAGTTAATCTTCTTCTTATCTTTGATGCTTGCTTGGATGGGAGTCAATGATCAACCACTTCGACTCGATTCCTCCTGAAGTGAGGAAGGAAATTCTTCACCTAGAGTTAAAGGAGTTTGGGGACTGTATTTATTTTTTTGATTCTGAGATTGGAGGCAACAACCTCAAGTGGGTTCCTAATCTAGGGAAATTTCAGAAGCGAAGGCTTCACTTCCTTCATTCTATTTCTTTGCATCGTCAGTTGGATACACTACTAAGTATGGTCATTCGTGACAAGCAGGTCAACAATTACAAATTGTTTGCAAGTTAGGAGGAAATCAACATAATTCTATTAGTTATTGACTACAATTTCGCTGACATTGTGGCCAGGCTAACTATGTTGGACTAGTTTGTGGTATCCGACTCAGATACTAACTCGAATGAGCAGCATGAGATTCATGTAGTTATTAACGCTCTTGTTGGGATCTCTCCTTAGGAAAACTCCTCTCCCCTCTCAACATTTCGAACTAGCATTCCACCAAGGGTATCACTCTTGTCTCTACATTTGGTTATCATCTATCTTTCTACTACGTTCTTAAATTAGGTTTAAAATTTTTACAGTGATTGATGATACGCTATTTTGGAACACAATTTTTAGACTTTTGTCTGCATTTGTTTAGAGTAGAATGGCGACAGCTTGATTGTAAACATTTTTTTGTAGTTACCATGTTTTGCATAGCTCCATCATATCAATTTTCTTTTCCTTATGTTGTAAAGTCCTTAGGGTAATCTCAACATGGTATTTTTGGACCTCTGGTAGTAGTGGTGTTTATGTAGTCACCCCTGGTTGAAGAAATGGCCTCCTAGGGTGCTTTTTCTTATGTATGAAGAGTTATCATTGTAATATCTTTTATCATTAATAGAAATCTATTAACACAACTTACAAAAAAAAAGGCATTGAACAAAGGTAAGGACATTTTCGGTAGGAATTTGCAAAGATTTTTTTCCCTTGGTAATTTTTTTATATAAATTATAATAAAATAGTGTTGAATAATGATTATTTCAAAGTAGATGAAAGGAATGAGGACAGAGGGAAAGTAAGGAGCTTGAGTGTTGGCTACGTGGGGCCTGACCCAGGTTCAGCAGTGAGTTTAGCCAAGCAAATCCCAGTACTACTGGCCCTTTCGACAAGGGTCCGGGACTGTTGTCGAAAGGGCCAGTAGTACTGGGATTTGCTTGGCTAAACTCACTGCTGAGCCTGGGTCAGGCCCCGCGCGGACTGAGGTCTCACCTGAAGTAGTATGGGAGGGTGTTGGAACCAGGTTTCTGCACCCTGGGGATGTCTGATATGGGCGATAGGTATGCGATTCAACCTTCACGCTTACTAGATTATGCGCACCAGCGGGCTCCTTGCATCCTATGGAACTGCCTTCACACAGATCCAGTCGCAGTGCGACCAGTATTAATTACCCAAGTCTTCCTTAGTTAGGTTTTTTTCGTTAATTACTTAGAAAGTTTTCATACATAAACCTACATACAAGTGCGTGCATATAGATAAATAGATACCATTGACGCTGAACATCAAAATATAGATCTACGAAACAGATGCACAATATGCCGAATCAACTTAGCTTTATTAATGATCATTTTCAAGTTCATTTCAATACATACCCGACTCCGCTCTGTGCATTCAGCTGTAGAGGTCCGCGCACTCAGCTGCGGACTCTACTAGGCCTATGCACACTCAGCTGCAGAGCCTTTACCTACTACTACAACCCAATACCTTTAGATCCACTTCTATCCTCTAACCATGCCTTCACATCTATCTATTATTTTCCAAAAACTCAGAACTGTCTTTACACTTAGAGCCTTGCTCTATTTATATAATCCCATGGTCCGCAGACCATGGGTAGGCCGACACAACTTTACATTAAATTACATTATTTTAGGGCGGACAACCCTATGACTCATCCTAAACTTTCGCGCTCCACGCCTGCATTTCATGGAGTCTTTACATTACGTTGTCCAAAACTCGAGCTTTAAGCCCCAAAAACATGCTATGGGGTGATCCGCTGCCCAATAGTGAGCAAGTATGGTTTCTAGGGTTTCAACGACTCTTCCCTGGCATCCTTGCGAGCATACAACTAAACGAAGGACTGCAAAACTAACCCACGGAGCACTACTGAAGAATCAATGAGCAGAATTGCAGGGGGGGAGAGATCCCCTCCTATCAAAACATTGCAGCAGGAGAATCAAGCTAGCATGGAGCAACTAGTGGCAATGGAGGAAGAGGAAAAGGAATACCAGTCTTGGGAGCCAAAATGGAAAGTGGGTTTGGGAGGAAAATGCTTGCCAAGAGCTGCAAAAAAACCAAGATTTGTTATCTCGAACAACAAACTGGAGGAATATCGAAAATACATGAAGGACCATGCCCTAATCTGCAAGTTCATCGGGGCATGGCCGACAAAGAAAGAGTTGATAAAATGGATTCAACAACGATGGCAGCCGAAAGGACACATCGATCTCAAGCTTAGGGCAAAGGGATTTTTCACAGTGATTTTCTCTAATCTAGAAGACAAAGAGAGGTTTTTCAAAGATGGGTCGTATTTTTTCAATAATGCAAGACTCTTAATTAGGCATTTGGAGGAATGTTACAATCCAGACTAGGAAAAACTCTTGGTTGTCGCAATCTGGGTATGCCTGTTTGGCTTACCAATGGATTTTTAGGATCCAGAAATCCTGCAAGGAATCGATAACTCTATTGGAACCTTTGTCAAAGTAACAGATTCGACAAGGAAATGTAGATATACTTCCTACGCCTGGATATGCGTTTACATGCATATCATGGAGCTGCTACTAGATTATATAGAATTGGAACACCACGATGAGATATGGTAGCAACCTTTAAAATGAACATATACCTTTCAGGTGTCGCTGATGCCATGAATATGGCCACTTGTACCGGGCATGCCTGCTTAACCAGAAGGAGAACCCCTCTATGGAGAAAAGGACATGGGAAATGATGGCCAAGGAAGATGGTGAAGGGTTTCAGGAGGTGCAGCGGAGGAAAAGGAATTAGACATAGCCAACAAACTAGAGAGAAACCAAAATGAGAAAGAACAAAGGATCCAAAACTGGTTTTCTGTGTTACAGGAGGTTGAAATGGGAGAGCACATGCCGAACAGTATCAGGGAAACGGAAAGCCAAAAAGACAAGGAACCGGAGGGTAATAAACTGAAGAATATGGAGGAAAAAGTGATAAAGTAAAGGAGGATACCATGCAAATGATCGAACAAAATCTAATGGAGATTGATAACCGGAAAGAGGACCTAAGTGCTGAAGAGCAAATAATGAAGTGGTTGCTACAAGAATGGAGGCATTTGGATGAAAGGTTCATTCCTGAAGACTAGAAACAACTGTATAAGGAAACCTTCAAACAATATAGAGACAAACAGAGCTCGACGATTATAATCCAGCCAAACCATTTAGGGTCCCAAGTCAGCCAAGGGCATGACACAAGAACACAAGGAAAAGGAGGAAAAAGGAGAGGAAGGAGAATGATGAATGAATCCATCCAGATGGTTAGTGAGTTTCTTGTCAATTCTGGAAGAGTAGTTCCATGGTCAAAAGTCTTTCAACAACCCTTAAAACTACTAAAATGTTGTAGATTTGAGGCTTCTGCGATCTTCATTTTGTGTAGTGTTATTTTCCAGAGTCATCGCATTCATGATTTTATTGTATCAACGTTTCGAACCAACCTCTGTGATTCATCATCAGGATCATATGTGTGAAAAAGTCTGTGAATAATGGACCAATAAATAGACAATAGGGTTGGGAACATAATGAATGGAGCCGACAGGTTTGCTAATGTTCATAAATAAATTTAGTTTACTTAATTAATTATTAATTTATTTGATATTTGTATGTTTATATTTTCATGATGTTTATTATTTTTATTAATTACTTGATAGGGAAACTAAAGTTTATATAAAATTAAAATTATTTGAATGTAATTTTAATAAAATCTTCATAAATTTAAATATTTTTTTTAGGGTTCTTGATTAATGTTATTAATTCAACTATTATGATGTTATTTATTAAAATATTGTGATGTTATTAACCCAAAAGCTTTTGTATTAATTATTTTAGTTGACATTAATTAATACTTGATGTTATTTATTCAAACATTATATGATGTGATAATTATGATGCTATAATATTTCAAATATTATAATGTTTAACTAAAAGTTTCAATATTAATTAATTTGTTGAATTATTGATGTTAAATTTATTTAGTTTTAACATTAAACATCTAAATTTTATTGCTGAGGAAGTTCCTAGGTTCTGATGTTAGATTAATATTATGTATTGATCTATAAAGGTTTAAAGGTTTTTGGTTAAATATTTATAATGTTTATTATATTAATAATGTTTTTTAGTGCTTGATTCGGTTAATTAGGTTTGAATAAACTAATTAAAATATTAGTTTAATGATTTTAGGGATAGGTGAACCATTAAGAGATAAAGGGGCCAGAGGTACCTAGGGGATAGTAGAATCCCCCGTTAGTGTAGGAATCCAATTGTCACTAATTTTCCAACCGTCATCATGGTTGAGGTTATTGGGGTGTTTTCCTATTTCTATAGCTTCTCTAAATTTTCTATGGTGATAATGATCGATTTTGGCCAAAACACTGGAGTTTTCGATGCAAATGTGATGATTGGTTTTACTAGAGTGCTTGGCCAAAGCTGAGGTTTTGGAGCGGTTATGTTTGATGTCGGCGACATGTTCTTGAATCCTAGTTAATATCGAACAAACAGTCTCACCAATGTAGGATTTTCCACATGAACACGGAACCAAATAAACCCCTTTGTGGTGCCTAGGATCAATGGGATCTTTTACAGATTTCAGACATTTGCTAATTGTAGTCAAGGGTTTGAATTTATATTATTCTTTTTTAAAATGTGTGAAATCTTATCAGTGGTGCCTAGAATGTAGGGAAGGTGAACCTTCCCTACACAGTCATCCAATGGTTGTTTCTTTTTAGGATTCTCCGTTTTTTTGAAAGCTTTGATTCCTTGGTGTCTTCTATATCCATTCTTTTCAAAAACATCTAAGAGGTGGTTCTTCTCTTGATCAAAATTATCATGATTCGAAATACAAACTGCCCTAGTAGCTAGAGTGTTGAGCACCCCGAGTTTCTGAGCAGGATGATGGTGAGAGTTGGCATGCACATAGTGTTCTATGTGGGTTTTCTTGCGATAGACCTGGTGAAATATTGAGCCATCTTGGTTTCTCTTGATTAGGATGTTAAGAAATGGAAGACATCGATTCTCTTGTACTTCCATTGTAAAATTGATATAATTTGATTGGCCGTTAAGGTGCTTTAGGAATTTGTCCAGGTTTTCTTTTCCATGAGGCCAAATGACATAAGTGTCATCTACATATCTTTTCCAAAGCTTAGGTTTTAAAGGGGAAGACTCAATGGCTTTGGCTTCAAAATGTTCCATGAACAAATTGGCAATGATGGGGGATAGAGGTGATCCCATGGCCACACCACAAGTCTGTTCGTATATATCATCCCTGAAGCTGAAAAAGGTGGATTTCAGACAAATTTCTACTAATTTAGTTGTGTTAGGATCAATGATTTTTTGGACTATTTCCATTGCTTCATTTATAGGAATATTGGTATATAGCGCCTTTACATCAAAACTTACCAAGATGTCATTTTGGTCTAGTTTTATGTGTTTGATCTCATTAATGAAGTGATGGGAGTCCTTGACAAAGGAGCTAGTGTTTCCTACCATAGGTTTAAGCTTCTTAGCAAGATGTTTCGCGAGATGGTAAGTGGGACCTCTAATTGTATTGACTATGGGTCTAATGGGGATACCTTCCTTGTGAATTTTAGGGGCTCCATAGATCCTAGGGGTGTAGGGATTGGTTTCAATAAGATTCTTGATATTGTGTTCATTGCTCATTTTTATTAAGTTATTCACGTTTTTGGAGATCTTCCTTATGGGATTCTTTTTTAATTTAATGTAACAACCACTATTGGTTAAGTGGTCTGTCATTTTCTCATTGTAATCTTTTGTGTTCATTATAATAGTGGCACCACCTTTGTCTGCTTTTAAGACTACAATGTTAGGATTTTGGTTTAGGGTTTTGAGAGAAAGGTATTCTTGTTTGGAGATATTGCTTCTGGGAGGTTTAGCTTTTCTAAGGATGATGGAAAAATCCTATCTAATGGTCTCTTTGATATTGTCAGGTAAATTCTTGATCCCATACTCAATGTTGCATAAAATTTCTTCTTTGGGGATGGTGCGTGGGGAAATAGAAAAATTCAATCCTCTTTCAAGTAGACCTAAAGTGACTTGACCAGTCTGGGTATTAGAGAGATCCCATTGATCCCTTGAATACAATTAGCAAATGTCTGAAATCTGTAAAAGATCCCATTGATCCTAGGCACCACAAAGGGGTTTATTTGGTTCCGTGTTCATGTGGAAAATCCTACATTGGTGAGACTAGTCATTCGATATTAACTAGGATTCAAGAACATGCCGCTGACATCAAACATAACCGCTCCAAAACCTCAGCTTTGGCCGAGCACTCTAGTAAAACCAATCATCACATTTGCATCGAAAACTCTAGTGTTTTGGCCAAAATCGATCATTATCACCATAGAAAATTTAGAGAAGCTATAGAAATAGGAAAACACCCCAATAACCTCAACCGTGATGATGGTTGGAAAATTAGTGACAATTGGATTCCTACACTAACGGGGGATTCTACTGGCCCCTTTATCTCTTAATTGTTCACCTATCCCTAAAATCATTAAACTAATATTTTAATTAGTTTATTCAAACCTAATTAACCAAATCAAGCACTAAAAAACATTATTAATATAATAAACGTTATAAATATTTAACTAGAAACCTTTAAACCTTTATAGATCAATACATAAAATTAATCTAACATCAGAATCTAGGAACTTCCTTAGCAATAAAATTTAGATGTTTAATATTAAAACTAAATAAATTTAACATCAATAATTCAACAAATTAATTAATATTGAAACTTTTAGTTAAACATTATAATATTTGAAATATTATAGCATCATAATTATCACATCATATAATGTTTAAATAAATAACATTAAGTATTAATTAATGTCAACTAAAATAATTAATACAAAACTTTTGGGTTAATAACATCACAATATTTGAATAAATAACATCATAATAGTTGAATTAATAACATTAATCAAGAACCCTATAAAAAAAAATTATGAAGATTTTATTAAAATTACATTCAAATAATTTTTAATTTTATATAAGCTTTAGTTCCCCTATCAAGTAATTAACAAAAATAATAAATATCGTGAAAATATAAACATACAAATATCAAAAATATTAATAATTAAGTAGGTAAAATAAATTTATTTATGAGCATTAGCAAACCTGTCGGCTCCATTCATTATCTTCCCAACTATTATATACCTAGGGGGGATAATATGGGGTACCCAAGGTAATAATGTAATAATGGGATGGGCCATAGTAATAAATAAGGTGGTTAACCCATGTCATGTAAGGGACCACAAGTAGTTAATAATAATGTAATGAGCCCATGGTATTAGTGGATGGTATGAGGGAACCATGGTAATGACCCATGGTATTGTATGTATGAGGCCTATATAGAGGCTAGAGACTCCACATGGAGAGATAGTGAAGGAATATTGTATGAACAGGCATATGGCTTGTGGAGTGTTCTCCTTCCTTTAGGAGTGAATGTATGGTGTTGCCCTACCTTAAGGGTTTGATCAATAAAGAATCATTTCTATCTATTTCTATCTTGTTATTCTTGGGTATATTTATATTTTGGGTATATTTGCATTATCTTATAATTTTTGGCTTGTGAAGTGTTCTCCTTCCTTAAGGAGTGAATGTATGGTGTTGCCCTACCTTAAGGGTTTGATCAATAAAGAATCATTTCATTTCTGGGTTTATTTGCATTATCTTATATTTTTGTATTTGATCTATAATATTTCCGGGTTATATCTACAACAATTGGTATCAGAGCACTTTCTTGGGCAAACCGTGGAGAATTTTTTTTTTCATTTTTGCAGGGATTCTTTGGGTGGCGAATTTGCAGATCAGATCTGTACGTTTTGGTTCCATATCTGCAGAATCTAATTACAGATCTGTATTCCTTGTGAAAAAATACCCAAATTCAAAAAAAAAATCAGTTGAATCGGAGTCCGGATGAAGGAGATATCGCTGATTTAAAAATTAGTGGGGTTGTAGACAATTTTCAGGACAGCGAGTTTGCGGCGCAGATCTAGAAGTCTTGGTGCCAGATCTGCAAGATCTAATTGTAGATATGGAATCTTTGTGAAAAAACACATGATTTTAAAAAAAAAATCAGTCGAATCGGAGTCCAAATGAGGGAGATATCGCTGAATTAAAATCAGCTATTTTTGCATAAATTTTGGGTGACGGCGGGAGAGTAGCAGCGCAGATCTGAAATTTCAAGTGTCTGGATCAAAATTTCTACCACATGGGCAGATGCAGAGTGGTTGTTCCATTTCTAAAAACAGGTTATAATAGAGATTCTAAGCAATATTGACGGATCTGTGACCATTTCAATTTTTCACCAATATTTTTGTGATGGCGGGCCTAGATCGGAGTTCGAGGGACTTGTATAAATTTGACGGTTCTCACACGTCAACATGGCTAGCACAAATGGAGCAGTATTTCAGATTGAATCATATCCTAGATGATTGGACTAAGCTTAGGGAGGGGACCATGTACCTGGACAATGAACGATGGCAATGGGCGGAATGGCATCAGCGTTGCAAGGGACCTTTTCAGAATTGGGATGCCTTCAAAAAAGCTCTTATAGAGCGCTTTGGCCGTAAATCAAATCTTGTGGATAAGCACACACAGACAGACACACAGCCTAGCAAAGCTTTTATTTTTACAGGAAACCAAGGAACCAAAAGAGTTATTTTTGGCTGGTATCTCTGTATTGCAGGTTCATGGATTGATTCAGAAGGAGAAAATCATTGTGTCTATCAATCCGAGTTGCAAACAAAATCTTATAAATGTCAACTTGGCAAAGAAATTGCAAGTCCCAGCAAAACAAATTGAACATACAGAGGTGGATGATGAGGATGTTCACGTGTATAAGGATTTGAAGATTTCTATGGATAAGTATGTGTTGCATGGTGATTTTTATACTTCAGAGATGGATAATATGGATGTTGTTTTGGGATACCCATGGATGGAATCGGTGGGTACTATCAATATTAATGTGCAGAAGAAATTTCTGAAGCTATGGTATAAAAAGAAGAAAATTACGTTACATGATATTTCCATCCATAAACAGGTAGAGCACATGGAGGCTGAAGCAGAAGATGTTCAAGGGACTGACATATCAGATGATGAGCCTTTGATGATCGACAATCAAACACAAACAGAGGCTACAGAAGAAAAGGTTACAGGTGATGATACATCAGAGGAGGGCTCAGTGGTTGAGGTCATATTGACAAAGAAGACACCACAACAGACACCACAGCAGGGTGAAGTCAAGCAAAAGCCATCGTGGGTTAAAACTTCAACATATCATCACCCACATCACCCCGCGAGACAACCATCAAGATGGAAACCAAGTCGTCACATGAAGGATCGCGAGGAGAGAAGATCCACCCACTGCACATCAACACAGAAGAGCTGCCACGGTCAACTTCCATCTCAAGCGAGCGAGGCACCAGCAAGATCGAGGGTTCACCTTTCTCTTGGATGGCTAGATGCACGTGCATGGTATCAGTGGACTACTCTTTTGAGTAGATCTTATTATTTGTGTTCTTCCCATGTTTCGGGGACGAAACATGCTTAGGGGGGTGGAATGTTATATACCTAGGGGGGATAATATGGGGTACCAAGGGAGGTACCCAAGGTAATAATGTAATAATGGGATGGGCCATAGTAATAAATAAGGTGGTTAACCCATGTCATGTAAGGGACCACAAGTAGTTAATAATAATGTAATGGGCCCATGGTATTAGTTGATGGTATGAGGAAACCATGGTAATGATGCATGGTATTGTATGTATGAGGCCTATATAGAAGCTAGAGACTCCACATGGAGAGATGTGAAGATGAAGAGAAGTATTATTGTATGAACACCATAAAACCCTTAAGGTAGGGCAACACCATACATTCACTCCTTAAGGAAGGAGAACACTCCACAAGCCATATGCTTGTTCATACAATATTCCTTCACTATCTCTCCATGTGGAGTCTCTAGCCTCTATATAGGCCTCATACATACAATACCATGGTTCCCTCATACCATCCACTAATACCATGGGCTCATTACATTATTATTAACTACTTGTGGTCCCTTACATGACATGGGTTAACCACCTTATTTATTACTATGGCCCATCCCATTATTACATTATTACCTTGGATACCTTGGTACCCCATATTATCCCCCCTAGGTATATAACATTCCACCCCCCTAAGCATGTTTCGTCCCCGAAACATGGGAAGAACATAAATAATAAGATCTACTCAAAAGAGTAGTCCACTGATACCATGCACGTGCATCTAGCCATCCAAGAGAAAGGTGAACCCTCGATCTCGCTGGTGCCTCGCTCGCTTGAGATGGAAGTTGACCATGGTAGCGCTTCTGTGTTGATGTGTAGTAGGTGGATCTAGGCTCCTTGCTATCCATCATACGGCGATTGTTGTCCTTGTGGCTAGTTGTTTGCCATCTTGTTGGTTGTTTTCTCGCGGGGTGATGTGGGTGATGATATGTTGAAGTTTTAACCCACAGTGTCTTTTTCTTTAATTCACCCTCCTGTGGTGCCTGTTGTTGTGGCTTCTTTTCTAATATGACTTCAATCACTGAACCCTCGTTAGATGTGTCAGCACCTGTAACCTGTTCTGCTTCAGCCTCTGTTTGTGTTTGATTGTCGACCATCAACTGCTCATCATCTGATATGTCAGTCCCTTGAACATCTTTTGCTTCAGCCTCCATGTGTTCTACCTGTTTATGGATGGAAATATCCTGTAATGTAATTTTCTTCTTTTTATACCATAGCTTCAGGAATTTCTTTTGTACATTAATATTGATATTACCCACGGATTCCATCCAAGGGTATCCCAAAACAACATCCATGTTATCCATATCTGAAGCATAAAAATTACCATGAAACACATACTTATCCATAGAAAGCTTCAAATCCTTATAGATTTGAACATCCTTATCATCAACCTTTGTATGTTCAATTTGTTTTGCTGGGACTTGCAATTTCTTTGCCAAGTTGACATTTATAAGATTTTGTTTGCAACTCGGATTGATAGACACAATGATTTTCTCCTTCTGAATCAATCCATGAACCTGCAATACAGAGATACCAGCCAAAAATAACCCTTTTGGTTCCTTAGTTTCCTTCTTTCCTGTAAAAATAAAAGCTTTGCTAGGCTGTGTGTCTGTCTGTGTGTGCTTATCCACAAGATTTGATTTACGGTCAAAGCGCTCTATAAGAGCTTTTTTGAAGGCATCCCAATTCTGAAAAGGTCCATTGCAACGCTGATGCCATTCCGCCCATAGCGATCGTTCATTGTCCAAGTACATGGTCACCACACTAAGCTTAGTCCAATCATCTAGGATATGATTCAATCTGAAATACTGCTCCATTTGTGCTAGCCATGTTGACGTGTGAGAACCGTCAAATTTATACAAGTTCCTCGAACTCCGATCTAGGCCCGCCATCACAAAAATATTGGTGAAAAATTGAAATGGTCACAGATCCGTCAATATTGCTCAGAATCTCTATTATAACCTGTTTTTAGAAATGGAACAACCACTTTGCATCTGCCCATGTGGTAGAAATCTTGATCCAGACACTTGAAATTTCAGATCTGCGCTGCTACTCTCCCGCTGTCACCCAAAATTTCTGCAAAAAGAGCTGATTTTAATTCAGCGATATCTCCCTCCTCCGGACTCCGATTCGACTGATTTTTTTTTTTAAATCATGTGTTTTTTCAAAAATATTCCATATCTACAATTAGATCTTGCTGATCTGGCACCAAGACTTCTAGATCTGCGCCGCAAACTCGCTGTCCTGAAAATTGTGTGCAACCCCACTGATTTTTAAATCGGCGATATCTCCTTCATCCGGACTCCGATTCAACTGATTTTTTTTTTGAATTTGGGTATTTTTTCACAAGGAATACAGATATGTAATTAGATTCTTAAGATCTAGCACCAAAACGTACAGATCTTATCTGCAATTTCGCTACCTAAAAATCCCTACAAAAAATGAAAAAACATTCTCCACGGTTTGCCCAAGAAAGTGCTCTGATACCACTTGTTGTAGATCTAACCCGGAAATATATGATAATGGAAATAAACCCAGAAATAATAAGAGAGAAATAGATAGAAATGATTCTTTATTGATCAAACCCTTAAGGTAGAGCAACACCATACATTCACTCCTTAAAGAAGGAGAACACTCCACAAGCCATATGCATGTTCATACAATATTCCTTCACTATCTCTCCATGTGGAGTCTCTAGCCTCTATATAGGCCTCATACATACAATATCATGGGTCATTACCATGGTTCCCTCATACCATCCACTAATACCATGGGCTCATTACATTATTATTAACTACTTGTGGTCCCTTACATGACATGGGTTAACCACCTTATTTATTACTATGGCCCATCCCATTATTACATTATTACCTTGGGTACCTTGGTACCCCATATTATCCCCCCTAAGTATATAACACCAACCCTATCCTCTATTTATTGGTCCATTATTCACTGACTTTTTCACACATCTGATCCTAATGATGAACCACAGAGGTTGGTTCGAAACGTCGATACAATAAAATCTTGAATGTGATGACTCCAGAAAATAACACTACTATTGAAATGATTATTACAACCTGGAACATTAGAGGCCTCAACAGCAAAGGAAAACAAAGGTACCTTAAAGAAAGATTGAATAAAGATAAGCCCAATATTATGATAGTATAGGAAACCAAAATTAGTGAAAGAAAGCTGAAAGAAATTATGGAACACTATAAACCAAAGTATCAGGTCATGGCCCAGGATGCTAATGGCAGTGCAGGGGGACTAGCGACATGTATCCAGCATGAGGTGCAGTCTTGCAACATGGTGCTTCACCAATCTGAACATAGTCCATTCATCACAATATACCTCCAATAATTTATGAATAAATTCCTTAAACATTGCGATTACTACCCTCGAGAAGATTGCAGGTGCATTCTTCTGCCTGAATGGCATTACTGTATACTGAAAGCAACCCCACTCTATTGCGAAGATTGTCTTGTTGTGATCCTCTGGTGCGATATTTATTTGATGGTATCCTGGGAATCCATCATTGAATGAATATGCCTCCTAGCCTCAAACATTCTCCAAGAATTCATCCGTAAATGGTGTTATAAACGGATCATGAACACATGCATCATTACGCTTTTTGTGATCTATGCATATCCTAATTTCGCCTTGTTGTTTCTTTTCCTAGACAACCATTGGGCTCACTCAATCGATTCTTCTACTGACTCAATAATTTCGGCCTCCATCATTTTGTCCAGTTCTTTGTGCACATTTTCTTTATACTTTGGATTCAGCCGATAAGGTCTCTTCTTTACAGGCTTCGCGTCAGGCTTCAAAGTAATTTTCATTACGTCCAAATCTCTAACAATACCCTTCAGATATGAGAACTTCATTGGGAATAGATCCTGGTATTCGCGCAGTATTTCGGCCACCTTATCGACTCTATCTTTGTCCCAATAGTCTCCTATATTCGCAAACTTAGGCTCCGTATCAGATCTAATATTTTCTTGCCAAGATTTCAGCAACTCTGTTACATCAGGGTTCTCTGTCTTAGGTCCTTCAACCTCACATTGACCTTCAGTTTTTGGGATGTTTATTTTTCTTGGATTATCTTCTTCTTCTTCGGCCGTCACATTGTAACATTATAGTGCGTGGCACAGTTCTATACTCCAGTCTATATGTACCCATTCCACGGGCTCTTCATGGGTTCTAAAAATAGCAGCCTTAATCTCTTGTAGACTTCATCAATGTATTCAAATCCATCCTCAAAGATAAAATTTAATAAGAATATTTCCCTCAAGATATCCCATTCGGATGTTCCGAGGCGTGGCTCTGTTTCCAAGTACCAATTCATGGGAATAGTATCTAAGGTGTGACAGAAGACATGTACCCACTATGGTTGAGGTTCTTCACCCCAAGCTTAAGCATACCATGCCAGGTGTTCGCACGGGTCATCCTTCCCACTTCACTTCTCATTCATCCATGTCTTAGCAAATCAAAACCTAAGCTTCATCATCTTCTTCTATTCCTTCCAGTCAGCGAAGCTTTCCTTATGCATACCCAACCAACGGGAAGGTGTAGTGCATAGTACCAATTCAAGTGACTGGAATTGATGTTCCTCAGGCACCTCCCTTTCAAACTCATCCAAAAAGAGATTAACATCCTTTAGGCCATCATAATGCAGAAGTTTCCTTACCTCTGTAGATACACACTGCAACGATTTTTTCATCATATTGCAACGTAGTGTAGAGACCTCAAGCAACCTATTACTCCAGTGTTTGATCTCTTCATCTGAATCAAAGGTACAAGAGATGGCTCTATCCCATGCGATCTGTCCATCTGCAATGGGGTTGATCCAATCTTCGTCTCGCACTGTGATATTGTATATTTGGTCTAGATCATCATCATCCTCCACAAAGTCGCAAACAGGTTCTATATAGCGTGCTCCCTCAGCAGGATCCATTGGTAAAATAACCTTGAGTGCCTTCCTCTCAAATGTCATCTTCCGCTTCTTCAGATTGATCACCACATCCATGTCGAAGGCCCAATCAATTCCTAGTAGTGCAGGGTAAGGAATGTTGCCATAGACAATTTCAATTACCTCAAAGTCAGCCAGCGCGCTCGTACCCTCAATGTGTACTGTTACACCATATAGGCGGCACCCCATCAGAATAATCTTCTACTGGTTGGCCATGCGTAGTTGTATAAGAGACCATTGCAGCGCAGGTCTCCCCATCCTTTCCCATTTCTTCTTAGGTAGCACGTTCACATCAGAACCCAAATCTAGGATGACTTGGTCCATTTCATATTCTCCTATCCACGCAATCAGCCTCATCTCGCGCCTTGTCCACTTCTTGTGTTTACCTAGTTTCCTCACAAAGCATTGTTCTTAAGGAATCTTAATCTTACCCATACATTTGTATATGAATGCCTGCAACCCTTCTACGGCCTTCTGATCCCTCAATGGCTTCATACAAGTTTTGAGAAAAGTGGATAATAACGAAGGATCCACATCTTGCACTTCATTATTTGCACCTAGTTTTTCCTAACTTCCTGACATAGAAGCCTTAGCAAAGTTCTTCTTAGCTTCCATGAAAGTATTTTTAGCCCAGTTGAGTTCAAACCCGAATTCCTTTTCAGCGACCTTGCCCACCCATCCCTCAGTTTATTATTTCTTTCCCTCATCTTCTCATGTGGCCATACCATTTTGCGTTACAATATTGACACTATGATCTTCTTTGTGAGGCTCCACCCTCATCATCTGGATATTTTGTGTAGGCTGCTAGTTTTGCATCTTCTTTTCTTGCATCTTTGTTATAAGTATCAGGCAATCTTCTATAACATGGTCAAATTATCTGCAATATTGACAAGATGGATGTGTTGGGTTCAGACAATCACGTGCAAAATTTCTATCTTCACCACAGTTAGAGCAAATAACTTGTCCATGACCTCTTCCATCCCCTCCTCTTCTTCCTCTTCCACGGCCTTGGAATCCTCCTCACGCTACACCTGCACCCTGATCTTGAGGCCGATTTTCTGCCTGAATTCGATAGGTAGGGGTTTTATCCATCATTAATTCATAACTTTGACAATGGATCTCATCATGACCTACAAATTTGTAGAAATTTCATAACAACTGCTAAGGGATCTGTACAAACTTCTGTAGTAGGTGACAATTGTCTATCGCATGTTGTCCTGTAACCTAAAAAATAATGCACCACGACACTACTCATGTGCTTGGCCCAGTGTATTTTTTGGTTTCAGGGGGACAGTGCCCCCCCCCCAAATAAAATAATTCTGATAAACTGGATAATGGTTCTTATCGTGACTGTGGCCCTTGCATTTCAAGCACCAAAATTTTGCATGAACTTCAAGTTGGACTTCCTTTCCCTTCTTCAGGCTCTACAACTCTAGTTGCTGACTTGCCAACTATGAGTGGATCTGTTGTACTCCAATGTTCATATCTTATATTAGCGAGGCTTGCATCTTCATTGTGATCTCCACAGCTTCTTCTTGCGTTGTTATCTTCTGTTGTGACAATGGTAATATTAGGTTAGGCAACAATGAAGCAATGTACTAGTCTTTGTGTTGTTCATTTGTGATGTTCATATTAGCTTGACGGATTAGGAATTTCAGCCTCTGATCAAAGTCCCACGAGGATTCATTCACCACTTGTTGTATCTCCTTAAACTCTGTAACAGACTCCACCTGAGACGTAGGCTTCTTAAACTCATTGTTCAATGCCTACTGAGTCTTTGCCAACGTCGCACCAGGTTTGTCTTGACAGTACTTGATATATTAATTCAGCGCCCTATCTTGCAGTGTTGTGACCAGCTGCACTTTCTTTAGATTGTCATCAGTGATCTATTGTGTGGTCCAAACAACATTTGCAACAAACCAAAATTGCTCGGGGTCTTTGCTCCCTACCCCTTTAAAGATCGACATCTTCAATGTTTTTGCCATGTTGAATGGTGGAGGTGGAGTTGGAGGTGGAGTTGGAGGTGGAGGTGGAGTGGATGGATGAGGTATCCGCAGGATACCCTGACTTATCAACTGCAGCGCACTTCATGGTCTATTCAGAATAGCTCCTTCATCGTCTCTTGAAGAGGATCCCTATAGCGGACTATATTCAAAGCCTGATTCTTCGTTCCTTCTGAAGGATTTTCCGCTTCACGTAGTCCCAAACATTAAGGTAACTGCATAACTTTTTTTTCACACAACAGCATCTTAATCCAAGTTTTCAGAGATTTTAAATTCATACCTCGTGGTCCCTTGAATATCTTGCACTCTGCTTCACTATAGCTGATGGTCGTATCAATCGCAAGCTCAATGACAAATCCTCCTATAATACGATCAATCCAATGATCAACAGCCCGCATGATGTTATTCTCTGAAGCTTCCAAGCACCTCACTAGCTCTAGAGTCCACACAATAGGGTCTTCAAGTCTCCACTTACCCTGACTGTCTGCCAATCTAGACAGTCACTCGTGCAATTCACAAGGGAATAAACATAAAAAAAATCGGTTTCGTCTGAGTATAGGTATCTATTAAACCACTATTATTTGGACAACCACAGGTTTCTGTTATCCTCAGCTACAAACGCGTGTTCCTTTCAATCGAGCCACTTCTCAATTTCTTTCTTTGTAGAAAACCACTTATTCAACATCACACATTCCTCAAATTGATCCTGGTCCTCGCAAAGGAACCATTTGTTGGCTTAAGGGGCCTAACCCATGTTCGGAGTTATTCATGCCAACCAACAAAACCCTAACTGTTTACCCTTTCGGCAACAACCTACGTAGCGTAGGTTGTAGTCTCACCCGAAGCATTATTGGGGGATGTTAAAACCAGGTTTTTGCATCTAGAGGTATGTGTGATGGTTTCTTGAGGTTCTTAGGGTTTAGATCAACCTTCACGTAGATCTATTCCTTCCTGTTGTCATCTACTGCAACTCTATTAAAATGACCTTCATATCTTTGCAAAGGTACTTAATTATACTTATCATGCAGAATGATTACAGATCTACCAGTTCTGCACAGTAAATGTGTATTATGAAGCCCTTCTATCCTAGATTTTTCATCGCGCAGATCTACCCTTTTCGAACAGCTAACTACAGCAGATCTATCTAACGACTTCTCGTTCTTTGCGAAGGTCTCAAAATGTTATTAACATGCATAAAAGATACAGATCCACTACTTCTGCATAATAAACAAGTATTAATTCACATAATTCATAACAAATCGTAGAGATATACAAACTTAACTGAAACAATAAACAAGACACAGATGCACAAATACGGCTCAAAACAGTCTTTATTAAGTATAATCATTCAGATTCAGACTTCTTATCCCTACACACCTAGCTACATGGGCCCACGCACTCAGCTGAGGACTTACCAAGGTCTCCTCACACTCAGCTGTAGGAGCCTTCCCCTTTCGCCTAAGTACTAGAAATAGACTTTTCATGCCTTAGCACCTTTCCCTTACAATGATTCTTCCTTAAAGTTCAAGTTCTAAAACTCACTATGACTCGTTTATATATAGCTTTTTCATTACAAAACCATGGTCCGGGGACCATGGGCGGGTCTCAAAACCATCCTATCACCTACCCATACAAGGGACTAATGCCCCTTTGGCTATTACTTAGCTTCACGCTCTACTTCCACATTTCGCAGAGACTTTACATTCTTTAACAAAAACTATTACAAAAATTGACTTAATTGACAAAAATTGACCCCAGGGACCCCATCCCAACATACACCATGTTAAACCTGCCTTCACATGTGAAGTACTTCTGGATGACCATTAAGAGCTTGGAAAAATGTTCTTTAAGGCAAGTTCTAGGAATGTGTGCAGTCATATCAATCCCTTTGTGTTCCTCCTTGAGAAATTCATCACAATTTTGCAGCTTGATCTTCTGGACTTTAAACCAAATTTCTCCTGACGTAGGGATCGTTGTAGCACGGAAAATTGTGTCAAGGGATACTGCAAAGTTTAGAATACCAACTTTCATTTTTGTTCAAGTGAATTTTATGGAAAAATCCTTGGGAATATACGTATGGAAACCCTGTATCTTTTGGCAACAGCGTAGGCATCCTATGTTGGCAAATGCTTGAAAAAACTAGGGTCTTCCTCCAACAATTTCATGTCCACGGGCTCATAACGCACCATTGAACCTCCTTTATACAGTTTTCTGTGTGTCATGGCTGCAACACATAGGGCTCCTCCTTGTCACCTTCTTGCCACATGTAAATCATCCTAGAGGCATCTAGACAGCAGTGGACTATAACCTAGAAATAGCAAGACCTGCGTGAGAGCTAGACCTGTGTGAGAGACAAAAAACCAACTCCTATGACAGTGTGAAGCTTATGGCAGCAAATCTAAATACAAATAAACGAGTTAGCAACAAGAAGCTACATGGTGTCAATATGTTGGGGAAATGGATAAAAGACTGATAAAGTGCACCTCTGACCCACCATACGACTGACCAATCACACTTTTCAAACAAAAAGGATGGTTACTCCATTGTTTAACACAATTGTATACTTAAGTGCAATGCCATAGCGGGACAGGTATTCGAAGAGATAGATTCACTATGGAAGTATCAATAACTTTCGTAGAAAACTCTCGGTTTACCTAACTGGAGTTGCTATGAATTTATGCAAAACTATTAAAATGCCAATCATGAACATATAAGCCTGACACACATGGAAGTTTGGATTTTAACCTTTATGATTGACCCTATTTTGAACTTATATGGACCCACATCATGACATGATGACCAAAAACACTATGATCATGAAATTTATTTTGAGAAAATTTGAAAACCCTAACTAATTTGACAAATATACCTCACAAACTATTCCTAAGTGTCATCATGGATAATAGTGGCTCCAATGGGGATGTTGCACCCCTATGGTGCAGCAAAGAACCAGTAGACCAGTTGCCTTATTGAAAACTGAAAACTGAAAACTGATGATATCATCTCCAAGTTCTTATGGCCTTCACTTCGGGCTTAAACTTGTTGAAGAGATCATCCACACCTGTAAATTTGAAAATGAAAAATGGAATATATACAATGGTGTTTCTCCCATATTACTGAATCAAGAGGAATAATTCTTGACAAACCTGCCATTGACAGATCCTCCATTCTTTTTAATGGAATCACCGGTGAAACAGAAAGAAAAAAAAAAAAAACAAGTTCAAGAAATTGACAGAGAAGGTTGGCGGCACGTAACCTTTGATGTTTCTGTCGAAAGAGATGGAGCTGGTGCAGGCATTTGGATAATCAAACCAAGAGATGAAAGTAAGTTTTTCTCTTACAAACTCATTTGTTTTTGCACAAATAACATGGTAGAATATGAAGCTCTGGTTTTGGGTTTATAAGTTTTAAAAAACTTAGGTGCTAAAAAGATTTCAGTTTTTGGTGATTCTGAGTTAGTCATTGAACAAGTATATGGCACCTATCAAACCAAAGATGTTAGAATGAGAGCATACATAAATTTAATTCTTGAATTCTAGAAAATTTTGAAGAACACAATTTCACAATTAGGCCTAGAGAACAAAATGGTATTTCAGATTCCTTTGTTGTTTTAGCCAGCCAATTTACAATTCCAACTCATTCCAGCAAGAAATATGAGATTGAAATCAGACATAGGCCAGCCATTCCTGATAACATAAAAGCTGGGAGGTATTTGACAATGATCAACAAATCAAAAATTTCCTGGAATTGAAAGAAGATTTTAAAACTACTCAAGTTGATCAGCAGAATATGTTATAACATGATAACATATATCATGATGTAAATGTATTGTAATAGATGATGCTCTTGTTAGTTGTTCTTGATCCTGGCTTGTCAAAAGGTAAGGCTCTTCAGTCGTTAGTAGTCATTTCTGACTTTACGTTTTGGGGGGGAATCTATTATCAACCATTTTGTCACATCTGGTCAATAGGCCTTCAAACGGGATCAATTCACATCCTTCAACATATTGTCATCATCCCTACATAAATCCCTAAGCATGACTCTGTTGAATCCCTGAGTTTCTACTCTTGACTGCTGAGTTTCCAATATTTTAAGGCCCAACAGACCTTGGCCCTTTAGGGATCAGCGTTGACTACCAGGTTGACCCTCTTTGCACCTACGTTGATCACCAGCAGGTTGCTCAATCTTGGGGGTGCACTGATTCTAGAAATTCAGGAAAAATAAAAAGAATCTCGAAGCTTCCTCTTCCAGAAGCTTCCTGAGGTTGTTTCAACCATTTACCTTGGATAAGAGTCTCGAATCCTATCCCATCCTACCTTGAATTTTTCACCTCTTATCCCTTGAGCTCATCCTTCCATCTCAAGTGGATCTCAAGCCTAGATTGGTAAATGGATAAGAATTCATGAACTACCTCCCTCATCTATATATTTACAACCATCCATGGGCAAGGGGTTAGATTTTGGAGATTGATTCTACCCTCATGTTGTTGCTTTGAGAGACATTATTCCATGCATTAGGGTGACATAGAGACATACTTTGTGGCAAGAAAAAGACAAGTTAACTTGGGAGATTTTCCACAAGATCAACTCCTATTCTTGGTTGTAACTCTCTTCCTTTTTATTAATACAAATAGTAGATTGTTTTCCTATATATGATGTTATGATTTCATGTATTTCAATACCATGTCGATCTATTAAATGAAATGATTAGATTATGCTACATAGATGTCGTAGGTCTTTGGCTTGCCTTGTTTTATTGTGCAGGTTTTAATTATAGCGATCGGAGCTAGGATTGGAACATGCAATTCAAGGAAGGAGAAAAGCTTGCAACGGATTCTAGGTAGGCTTCATCCCATCATTCAATTACTTTAAGGTCGAAGACATTGTTCCCTTTTCTTTCTGTTGTTTTAGGTCTGTCCACCAAGCCCAGGGAAGACACTTTTGTCTGTTGTCGTAGATTCCATATAACATGAAGGTTATATGACAAGTGGCTTCAGTGTCTAATATCCAAGTGCCTTACCAAGAGGAAAATGTAGTGCTCAAAAATTACAATGTGAAACAATATAGTGAGCATATTCAAGTGGTTTTTCTTTGTTTAGTGGTTGTTTCTCTTTCTTTGCACTAATATTTTCCATGGCATTGAGAGGCAATATGACCATGTTTACCACACCTATAGCACTTAACAATTTGTATATCATTATGAAAATGTTTTTGTTCTTTGTCTCCTTGATGATTATTACCCCCATTGCCTCGTTTAGGGGGTTTCTTACTACAACCTTTGTTGTTGTTATCATGTATAGCAAACTCTTTTTTAGACTTATCTTCTTTTTGTGAAAGACACAAAGTCTCAACATTGGAATTGGGAAGTGACTCCTTCTTCCCAAAAGCTTTGTCTCTCTCTGCAATTTTCTCTAAAAGTTTATCAAATGTTATGTCTTTCATTTTTTCACTAGCTTGAAGAGACTCTAAGTAGTGTGAATATTTAGGGTATAGGGATTTAACGAATGCAGTAAGTTTCAGACCAATTTTGACACTCGTTGATTCAATATCATGAAAAATGGCTCTAATTGATGAAGCTAACTTCATTGGATCATTATCTTTCAATTCCGGATTAAATAAATTTATTAATGATTTAATTATTTCCAGCTCTAAATGGGAGTCATAAAGTTCTTTTAATTTTTTTAATGCTACAAATGTTGTGGTGCTGGAAAGAATATGTCAAACTACCTCTTTTGTTATGGAATAAGAAATCAAAGCATATGCATTTTTATCTTTACTCTTCCAGATCGCAAGTTGTTTGTCATATTTAGGTTGTTTTGGTTCATTGTCATCTGTACTTCCACAAATATCATCCCATAAATGATATCATCCCAGATATCATTTTTTTGTCATCTATACTTCCACAGATATCATCCCAGATATCATCTTTTTTTTCGAAACCATTCTTTGTAATTGTCCTTTCCACTAAGAACAACACCTACTATGGAGATCAAAGAATTCATATTTACTTGTTTGGAAAGAAAACAAATAATATAAACTCCATAAAATATAATTCTCTTACAGTGTTCTATTGATGGCTAGACTCGATTTGCTTAGAAGTCATTGACCTTGCTCTACCTGCTCTCAACTGGCCTTATGTTGTCGGCCTTGCACATCTGGGTTATATTTCCATATTCTTAGAGGAGTTTCTGAAGTATAGGCAGAATACATTATGTTGTAGCATATGAAGATATGGTAATGCTCCTCATGGAGTGTATATTTTTATCAATGCTTTGATACCACTGTAGACAGACCCGTGAATAAAATCCACAATAGAAAATCATTTTATTGCTATTGAAAACATATGTTTGTAAAATGAAAATAGAGAGGAGAAAATTATGTTTTAACAACTTCTCTGTAATTTATTAACGAGAAAAAATACCAACTAATACTAAGTAATAATATATAAAGTAATCCCGAAGGATTAGTCAACAGTGTTGGGCATCCATAAAAGTTACGCATTTAGTGTATTAGGGGATTAATATGTTCAGTTGTATAATGTGTTAGGAAGTGATTATACCAAAGAACCATTAGGGGTAGAAGGTATAGAGTATCTGGGATCATAGTGATTAGGCGTCAAAGTGTGTTATTGAGCAGTTTGTTGGTTATCATAGTAGGTTTGGGATCATGAAGGTCAAG
The DNA here is from genome assembly GCA_031772625.1 of Pinus tabuliformis. Taxonomy (NCBI): domain Eukaryota; kingdom Viridiplantae; phylum Streptophyta; class Pinopsida; order Pinales; family Pinaceae; genus Pinus; species Pinus tabuliformis. The sequence goes on from CM062812.1 coordinate 10,826,691, forward strand.
GGGTAGTGTGTCCAAGTTCAAAGTGTGTTTTGGGATAATTATGTTAAGGTCATATAGTTAGGTGGTCTACGTGAAAATTTAAAAGTCTAATTGCAGCATCTGGAAATTTACTCTTCTAACTGTAAATTAATTATGCAATTTATTTGTTACAGCAAAATATCGAATAAATCACACTACAATTTTTCACCATAATAATACTACAGAAAATAAAATGTTGGAAAATGAGAAATATGCTAGCACACACATAAAAATCACACATTTATTTTTGGATAATTATCCCCGGAAAAACTGACTGTGGCAAAATCAGTGTAGCATCTGACAATTTTATTATTATACAACAGTGAAATTTTGAGTACAATTTGGATATTGAACTAGCAATCCAATCTGAAAGAAATATTGTCAAAAATAAACTTATGGAAATTACCCTCTCTCTCAAAATAAATCCCAAAACAAGTTGCCTCATAAGCTAGTCATCCAAACACTTGCGCAAGCCCCTCTTTGCTGCCTCTACGCAAGCCAACTCGCACTAATCAAAATCTGCCTTTGATGATGACATCATTCCTATTGTTTCCTCTGGAAGTGATTCTCCTAGCCTTTTGGAAAATTTCCTGGCTACTGGAAGTTAAATCGACCTCATTGTTGTTTGAATTGAACTACCTCTTGAGGCTACTATGCAACGTCCTGGAGAAATAATACGACCTCCTCTCCTAACTCTCCAGGACTAGAATTCCTCCTCCAAAATCAATGTCTCTACCCCTAACCATCTTTGTGTCCTCTCTATGGCTCAAACTTCTCTCTGTTGAATCACTGCAGCTAGGAAACTCAACCTATGCCAAGGAATTTTCTCTCTGAGTGTATTCCAAGTGTGTTCTCCATCAACCTTATCGACCTCCTCTTATAATATCCAATTGATACTTCAACACCCAAGATTAAATCTTAATTGATGGTTGAGATCATCTCTAAGTCGATCCATGTGAGTTTCTAGAGAATTATCACCTTTATCAATTAATTCTTATTAATTATCCATTTTTCTGAAGTTAGATTCGAGAAAAATTAAATGATGGTCAATTAATTTAATTGAGTTATCTCTAGGTGGAATTTCCAGCAACTATTTCTGGGTTTTGGATATCTCATGTGTTTTAGCCTCTCTACAAAGTTTGAGACTACAAAACCATCACATGATAAAAAAAATTAACACTCCCTCTTAGCGAGGAAGGTGTTCTCTACTGTCACACTGCCACAACAACATGTCTATGCATCATCCTCCATACACATTGTTAATGTTTTACAACCGTAGTTTCTTGCCACTATCCATCAACTACTACACTAATTATGATTCATTTGCTACTGATTGTAGCTAAACCATGTTGCATATGTGTTTCTATTGACATTGCGCTATACAACCTATATTATTTCCAACTATCCATTGCACTACAACCCAACTAACACTCCCTCTCACTGTTGTTTTTGTTGTTGCAACTACTGTAACTGAGAAGCATCCAAAATACTGAATCAATTGGGGTCACATGTTGCAACTGTCTCCTGAGTCTCTAACTATTACTAGTCTCTCTAGTGGGAAATATGTCATTAGGAGATTTTTGAGGTCTAAATTGGGCCTCCTAAGGAAATTATAAAATAATAAAATAATATTAGATTACATCATCAAATTTAGAGTGGAAACACTCGTTGGATGCAGAATTTGATTCATCATCCAAGGAGTACCCATGTTGCATACTTTCAATGGACCCTGCTACACGAAAAATGAGAAATACATGAAAACCGCTATTGCAATCACATTTTTTCATGTCTTTCTCATTTTTCGTGTAGTAGGGTCCATTGAAAGTATGAAACATTGGTACTCCTTGGATGAGGAATTAAATTTTGCATCCAACGAGTACTCCTTCTAGAAATTTAAGTAAAACCTTAGGGAGATAAGTTAAAAATACGAGTTGAAGAAGTAGTTTTATTATTTTATTTTATTTTAATATTTTTACTATTTTTCTCCAAAAATGGTGAATCATCCCCCATGGTTGACATCATCATCTTGAATCCTATTGGTTCTTATAAAGTTTATTTTGGTTGTAAATTTTCCTTAGGAGGCCCATTTTAGACCTCAAAATTCCCCTAATGGTTGTTGTTGATTTTACACTGTGCCTCCTGCACTGATATCCACATTGCTCTGTGCTTCTTAGCATAGGACTGCATCTAGCATAAAACTATCACCCTGGAAATGGCTACATCAACTGACATTTATCCTCCTAATACTGAATATTTTGGGCCCTTGTAGCAAGGGTAATGATCCATGTGATGATTAAACTGTAACGTTCGCTCCTATATGGACCTTTCCCAGTTATGCGCAACTCTGAAGTCTAGAACTCGATGCCTCCCCACCTCTCTCCTGGAGGTATAGTTGCATATAAAGCAAATTGGTCCTCCAATCTAGAAGAAAACTTATCTACCAATGTCGAAGTTTTTTCTTGCTCCTGCTTCTCCTTCTTGTCCTTCTTCCTTTGAGGACATTGGGTATTGTAGTGACTGAACTCATCACACCTGAAGCACTTGATCTTCAACATATTATTATTCTTCTTCTTCTCCCCCTGTGAGCCTTGTCCCTAACTGGGACCTTTTGCTTTCCCTTTCAATGCAAGGGCCACATTTTCTTCCTCCTTCACACCCTTCGATCCTCTATTGTTACTGTCACTGATGGATCTCTTTACTAGATCTTGCCTCATCTCCTCTTGTGTGAGATCTTCCCACATCTCGTCCCACTCAGGAAACTGATCTCATCCCATAATTCCTTGGAAGAATGTCTCCCATTCCTCGGTGACACTATCAAGGGTAAAATGCACAAGTTCTGTAGCTTGAGGCAACTCTCATACAACTGCAAGCTCATCTCGAATATCCTAAATTCTGGTGAGAAAAGGGTTGATGCCTTCACCCTTTTGCATTCAAAAATTCCTCAACTTTTCCTTCAAGAACATCTTCCGCGACTCGAAAGGATTCTGATATAGTGACGCAATAGCATCCCAAATTTCTTTGGTTGTATTCTTGGCCGCAACATGTGAGACTATATGATCTTGAACTCCATCGAGAATCAATCGCTTCTCCTTGGTCATCTCCTTATTGTAATTCACTAGTTGATAAACATCTATAGGTACTACTACAACTCTTTATGCGTACATCTTTAGACCATATTTATCTATCATGAATGTCATTCTAGCCTTTCAGATAATAGTTCGATGCGCCCTCTAATATGTCCTGATCTCAAAGTCATGCTAAAGCCATTACTACAAAAAATCGACCTAGGATGGAAATCTCCCTCTTTCACCTGCTCAGCTGCGAGAACTATTATTCGCACTCCTTCCCAGAGTGAGAAAATATGCTTGTTATTGTTATCTAATGCAATTGGAAATTTTGGATTTCTGAAGCTAGAAACCCTATTAGAGAAACTCCCTCTGTGTGTGAAATTTATCTGCCACCCTACATTAATTCTACTATTGAAAACTACTACAAAACCAATTGTGTCCAAACAAGGAATTTGCTTTGCGAAAATACTGAGTTTCTCACCTATTGCATGCTGGAATCACTTCCTGGACAAATCGACCCTTCCTGCACTTTGCAACTAGAAATTGAACCCCTTGTCCAACAATTCACATTGCCTAGTTAGATATTGCACAACTAGTAGGAAATTCATGTTGTTTCTCCCTCTGAGCCACAAAATTCTTTGTTATGAAACCAACTCAAAAAAAGATAGAAAAGAAAGATCAACACCTTAGAAATCAGCCTCTTCAAGGGGGCAACCTCCTTTACATTACACAAATGAACAATTCTTGGATGATACAAATGACTAAACCTCCTCTCTATATATAGGAGTCTAAGGGGTCACAATATAATCAAAGCCGACATAACAATAATAATATAAGGGCACAATAATAACAATAGTGGGCTTCTATGGGGCACACTAATAACAATATGGGGACAATAGGGGCACAATAATAACAATAAGGGCTACACCGACAATAGTAATGGGAATAGTATTATAGGGACCTAACATGCCCCTCTCCTTCAAAAAAGTGTTGTCCTCAACGCTTGAGTAGTTTTGGATGATTCTATATAAAATTCTCATCCTCCCATGTGGAATCTTCAGCGTGTAGGTTCTTCCACTTGATGAGATACTCCAAAATTGATTGATTTTGTAGCTATCGAGTTCCTGTTTCTGTGACTTCTTCAAGTTCCAATATGATTTATCCTTCCTCTTCAAGTTCTGGAAATATTGTTTGAACTGGGAGCTTGTCACCTACAACCTTCTTTAAACATGAAACATGAAAAATGGGGTGCACTCGGGAAGTTGCAGGAAGCTCCAATTTGTATGCCATAGTACCAATCTTTTGCAACACCTTGTATGGACCATAATACTTTGGTGATAATTTATTATCCTTCTTAGCTTGCTTGAGGGACATTTGTTTATATAGTTGTAGTCGTAGGAATACCCAATCACCTATATCAAAAATTCTTTCGTTGTGATGTTGATCTACCTGTTCTTTCATTCTATTATGCGCCAAAGTGAGGTTATCCTTTAAGAGTTGGAGAACTTGTTGTTGATGCTAGATGTGATCTTCCACTGCTTTAACCTTAGATTTTTCTCTTAAATATCATGTCATGGATGGTGGATGATATCCATAAGGTGCCATAAATGGGGTCATTTTTGCTGCAGTGAAACGCAGATATCCTTCCAAACATTTGTTTACTATCTCATTTTTCCCATCAGATTGATGATGATAAGATGAACTATGTGCTAACTGAGTACCAAGACAAGAAAATAATTTTGTCCAAAAATTTCTAGTGAAAATGGGATCTTTGTCGCTTATAATAATCTTTGGGTTTCCATGTAACTTTTGAATTGTTTCCATAAATGCATTAGAAACTGTATTGTCTTTAAATGGATGAGATAATGCACAAAAGTGTGCATACTTGGTAAGTTTGTCAACTAACACCATGATGACACTCTTTCCTTCGGACTTGGGTAAACCTATGATAAAATCCATTGAAACCTCCTCCCAACATTGGCTTGGAATGAATAAAGGTTGTAATAAAACTGGGGTCTTAATTGTTTCAACTCTATTTTGTTGGCAAACCAAACATTCCGCCCCAAACTTTTGAATATCTGATTTAAGGCCATCCCAAAAAAATTCCTTCTTAACCCTATGGTAAGTTTTTAAAAATCTTGAGTGCCCTCCTAAGGGAGAAATGTGCAATTCCATAAGAATCTTTTGTTTGAGTTGGGAATTCTTACCCAGTTATAAGTGATCTTTGTACCATAACGAATCATTTTTCCAGCTAAATGTTTCAAATGTACTGGGATATTTTTGTAGCTTTTGAATGAGTGCCCATACTTCTTCATAATTCTTCCATTCATCCCTTGCTTCGTTTATCCAATCTGGTTGGATAATAGAAATGGCGCAAAGCAATGCTTCCACATCCTCATCCTTTCTTGAGAGTGCATCTGCCACAACATTTTGCTTCCCTTTTTTTTAGATGATTTCAAAGTCATAACCCAACATCTTTGTGACCCATTTTCGCTGCTCTTCTAAAGATAATCTTTGTTCTAAAAAATATTTAAGACTATCATGATCCATTTTTACCTTGAAGTGTCTTCCCATTAGGTAGGATCGCCATTTGTGAGGTGCATGTAGTATTGCCAAGATTTCCTTCTCTTAAATAGCTTTGTGTGAATACTTTCCTTTGATTGGACGACTTTCGAATGCAATGGGTCTTTCTTCTTGCATTAAAACAATACCAATTCCATTTCCTAAGGCATCACATTCCACAATAAAGGTTTTTGTGAAGTCCAGCATAGCTAAGACCAGTGCTTGGCATATTTCCTCTTTAAGATGTTCAAAGGCCTTCATTGCTTCTCGAGTCCGTGAAAATGCATCTTTCCTCAATAATGTTGTTAGAGGTGTTGTTATTCTCCCATAATTCTTAACAAACTTGCGATAATATCCTGTCAACTCGAGAAAATCTCGCAGACGCTTTATGGATGTGTGGATTTTCCATTCTTAATGGCTTTAATTTTGCTAGGGTCTACCTTAACACATTCATGAGATACAATATGACCCAAATATTCCACCTCTTCTACTCCAAAGAAATATTTGGAGTTTTTTGCATATAATTGTTTCTCTTCCAATAGTTTGAGCACCCTGTCAACATGTTGAACATGATCCTTCCAAGACTTGCTATAGATTAGTATATCATCAAAAAATACTAACACAAATTTTCTAAGAAAGGGTTTGAAAATGGAATTCATCAAACCTTGAAATGTAGAAGATGCATTGGTAAGGCCAAAAGGCATGACCAAAAATTCATAATGATCCTCATGAGTTCTAAATGTTGTTTTCAGAATGTCTTCAATCTTCATTTTTATTTGATGATATCCTGAATGAAGATCCAACTTGGTGAAGAAAATTGATCCATGCAATTCATCCAATAATTCATCAATGACAGGAATGGGAAATTTTTCTTTAATAGGGAGCTCGTTGAGCTCCCTATAATCCAAACACATGTGCCGTGACCCATCCTTCTTGTGCACCAATACTACTAGAGTAGAGAAGGAACTTTGACTAGGTTGAATTATACCAGCCTCTAGCATTTTTGCAACCATACGTTCAATTTCACTCTTTTGGGCATAGGGATATCTGTAAGGCCTGATGTTTGGAGGAACACTTCCTAGAATCAAATGAATAGCATGATCATGATCACGAATATGTGGGAGGCCTTTGGGAGTATCAAATACCTTGGAATGATTGTCCAAGACTTTTTGTAGATCTGGAGAAATAGATGATTTCGATGTGGGAACCTCTAGCGAACATAATTGTGCAATTACACCTCGGTGTTCTCTCTTTAGAAGCTTTGTCATTCCGTTAGAGCTAACTATCTTTCCTAGTTTCCCTTTGATACCCCTTAATTCAACTTCCTTTCCTTCTGAAGAAAATTTCATGAAAAGTTCTTGAAAATTAAAAGCTATTATACCCAAGGATTGTATCCATTGGACTCCTAGTACAACATCAGCACCACCCATTGGAATGGAAAGCATTGGGCTATTCAATACATATTCTCCCATGGATAGCTTGATATTACGGCACTTTCCAAAGTAATTTATGGTTCCTCCACTTGCCACCATCACTTGACACTCTGGTGTTGGATATAAGAAGCAATTCAATTCCTTGGCTATCTTACAATGAATAAAATCATGGGTACTTCCCGAATCAATCAACACTATTACATTTTTCTTCTTGATATGTCTTTCTATATTGATAGTTTGAGGAGTGGTAATTCTGGCCAATGCATTACAAGATATGGTCGAACTCATTACTTCTTTCTCTAGGGTTTGTTCCTGATGTATATCCTCTTCTTTTGACATTTCTTGTTCCTTTTCTTCCTCCTCTTCAAAATCTATGTAAAATAATTTCTTCTTAGCACACTTATGACCTTTAGTGTATTTTCTATCACCACTGTAACAAATCCCTTTTGCTCTTTTTTCTTCCAATTGTTGTCGTGTCAACCTTGTAATTTGTGAAAGGCTAGGGGAAATAACACTTCCATATTTATGGTTGTGAGTGGTAGGCTTCCTTGTTGCCATAATTTTGCTTTCCATTTTTCTTGCCAACCTGAAGGCCTTCTCCAATGAATCAGGTTCCCAAAGGCGAACCCCATGTTGGATGTTATCCTTTAAATTCCCTATGAACACATCAATCCTAAGCTCCTATGGAATATATTTTACCCTTATATTCAATTTTTGAAAGTCCTGAATGTGCTCCATCATTTAACCCTTTTGTTTGAGATTTATCAATTGGCTAAAAAAAGTGTTGTTTTTTGTATCCTCATAATGTGCTATCATTTCTTCCGTAAAAATTGAGCAAGTGACCATTTGTTTACAAGAAGAAAGCCATCGATACCATACAAACTGATTTGGTTCAAAATATAAAGTTGCAATACATACCTTTTGTGTGTTTTTCACATTATGGAGACCAAAATATTGCTCCATCTGCAGTATCCATGTTACGGGATCCTTGCCATCAAACTTCCTCATATCGATCTTTGGAACATAGTGGGTCTTCAATCCACCATTAGAGTCTATGAAATCATGATTAACATTTATTTTGTTCTCATCATGAGTTTTCTCTATTACCTTTCGCCATTAGGAAGCCTTTCTTGTAACAACTTTGTCAAACCTTCCATGTCCTTCTTCAAATCTTCAATGTTGTCTTTCATATCATCCATCTTAACTTGCACGCCATTCATATTAGCTTCCACGCCATTCGTATTAACTTCCACGCCTTTCTTTAAACCATCAATCTTAGCTTCTGTTACCTTTTTGGAGAGTGAAATTTATTGCACTTGGTCTCGTAATTTTGATATATCATGTTGCATTTCTTCCTCTTCTTTATGATTCATGCTAGAGATTTCAGGTTGCTTACTAGGTGTTTCCATTTTATTTCTTCAAGGCATCAATTAATGATAATTATGCTTCACTATGCCCTTTTAACTTCAAACTAATTTTTCAACCCAAACTTATGCAAAATTTTAAAAATACCACACCTTTTTTCACTTTGTAGAAGATTGATATTGAATATATTGTATCTCTGTAATTGCAGATCTCCAAGGTCTAAAATTTCTTCTTGTGGTAGCCCTTTAAGTCCTCTTTCCAATACCACCAATCTGATCAAAATTGGATTCTCCAAGAAATATTTATGTCCAATCTCCCAAGATGACCTGATTATTTAATTTTTCAGCATAGCGAACTTGTACAACGTGACACATGTCACTTTTTTGACCTTCGGATATGAAAATATACATAGAACACTACAGTCTATCATCTTTCTGTAACTTCTTACTAAATTTCAATCTGATGCTCAGAGAGAAAGTTATGACGATTTTCCCAAGGTCACCTATTTGGAATGTAATTCAGGAATCTACAAAAACCCTAACTTCCTCATATCATATCTCCAAAACTATAGCGAGACGAGATCGGAAATTCATACCCGAGTTTCAAAACGATTTGCGGCTCAAATGGGTTTTTGTTTTAGCTTCTGAAACATCGCAAAAAAAAAAGTGATAGCGAAAATGCCACGATGACCTGTTTGGAGTAGCGAAACCCTAGAATCCAATCCTTTGATACCAAATGTTATGAAACCAGCTCACAAAAAGATAGAAAAGAAAGATCAACGCCTTAGAAATCAGCCTCTTAGAGGGGGAAACATCCTTTACATTACACAAATGAACAAATCTTGGATGATACAAATGACAAAACCTCCTTTCTATATATAGGAGTCTAAGGGGTCACAATATAATCAAAGTCGACATAACAATAATAATATAAGGGCACAACAATAACAATAGTGGACTTCTATGGGGCACACTAATAACAATATGGGGACAATAGGGGCACAATAATAACAATAAGGGCTACACTAAAAATAGTAATGGGAGAATCACTAGTATTATAGGGACCTAACATTCTCCATCCTCATCTCTGAGCCTCCTATCTATCAACTATGCTCTGATACCATGTGAAGATTTACAAGTCTAATTGCAGAAACTAGAAATTTATTCTTCTAACTGTGAATTAATTATGCAGTTTATTTTCTACGAAAAATATCAAATAAATCACACTGTAATTTTTCACCATAAAAATACCATGAAAAACAAAATGTTGCAAACTGATAAATATACTCACACACATAAAAATGACATAATTACTTGTGTACAATTGTCCCTGGAAAAACCCAATGGGGGAAAATCGGTGTAGTAGCTCAAAGGGTTTTATTATTATGCAGCAGTGAAATTTTGAGTACAATTTGGATGTTGAAACTAGAAATCCAATCTAAGAGAAATATTGGCAAAAATCAACAAAGTGAAATCACCCTCTCTCTCCTGAGAAATCCGACAACAAGCTGCCTCAGAAATTAGTGTTCCAAACCCTTGTGTAGGGCCCTTTGCACTGCCTCTATGCAACCTAACTTGCACTGCTCGGAATCTGTCTCTAATGATGACTTCCTACCTGTTGTTGCCTCTGGAATGATTCTCTCGGCCATCTGTAATTTTTCCTAGCCACTGGAAGTTGAATCGACCTCACTATTGGTCAAATCAAACTGCCCCTTGAGGCTACTACATAGCCTCCTGGAGAAATAATATGGACTCCTCTCCTGACTCTTCGGAACTGGATCTCCTCCTTCGAAATTACTCTCTTCCCATCACTATCTTTGTGACCCCTCTCTGACTTGAACTTCCCTCTGTTGAATCACTGCAGCTAGGAAACTTGACCTCTGCCAAGGAATTCACTCTTCGAGTGTATTCCAGGTGTGTTCTCTAACAACCCCATCGACCTCCTCTTATAATTTCTAGTTGAGACTTCAATGGCCAAGATTAAATCTTAATCGATGTTTAAGATCATCTTTAAGTCAATTATGTGAGTTTCTAGATAATTATCACCTTTCTCAATTAATTCCTACTAATTAACTATTTTTCTTAAGTTAGACATAGGAAAAATTTAAATGATGGTCAATTAATTTAATTGAGCTATCTCTAGGTGGAATTTCTAGAAATGATTTCTGGGTTTTGGAGATTTCATGTGTTTTAGCCTCTCCACAAAGTTTGAGACTAGAATACCATCCAATGCTACAAAAACTAACAGTCTAGAATGTTGAAAATCAAAATGGTTAGAGGTGATTATATTAGAGGTCATCAAAGTTAGTGCATACAATTTACCAAGCTAGAAGTTCATAAAACGTGATTATATCATTGTTCATAGGGATTAAGAGGACTAATAAGTGTGTTTATTTTGGAATAAGGCTTCCATAATTTAATTTAATTTAATTTAATTATTAATAATTATTAGGTGGATGGTAGGGATTTAACCTCCAAGAAATATTCTAGAATATTCTTAGTAATATTCACAAATCAAAGGTTGAGATTTCTCTCAATAGTAGTTATGCCATTTTTGTCTCTTTAATTTAATTAATTAATTAAAAAAATGTCATATGACCATGAGTTATGATTTTTTTTTTGCATTTCATATTAGTAAATCATATTATTGGCCCATGGTGTTGTAACAAAGCCTATTCACAGGAATCTCTATGGTACAGTGGGAATGAATCTTCAAAATTACAAATCTTGTTTTATATATATATAATTTAAAATAAAATTATAATTTAATTAATTTTATGACTTTTTACTCATAAAAATATAAGATGTAATGTAAAATAAGTTTATTGATGTTTATTTACATCTATCGTCTATTTAATTATATAATTACACTATTTAATTATAGTTATGGGGCAAGAGGAGGTCGTAATCAAACCTGTGAAATTATATAAAGAATTCATTTTGAAATATGTGTGTCAAAGTCATATAAAACAGTAGGATCTACTTTTATATATATGTGTATATATATGTGTATGGAGTCAAATACTCTCAAAGAATATAGGAATGAGGGTTTTTTCACCCATGACCATGTATTATATTAATTCATGTGGGAGTCTTTTCATCTTCTTAAAGTAGTTAAGAGACAATAAGAAGTTGTAATCAAACATGTGCAGGTACATAATCCTACTATTCATGCATACATAACTAGATGATTAACTAATTTTCATAAAGCCGTCAAATATGACAATGACTTAAGGTTAATACTAGGAAACATACTTGTCATGTGTATAGAATTTCTTGAATATGATCTTCAACTATATTGAATATTGTTACTTTTCTATATTTAAATAGATATATACATACATATGTTGTGACAAATATAATATTAATCAAATATATAAATATAATTCAAAAATAATAATAATTAGCAGCCAGGCAAGGTGATGCTCCATCTAACGAAGTGAAATTAATTTAGTCAATTTGTTTTTATGAAAGGAAAAGAATAAGTAATTTGGCTATGGTAAACTCATATATATATATTATGTGGAAAGGCAAACTAGAGGGTTAATTATTTATTTAAAAGCAAATGTAGCTAACGATGAAGAAGAAAATACATTTCAGTGATTATATAGAAGAGGATTGACTATATGGAATGGGATTAAAAAAAGAGATTATATTTTATTTATTATATAAAAAATGATGAAAATGATGAAGAAGGGTTCAAAGTATGTTTTTAATTTTTTTTTGTTTGGTTAAGAGTTCGCCTTCCTCAGACAAGCAGGTTAATGGCCCAAGATTTAAAGGCATCTTGCAAAAGTGAAAGCATGTTTTTTTATGGACCACCAAGTTATTCCAAGTGGCGTGAGTCAATCTACATTCATGATTAACACACAGAAATAATTGTCCTTAATACTGACAATTTTCCTTAAATAAAGATAATGAATCAATCTACATTTAGACAGAAATAATTGTCAACACTGAGAACTGAATTATAACAAATTTTCCCACCATATAAAAAATAAAATTAAAAATAAAAAAATATACTTCCAAAAATAATATTGATATCCATAACAATCAAATTGTTTTAAAATAATAAAAAACGTGGGAAGGAGAGAAATTGTTTTAAGATAATAAAAAATGTGGGAAGGAAGAGTAAAGAACAAAAGAAAAAAATTGCATGCTTTTAATGAACTTTGAAGTGTCACGTTAGGCGTAATGGGAGTGGATCTACATGCTTTTATTGAACTTTAAAGTCTATTTTAGGTGAGTTAGTCGCATGGACCACAATGGTGGTTTTGTTTCTATTAAAAAATAGAAAATGACTCGTTTCTATTGAAAATTAGAAAATATGGCTTATTTTATATTTCATCAAAATTAGTGTGGGAGGACATTGCGTAGACCACCACAATTCTACAAAGTAATATGGTGAGAGAAGTATAAGCATCTTTATTCACATAGTAAAAATCATTCGTTATAAGCATCTTTATTCACATAGTAAAAATCAATCGTTAATTGTATGCATATTAAAATAAATTATGAATATTAGATGTTTCATTGTAAAGGTCATAAAGAAAATTGTAAAAATTGAATTTTACTAATTTTTTATTTTAATTTTTTTTATAAAGATTTTTTATTATTTTTTTTCAAAATTATATGGTAAAAAAATTTAGAATTAACTAGTGTAGTTTATTTTCAGGATAAGATGAGGAACTTGATTTAGGCATCAAAATAAATAAATATATAGAAAAATTAACTAACGGTCACGGCTAGTTTGACTCAAAAAATGTTATTAATGTTAATAAAATTATTATATAGAAAAAATAATTTATTCAAAATGAATTAATTATAAATAATAATATTTATTTATAATATTTATAAATCTATATAAATTTATTATAAGTAATGTTATTAAAAATAATTGGTAATAAGATTTTTATTATTATAAATAAATTATAATAATAATATTACCCAACAAAATATATAGTAAAATTATAACAATTAATTTGACTAAAAAACTATTATTAATAAAATAAAAATAATTTTAAAATAATATTTAGAATTTAATATAATAATAGAATTTAATATATTTAACTTTTAAATATTAAATATTTTAAAAAAATCAATATTTTTAATAGTTTTAATCTGGACCATATCTTTGTATTTATGTAAATTTTAATTTGAAAAATAAAATAAAATATATTATAATTACAATTTTAAAAATAATAAAATTTATCAATATTTTATGTCTTAGAATCACATATTCTTGAATGTTTTCAAAACATTATAAAAAATATGAAATATCAATATTTCATTATAAAAATATATGAAAGGCTACCTTCAACCTCATAATACCTATCAGCTCATAGTAAAAATATAAGAGATAATAATATGTGATAAGCATAAGTCAAACATGCCATAAAATTAACATGTGTTGGTTTGCATAAGTCAAATATGCCACAAGGGGAGCATGTGTTAGTTTGCATGTCATTTATAAGTCAAATATGCCACAAGGGAGCATGTGTTAGTTTACATGTCTATTATAAATTAAACATATATTAAGTAAATTACGTGAATCGCAAGTGTCTCAACATTTTTAATTAAACGTGAAGCAAACATATCATAAAATTAACATGTGTTACTTCGCATGTCATGCAAAAGTCAAACATGTAATAGGATAAGTATAAAAGGCTAATTTGTATGAAATACAATTTTTAAGATATTTAAATGAAAGAGATATTAGTGAAATTATATATGGATAAATTTTATAAAGAATACTATTTTATTAAAAGAAATTAAAAAGTATTTAGTGTTTAGATATTATAGTTTTGATGATATTGGAGGTTAGAAGGTTGCTACTGCGATAAATATTTTGGAATTGAGATTTTATGTGAGTATACGTCTGGTAAAAATTATTTTTCATTTTTATTTTTTGGGAATAGTTTAATGTTCAGTTCACTTTGTAACTCATGGGAGTTGGGTTCATATTTTTAAAGGTAACAATTTTTTTAATATTATAATGCTATTTTCTCTAATCCCCTAATGATTTAGTAAAGACTTAATGTCTTGATGTCAACTTAATGTCCTGATGTCATCCCAAGTTGAGTACTTGCTTTGGTGTTGTCATCCCAACATGAGGACTTGGTGTTTTGATGTCATCCCAACTTCAATCTCTTGTCATCGATATTGTTTATCTTGTCCTCCCTCTCTCTCTCTCTCTCTCTAGATATATATATATATATATATATATATATATATATATATATAAACCCTTAACTAATCTTAGTGATCCCTAATTTGTAAATTGTAAGATATTTGGGGATATTTTTGTGAAAATATTTCAATTTTCAATGGTTTTATATAATATTTATAAAATTTTGAAACAAAATAATTTTATCTCATAAAATTTAATTTCGAAATATCATTTTCTATAAATTATATAAAAAAAATCATATAACTCATTTATTTAAGTTATTTTAATATAACTTATATGAAAAATAATATTTAAATTAACTTAAAATAATATTGATAAATATTTAACATTTAACATTTACATGATAGCAACTTATAGGAAATATAAAAAAAATATTAAGATTAAAACATCCTTCAATATTTTTTTTGCGTAAAGGTTTGCCTTTTCACTATCCCATCAATAATTTACAACTGATATGTTCTTGCATTATTGATTTTCCCAATGGGAAACCAGGCCAATAACACAAGTTTAGAGTCACAATATTACTAAGGCTTTTCCTTACAAGAGAATATGACATGACAAAAACTGTGTTATAGGTGTGCAGAGGATAGTAACGCAGGCCTTCATTCATGATAAATTTGTTGTTATCTTGGAAATTGTTATCAAAATTGAAGTTGTTGTTACCTTGGAGGTTGTTGTTTCCTTGGAAATTATTGTTTCCTTGGAGGTTGTTGTTTCCTTGGAAACTATTTTTACCTTGGAAGCTATTATTACCTTGGAAGTTGTTGTTTCCTTGGAAATTGTTGTTGCCTTGGAATCTGATGTTACCTCGAAAAATGTTGTTACCTTGGAAACTATTGTCACCTCGGAGGTTGTTGTTTCCTTAGAAGTTGTTGTTACTTTAGAGACTGTTGTTACCTTGGAAATTGTTGTTACCATGGAAATTGCGAGTCCCTATCACCATATTCACAGCTGACCAAAAAAGATAGCCTAGCTCCCTGCGGACAAGGCGATCTATATTATTCTCACCTACACTAGCCATTATGGCCCTAAAACTGCTATAATGTTGACCCCTCTTATTATGATGGCCCTTCATCATTGTATCAAATTCATTGTTCTCTTCATCTACACTAAACGGGACACAAGGAAAGATTGTTTTAGTGGCTCCGTGCTTCCGAGTTGCCTTGGATGTGTGATAATCCACCTGTCGTGTGCAACAATCCTCGGCAGTCATTTGAACAGGATTAGCTTTTTTCAACACCCTCCATGGGGGGGAAGTCTCGCCTTACAATATCCTCACAGGTTGCTTTCAGTGACATCGAGATTGGTTGGGACCAATTTAGCTCCAAAGAAGTGGTGTGAGTATTCAGAGCATGGTTGGCCATATGATCAACTAACTTATTGTTGGTCCTTCAAACATGAGAGAGAATGGGAGCCTTGATCCTTCTGAGAATATCAAAGACCCTTTGGAGATGGGATTCCAAGTGCCAACTTAAGGAGGCCTTAGATAACAGTGTGTCATTTTGTGCTTTTTTCAAAATGGAGATGAGCAAGAGTGAATCTCCCTCTATAATCAGCTGGTGTTGATTCATTTTTAGAGCGGAAAATAGATCAAATTCTAAACCCCATAGTTCTGCCTCATTATTGGTAAGGGAACCCAGCATGCCAACGTAGACCAAAATAATACCTCCATCACTATTGCGGAGAACTCCACCATAGCTAGCAGGACCAATATTTCCCCTCAAGGCCCCATCAAATTTTAGTTTGAGGAAGCCTTCTGGCAGAGGAGACCAAAATGATGGACTTGAGGCCAGGGGTCTGGAGAACATTCTGGCAGGGGGTGAAGAGCACTAATGGATATTTAATTCATGAAGTATGGATTTCTCATTAGGGGGGTGGTCCAAATATTTAGAGTTCCATTGATGGGTTGCAATGGTTTCGTCAAGATGAGTAGTAATGGCCTTCCAAGCTCTATCAAGGGATGGGCCTTGATTCTTGAAAAGTTAAGTGTTTCTTTCTTTAAAGATGATCCAAAGAGAAAATGCAATAGTGAGTTGTCGTATCCTATTAAGAATGGGGCTCTTGTAGGGTAGGGTGTTCCAACCTTCCATGTTGAAAGGGTTTGATGAAGGGCGTTGGTCAAGTCCTTGAAAGGCCCTGGTCAGACACTCCCATATACTGGTCGTGAAAATGCAATCCAAAAAGAGGTGTTGAAGAGTTTCATCTTGTGCTTTACATAGAGGACATGTTGAAGGACCAATGAAACCTCGCTTCCTTAGATTCTCCCAAGTTAATGTTTTCTTGTTATTGAGAAGCCAAAGAAAAATGGTTACTTTCAGCTAATGCTTCAATTTCCATAAATGTCTCCAATCGAGGTCAGCTTCCACTACGATTTGAGCTTAGGAGTTTATAGGCTTCCTTTATGTTGTAGTTCCCCATCATGCCATATCCCCATCTAAGTATGTCAGGATTTTCATTAACAACAATGTTCCTATTTGCTAAAATCTGCTCCAGAATTTGATACTCATCTTGGTGGTGTTGTTGATGGTGCTAGAAGAGAATTGTCCATGTGCGCCATTTAACTTTTGAATAAGATTTATTTTCCCAAAAGTGGGCCATAGCTGATATACCTTGTAGAGTGTGATGATTTCTAATATGAAGAGAATTGGTAACAAAGGAGAGTCGATGCCACTGGTTCTAATAATCTTGCCAGAAAAGGGTCAAATTGTTATCCTTTATTTCTAGAGACAATGATCTTGGATGAGAGATTTATTACTACAAGTTGGTTTCCAAAGATGTGATCCTTGAGGATATGCATCCAATTTGATATGTTTCATGCTTGGGACTCTTGGAGAGTATTTTTTTGACCACATCTTGCTCCAAAGAGTTCCAGGAAATTTAAGCCATCTCCACCAGACTTTTTCGCTTAATGATTTGCTTAGAAGTGTCATATCTCTTAGGCCTAAACCCCCTTGATTCTTGGGTAGACAGAGTGTGTCCCAAGCTATCAGAGCCCATTTATTTTGAAGAAAAGCCCCACCCCATAGGAAATAATGTTGGGTGCTTTGGAGCTTAGCTAGAATGGCTTTGGGTGCCACCAGAGCAGAGAGAAGATATACAGGTAAAGACTACATAATTGACTTAAGAAGAGTGAAGCGACCTGCCGAGTTTAGAGAACGAAAAGTCCAACTTGATAGCTTCACTTTAAAATTTAGTAGAAGATCTTCCCACACTAAAAATCTAAGAGGATTGAGAGTGAGATGGGTGCCAAGGTATTTGGTCGGAATAGAGCTCCCTTGAAAACCCTGGAAGCGAGAAATATTGATCTAAACTGCCAGAGGAGTGTTGAGAAAGAAAATCATGGATTTTCCTTTATTGATTTCAGTTCTTGAGGTAGAAGAGAAGGTGTCCAAGATTTCCTTGAAGGCCCTGGCTTCATTGATGGTTTGGGAACCCATTAGCACCGTGACATCCACAAACTGTTAATGTGCATAACTTTCAGTCTGAGAGCCCAGGTCAAGGCCTTTGATTTTCTACGTGGAAATAGCTTGAGAGATGGCACGCCCAAGGCCTTCAGTAGCCAGAAGGAAAATATACGAAGAGAGAGGGTCTCCTTAACTTATACCTTTGTATGGAGCAAAAGTAGTCGATGGGGATCCATCGACCAGGATTGAAAAGAAAGCTTTTGTGATGAGGGACATGACCCAAGAAATCCACATCCCATGAAAACCAAAAGAAAAAATAATATGAAAGATGTATTTCCAACTGATTTTTTCAAAGGTTTTCGACATGTCTAGCTTGAGAATCATACATGGATTTTTGGTAGTACGAAGAGAATGCAACAACTCTTGGATTAGGATAATATTGTCCATCATTTGTCTCCCTTCCACATATCCCATTTTCTTTGGAGAAATCAATTGTGGAAGAAGAGGTTTAACCCTGCTAGCTACAATTTTTAATATGATCTTGTATATCACAATGCATAAAGAAATGGGTCGGAAGTCTGATGGGGAAACTGCCTAACTAGACTTCGACATTAGGGAAATGAAAGTGGCATCAATGGTTGAAAGTAGAGAGGCTGGAAATCTTGAATTTTCTATGACCTGCCAGATATCATGACCAAGAATAGGCCAACAAGCTTGATAGAATTCAGTCGTATATCCATCTGGGCCAGGAGCTTTGTTCCTTAGCAGTCCCATGACTACTGCTTCTACTTCCTGCAAGGAGATGGATTTTAAGAGCACCACATTTTGTTCTTCAGTAATCAACCTGGGGATGTGTTGTGTAATTCTTCTGATTGCATAGGCTCTATCTCTTGTGGGATCCATTAAGAGATGGATAAAGTGCCCTGATAGAAGATTTGTCATGTCTGAGCAATCCTCCACCCATTGATTATTAGGTCCCCTAAGTCTGTGGATTTTGTTTTGATGCCTATAGTTGATCATAAATTTATGAAAAATTTTAGTATTACGCTCACCTTCTTTCAGCCACTTAACTCTTGACTTCTGCTTGTAGAGTATTTCTTCTTGGGCCAATCTCTCTTGTAGCTGGTGCCTAAGGGTGCCCTCTTTTTCTTTTAATTGAGTCATGCTACCCCCTGAAATTATGCTCTATTGAATCCACTCTATTTGGGTTTCGGGGGCTCTTTTCTCCTTGAATATATCTTTAAATTTTTATCTGTTCCATTCCATAATTTTTTTCTTAATGAATTTCATCCTTTACTGAAATCTATACATCACCCTTCCTTGAATGAAGGTTGATTCTGACCACCATTTTTGCATGTTGGGGAGGAAATTAGGGTGCTTGAGCCAAAATATTTATTTCTTAGGGATGTTGACCAGTCCAACTACATAGTGATGTGTAAATGGTCAGATCCATAACTTGGGAGAATTTAAGCATTGAGCTTAAGGTCTAACATTAAGCACTGCTTAGAAGTTAGGAAGCAATCCAATCTTGAGGTGAACTAGTGATTGCGTCCTCTTCTGTTGTTCTAGTTGTGAGTATCATTTGATGTTTGGACATCAATTAATTTGTAGGGATCTATGAAAGAGTTGAAGGAGTTGGTTTCTTCCTCCAATTTCCTTATTCCACCATTCTTTTCCTGAGGGGTTCTTATTAGATTGAAATCTCCAGCGACGATCCAAGGGTTTGGCCTAACTAGCTCATGCACATAATGAAGGTTGAAAATGAAGATTTTCTTGTGAGAAGGGAGGATCATCCCATAAATGTTTGAGAAGAAGCTAGACTAGGAAGAACCTACTAGCTGGAAAAACACTATGATAATCTTAGCAAGGGAGAAAGATTACTGAATAGAAACCATGGAAGGATTCCATAGAAGGGCTAAACCTCCTGAAGTGCCTACTACACAGTGTGACAGGAATTCACAGTTTCTCCATATTGAGGGAATTCTTTGCGAAAGAGAATGTTGAGAGCATTTGGTTTCTTAAAACAAAATATGTTTGTTTGATTCATGGAAATTAGGTTTTTGAGGATGCTACATTTATATTTGTCATTTAATCCCCTTACATTCCATGATAGGATCTTGATCATTACAAAGAAGGTTGGGGGGAAAGAGGATTGTCATTGGTTTCACCCTTCTTGAGTTAACAAAAATTCTCCCAAATCTTGCAGCAGTTGACTTTTGGATGTTTGTCCCTTTTTCTTTGGTTCTTTCATGTTCGATGGGAGTTCTTCCGTGGCATTTTTCTTTATCCGTTGTAGTGAGAAACATGTTGAAGGAGAAGAGATAATACCTGGCTTATTGTCTTGTTGCAAGATCACATCTTGGTGCTGAGGATAATAACGAGCTACCAACTAGATTTGGTCCTTAGGAATCATAGTAGGGTATTTTTTTTTCCACACCTTGGTTAACTGCTACAGTTCCATTACTTATAGCTCCATATCTTGTAGGTCCTCTTCCTCCATCAGGGACGGATACTCCCCCGTGGAATTCAAGGTGGCTCAATCTATAAGCCATGCAGAATTCCTTTGTTTCATCTGATTGCATAACTGAGAATTTAATTTCGTTATACACATTTGAAGTGTTCGAAGGATTTCCCTTTCACTCAGTAATCCGCTTCCACCTAGCTACTGTTTTGAATTCGTCATCTCTTGGTTGCGAATTCACGTTGGCTTGATTCACCTCCTGATTCGTTGGTTTCTTAGGGAAATCTTTAAGGAGATGGTTGTAATCCTGGCAATTCCTGCATCTGAATGAGATTTTCTCGTAGTCTATTGGTTGTTTCCAAATATCGTCTTCACAACTGAATTGAATGTTGGTAGGGAGGGTTTCGTGAGATCCATATAGATGCACAATCTTGCATAGGCAGTATATCTTCCTACCTTTGTTATGTCTGAGAACATAATAAACTCTCCTAGATTGTTTCCAATGTGGGCTAAGATTTTTGGGTCCTAGTATTCCTGAGGCAAGGAATATAATCTAATCCATAAAAGAAGTCTTCCTTCTCCAGATTGAATTTTGGAACCCATGGTTTGATGAATAATCTGACAGAGTTCATGAAATAGGGTCCTATCTTAAACTTTTGTGATACTATTGATAATGAAGATGTCTTTCAGATTAATCACATTGACCAAATCCTAACAATATGATTAATCTGAAAGACATCTTCAATATGAAATAGGGCCCTCCATGCAGAATATTGTCCCTATATTCAATGTTGTTAAATATTATTGTTAAAAACCCCGTGAACCTAATTTCAATTCTTCTTATCCCTTAATGGTCCAGTTTCTCCTTAGCCAATTGCGCAAAGTTTTTTCTGCTGGCCAGGGGTCGATGAATTTGCAGATCAACGCTCTTTCCTTCATCCTTTCAATGGTGGATCCTAATTTTTCCACTGGGGTCTCAAGAAGAGGGACTTCCTGAGCTTGTGGTCAACAGGAACCTAAACTTTGGCTTGATTTAGCAGGTGAATCCTGCATTGGAGCGAATGTTGGTTTATGGTCAGAGCTTGATGTTGTTGTTGGCTTGTCTTGCTGAGAATGTGTACGAGGAGTATCAATTCACAGTGGTTCCTAGCTAGAGCGATTGGCAGTAACTGACTTGTAAGAGGGGTCATCATTGGCCCCTCCAGAGAGTGCCATGCGAGCCGACACAGAGGTTGCAGAAGCTTCATATTAGTGCAGTTTGAAGAAACCCTAGCAGAGCAATTTGATACATATTGTAGATCCTATTTTCTATGACTTATCAACTCTAATTTTCTATGAGTTGTGGATAACCATTATAAACATCGCTCAATCTTGTTATTTTAAATATATATATATATATATTTCCACAGAAAAAATTGTATATTTGTTATTTCAATGAAATCAAAGTATACATATATTACTACATACAATAGCATCATCTAGGACATTTTTTCAGAATTATAACAAAAGCATTCAAGCATAAAACAAACAAGGACCCAATGAAAGTAGAAACATTAATTCAAAAAAGTGTTGTAGTCATCTACCTTGAGGACATCAACCACATTTTTTGTTATCACTAAATGTCTAAGAGAGTAGAGAAATGTTTCCTTAGATCTATTGCCCTCATCAATATTATGTTCCTATGGATATGTGAAACCTCCAACTCCTCATAAAATTCTTGAAGTTGGTGAATTCTTTATTCCCAAATATTAAAAATCAAACGATGTAAAGTATCGTTCCCTAAAAACCAATCAATAACCACCCTAAAATCACCAAATATTTGTAGACACTTTACGTACCTAAATATTACAAAATAAAAAAATAAACTAAAACCCAATTAATTTTTCTTTATTATTAAATTCACATCCTAACCCCAAACTAAAAAAAATTATTTAGAAAAAAAATGTTTAATTACTCTGAATATTATAATTGCAATCTCAAATATAATTCAATCATTAACTTTTTTTTCCTATAGGTACTAAATTGTCCTACACTTCAATGTCATACAAATTTAAAATGCTAAAAGAGACATAAAGGAGTTGTTACTTTAGTATATTTCAATATAAAGGAGTTATTACTTCATTATATTTTAACACCATTGTACTTTTTAGTTTAAGCTGTATTTCTATAAATAGATCATTTTTTTTTGTTATCATGTTTATGATATGTGCAATTGTAGTTGTTACTTCAGTATATTTCAATATAAAGGAGTTATTACTTCATTATATTTTAATATCATTGTACTTTTTAGTTTAAGTTGTATTTCTATAAATAGATTTTTTTTTGGTTATCATGTCTATGATATGTGCAATTAGTTTGTGATACGGTTAATTATAATTTAAGAATATTTAATTGGAAATTTCAAATTTAGATTAAATTTTAATAAAATAAAAATTATGAAATTTAATAGAATAAGAGGATTTTGATTTTATCAAAATGAATAACATAGGTGTGAGTTTTTATTCACTATAAACAAAAAAATTTGTTGCAATCACATCTTAAACCACTCCTTGAAGGTGTGCAATGGCTTTAAGTTAAACGTCTATGGAATTGAATCTTATCTCATGGTGAAAAGTTTTCACATTTACTATTAAACTTTTACATTTATTATTAGAATTGATAATATAATTTTTTGTTGAATTGAGGTTTCTATGATCCATAATAATTTTAAGAAGGGTTTTGGCTTAAATCACATGAAAAAAACATTTGTCCATGCATTTCAAACCAACCAGTGTGGTTCATTTTTTTCTAAATATATTTTTCAAACAAAATATTATTATAAAAATTAAAAAAAAAAAAAATTACATGTTTTACATTATATCAATTATATTACTTTAAAATATTATATTTTGGGATTAATAAATTCTCTAAATTATATATCTTATTTATTTTAATGTTTTTCTATTCTTTGAGTGAAAAATCTTAAATAAACTGGTATATTGAATAATTTGTTTGCCTACTCACTTAGATTCAAGTCTCTATTTCGAAAAAAAATTACTAAAATAAACATAGAATATTGCATACCCATGCTTGAAACAAACAACACTACAATGAAGCAAATTGAAATCATTTCACTAATTAAAGTAATTACAAATTCAAGCAAAGATTATGGAACTTATCATCTCATTAGTTTCTACCCTAAAAGTAGCAGACCACCCAAGATGTGAGTCATAGATTCAAGGGGAATAATAAGCCGCTTTTACCCAAATTCAGACTTAATGTAGAGTCATAGATTCGAGGGGAATAATAAGTCACTTTTACTTGAATTCAGACTTAATAAAATTATGCTGACTACAAAAGGGAAATTATATAAATTTAGATTAGAATTATTTGGCGTAGTTTAACTTATAGATGAGATGAACGAAATGGTGTTTTTCAAGATATTTTTTTCTAAGTAATTTTAACCAAAATTTGAGAGAGATTTTAAAAGCTTGAGTTTAAGTTGTTTAATATTTAGAATTGAGTGCCCCAAAACTATTTCTGCATTCAAAATTGTATTTTAAACAACAAAAAAATCACTTTCTAACTTGAAATTGTATTATCAGATTTCAATTAAAAAAATTATATCATCTATATATTAAAATATACGGAATTATTTTCCATAAAAATTAAAATATTAATTAATAAAAATATTATAAAAATTATTAAAATAAAGTTTTAAAAAAATGAACCTATGTGAATGCCCTCTATCAGTAACATAGACGATCATAGACTTCCTAAGCTAGCTTTAAATTCTAGCCAAAACCACCTAAGGCTCAATCGAGGGTGGCATAAAGACACAAGGGCCTGGTTAAACTATTGGGAGATCAACGAAAATGATGCTTTGCAAAACATAAATAACATTAAAGATATTGTTACTTCTAAGTTCAAAGAAAAAATGTGGTGTGAGAAAGACTTTGCGGCTAAAAGAAAATTAAGTTATTATAAGAAGGTCATCAACCCCACCCTAGAAGATCAAAAGTATCTCTCTATTTTAACTAGCTTAAAGAAGAAAATTAATATAGCAAAGATTAGAACGAATTCTCATGAGCTCCATAGTGAAACAAGTCGTTGGACAGTTCCTAAAACGCCACGGACGGAAAGGATCTGCCATATATGTGAGAATAGGAACATCGAGGATGAAAACCACTTCCTCTTAGAGTGCCCCGCGTATAACCACATTAGATCTCAGTTTCACAATCTTTGTTACAATACTGACCTTCTTAGCCTTTTACAATGTCAAAATTATAGTGAGCTCGGGAGGCTTCTCTCCAAGCTTTTTGAGCATAGGAATAAAATCTTAAATCAAAATAGATAATTTGTTTCTTTAAGTTCAATAGACCATTATTTGATCTCAGCGAGCATTAACCACCACCATCATCATCATCAAAATCTTAAAAAAAAACATATTAAAAGAAAATATTTAAAACAAAAATAACAACCTTCTTAAACACTTAAGGCCTTAACAGCGAATAAGACCACCAAAGCGAGAAACCTCCATGAAAAGATCAAAGAGTGTTTATTCCCCTTCTCAGCCTTTTGCGACAAAGTTCAAAAATCCCAAAGTAACTTTATTCTTGTAGGACGATGTCAACATCACATCGTAGTTTCGGCTAATTTAAAATCAAACCATGCAATTTTTCAAACCGAAAAAATTCCGGGGGTCAATCTCGTGGGGCGTGGATTCCTAAAAGCCCACACGTCACTGTTATGTGCAGAGTGATCAATTCCCACCAAGCTACTGGTCAGCAAATCTTAGCCATCTACGGCCTAAAAAGGTCAACATCTCGTTGAATAGTGATCATTCTACCGCTCAGCAATTAATGCTATGGGAGGGCCACCCCGTACTTGGATGCTCAATTGTGTGGCACGTATATTGTTAAATTCATTAAAAATAATCATTATTATTAATAATTAAAGTGATTTGTTTCCCAATTATATTTATGATAAAATTATTGATTAGAAAAATTAAGCTACCTTTATATGATTGTAAAATTTTAAAATCATCGATCTACATTTTAAGATCTGATTTTACAATACGTCGAAACACTCTTTGTAATGATATCCTCATCTATAGGTGGTAGAGCTCATTCATGAGCATATGAATTTTGGGTTTATTAGGCTTGTTAGAGAGCTTGCCTTGTTGTACATTTGTCTCGCCATGGATTTTGCACATTCTAGTTATTTCACGCAACGACTTGGTCCTCTCACACCCACGGCCGTTATATATGCATGGGTAAGCTTTCACAGTGGGGACATTTCTACGTTTTCGGTTCTATTGATGAAGGGTTCCAATAGTCACGTTGCTCCTTGAGGGTAGTCTTTTTTGGCCCTGCGGGAAGTTGTTTTTCATGTCATTTTCCCTCATATTATTGCAGTTGTTCATTGACTAATCACTCAATGGTCTAGTACCTTTTTTGTAGTTCTATGAGTTTACGCATGTGTTAATGTTTGTTGTGCTCTTTCTCCATAATTCGGGGTTTGGTCCTTCTTTCGAACTAGTGGTCGTATTGCCCACCTCGTCACCTCAAGTCTTTGATTCTGCCGAATTTTCTTTCAGTTATCTAGTATTGGTATATGGAGTTTGGTACCTTAGTATCTTTTCCATTTGGTTTTGATTTTGGCCATTGTTTTGTTTACTTCTACAGTTGCCCTAAAATTTTTGGCCTCACTTTCTCTCTGTCCCTGGAAAATTTTGGTTTTCTAGGAGTTAGGGCCAAACTTTGTTTTCAAGTTTCGTGCCTTGGTATTTCCCTGCGACACAGTTCGCTCTTTCTTTTTCCCACTGTGGATGATGTTTTCCTTGCTCAGAGTGCCTACTCACCCTTGACACTATGTGTCCCTATCCATCTGCTATCAACCCATGTCTTTTTCTTCCATTTCCCTAGTTTATATGTAACCATGGCCCCTCGGCAGAGATTGCCAAGCCGTCGTGGTGGTGCATCGAGTTCATCTTCTTCTTATCATTGACGCTTGCTTGGATGGGAGTCAATGGTCAACCACTTCGACTCGATTCCTCCTAAAGTGAGGAAGGAAATTCTTCACCTAGAGTTAAAGGAGTTTGGGGACAATATTTATTTTTTTGATTCTGAGATTGGACGCAACAATCTCAAGTGGGTTCTTGATCTAGGGAAATTTCCGAAGCGAAGGCTTCACTTCCTTCATTCTATTTCTTTGCATCGTCACTTGGATACACTACTAAGTATGGTCATTCATGACAAGCAAGTCAAC
Organism: Pinus tabuliformis; assembly: GCA_031772625.1. NCBI lineage: Eukaryota > Viridiplantae > Streptophyta > Pinopsida > Pinales > Pinaceae > Pinus > Pinus tabuliformis. Next base: position 10,853,440 of record CM062812.1, read on the forward strand.
AATTATAAATTGTTTGCAAGTTAGGAGGAAATCAACATAATTCTATTAGATATTGACTACAATTTCACTGACATTGTGGCCAGGCTAACTATGTTGGACCGATTTGTGGTATCCGACTCAGATACTAACTCGAATGAGCAGCATGAGATTCCTGCAGTTATTAACGCTCTTGTTGGGATCTCTCCTCAGGAAAACTCTTCTCCCCTCTCAACATTTCGAACTAGCATTCCACCAAGGGTATCACTCTTGTCTCTACATTTGGTTATCATCTATCTTTCTACTACGTTCTTACATTAGGTTGAAAATTTTTACAGTGATTGACGATACGCTATTCTAGAACACAATTTTTAGACTTTTGTCTGCATTTGTTTAGAGTAGAATGGCGACAGCTTGCTTGTAAACATTTTTTTGTAGTTGCCATGTTTTGCATAGCTCCATCATATCAATTTTCTTTTCCTTATGTTGTAAAGTCCTTAGGGTAGTCTCAACATGGTATTTTTGGACCTCTAGTAGTAGTGGTGTTTATGTAGTCACCCCTGGTTGAAGAAATGGCCTCCTAGGGTGCTTTTTTTTATGTATGAAGAGTTATCATTGTAATATCTTTTATCATTAATAGAAATCTATTAACACAACTTACCAAAAAAAAGGCATTGAACAAAGGTAAGGACATTTTTGGTAGGAATTTGCAAAGATTTTTTCCCTTGGTAATTTTTTTATATAAATTATAATAAAATAGTGTTGAATAATGATTATTTCAAAGTAGATGAAAGGAATGAGGACAGAGGGAAAGTAAGGAGCTTGAGTGTTGGCTACGTGGGAACTGACCTAGGTTCAGCAGTGAGTTTAGCCAAGCAAATCCCAGTACTATTGGCCAGTAGTACTGGGATTTGCTTGGCTAAACTCACTGCTGAACCTGGGTCAGGCCCCACGTGAACTGAGGTCTCACCCGAAGTAGTATGGGAGGGTGTTGGAACCAGGTTTCTGCACCCTGGGGATGTCTGATATGGGCGATAGGTACGCGATTCAACCTTCATGCTTACTAGATTATGTGCACCAGCGAGCTCCTTGCATCCTGTGGGACTACCTTCGCGCAGATCCAGTCGCAGTGCGACCAATATTAATTACCCAAGTCTTCCTTAGTTAGGTTTTGTTCATTAATTACTTAGAAAGTTTTCATACATAAACATACATACAAGTGCGCGCATATAGATAAACAAATACCATTAACGTTGAACATCAAAATATAGATCTATGAAACAGATGCACAATATGCCGAATCAACTTAGCTTTATTAATGATCCTTTTCAAGTTCAGTTCAATACAGACCTGACTCCACCCTGTGCACTCAGCTGTAGGGGTCCGCGCACTCAGCTGCGGACTCTACTAGGCCTCTGCACACTCAGCTGCAGAGCCTTTACCTACTACTACAACCCAATACCTTCAGATCCACTTCTATCCTCTAACCATGCCTTCGCATCTATCTATTATTTTCCAAAAACTCAGAACTGTCTTTACACTTAGAGCCTTGCTCTATTTATACAATCCCATGGTCCGCAGACCATGGGTAGGCCGACACAACTTTACATTAAATTATATTATTTTAGGGCGGACAACCCTATGACTCATCCTAAACTTTCGTGCTCCACGCCTGCATTTTACAGTCTTTGCATTACGTTGACCAAAACTCGGGCTTTGAGCCCCAAAAACATGCTATGGGGGGGTCCGCTGCCCAACAGTGAGTAGGTAGGGTTTCTAGGGTTTCAACGGCTCTGCCCTGGCATCCCTGCGAGCATACAACTGAACGAAGGATTGAAAAACTGACCCGCGGAGCATTGCTGAAGAAGCAATGAGCAGAATCGTGGGGGGGGGGGGGAGATCCCCTCCTATCGAAACATTGCAGTAGAAGAATCGAGCTAGCATGGAGAATCTGGTGGCAATGGAGGAAGAGGAAAAGGAATACCAGTCTTAGGAGCCAAAATGGAAAGTGGGTTTGGGAGGAAAATGTTTGCCAAGAGCTGCAAAAAAACCAAGATTTGTTATCTCGAACAACAAACTGGAGGAATATCGAAAATACATGAAGGACCATGCCCTAATCTGCAAGTTCATCGGGGCATGGCCGACAGAGAAAGAGTTGATAAAATGGATTCAGCAATGATGGAAGCCGAAAGGACACATCCATCTCAAGCTTAGGGCAAAGGGATTTTTCACATCGATTTTCTCTAATCTAGAATATAAAGAGAGGGTTTTCAAAGATGGGCCGTATTTTTTCAATAATGCAGGACTCTTCATTAGGCATTTGGAGGAATGTTACAATCCAGACCAGGAAAAACTCTTGGTTGCCCCAATCTGGGTACGCCTGTTTGGCTTACCAATGGATTTTTAGGATCCAAAAATCTTGGAAGGAATCGATAACTCTATTGGAACCTTTGTCAAAGTAGCAGATTCGACAAGAAAAGGTAGATATACTTCCTACGCCTGGATATGCGTTTACATGAATATCACGGAGCTGCTCCTAGATTATATAGAATTGGAATACCACGATGAGATATGGCAGCAACCTTTAAACTATGAACATATACCTTTCAGGTGTCGTCGATGCCATGAATATGGCCACTTGTACCAGGCATGCCCGCTTAACCAGAAGGAGAACCCCTCTATGGAGAAAAGTACATGGGAAATAACGGCCAAGGAAGATGATGAAGGGTTTCAGGAGGTGCAGCGGAGGAAAAGGAATTAGAGATAGCCAACAAACTAGAGAGAAAACCAAAACGAGAAAGAACAAAGAATCCAAAACCAGTTTTCTGTGTTACAGGAGATTGAAATGGGAGAGCACATGCCGAACAGTATCATGGAAATGGAAATCCAAAAAGACAAGGAACCGGAGGGTAATAAACTGAAGAATATGGAGGAAAAAGTGAATAAAGGAAAGGAGGATACCATGCAAATGGTGGAACAAAACCTAATGGAGATTGATAACCAGAAAGAGGACCTAAGTGTTAAAGAGCAAGTAATGAAGTGGTTGCTACAGGAATGGAGGAATTTGGATGAAAGATTCATTCCTGAAGACTAGAAACAACTCTATAAGGAAACCTTCAAACAATATAGAGACAAACAGAGCTCAATGATTATAATCCAACCAGACCATTTAGGGTCCCAAGTCAGCCAAGGGCATGACACAAGAACACAAGGAAAAGGAGGAAAAAAGAGAGGAAGGAGAACGATGAATGAATCCATCCAGATGGTTAGTGAGTTGCTTGTAAATTCTGGAAGAGTAGTTCCATGGTCAAAAGTCTTTCAACAACCATTAAAACTACTGAAATGTTGTAGATTTGAGGCTTCTGTGATCTTCATTTTGTGTAGTGTTATTTTCCGGAGTCATCACATTCATAATTTTATTGTATCGACGTTTTGAACCAACCTCTGTGATTCATCATCAAGATCAGATGTGTGAAAAAGTCGATGAATAATGGACCGATAAATAGACGATAGGGTTGGGAACATAATGAATGGAGTCGACAGGTTTGCTAATGCTCATAAATAAATTTATTTTACTTAATTAATTATTAATATTTTTTATATTTGTATGTTTATATTTTCATGATATTTATTATTTTTATCAATTACTTGATAGGGAAACTAAAGCTTATATAAAATTAAAATTATTTGAATGTAATTTTAATAAAATCTTCATAAATTTAATTTTTTTTTTTTAGGGTTCTTGATTAATGTTATTAATTCAACTCCTATGATGTTATTTATTCAAATATTGTGATGTTATTAACCCAAAAGTTTTTGTATTAATTATTTTAGTTGACATTAATTAATACTTAATGTTATTTATTCAAACATTATATGATGTGATAATTATGATGCTATAATATTTCAAATATTATAATGTTTAACTAAAAGTTTCAATATTAATTAATTTGTTGAATTATTAATGTTAAATTTATTTAGTTTTAACATTAAACATCTAAATTTTATTGCTGAGGAAGTTCCTAGGTTCTGATGTTAGATTAATATTATGTATTGATCTATAAAGGTTTAAAGGTTTCTGGTTAAACATTTATAATGTTTATTATATCAATAATGTTTTTTAGTGCTTGATTCGGTTAATTAGGTTTGAATAAACTAATTAAAATATTAGTTTAATGATTTTAGGGATAGGTGAACCATTAAGAGATAAAGGGGCCAGGGGTACCTAGGGGACAATAGAATCCCCCGTTAGTGTAGGAATCCAATTGTCACTAATTTTCCAATCGTCATCACGGTTGAGGTTAATGGGGTGTTTTCCTATTTCTATAGCTTCTCTAAATTTTCTATGGTGATAATGATCGATTTTGGCCAAAACACTGGAGTTTTCAATGCAAATGTGATGATTGGTTTTACTAGAGTGCTCGGCCAAAGCTAAGGTTTTGGAGTGGTTATGTTTGATGTCAACGACATGTTCTTGAATCCTAGTTAATATCGAACGACCAGTCTCACCAATGTAGGATTTTCCACATGAACACGGAACCAAATAAACCCCTTTGTGGTGCCTAGGATCAATGGGATCTTTTACAGATTTCAGACATTTGCTAATTGTATTCAAGGGTTTGAAAGTGGTTTTTATATTATTCTTTTTTAAAATGTGTGAAATCTTATCAGTGGTGCCTAGAATGTAGGGAAGGTGAACCTTGCCTACACAGTCATCCAATGGTTGTTTCTTTTTAGGATTCTCCGCTTTTTTGAAAGCTTTGATTCCTTGGTGTCTTCTATATCCATTCTTTACAAAAACATCTAAGAGGTGGTTCTTCTCCTAAACAAAATGATTCATGATTCGAAATACAAACCGCCCTAGTAGCTAGAGTGTTGAGCACCCCGAGTTTCTGAGCAGGATGATGGTGAGAGTTGGCATGCACATAGTGTTCTGTGTGGGTTTTCTTGCGATAGACCTGGTGAGATATTGAGCCATCTTGGTTTCTCTTGATTAGGATGTCAAGAAATGGAAGACATCCATTCTCTTCTACTTCCATTGTAAACTTGATATAATTTGATTGACTGTTAAGGTGCTCTAGGAATTTGTCTAGGTTTTCTTTTCCATGAGGCCAAATGACATAAGTGTCATCTACATATCTTTTCCAAAGCTTAGGTTTTAAAGGGGAAGACTCAATGGCTTTGGCTTCAAAATGTTCCATGAAAAAATTGGCAATGATGGGGGATAAAGGTGATCCCATGGCCACACCACAAGTCTGTTCATATATATCATCCCTGAAGCTGAAAAAGGTGGATTTCAGACAAATTTCTACTAATTTAGTTGTGTTAGGATCAATGATTTTGTGGACTATTTCCATTGCTTCATCTATAGGAATATTGGTATATAGCACCTTTACATCAAAACTTACCAAGATGTCACTTTGGTCTAGTTTTATGTGTTTGATCTCAATAATGAAGTGATGGGAGTCCTTTACAAAGGAGCTAGTATTTCCTACCATAGGTTTAAGCTTCTTAGCAAGATGTTTCACGAGATGGTAAGTGGGACCTCTAATTGTATTGACTATGGATCTAATGGGGATACCTTCCTTATGAATTTTAGGGGCTCCATAGATCCAAGGGGTGTAGGGATTGGTTTCAATAAGATTCTTGATATTGTGTTCATTGCTCATTTTTATTACATTATTCACGTTTTTGGAGATCTTCCTTATGGGATTCTTTTCTAATTTAATGTAACAACCACTATTGGTTAAGTGGTATGTCATTTTCTCATTGTAATCTTTTGTGTTCATTATAACAGTGGCACCACCTTTGTCTGCTTTTAAGACTACAATGTTAGGATTTTGGTTTAGGGTTTTGAGAGAAAGGTATTCTTGTTTGGAGATATTGCTTCTGGGAGGTTTAGCTTTTCCAAGGATGATGGAACAATCCTGTCTAATGGTCTCTTTGATATTGTCAGGTAAATTCTTGATCCCATACTCAATGTTGCATAAAATTTCTTCTTTGGGGATGGTAGCAAAATTCAATCCTCTTTCAAGCAGACCTAAAGTGACTTGGCCAGTGTGGGTATTAGAGAGATCCCATTGATCCCTTGAATACAATTAGCAAATGTCTAAAATCTGTAAAAGATCCTATTGATCCTAGGCACCACAAAGGGGTTTATTTGGTTCTGTGTTCATGTGGAAAATCCTACATTGGTGAGACTAGTCGTTCAATATTAACTAGGATTCAAGAACATGCCGCTAACATCAAACATAACCGCTCCAAAACCTCAGCTTTAGCCGAGCACTCTAGTAAAACCAATCATCACAATTGCATTGAAAAATCTAGTGTTTTGGCCAAAATCGATCATTATCACCATAGAAAATTTAGAGAAGCTATAGAAATAGGAAAACACCCCAATAACCTCAACCGTGATGATGGTTGGAAAATTAGTGACAATTGGATTCCTACACTAACGCGGGATTCTACTGTCCCCTAGGTACCCCTGGCCCCTTTATCTCTTAATGGTTCACCTATCCCTAAAATCATTAAACTAATATTTTAATTAGTTTATTCAAACCTAATTAACCGAATCAAGCACTAAAAAACATTATTAATATAATAAACATTATAAATATTTAACTAGAAACCTTTAAACCTTTATAGATCAATACATAATATTAATCTAACATCAGAACCTAGGAACTTCCTTAGCAATAAAATTTAGATGTTTAATATTAAAAATAAATAAATTTAACATCAATAATTCAACAAATTGATTAATATTGAAACTTTTAGTTAAACATTATAATATTTGAAATATTATAGCATCATGATTATCACATCATATAATGTTTGAATAAATAACATTAAGTATTAATTAATGTCAACTAAAATAATTAATACAAAAACTTTCAGGTTAATAACATCACAATATTTGAATAAATAACATCATAATAGTTGAATTAATAACATTAATCAAGAACCCTATAAAAAAAATTATGAAGATTTTATTAAAATTACATTCAAATAATTTTAATTTTATATAAACTTTAGTTTCCCTATCAAGTAATTAATAAAAATAATAAATATCATGAAAATATAAACATACAAATATCAAAAATATTAATAATTAATTAAGTAAAATAAATTTATTTATGAGCATTAGCAAACCTGTCGGCTCCATTCATTATCTTCCCAACCCTATCCTCTATTTATTGGTCCATTATTCACTGAATTTTTCACACATCTGATCCTGATGATGAACCACAGAGGTTGGTTCGAAACGTCGATACAATAAAATCATGAATGCGATGACTCTGGAAAATAACACTATTATTGAAATGATTATTACAACCTGGAACATTAGAGGCCTCAACAACAGAGGAAAACAGAGGTACCTTAAAGAGAGATTGAAGAAAGATAAGCCCAATATTATGATAGTACAGGAAACCAAAATCAGTGAAAGAAAACTAAAAGAAATTATGGAACACTTTAAACCTAAGTATCAGGTCATGGCCTAGGATGCTAATGGCAGTGCAGGGGGACTAACGATCTTATGGAATCCTGAAGAAGTCTGGTTTGAAGACTGGGTCAACCTACTAAGAATTCTCTCAGGAAAATTCCAGAATATAGGCTCCAACGAATGGGTTCTGCTTACAGGGGTATACAGTCCTCATATCCCTGGAGAAAGAGGAGCCTTCTTACAAAAGTTGGCAAACCTGAGGAACCTCTACCTAGAGGACTTGTGGGTAGTTGGAGGAGACTTTAACATGATTACAACCCTAGCGGAAAAGAAGGGAGGAATGCGAAGGGCGGATGTGGATATGGAAGCCTTTAGTGAAACCATAGCAAATTTACACCTCGTTGACATGCCAACAATCAACGGTGTTCACACTTGGAACAACAGAAGAAGGGGGGGTACATCAAATAGCATCCAAACTAGATAGGTTCCTTCTCTCAAAGAAGTTGATAAGCCGCGATATTTTCATGGAAGCCTCGATCCTCCCATGTATGGGGTCGGATCACTAGCCAATACGACTGGAGGTGGACCTAAAGGAAAGACCTAAGAACCACCCCTTCAGGTTTGAATCCTTTTGGCTAAGAGACCCGGGACTCATTAAAAGAATAGAGGAATGGTGGAAACAGAGCGAACAATAGGGCAGAAACTGTATGCATACCTTCTAGCTAAAACTTAAAGAGCTAAAGAAGAAACTCAAGAAATGGAATAAAGAAGAATTTGGACACATTATCAAGGATCAGAACGAGATAAACATATGATGGAAGTCCAACAACAAATTATCCAGGAAGGGAGATCTGAAGAGCTGGTCTGAGAAGAAGGAGTGCTGATAAACAAGATGGAGGAAAGAAGAAAATAAGAAGAGATTCTCTGGAAACAGAAATCTCAGGTCCATTGGTTGAGGGAAGGAGAACGAAACACAAGATTCTTCCACAAAGCCATGGTGCACCACCGTCAACACAACATAATATACTCCTTAAAAGATGAGGAAGGGAAGCGAAGAGTTCAACATGAAGAGATGGAAGAGCTCCTTGTACACCACTTCAAGACCTTCTCTTGGAGCCCCCATAGAATAGAACGAGAGCCATATAAATAATCATGCAACACATACCCCAACTAATAACTCGAGACCAAAACATGGCCCTAATGCGCGCGGCTACCCTAGAAGAAGTGGAAGAGATAGTCCATGGAATGTAGAAGAATAAAGCCCCTGGACCTGATGGGTTCACTGCAGAATTCTATCAAGCCACTTGGAAATTCATGGGACAAGAGATCCTAGAGGTTGTCGAGGAATCACGCTGTAACCAAAAGGTATGTCCCAGTTTGAACTCTACTTTTATAGCTTTGATTCCTAAAACTTCAAAGTCTGAAGATCCTCAAGGCTTCCGACCCATAGCCTTATGTAATGTCATTTACAAAATCATTGCTACTCTTATTGTAAAACGGCTAAAACCTCTCCTGCCTAGCCTCATCTCTCCAGAACAAATAGGATTTGTAGAAGGTAGGCAAATCCTTGATGGATTCATCACATCTCAGGAAGTTGTCCACTCCCTCAAGGCCCAAAGGATCCCCGGTATGATGATAAAACTGGACTTATCCAAGGCTTATGATAGGCTCAGTTGGGGTTACCTGTCGAGTATCCTCAAAGCCTATGGTTTTGCCCAAAGATGGATAAACTGGATCCTTGCCATGATATCCTCCCCTATTTTCTCTATTCTGTTGAATGGGACCCCTACATCGACGTTCAACCCAACCTGGGGCCTTAGGTTAGAGAATCTAGACTTCAAGGCCTAAGGATATGGGGTAATGACTTAACCATCACCCACCAACAGTTTGTAGATGATATCATGCTCTTTTGTCAGGTCTCCTTGAAGGAAGCCCGTTGAATCAAGGAAATCCTAAGCACCTTCACGGAGGCCTCGGGGACAAGGATAAACAACGAAAAATCATGTATCTTTTTCTTCAATACCCAAGGGAATGTCAAGAACCATCTAGCCAGAATCCTTGGGTTTAGCACCAGAAATATCCCGTCCAAATACTTGGGCATGACCCTTTCAGATAACCCTCTAAGAATTTGGCAGCACATCCTCCAAAAACTACAAGGAAATCTCAATTGCTGGGCTTTTAGATTTCTTAACATAGATAGCATAAAAGTCCTTCTCAAAGTTGTGTTGTAGTCGATACCTATCTACCAACTCTCAGGCATGGCTGCCCCCAAAGGAGCATGCTCTAAAATGGTGGATATATTTAAAAAATTCTTGTGGGGAGGGGCACAACAAATCAAGAAATGGGCACTGGTATCGTGGCAAGGATTGACAAAAAAGAAATTGGATGGTGGGCTTGGCCTCAGAGACCCCTATATTTTGAATCAAACAATGGGAGAAAAACTATGGTGGCAATGGATCAGAGGGGGAACTAACCTATGGAAACAAATATGGACAAGAAAATACAATATGCCTGAGAGAACAGAGGATATCCTGAGATATCAAGACCCCCCAAAAGGATCGACTGTGTGGAATTTGGTAGCCCACAATAGACACCTTATTAACCAACATGCCTTTTGGGAGATACGTAATGGCAAAACAACAAGATTTAGGTTGGATTCATGGCAACAACGAGAAAGAATGATAGAGAGACAAGACCTCAAGGACATATACCAGTATACCAGGGACAGGAATAAGCATGTGGTGGAGAAATTCTGGAAAGAAGACCAAGGAATGGGAAGCTGGAGGAGATGGAAGACAAAGGAAGACTGGGACCAAGCAATGGAAACTGAACAGTGGAAATCTCTTGAAAAAGAATTGAAATCAAGACAGCTAACAGTCCGTCATGATCCAGATATTTTGAGATGGGGACACACCACTAAAGGAACCTTCACCATAAACGAAGCCTATGACATTCAAGTAAGACAAGATCAGGACAGGCAAGATATCATATGGAAAAAATATGGAAGGGAGGATGGTGGCCCAAGGTAACCCATTTCCTTTGGATGGTTTGCAAAGGGCAGATCTTGACCTGGGATCAATTGCAGAAAAGGGGATTCCAGGGACCCTCCTTTTGCTGGCTATGCCATCAACACAGAGAAGACATGGAGCATATCCTAAACACATGCCCATTTGTGGTGCAAAAGTGGAGGCAAATGCAAGGAGTTTTTGAAAGAATGGACCGAGACCAAAATAGCATCAAAGAAACAATTCTCCTCTGGCGAAATCATATTTTCTCCAGTCTAGTAGTAAATTGAGCTTGGGGTCTGGCCCTAGGATTCAATCTTTGGGCAATTTGGAAGGAATGAAACCATAGAATCTTTAAGAATAAAGCAACTACTCAGGAGAAAGTATGGGAAGGAATAGTCCAGAACATCAGGGAAACAATTCTAGTTGAGCAATGGCATCAAGAAGACTGGCAAGTGCCCCCCCAAGAAGCCCGTATCTTACAGAAACTCAACCTATCCCCATAAATGATAGCCCCCACAACGTGGAAAATAAACAGGGCAGGTTTGACATCCCGGTCTCATTTTACTCCTCCAAAAGAAGGTTTCATGAAACTTAATTTCGATGGAGCGTCTAAAGGGAACCTAGGTGAGGCAGGACTGGGTGGCCTCTTCCAAGACCCCCAGGCTAACACTTGGCTCATTTATGCTGAATTTTGTGGGATATCCAGTAACAACGAGGCTGAATTTGCAGCAGTGCAATAAGGATTCCTAATCGTTGTCAGAATGGGATACCGAAACTTAGTGGTGGAAGGGGACTCAAGCCTGGTCATAAACACGTTGGAAAAACTAAACAATGACACCAAGTGGGACAAGCTCAGCCAAAGCTAGAGGACAACAAGACTCATCCAAGAGATCGGAGAAATAATCCCTAAGTTCGACTACATCCAGGTCAGACATGTCAGAAGGGAGGGGAATAAAGGGGCAGACTTTCTGGCCAACTGGGGATGCAATCATCAACATGAAACGTTAGAAAAACGATGGCCAGTCCAACCCTGGGATGAAAACTTCAAAACCCTGGGGGAAATTCTGGAACAAGACCTCAGACAGAGCAGGGATAGTAGATCCCCAGTAACTCAAGACCTCGATCGGGATGCAAGCTGATAGTTGGGATAGGTTGGTTGTAGTAATGATCGGTACCCTGGAAATTAGTACCGTCGCCCCCCACATGCTCAAGGCAATGGGTGCGGTGACCCTTGGCATGAATGCATGCTGGGGAGGTGGGAAAGGTGGTGGGATAGGAGGTAAGGTAAGGAATATAGGTAGGCGAGTGAGGTAAGTGTTCAGTGTTGGAGTGTCAGCTTGTGGAGGAAGGTGGTATTGCAGTGGTGCGGGAGGAAGACGGAACCAGAGACGCCAAGCTCGACAACGAATGCCTGTTTATCCTGGGTATGTTATTCGACTTTGCTCCACCACTGTAATTATGTTATGGTTTGGGTTTTGCTGGGGGAGACGAGGGTAAATAGGAAGAGGGCCTGAGCGATATAAAACTACTAGTGGCAATGGGGAAGGAAATTGCTGGCAATTGCCTGGTTTTGTATCCATACCCTCTACCAAACAGGTAATGCTTATGACCATCGGGGGGAAAATTACATGTTGCTGGGTTTTGATGCACCGCGCTCCTTAAACAGTGCTTTGGGTGAGGCTGATTGTGGTAAGAGAGGGTATAAGGGGCAGGAGATGGAAGAAGGGGGTAGGGGGAAGTAGTTGGTAGGATGCATGGGGCGCAGCCATTCCCGCTGCATGCAAAGAAAGTGCTGGGTTAACCGGAATTCCTCTCGGACCGATGGCAAGGCCAGAGAATCCGATTGGAAAGCCAATTGGGTGGAACTGAGGGGAAGCGCCACTAATCCCTGGGTAGAGGGGGAAAGGGACCTGAATTACTCTGAGCAAACTGTAAGAAGAAAGAGGGGACTGTGAGAATGGCTTAGGCAAGGGTCGGCTGACCTACATGCGAACGATAGTAATGGGGATTGGAAAAAGGGTACGACAATGGGGAGGGTCTATGGACCCCCCCATTGTAGGTCGCGGTCTCAAGACCACCCCAGCTCTAAAATTGTGAGAGCAGGCGGAGAGGAGAAGCAGGGGATGGCGCATAACGATGGAAAAACAATTCAGAAAAGAGTCACTAGGGGTGGTGCATAACTGCAATGTTGTGTTTTGATTTAACTAACTATTATTGTCACCAGTGTTCTAGCAAGCAGGTCATGGCTCGTGCTATGAGGGGACATGGTCGTGGCAGGAGAGGCTCGACACCTAGGAAAGACAAGGAGACGAGCACGTCGGAACCATGCAGGGGTAGGAAGTCAGTAGAACACCTTATCACTGAAGTGGTGGAGGCTTACCATGAGGGGACGGATGCAGGAATCCGAAAATTGTTAGAAGAGTGGGAGGAGGAAATAAAACAAGGCAGTGAGACAAAGGAAGAAATGGACAACTGGAGGACCTTAGTCCCGGATCCGGGTAACACCCGAGGAAGAATTACGCAGTTTAAGCAAACTCTGTACCTTTATTGGTTAATGAAGAGTTTATTAGGAAAGGAAATGGAACATATTTCTGTGGGAATGGTAGTGACACTCTAGGGTATGCTGAGTTATAAGCAGGATTTGCAGAAAATCCTCTTCCAGTTGCATAAACAAGACATCAGGTTGGATAGAATTGACCGCCACATCCCTTGCATATTGGAGCTGAATGACATGCCTGGGGCATCCGCCAAGGATCCAACACCTGTTGAATCTACCTCAGAGGAGCAGAAGGAATAGACTCTTACCCATGCATATTTTTGTTTTATGCGAATAACTTTTAATTTCTGTGATGCAAATATCAGTTTAGATAGTTATGTAGTGTATGGACATGAAACATAGACATATCTAGCTTGGCTATAGAGATTAAAACTTTACTGTTTTTGGATGGCTTACAATGTGGATAGGTGGCTAACAGACTTGGTTTCCCTTCGGGGCAGGTTGAGGCCACCTAGTCAATATTTGTGGTGTAAACTTGCTTTTGTTTAATAGAAAATGGAATGGTCCTTCCAAGCTTAACAAAAAAAAATAGTGTTGAATATATATTAAGACATTAAAATACAAACCACCACTAATAACCAATACACATTTACACCAATCTAATTTAATAAATATCAAATGAGAAATCAAAGTTCAAACATCTATTATTTTTTTTCAAGGAAACAGGTATCAATTTTATATATCAAAGTTGGAAACAGGTCAAGTCCCTTACATTCAAAATTTACTTTGATTCAAAGATTTGCAGAGATAAATCATGAGAGTATCTACTACCCCTATTATTTATAACTATTCTACATACAACATAAATGCTATAGTTTCTCCAAAAGAACCCACAAAATTTGACAAAACGACAAAACATATAGTCTATAAAGGGACTGTCTACCCACTGCTTTCCATCTTCTCTAGTGGATTGTCCTCTTGGATTGCTTCCACAGTTTGACCAGGTACCAGGATCAGATTGGACCCGCGACACTCTTGTTCTGCCTCCCCTTCTACTTGAGTATTGGGAGTGGGCATTTCTCCTAGTCTGAAGACCTCTTTAAGCACTCCAATAGTCGTTGTTTCCACTTTTACCTCCATACTATCCACCTTAAAATTCAAGTTAATCATTCCAGTGTTCAGATGCTCCATTTCTTTCTGTAACAACTCCATATCCTTTCCAATCCCAACAAGATGAGTCAAAACCACCGTTATTTGATCATGCATCTCTTGAATTACTTGCCTCCATGTCTTTTCTACCATGGCCACCATATCTACATTGTTCAGATTTCCTTGCTCCTCTTCACTACCGTCACTTTCAATAAGTCTTGTTGAGGCCGTTTTGCAAGCAATCCTTCCTTGCACATAGATTATTCTTTAGTTTAACTACTTCACCCAATTTCTGAAGATGAACCTCATTAATAGGTTCGAAATGTCGACCGTTAAGCATTGCGGATGTGATTTATCTGAAAGAAAGCTTCAAATATAAATATGGATCACAAAAGTCTGAGATAAAAAATTTACTCTTTCCTGTCAATCGATGCGCACATCCTATCACAATTAAAATCATTGTCAGGTTGCAGATCAAACACATCATGATCCACCATCCTTGCTTGATCCGGGTGGATGTTGGTGGCCACCCACCTATCCCCCTTGGACCCCCACAATTGTCTCTTTCAGTTTTTTTTTTTCCGTAATTGTAGCACAATTTACTATTTTTAGCAGTTTTTCGGGTCCTCAAATTCCGGAGCCGTTTTGAGGCCATAAACAAAGTTTTTTGGGAAATATGGGAGAAAGATGGGTCCATCGACCAATGTTTCTCTTCCGAAAGTTGTAGTGCTCGGATAGATCTTTCTAACGAGCTATTGTACGCGTCAAACAAATTTCAGGTGTCAAAGTTACGACCCCGGTAAGTTGATGTACTAACTTACCCAAAACGGGGCCCACAATTTGGCGTTTCATCTTCTAGGGTTAGGTTTTGGGATGTTATGGGTTTTCCATTGTTTCTCAATAATAAATAGGCCTTCGAGTCTCATTATAACACAATTCAGAGGCATGTAGCCTCCACATCTCTTCTCAGAGATAAGCTACCATCGCCCTAGCTGGTTTATTTCCATTTCCGTTTGTAAGCATATTTCAGTATTTTACATTAATGAAATGAAGTATTATTTCCGATGCATCTCTATGTATATAGTTATATTTGTATTTTGTTGCGTTCCTGTTTAAATCCAGATCATTGGTATCAGAGCGGTCTACTTTTTCTCTATTTTTCTTTGCATGTCCCCAATGAGGTCACGATATAAGGAGTTAGGGCTTGAACTAGTCAAACCTTTGCAAGACCAGCCTCGCAAATCTCGACGGCCTCCCATGGTGGATGAAAATAAATATGAGGGGGTAGGAGATCCTATCAAAATCTTGCTCGAAGAATCCCTCGAGCGACAAAGGAATGTGATGATGGACAACTTTGCCCAGATCCTTCAAAAGCTATCCAGAGGCAACACATCGACTTCCAACAGCTACTATGGAAACGCCACACTGTTTAAGGTACAAGTTAATTTTGAAATCCACATATTCGAGGGTCAGATAGGTGTAGATGCCATAGATAAATGGTTAAATTGCTAGAAGGGTATTTTTCTGTTCATGAATTTTCGAGTCAGGAAAAGATTGTTTTTGCTCTTCTCAAAGTAGCCCCCCACGTCAAGGACTGGTGGGAAACCTACTGGGAGCAGAAGGATGAAAGCACAGGCTCACAATCTCCCTTGGATGAAAGCAGAAGGATGAAAGCACAGGCTCATTTGGATTCTCCAAGAAAGAGTTATGCACAATCTCCCAAGATGACCTGATTATAGACCTTTCTAGAAGAGAGAACTTGTATGAAGTGACACATGTCACTGTTTCGACCTTTGGCATTGAAAAATATATACAAGAAAGTACAGTCCGTCCTCTTTCTGTACCTTCTTACAAAATTTCAATCTGATGCTCAGAGAGAAAGTTTTGACGATTTTCCCCAGGTCACCTGTTTGGAAAGTAATTCAGGAGTCTGCAAAAAAACCAACTTCCTCAGATCATATCTCCGCAATTATAGTGCGAAAAGCTCTGAAATTCGGACCCGAGATTTAGTGCGATTTCTTCTCAAATGGGTTTTGTTTTTAGCTTCTGAAACATTGCAGAAAAAAAGTTATAGAGAAAATGCCACGATGGCCTGTTTGGAGTAGCGAAACCCTAGAATCCAAAGCTTTGATACCAAATGTTATGAAACCAGCTCAAGAAAAGATAGAAAAGATAGATCAACGCCTTAGAATTCAGCCTCTTCTATGGAGAAACCTCCTTTACATTACATAAATGAACAATTCTTGGATGATACAAATGAAAAGACCTCCTTTCTATATATAGGAGTCTAAGGGGTCATAACATAATCAGAGCCAACATAACAATAATAATGTAAGGGCAAAATAATAACAATAGTGGGCTTCTATGGGGCACAATAGTAACAATATGGGCACTACATGGGTACATCAATATAATAAGTGGGTTGTACTAATAACAATAAGGGGTTACACTAGTAGTATAGGGGCCTAACATTATTGCCCGACCTCGAGACAATACTCGATCATGTTTGATCTATCCTCTTTAATGCTTGTTTTATTCAAACTGTCACCCAACAACATTTTATTTATTTGATCATTTAAGGGGTGTGACATATTTTAGGTTTGGATTGATCAATGATCAAGGCTCCTTGTTCTAATGCAGCGCCAATATTGGCTTGAATATTTGCCTCATGGTTATTCTCACGTTTTACATGGTATAATTTGAAATCATCTAATTTGCTTAGAAGGATCATAATCCTTATAAACATAGGAGAAATTTTTGTGTCTATGAGATGCTTGTTCCTGAAGGACCTTAAACACCTTTGGATGACAACCATTGAATCTAAAACTATATTCAGATGCCTTATACCTTTGGATATAGCTATCTTCAAGCCTTTCTAGAGCGATAAGGCTTCAACTTGATTGTTCGTTGCCTTTCCCAATCCCCGAGGAAACCTTGTTTCTATTGTTCCATCGATATTATAAAGCACCCCTCCCGCTCCTGCCTCCCCCAAAGTTCAAACATCTAATACAAATGAATATCATTATCATAAATCAACTATAATAATTATTCAAATAATAAGTAAAAAAATGTAAAAAAACTCTTCTACTAAAATTGTGTGATTATTAAGTTTGGGGGGGTAGCTCAATTGGAAATCCTCGTGATATGAAGTATTATGTAAATTGTGAAATTCAAGGTTCAAATCTCCCATGAGTGTTGAATCCAAAAAAAAAATCAAGTGAGTGTCTCTTTTATATATAATGTGGTGTTAATAGTAAGATATCAACATGATGATGATGATGAACGTCCACTAAGACCAATATGGTCTATCAGACCCTAAGAAAGTAAGAAATTAATTTATATTATTTAATATTTTATTTCTATGATCGAAAAGAAGGGAGAGAGTCATTTTGAGGTCAACATAGTTTGTTGACTTAACAGGTCATGAAAGTTGGTAGTGTGGCAAAGATTTTGAAAATTCGAATAGATTTGAGTAAGCATAAGGAAATCTAAGAGAAAGTGTTTTTCATCTTCAACCCTCTTAGTATCACAAAGGTGACAAAATTTTCTTCCCAATGTGTTTTGGGAGTTTACCAACACCCAGTTTCACTTTGAAGCTCATGAGAATTAGTTCTTATCTTGGAAAGGTTCATTTTCTTCTTAACACTAGTTAAGACAGAAAGATAATTCTGGGTATGAAGATTGTGGTTGATCACATTTTATTAATACAGTGTCTTCCTTTTTCCTTCTAACTCCTTATCATCTCACAACTTATCCTTAAATTTGCAAGTAATAATATTTTTAATATTTTTTTTATTCTCCAAGATGATCTCCTTCTTTATCCCC
Source organism: Pinus tabuliformis (assembly GCA_031772625.1). Classification (NCBI taxonomy): domain Eukaryota; kingdom Viridiplantae; phylum Streptophyta; class Pinopsida; order Pinales; family Pinaceae; genus Pinus; species Pinus tabuliformis. The sequence goes on from CM062812.1 coordinate 10,871,339, forward strand.
CAATGGCCTAGCCAAGACTCGGCATCCTTGTGCCAACCTCACTTTGAGTTGAAGGTGGGGGTTTTGGCTAGAGTTGTAAGCAATTTTTGGGAACCTCTTGGCTTCCGTGTTGTATAGCTTCTTCTTATACATGAGATACCTAATCAGAGTCATGCTTTCAATGGGGGAAACACTAGCTTAAATCAAGAGGATATGGTAGGGAGTATTTCCTTTAATGTTGAGGTTGTAGGTTATAAATTGTTTTTGGATCAACTCGATCTCCCTCCATGATTATCTAGATATACTACAACCCCAAACTTCACATTCATATAAAATAACAGTGGTGTCGAGAGTCTCAAAGAGGAACACTTTTTTATTCCACGCACAAAGACATGTTGACTTACAATTATTTTCAAGCCCATAATAAGCTTTCCAACCTCCAATTATCCTTTTATCAATGCTATAATTCCAGTTGAGTTGATGATGAATGTCAACACCAAAATATTTGCATGAAGGAACTTTCTCCAAGTAGTTTTTATCATATATGAAATTATCATAGTTGATATTTTTGGATTTAATTATAATAACTTTAGTATTGTCGGTATTAAAAATCATACCCATCCTAGAGAAATAATCTCGAAGGATTCTAAGATGCTTGTTGAGATTGTTGTGGCTCTTGGCTAGAAGAACGATATCATTAGCATAAATGAGAAGAGCAATGACCATGCCAGTGAGCTTGGGGCCATCACATCCTACAACTTCCAAAACATTCTTCTATTTTATCAATGTAAATGCCAAAAAGGGTAGGGGATAGGGGACACCCTTGCTTAACTCTGATATTACATTTAATTTCTTCTATCAACCCTCGGTGTTCCTAAGCTTGGCAATAACATTCTCATATAGCTTGGTCACAACAACCCTCAATTCGAAAGGAACCATTATCTCTTCTGGTCTCTTCCATAGTTTATCCCGAGGAATGATGTCTAAAGTTTTTCTAAAGTCAACAAAACAAGAGAAGAGATCAATTTTATTATTGTGACATTCCTCAACAATAATCCTTAGCATAACAAGATGGTCTATAGTTGAGTGATGTCTCCTAATTGTAGCTTTCATTTTAGTTATTTTACCATGGCTGTCAAGCCAAAGGCTAATCTTCTTTTCCAAAATGAGCCCATACAATTTGGCTAAAATGTGGCTAATCATAATGGTCTTGCAGTTAGAGGGAATGTTTTTATCCCCGCTTTTAAAAGTAGGCACAATAAGGCTTTGCGTCCAAGTCTTAGGGAAGCTTTGTTTTACTGCCAAATTGAGGATTTTTTGAATATGAGGGATGAGAACACACCTTCCTATTTTGAAAATTTTATATTGATAGCCTTCAATATGTCCAACTTTCCCATTAGCGAGTTGTTTAATCCCGGACTCCACATCCTTCAAAGAGAAGATATCCCCTTCTATAGGAGTGTTCAAGATGGTGCCCCTGGTGTCAGGGGAATCATAAATATTCTTAAGATAGATATCCTAGTTCTTTTAAGGGGATCGAATTATTTTCTTCCAGTTTACGAACAAGAATTTTCCTCCGAAACTTTCTAGGCTCAACCTTAGAAAGGTGAAGAAGATGTTCTTGCCTCCTGTTTATATAGGATCTTTTCTTCCTTTTGATATGAGGATTGTAAATATTTGTTTTTTCAAGCTTTACAGTTTCATTAGGAACATCTCTAATCATTCTCTTAGCAATTTTACACTCATTATCATACCAAGGGTTGGAAGTTCTATTACTCATTTTATAAGACACCTTTGTAGAGAACATATTAATGGTAGTGGAAAGGGTTGTAGTAAAACTCTGGTAGATGTGATGAACGTTATCATTATATGTTAAGAAATCTAAATCCCTTTTTAAATCTTTTAAGAAAATATCCATTTTACTTATGTCAAAACGAATGTGCCTTTGGCTATCACAATTCTCTTGCATGTGACTGGTATGCATTTCAAGATTTAGAGTTAAGGTTAGATGTTTGTGGTCAGAATCAAGTGTGTAGTTATTAAAGAGATCAAATTTTACAATATAGTTGAGCACATGAATATCAAGTATTACATAATCCATAATACTACTACCAAACCTATAAATACAATTCATCTTATTGATTCTATTACAAATTATCAAATCTTAAAAACTACCAAACTCAATACTTTTATAATATATTTTTAAATATTATTTTTATAAAAATAATTTAATATTTTGCTGAACAATTAAATTAAACTTTACCATATGATTTTAATGTTTTTAATAGCAAATGCTTGTTATAATAGCAAATGTTTTAACCAGCATTGCCTAAAATCTCTCAATATTAGAATATTGATGTTTTTAAAGTTGTTAACATACGATTTTAAAGTTGTTAACCTATGATTTTGATAAAATAATAAACCATTAATGAAACATATATATGTTTTGGAAATATATAATTTTTCATCATTTAATAATGTTTTTTATTTATTTATTTATTTATTTATTTATTAATTATAGCACATGTTTTAACAATCACAACCCTAACATCTCTCAATATTATAAGATTGATGTTTTTAAAGTGGTTAACCTATGATTTTGGTAAAATAATAAACAAGTAATGAAATATATATATATTAGTAAATATATCATTTTTCATTCATTGATAATGATAATTATATAATGATGTATTTATAAGGTTTTATTTTAACAGCGTTTTTCATTGTATAATATTATATATGATTATTTATTTTTATTTTTTATTAATTTTAAAATTTATTTGTTAATTTTATTATTTATTTTTATAGATAGTTATTTAAAAAATAAAAAACAGTAATAAAAATTAGATTTTCATAAAATTGAAAAATATTAATTATAATAATAATATTTTTTAATAAAAAATATCATTTTTATAAAATTGACTGATACGACGACGACGACGCCGCCGCCGCCGCCGACGACGACGACGACGTATTTTAATAAATATATTGAAATGATGATGATGATGATGATGATGAACATCCACTGAGACCAAACTTTGGTCTATCGGACCTAAATTGAAACGAATTATTTGATTTTATTCCTATGCTCAAAAAGTTTGATAAAATAATAAACCAATAATGAAACATATATATGATTTGTGAATATATAATTTTTCATCCTTTAATAATTATATAATGATATATTTATAAAGTTTTATTTTAATAGTATTTTTCAATTTATAATATTATACGATTATTTATTTTTATTTTTTATTAATTTTAAAATTTATTTGAAATAAATAAATCATTATGCAAATATTAATGAAATTTAGTTTAATATTTTGTTTAAAAATAAATCACATTAATAAAATTTATATTTTCATAAAATTAAAAAAATCAATAATAATAATAATAGTTTTTAATAAACATTATTATTTTTATAAAATTGACTTATTTTAATAAATATATTCGTATAGAATAAATTAAAGTGAAATTTATTTATTTACTTATTTTAATAAATATATTAATATAGAGTAAATTAAGGTGAGATTGATCTATTTTAATAAATAAATTCATCATATAGTAGAGCAATTTAAAGTGTTTTATTGTTATGATTATTGTTATGATTGAACAAAAAAAATTACGAAAATAAAGAATAGTAAAATTTTATAAATTTAGGATGTTATAGAATGAGAAAAGTAATGTAGCAAAAAATGTGAATAGAAATCATAAAATTCAATCAAGTTGAAATAGACGATATCTTCTTAATAGAAATTTGTATTCACAATTTTTTTAAATTTATGTTTAAATGATTGATGATGAATCATTCAAAAATCTATAATAGTTGGAGTGATGACCAATTTTGCAATTTGAATAAAAAATAATGGTTAGATTTTTATAAAATTCCACAAAACTTTGTTAGAAGAGATTGATGACCAATCTACCAATAAATTATTGTTTATAAAAAAATTATATTTAAAAGTTCATTAACTAAAAATAAATAGAATGCTTTTATAATATAGATGGAAGAAAAATGGTTATAAAATTTAAGCCATTTATAATGGAGCCACTCAATGTAGTGAAAAAAGTAGAATGTTTTTATAACATTTGGATGATATACCTAGTATTTTCACTTTTATAAATAAATTCGTTATAAATATGTAAGAAATCCAACTTTGAAATCAAGTTATGTATTTCCATTATGCCACATTGTACCCTCTACCACTCATAACAAAATCCCACAATTAATCTAAGTTTAACCTCAAGTTGGAAAGAAAAAACACATTATCAATGTATCTTTACTATTCATGATTTGACCTTGTAATAGTTAAGAGCATCATGTACTACATCTTTTATATATATATATATATATATTATATTATGTTTTGGATTTATTCAAAAATTTTAATAAAGTGATCTAAGGTACACATGTAGATGTGTTAAATTGTGCATGATTTATTGGACGTTTATGTTGTCTTTTGCCTAGAGTGGGCATATTTAATTTCTCAAACAATCACGGTTGCTTCACCCAATGAACCTCTGAGATATCACGTGCTTTTGTGGCATATTAAACAATACCCTTAGTTTGACTACATATTGGAAAATACCTCTAAAAATCACATTAGTCAGCCCCCTACCAATACAAACCCAATACACCTTCCCAATTTAAAAAACCCCTATTTTCACTAGATATTGTAGGCATCCATTTTTCATTAACAATTTTTATACCCATTTATATTTTTCCATTAACATTGAGCTCCATTTTTCATACCTACCAATATAAAAACCCTTTACCCCCTTTAAATCCCCTAATATATTATGTCCCTTTTTCCTCAATATTTATCCCCAAATATGAATGCACATAGTATGGTATTTCTCCCCTAGTGGCGCCCTCGTGAAAACAATACATACATGGTGAAACAAGGCACAAAAACTTGATCAAAGCAAGAAAGACAATCTATCATCCACAAATCACAATGTAATCTCATGCAAAGGTGACTAAAATCTGCTTATTCTATTTCATGGAATATTGATTCATGATAAATTCAATAGTTAATTGAACAATTTTTAGTCAATGAATTAAGGGTAGAGTTGGAAATATATTTATGCTAATTGTCATCAATAGATGCCTAAAATCAAATAAGGAGGTCATTTCCATCCAAGGTTAATCATTGTAAAAAAGTTGGTATGCTTTGTCAGTTAAACCTTAACCCTCCAATATTTTAGTCTAAATTGAAATTGTTGGATCTTAATGTCATGTATTTGAATGAAGCCCTATTTTTGTTGAGTCGGTCACACCTTTATATCAAGACCTACCCACACAAGGATGCCTCTTTTAATGTTTCAAATGGCTCATATTCAAGGATTATTAAAGCTACCATACATTCTACTATTCATTGTATAAATAACATAATCACAATCCACAAAGGAACCATTCAATATTTTATAACTTGTTTTCAACTTTAGCAAACCTAAATATGATTTCTTTAGACTTAGACATAGCTCCAACATTAAGAAATACAACTCAGGAATTAATAATTTATAACTTCTAGAACATTTTGAACTAGTCTTCGTTAAGAACAATACTTATTCAAATTTGATGTCCAGCAATTTCAAATTGTGTATCCTAATGGACAATTAACACATGATCAAAAAAAACTATAGACGAATATTCAAATTAATTTAAAGTTATAAATGAACCTCAAAAGATATAGTAAATCAACGTCAATATATTTAAAATAATCTTTCTAAGCATATCATTAGACATTATGAAGTAATCCACAACAATAAACACAAATTAAGAATTGGATATGATAAAAAGGTACCTTTCATATGCTCAACTATTCCAAACCAATATACTTCCAAAGTGTAGGATTCCTTCAAGGAGATTTTGATTAACTTGTTTCAATTCAACATTTGAATGTCAAGTGCCAACATTATTACTGGATTGGCTACATGGAGAATAGTGGTTTGATTTCCATCATTTTCTTCATTGTGGGGAGGCCAATCATAATTTAAATAAATGTAAAAGAGAAATAAGATGAAAGGAAAATTATTTATTAGGACTAGATATGTTCTTGGAAATGGATCAACAAATCAAGAAGTTGAATAAGTCTTATCATCAGGTTTAGAAAAATGTAAAGACATATTTACATAAAGAAGCTACAAAAGCATATAGAATTCAAACAGCTCTTATAGGTGATGATCCTAGGCATGACTCGGACTCATTCTAAAAAATTGAAAATTGAAGTATATTGATAAAATGATAATATTATGCACCTTAAATGAGGAATTACTTTAATGAAATGAACATGGTTAGTGGTCAACCAAAACAACTAGATACATGGTATCAAGTGAAAATGGTTTGTGGTCAATCAAAAATCACCAAATACAATGAAAAAATATTTATTGAAGACTACAAAGCCCAAGCTTGGATCTCTTCAATCTTGAATGCTTGCACCTAATAAGGAGAAGTACAAATGATGATAGCTAAGCTTCAAGTTTTGAAGTCCTATCAATCATAAAAATCCATCAACATTTGGGAATCCTAGTATATCAACTACTCTCCTTGACAAGATATCTATAATTCAAATCAATCTCTTCAAATAAGAATATTTGGGAAGATATAGCAATGTGGAATCTAGAATACTATCAGTGCCCTTCAATTATTCATTGGGATGTTGTCCAACACCTAATTGTGTCTAAATTTAGAGAAAACTTCATCAATCATATTTGTTCATTGATTAAAAAATGGTCATCCTAATTGTTCACCAAATAATATAGCCAAATTATTTGGTAATTGATCATGTAATCAAGAAATGTTTGGATGATGACAATTGTTCACTCCTAAAATATCTACAATTGTTTGGATGATGACAATTGGATGATGTTTGGATGATGAACCATTCAATATTTAGGGGTTCTGATTTTTCAGGCATATCTTCATTGGAGGCCAATTCAAAGGTTTCATATTGAATATTAAAGATGATACCAATTTACACACTGAGTCTTGTTTCCTTTTTGGTATAATTATTCATACATGTGATTGACAAGGAATGTTGGACTGTGAGTACCTAGATAATCGCAAAGTCCAACACCACCTTCTTATGATTTTTCATCCTTAATTATTAATGAAACGTTGTCACTATCCATTTATGAATTGTCAATGAAATATATATCTATAGATGGCCAAATCCATTTACTATAAATTGATATCATAAGATCAATATAAGTGTTAAAAACTAGTTAAAACCAATTTTTTCAAATTCTTGTGTGTGTTCTATTTGTTAACAAATATACCAACTTCATTATTTTACATTGAATTATTTTCTTTCAAATCTTCATAAAAAGCAACATCGATATCAAAATATTCATCATAATTATTAACCTAATTAATATCAATATAATAAAATATATAACAAATATATAAAAAAAAATCTATAACTAAGATTCTATAAGCTACCAATTATGCCAAAGATCTCATGTTTCAAAGAAAATAAATTCCTCGGTTCCTAGAGACCATAACACTCCCTTACCTTACACATAGACATAATAATTAGATAAAGAAAGTAAAAAGTACAATAGAATTATAAAAAACCAACCACTTTATTAACATTACTAAGAAGGTATTCCCAAACAATCAAAGAGTATGTTAACACATGCTTTTCATTTAGATGGAATTTCTCACAACATTAAAAAATATGGAACTCTTTATTTTTAAGAGTTTTCATGGATGATAATGATGATGACGAACGATGATAACCACTATGGTCCATTGAGATCAAAATCGATTCATTGGAAATTAAGAAGTTTAATTACTCGGAATTTTTTAGAATTCTAACTATGTTTTCGAAAAGCATTAAAATAAGTGTTTTAAGATCATCATAGTTTCACAAAGTTAAAAAGTTACGAAGGTTGGTAGTGTGATAAATATTTTGAAATTGAGATCTAATCTAGGTATTTTCTAGACAATCTCACAAAAAATGATATTTATCTTCAACCCTCTTAGTGTCACAAAGGTGAGAGACACTTACATCAATTGTGTTTGGGAATTGACCAATACCCAATTTCACTATGGAGATGGCGATAATTAGTTCTTATTTTATCAATTATTAGTTTCTTTTTCACACTAGTCAAGACCACGAGATCCTTTTGATTTTATAGATTAGGATCGATCACCTCTATATGAGAAGAACATTGTTTTCAAAATATAAAACGAAGGAAGTTGCAAAACAACAAGTCTCTATCATAAAGTGAACATCAACACACCATACAGAGGAACAAAACTAACCCCATTATAATTGAATGACTAATACTTTTATAGTGTAGTTAGGGATCGTTTTGGGCTACTCTTGATGGTTGTGGGAGTAATATCCATGTCTATGTAATTTGATGAAATAATGGAAATATTAAATTCTTTCTTCCACTCCCAAGATTTGAATAAGTAATGGATTAAAGCCCAATTGATCCAACCATGATTTTAAACTAGATAAGCTATATGAAAATATCCCATCTAACAATCATCAAAAACCCAAAGAAAAGGATGGTACCCGATTCTGCCCCACTATACAATTCATTACTTGTTGCCTGCTAGCTAGAGAAATTTTCACCTCATCTTAAAGTTTGAAAACATCGACAATACTAAATGAGATTTGTATTAATATACATGTTGTAGACATGGTATTACGCATTCAGATTGCTTTTGACTTTTTATTAGTTTGTCTTTAACCAAAAAATTATGTCGTGTATCCGTAGTTCAACATTGGAATTCAATTTTTGTTATTTTTTATTATTATTTAAATTTGTTTATTTGTAAGGTGATTGGTTTAGGTCATATTATAGGTTTTTTAGTAACTTCCATTTCTATTAGTTACTAATTTTTTGTTTTTTGTTTTATTTTGCTTTTTATTTAATTTTTTAATTTTGATTTTTTTCTTTTTTCTATTATTTCCATTTTAGTGTTATAGTTTTTCTCCATATTTTCATTTTAAGATGACTTATTATTATATTAAAAACATATTTAAAAAAATTAATTATAAAAAATTATATATATTAATAAAAAAATAAAATGCATAAGTATATATAAAAAAGATAAGAATATATGTTAAAGTGTATACATGTTAATATAAATAATATTAGTTAATCATATTTCTTAATTTTTGGTGATGGCATTCAACAATACAATATTGTATTAATTGTTTTATTTTTGTGATGAAATCTTAATGTCTTTATTTTTTTTGTTTAATTAAGTTATATTTAAGCTAAGCAACATTGACTAGCTACTATATAGCCCTTATTTAATAATAATATATAATTTGTATTTATTTGTTCAGCAATTAATTATAATATTATATTTGGAAATGGTTTTTTAAAAAATCGTGCTTCCAAAAGTGGAATAAATTATAATTAACATGTCACCACAAGCAATAGAATTAATGCTCTGAATTAATGTTATTGGTTTCCTATAAGAAATGTGAAAATAATTAATATTTGCCCAATCATAGCATCGAAGATCATTGCGTATAAGATTCTATGGATTTGGCTTAGGAAAAACCACAATAATCAACAACCAACACATTTTATTACATACAATTATTTCGCCACATGGAATAGTTTTCTTACCACGATGTCCATCTCTATATATTATTTTTATATTGCCACTAATTAGAATGACGAGTGACTTGAGTGCTAATTACTTTACTAAAAGAAATGGAGTTCACATGGAATAGTTTTCTTACCACGATGTCCATCTCTATATATTATTTTTATATTGCCACTAAGTATGTAGTTAGTTAGAATGACCAGTGACTTGAGTGCTAATTACTTCACTAAAAGAAATGGAGTTTAGCTGAAATGTGATGGATATTTTATCCATTAGAATTAGTTATTCAAAACTATTGTAATCTCAACAATGGTGTGTTAATGAGTAATAGAAATAATGTTCTTGGATTTCTATAAAAAACTGTGAAGTTAATGTGAAGTTTTAATAGGAAAGAAAAAAGAAATGAACTATTGTTAGAGAAATGTGGTCATCATTTTTTTTTGTTTAAAGTAGAGATATGTTGTTTATTATTGGTTATCCCTATGATCTAAAAATGGAAATCGATCGTCCTCTGATAATTTGCAAGTTAAATTTGGGTTTTCAAAAGTTAACTTAGTTCATAACTTATTCAACTGTGAATGGGTAAGTTTTGAATGAATTTAAAGATGAAACAAAATCATATGCAATACAACATGGTAAAAATGAACAACCATGTAATAATGAAGCTCATCCCTCATGGCCTACGTCTCTAGGCCCTGTTCCAATGGCTAGGTCGCTTTATTGATCTCAACAACAAAAAGAGTACATTACAAACCTTTGACTCATAGAGTAAACCTACTTCTAGAGTGGCACTTGTTTCTCCTACAAAGAAATTTTCTCCTTCAAAGAACTCTCACTCACAAGTTCACTCCATTTAACAAAGAAATGATAACAACAAAAGAAAATGACTATCTCACTGAATGTGGCAACAAGCCCTTGTACTCATTCTAAGATCAAAAAGCACAAATTCATCTGCTTCACAATGACGTGTTGAGATGGTCTTTTCCCACAAACACACTGAGAATAGATTGAAAATGTTTGCTCTAATGAAGAAACAGTTGTTGTAGATGCATCTAGAACGTTGGAAAGCCCCTATCTAGACTCTTTCCATGCTAAAAAAGGTCTCCATATGGCCTCAAACAGCCATGAAATAGTCTTTTTTCTGCACCACAAAAAGACTTGGCTCTGTAATTTTTCCAACATACAATGCTCAATCACAAAAATAATGTTACCATTGTGTTCAGAACACCCAAAAACCCTTGTGTAGGCTCTTATTGGGCTCAAAAAGTCTACAAAATGACCAAATTAGGCATCTTGGAATATTTCTCTGGCAAAATTGGCTACAGGGCAACAAATTCCACTTTTTGGCAGATCGCCGAGTGACAAATTCACTTGGGACCAATGCTGATTCAACCGCAAATGGTGCAAATTGTTTCCTAAAATCCACTAATAATCCTTAAGTGCCAAATTTTCAGCCCCGCTCTCGAGCACGTGGTTGGCCATGTGGCCAGCAGCTAGGCCATGCGCCCACCCCTCTGGCTTCACGTCGTCTGCTTCGTTGTTGGTTATATATTGTGTCAATGGGATCGGGAGCCAGGGCTTAACCACTCTCCCTCGCCAGATTTTCTCCACTGGTGGTCATATGGTTGTCATATGAGACCAGGGGTCGAATCTAAGTGCTCATCCTCGCCGCTTCCGCCTCCACCATGGTTTCTGGTATGGCACACAACCAAGAGCCAGGGCTAACCGCACGCCCCTCCTGCTTGGCGCTTCGGTCACAGTTATATGCAGTGTCATGTGCCCTGGGGCCAGGGCTTAACTTCTAGCCCCTCTCCACTCAACTTTGGTCATATGCAATGTCATGTAACCAGGGGCTAGGGCCACATGCCACGCCCCCTCCCTTAAACCGATGCACAACTTTAGTTTAAATAAAAATCGTCGGCCACTATGGTTAAGACCCAACGACATGGTATACTAGTAAGGCGTAGTAGTTATAGTGGTGAGGTCATTGGATAAAACCTCACTGGGTCGATTGGACAACCCACCAAAATTTTGGCATGAAAATCAAGGGCCACATGGTGCCTTCCCAGTGGGCCACATGCTACCTCCTCATTAGTCCACTTCAAAACCAAACAACCAATAAAAATTTGACACATGGACCTTTACGGCATTGCCACTTGGTATCGGGATTGGGTTGTACTTCCCGCTGTACCTACCCAGTCAGTTGATGACATTAACATGACGTTAGTGACAGACTTCCCACTCAGTAGCCCAATCAACCCTCCAAGTTGTCTTTTTAGTTGTTTGCCAAAATCTTCATAACGCCATAACTTTCATGTACGGTGTTGAATTCAGGTGATTCAAGCGTCATTGGAATCAAAATGACGATATCTACGATTTGGCATTAGTTTTAGATGATTCTAAGCACTTTGATTTTTTAGCAACGTGTCCAATTTTTTCTATCCAACCTTGATTTTCATTCATTGATTTCTATTTGCACCCAAGTTTGGACTTCCATATTTAAAATCTGTATCAATTCTTGTTCTATAGAAAAATACAAATAGTGTTTTGAATGGAAGGTCCCAAGCAGTAGGGATTCAACAACAATTAGGGACTCAGTTTCATTTTACTGTAAAAATGATGTTGAAAAGGAAACGAACAGGGATTTTGATTCAGGAGGAGGGTTGTGCAAGATGGAATTGTATTTTTAAAGTGAATAGTGGAAGAATCCAAGTAAACAAGGTCAAGTATAGTCAGGTTGGGTTAGAGGAACAACGGTTATCAATCGAGGTCAAAATCAATGTTTAATGCTTTGGAGAGTAGGTAAGATCTCAACGTGATCTAAAGGACATTGATTATGATATGTAATTGGATTTGCTATTAATGGGTCAATAGTTATTGTCATTGATGATGAAGTTTATTCATCAAGATTCAAACCTAGCACTAAATCCATGTAGGTATCTTGAATGCATTTTTTACTTCATTTGGAATCAACTCCCCTAATTCTAGATCGAATGTCTTCTTTGTTATAAGGAATATGATGCAAATGAACCTAGCTATGCTTATTTATCTTGACCTTGAGATGATTTTTATTAGCTTAAGTTGTCTGCTCACCTCTGGCTCAATTTAACATGTGTTATTTTTCACTTGTTAGCGTTGGTTCTATAACAATGTATAATTTACTCTCCAATTCATTAGTATTATGGCCCTTAATGGTTAATTATTCATAATGAAGGGATGGGTGGGAATTGTGTTCAATGAAGAATTGTAAGGAAGGCATTTTATTTTAGGTTGGTAAGAATTTGAATGAAAAAAAAAGACTTCATCAAGCTTGAAAGTGGGATGGCAAAAGGCTTCAAAGTGGGTTGCAAAAAGGCCTTATTCCCACCATCCAATAGACTTGATATTGCATTCATTTTTTGAGTTACATTTCCTATTCATTTCTAATCACCCCAAGTCTAGCTATTGTAAAATATGACAATCCAACAACTTTGTTTCTACATTAGTTTTATATGTTTCCAAGTATAATAAAATGTAATGTAAGAAACAACATGATATTTTAAATATCAAAACATGGTCCAAATGTGATTTATATACAATTGACTTAGAAGCTTGTCATAATGATTTTGGTCATTTACACAATTTTTTTCTAGCCATTATGTGTTTGGGGTGTTGTCATAGTTCTCCAAATTTATATTGTTGTTAGCATGGTTTTCATATGGGTTAGCACCTCAAATTCATCAGAGGATATGCAAATCTCATAGTAGTAACAAAGGACTTGCTATGAAAAGGGGTCCCATGAGTGGAGGTAATGAAGGTTGAAGCTTTCTCCTACTCTATTAGAAATTTATTTTTGTAAATGTAGTTGCTCTATTAGAAATTTTATTATAACATAGGTAATGAAGGTTCAAACCTACTCTTACGCTATTAGAAATTGCATTTTTGCAAATGAATTTGCTCGAGTAGATTTGGTTTAAATTGATGGGATAGTAACATAGTCTTATAGACAAAGGAGTGTAATACCCCTACTTATTTTTGATGATGTAAATACATATATTTTTTATGTTAGGCTAGTGAGCCGAATAATTTTGACATTAGGTTGGTGATTCAGATGTTATAATATGTGGTTTGCATGCCCATGTAGTTATCTAGATATGTTTTGGGGCCACTGTGCCCAAATAATCATATATTATTTTTGGCTAAGTGGATAGGGGAGCGAAGATGTAAATATTTGAAAGTTATACATATTTTTATATCAATAAAATAAGGTTGGCTGCAAAGCCCACTCCACGATAAGAGTATGGTGGGACATAATTTCAGGGTCAAGGAAAGGGTTAGGTGTTTTTGGTGAAAGGTGCACCCAGGTCCCATGTGGCTTTGGAGAGTACTACATGGTGAATTTAAGCTATTCAGATAAAAAGAAGTGTAGTTTACACTGTGAGGGGAATTCAATATGAGTGACTGGGAAGCCAATGACACCTGAGGGTTGAACTTTGAAACTGGTTAGGGGTGTGGTTATTCAATTAACTGTACTAAATGGATGCATCCTAGTTTTTGGTGAGCACTGGTGGCTTGAGGAGATTGGTGGCTTTGATTATGGCTTGGTGTCCATGGAGTTATGGTGTGAACTCAGTTTGGTGTTAGTTGATGAGCCCTAGTTTGGACTCTAGCATCAACTGTGGGATTATTCGGTTTTGGTTGATGGCACTTGGACACAGAGAGCAACAGACTCTTGGAGCTACAAACTAAGATTATTTTGCTTGATTGTAAGTCATCCTAGAAGGTGGGAACAACCAAGGGACTGGCATTGTGCCACTTGGGTGCCGATCAGGGGAACGTGAGCTTGTGGTTGGAGATCGAGGCTATTGGGGTTGGCGTTGTGACCGAGGATTGGCTGTTTTGTTACAACTATTGCCTATGGAGTTACAACCCTAGCTTAGTGGTGACCTGTGGTTGAGATTACGAACCACACAATCTATTGTTGGGTGGAATGTGGAGAGCTCGTAGCCAGTCGGCTCTTTATTATCAAATAAGTCTCTAGGATCTTATGTATGGTTGTTTATATATGTGTCGTGTTTAATTAATGTTTCCATGTTAAAACCCTAGTTTCAGGGTTCTGTTTAATCCTTGATACTGAGCAGATATTTTCATTGTGTTTTATGTCTCTATGTTATGTATGAGATGAGTAAAATGCTTTGTATAACATTTAGAATTGCATTCATAATAATCATATTGTCATGCATAGGAGGAAATTATGGCAGGTTTTGAGGGAACTCACTTCCATCGTCAATTAATCATGATTTAAGCAGTTCTGGTTAAGTTATAGGGAGAATCAAGAAATAAAGGGAACATGAAGTCTAGCATGTAAAAAAATCCTCGTAAGTCAAATTTTGTTTTTTACAGCTTTTTATTTCAAAATTTGAACTTTAATCTTAGCTGAAATATCAGACAACTTCCAAAGTTGTGATAACTCTTAGTAGAAATAGTAAACAAATATTAGGAATACAATTCTTAGTTCTTACGTGTTCACTTGCTATGACATTTGTGTTATAGCATCTTGGATTCATAAGTTTTAAGTCAAAATTCCTTACCTAACAAAGGAGTAGGTTATGATTAATTCTTAAATGTTTATCCATTTATGCAAATTATAGGCCTTGTGGAGGCAATGGCCTGGTCTTGTGAAGGTGGTGGTCTCCACATAATGTCAAAGTGTCCACATCTTGCATTCACATGTAAGTGAATGATTAATGAAGAAACATCAAGAGAAACTTAGGTTATGAACCATGCATGGACTTCCAAAACATTTAATGTCAGAAAGTATAGGTTTTGTGAAGCCAATGGCATACTCTTATAAAGGCAATAGTTTTAATGTAATAGCAAAATGTCCACAACTAACATTTACACATAAGGTAACAAATAATAAAGAAACTTAAGTGGAAACTCAAGCTATGAATAATGAATGGATAAACATTTAATATCAAAAAAATTCTAACCTTCTTTAAATTGGCAAAAAAATATTAATAAAATAAATTATAGCACGTTATGGAACATTGACTTAAATTCTAAAAAGAGTCTCTGATTTAGAAACAAACAAGGATGACAAGGGATGGAGTCGCATGAGAGGGTAAGATTCGTGCGATTTGATGGGTACTCGAGAGAGTTATATTGTTGTCCCTTTGTCCCTCTCATGCACCAAAAAGTTGAGTAAAATGTTTTGACAGGACTAAGTCAGTATCTAATCATACTTTCCGCCCATGAATCTTTGAAAATTTCAAAACAAAATACCCATAATTCCCTCGGTCCAACTTTCTATAAAATGTATTTGGTAGGAAGTAGGTCCATATCCTATCACACTTTAGACTAATCAAACTCTTGAAATTTTCAAAGGAATCTTTTTAATAAAAGTCAGAAGCCTTCCTCGGTCCAATTTGGTGGGGCGTGGATGCGAAAATTTCCCACGCTCGGTGAATAGTTCGCGTACACATTAGTGTATTTATATATTAATTTTTATTTTAATATATTATAATAAATCAAATTTATTTAATATTATTATCTAATAAAAAATAATATGTAAAATAAATTATATAAAGTTTTCATTTATTTTTTTATCTAAGTATCTTAATTAAATGTAAGCAATTGCAATTCACAATTTTAATTTAATAATTCAAGGGGTCATACTCTAGACTTAAATTACATTTACCACTCTTTATTTTGCATCTCTCATTGTAACATTTTGTTAAAATTAAATTAAAATTAAAAAATAATCTCTATTTTTTTGAATTATTAAAATTAGTGTTTTGCTTGATTTAATGTCAAAAGTGTAATATCCAATTTCACTTTTGATATCAAATTAGGTGAAACTTTGATTTTTCACATGTAAATTTTAAATCAAAGAATATTTTTCTGGTGATGGTGACACTGATGATTAACATCCAATTTCACTTTTGATATCAAATTAGGTGAAACTTTGATTTTTCACATGTAAATTTTAAATCAAAGAATATCTTTTTGGTGATGATGATATTGATGATTAACATCTACTATGACCTATATGGTCTACCAAAGGTTAAGAAGGTAAGGGATTAATTATAATTTTTAACATTTTTTTATGCTAAAAAGGAAAGAAGTTGTTTAGTCCCTATAATACTAATATAGCTTCCTTATTGTTATTGCTAGTGTAGTCCCCTTATTGTTATTGTTGTGCCCATGTAGCCCCTATATTGTTATTGTTGTGCCACATAGAAGCTCACTCTTGTTTTTGTTGTGCTCTTACATTATTATTGTTATGTAGGTTATGATTATATTGTGACCCCTTAGACTCCTATATATACCAAGGAGGTCTTGTCATTTGTTACAAGTCATTTTTTCACATCCACTCAAAAGGCCTGAAAACAAGATCAATCAACATCCTTGAAAACCTTGTCATTATCCCTCTGCAAAACCCTAAGCATCACCTCCCCAAAAAGTCTGAGTTTCTGGGTCAATCAGCGAAAAAACCATGTTTTTAGCCCTAGCGCACCATGCATGTTTCCCAACCTACAATGGTTGCAACCATAATTGAGCACCTATACTAACCAGCGCTGGTTACTCTACTTTTTCGGTGTGATGGTTCTAGAATTTAGGGGAAATTAAAAAAGATTTTCAAATATTCTCCTTCTAGAAGCTTCTAAAGTAGTTTTAACCATTTACCATGGATAGAGATCTTGAATTCCTATCTGATCTTACTCTAGTGGTCTTATCTCTTATCCCTAGAGCTTATCTTCCCTCAAATGTGGATCTCAAGCCTAGATTGGTAAATCCTAAACTACCACCTTCACCCTATAAATGTGTTTCCTCCCACAGAGTCTGGGTTGGCTTTTGGAGATTACTAGTGCCCTCATGTTGCTTCTTTGAGCTTAAGGAATCATCATCCATTTATGTATTAGGGTTGAATATGAAGGTTTTCTTTGTGACAAGGAAGGACAAGACAATTGGGGAGACATCTACAAAGTCAGCTTCTATATATGGTTGTAACTCTCTCCTTTATTTATTAATACAAAAAGCACTATGTTTTCCTATACTTGTGTCATGTTGATGCTTATGTATTTCAATGCCATGTTGACTCATTGATTAGAGATATTGGATTATGCTATGTGGATATTGTAGTTCCCTTGCTTGTTTTAGTCATTATTGCAAGTTCCATTTATAGCACGTGGAGCTAGAGTTGGAGCTTACAAGCAAGGAGAAGAGGAGGACTTACTACAAATTCCAGGTAGGTCTCTTTTCTGTATTCTAATCTCTCTAAGGAAAACATAGATCTTTTTGCCCTCTATTGTCCTAGATTAGGCCACTAGATCTTGGGTGTACACTTTTGTCTGCATAAGTGAATTTTCCATATAACACTAGTGTAGCCTCCTTATTCCTATTATTAGTGTAGCCCCCTTATTGTAATTATTATGACCATGTAACCCCCATATTGTTATTGTTGTGCCCTTACATTATTATTGTTATGTATGCTCTGATTATATTGTGATATCACATTATAAGGATACAAAGAGAAACACCTTCTTTAGCCAGTTGATAAATCCCAAATAAAAGGGTTCGATGGTGGAGAACATTGAGGACTTCCAAAAATTGAATATCAAGGTAACTGATATTCTCGAGGAGCATATGATTTATGTCTTCATCGGGACTTTAAAGGATAACATACAACATGAGGTTCATCTTTGGGAACCTAATTCATTGGAGACAACTTTCAGGGTGGCAAGGAAAGTTGAAAGAAAAATTATGGCAACAATGAAGACTACCACTCAGAACTATAAATATGGAAGTGTTGTTCCTCCTAGCCTCCCATAGCCTACAAGGTTGACACCAAAATAACTAGAGGAAAAAAAAGGTAAAATGACTTTGCTACAATTGTGATAACAAATACACTAAAGGTCATAAGTGTGCTAAGAAGAAATTATTTTACATATATTATGAATAGGATGAAGAAAAGGAACAAGAAACATCAAAATAAGAGGATATACACCAAGAACTAACCCAAGAGAAAGAAGAAATGAATCTGACCATATCTTGTAATGCATTGGTGGAAATTACCACTCCTCAAACTCTCAAGATAGAAGGATATTTCAAGAAGAAAAAAGTAATAATGTTGACTGATTCAGGTAGTCCCCATAATTTTATTCATTGTAAAATAACCAAGGAATTAAATTGTTTTCTATATCTAGCACCAAAGTGTCAAGTGATAGTTGCAAATGGAGGAACTATAAATTGCTTTGGAAAGTGCCATAATATCAGGCTAACCATGGGGGAATATGTATTGAATAGTCCAATGCTTTCCATTCCAATGGTTACAATATTTGGGAACAATAGCTTTAAATTTTCAGGAACTTTTCTTGAAAATTTTCTGGGAAGGAAAGGAAATTGAATTAAGGGGTATCACAGGGAAACCAAGGAAGATAATCAACTCTAATGACATGATAAAGCTTTTGAATAAAGAACAACGGGGACAATTGTATAATTATGCCCATTAAAGGTTCAAACATTGAAATAATGCATTTGTCCAGATCTCCAAAAAGTTTTGGACAATCATTCCAAGGTATTTAACACTCCCAAAGGCCTCCCACCTATTCGTGATTACGATCATGCTATTCACTTGATTCTGGGAATTTTTCCTCCAAACATCAGGCCATACATATATTCCTATGCCAAAAAGAGTGAAATTGAATGTATGGTTGCAAAAATGCTAGAGGTCGTTATGATTCGACGTAGCCAAATCCCTTTCTCTACTCCAGTAGTATTGGTAAATGAGAAGGATGGATCGTGGCATATATGTCCAGATTATAGGGATCTCAACAAGCTCACTGTTCAACATAAATATCCCATTCTTGTCATTGATGAATTTTTGGATGAATTACATGGAGACATTTACTTCACCAAACTATATCTTCATTCATGACATCGTCAAATTAGAATGAAGACTCAAGACATTCCAAAAACAACATTCATAGCTCATGAAGGTGATTATTAATTTTTTGTCATGCCTTTTGAAATTACTGATGCACCTTCCACATTTCAATGTTTGATGAATTCCATTTTCAAACCCTTCCTTAGAAAATATGTTAGCATTTTTTTGATGATATACTAATCTACAACAAGTATTTGAAGGATCATGTTCAACATGTTGATAAGATGCTCAAACTAAATGAGGAGAAACAATTATATGCAAAAACCTCCAAATATTTCTTTGGAGCATAGGAGGTGGAATATTTGGTTCATATTGTATCTCATGAAGGTGTTAAGGTAGGCCTTAACAAAATTAAATCCATTAAGGAATATAAAATACCCACAACCCTAAAGCATCTTCTAGGATTTCTCGGGTTGAAAGGGTATTATCACAAGTTTGTTAAGAATAGTGGGAGAATAGTAGTGCCTCTAACAACATTACTGAAGAAAGATACATTTTCTTGGACTTCAGAAGAAACTAAGACCTTATAACATCTTAAAGAGGCAATAAGCCAAGCACCAGTCTTAGCTACACCAGACTTCACAAAAACTTTATTGTAAAATTTGATGCCTCGGGAAATGGAATTGGTGTTGTTTTAATGCAAGAAGAAAGGCCCATTGCTTTTAAAAGTCATCTAATCAAGGTAAAATATTTACACAAATCTATTTATGAGAAGGAAATGTTGGCAATACTACATGCACTAATGGTGACCTTACTTAATGGGAAGACACTTCAAGGTAAAAACAAATCATGATAGTCTTAAATACATTTTGGAGCAAATATTATCTTCAGAAGAGCATCAAAAATGGGCCACAAAGATGTTTGGTTATAACTTTGAAATCATCTATAAAAAAAAGGAAGAAAAATGATGTTGCAGGTGCACTTTCAAGAAAGGATGAGGACGTGGAAGCATTGCTCAATTCCTTTTCTATTATCCAAGCTGATTGGATAACTGTATCAAGGGATGAATGGAAGAATTACGAAGAGGTGTGGACACTCATTCAAAAGTTGCAGCAAGATCCAAGAATACATCTTTTTTTTAGCATATTTTTTGCACTTTAAAATTTTTTATGTATCAAATATGAATTTTTTTTTTAAATGTTGGTGATTTTCTTGTGGATTTTGAAACACGATCAACACAAGCATTCAACATTTTTTTTAAGACATTTTTGACACTTTAAATTTTCTTATGTCCTTAGTATGCACAATTTTTTTTAAATGTTGATTATTTAACAATTTTTAAAGTTGTCTTATTTCTCTTCTTGTTTTTCATCCTAGGATGTTAGTTTTTAAAGGGTTTTCCAAACAAATGTTTTGTTTTGTTTTTCTTTGCAATAATTTTTTATAATGAATTTTTTTTACAAAGTTAAAAAAAAAATATTAACATTAAAAAATATAAATATATATAGAGAAAAACCCAAAAGAACAAAAAACACATAAAAACTAAAAATTAAAATTAACAAAATTGACATGTAAAAAATATTTAAACAAAAAAACTATAAAAACATAAATACAAATATTTCAAAATAGACATGGATTAAAAAAAAAAAAAATTAACACAAAAGTATAAATAATTAAAAAATAAATAAATAAATAAATAAATAAAATGGGGCAAAAAATTACATTCAAATTAAAAAAAAAAAAAAACCCGAAAAAAAAAAAAAAAAAAAAAAAAAAAAAAAAAAACCAGTGTGGAAAAAGTCGAAGTCGCGATTAATTCGGCAAGGGTCTGAAAGTTGAAAAACTCGGCAAAGTCGAGAGTTTTTTGAAAAAGTCGGCAAAATTAAAAAAACACAAAATTATTCATTTTTATTTTTTATTTTTTTTAACATCTAGAGTATCCACAACATCAAATAAATGCATTTCCATATCAACATGTAAAGAAAGCTAATATATAATATGTATATGAAGTTTAGTGCTACATCACATATCAAAATAGTGAATCAACTCCTGAATTTTGAGTCCTGTCTGAGCCTCAACTCTCATGAGTCAAAATATCAACAAAAATATAATAAATGTACATCATGAGTCATCTAAAAGTCATCAAGTAATCACTAATCAGTCACTGAGATCCTCTTCCCCTTTTACGAGAATAGGGAATGGCTTTGCCTTTTCCTCTAGAGGAAGAAGACCTTGCCCCTGGGGATACAAAATCAAATGGACTCAATCGTCCTCTAGAAGCGAATGGAAGAGGTGGCCTCTATGCTATGCTGTTGTTGCTACCCATCCTAGATGGTGTCACCTCCTCCTTAGCATCCTCATCTAGCTCTGCTACTGCCTCCTGACCCTGATGTTGCTTCGCCTCCTCCTCCTCTATCTCTGGCTCTCCCTCTTCTGCAACTGCTACATCCTCTAGATCCACACCTAACCAATCCAGGATCGTGTCCAAGATCAGCCTCTCAGTCTCGACTCTCCATGAAGAGGTGGTATCAATATTGTCCAATGAGATGGCTTCCACATCAGTAGGTTTCTGAAGCTGTCTCACGCACAATCGAAGATTGTAGTAGACGTAGACCATGTCATTGAGGCGTTGGGACTCCAATCTGTATTAGGGTCATAGATTGTAAATTAGTACTTGGAAAATTTAAATATTAAAATTAATCAATAAAATTCAAAAAATTTAATTTGAAATCCTTTTAGTTTTTACCTGTTGCGCTTTTTGGAGTGTATTTTGTCAAAAACACTCCAGTTGCGCTCACACCCAGAGGAACTGCATGTTTCGCTGAGCACTCGAATGCCAAGCTTTTGGAGATGGGGTACTGTGGCACCATAGCTTGTCCACCAAGCATCTACAAGTTAAAAGAAAAATGAGAAACATAAAAAAAAAAAATTGAAATTCTAAACTTGAAAGTTTGAAACAAACTGAAGCTTACCTGGCATTTTGGTCACCCTATTCTTAATGGCCATTTTAAAACCAAATGTTCCACCTCCCATCCTATAGACCTCCATTTCTTTAGAAATCTCCTCATGTTCTTGCTCAGATCACACCATCCTCTCGACAAAAGTGAATAATCCATCCATCACCTTGGCATCAAATCTGAAACCACAAGCATAATAAAATGCAGGGTTGAGGTAGACACCTGCAGCATGAATGGGGCAATGGAGGGTATTGTTCCATCGTTGATCAATCACTCTCCATATGACCTGTTGTTTCTCTAACCCCTCGTCTCCCTTATCTGCATAATAAGCACGGATGGCTTCTTTGGCCCTATCCATGGCCTCATACAAGTAGCCCATTGTGGGCTTGTCTCCATCAACCAAACGAAGAACCTTTACCAAAGGTTCTGAAATGGCACACACCTCCTCTACTCTTGCCCAAAAGCTTTGATCATATGAAACTAGTCTGCATATGCCCTCTCCCTCCGGTTTGCGGCTAATAGATAAAGAACGTCAATCCGCTGAGAGAAACATGATCTTCACCTCCCACATAGAATTCAACAGAGAATGAAGAGATATGAAAGTAGTGGAAAATCGTGTAATGGCAGGCCGCACCAACTCTTTGTTGTTGGTGAATCTTCTCATCAAGCTAAGCACAGATGAATGATTATATATAAATTTTGTTATGCTCTTGGATGATTCAACAATATCCCTCACAGTAGGAATCTTACCTATATCCTCCAACATCAAGTCAATGCAATGAGCAGCACAAGGTGTCCAAAACAAGTTAGGATACCTCTCCATAAGCATCTTGCCAGCTGCAACATAATTTGCAGCGTTGTCCGTTATGACTTGGACAACATTGCTTGGGCCTACTTCCTGAATGAAGAGGTCCAACAACTCACATAATGTACGTGCATCTTTAATGTGTGCAGATGCATCAACAGATTTCATAAACATTGTCCCCTTGGGACAACTAACCAAGAAGTTAAGAAGGGTCCTACCCTTCTGGTCAGTCCAACCATCTGACATGACTGTGCATCCAGTGTGCTCCCATGATGCCCTAAACTCTGCCAATCTAGCAGTGCACTCAGTCTTTTCATCTTGAAGAAGAGGCCCTCTCAATTTTGCAAAGGTGGGGGCTTTGTACCCCGGGCCAACGACAACAAGAACATCAAACATAGGCTGGTAGAATGGGTTTGTCTTGGCAATGTTGAAAGGAACATCACTCAATAGAAGACACCTACTGACCAACCTGTCAGCTTCTGCCTTTTCCTTTTTTTTCATTGATGATTTGATCCCAGGTTGTGAACTCGTTGTTGTTCTAGGAACAAAAAAAGATGAGATAGAAGGATGAGTACCCATGGGTGAGGAAGGTGATGCTGCTGTAGAAGAACTGCCACTCTCAATTCCCCCCACTCTTGAGCCCCCTAAAAGTTGTTTTGTTAGTGGTGCCCTGGTGTCTTTTCCCTCCTCTTTATCTATTAATGATTGAATGGCCCCTCAGATGATTTCTGGAGTTGTTTTTTTGCAAAGTTCAACATTTTGCCCTGGAATTGGCCCCAAATGGAATTTTAATATGTTGATGCCTCCTGACATATGCTTGCCACACAACTTGCAAGTCAAATACATTCTATTGATCCCCCCAGTTTCGGGTGTGGCATCAGGCTCACCAAACTCCCACATAGAATCCAAAATCCTCGACATTTTGTTTTAAACTTTGAGCTTGAAGTTAAAGTTTAAACCTGGGCACAAAAAAATTTGAAACAATTAAATTAGCAATGATCCATCAATTTAATGACAAAACAAAATGTCACTGTAAGAAGTAGAGATTTTTTTTGAAGAAAACAATGGATTTAACAGGGACAGGTATCATGATAATAAAGCCCTTACTGAAAAATTGCAAATGAAGAAACCATTGATTGCAGAACTTCAATGATAAGACAATGTACTCCTTACTACTAGACTGTTGTAAGATGATATGTGGATGAAACCCTTACTGCTGCATGATGATGAGACAACTAACGGTGAAAGTTTGAAACCCTTACTGCTGACAGTTAAACCCTTTTGCAAGACTAGGTTGCTGTCAATAAAATCCCTGCCCAAGTTCAAATTTCAATAGAACGACTCCTCTCAAAGATTATAGTGGCTTCAGGGCTATATATTAAGATAGGGCATACCTCCACGGATATTCCTTAACCTCTGTTGTTGAATTAGCACTGTAAGACACTAGCTTTTTGTTTTGTATTGTTTTGGAAATAATCAAACGTGCCTCAGGAAATGATAAGAATATAAGTTATCATCTAGGGCATGGGCATGTATTGTAAATTTGTAATGGACTTTTGTGTCTGTTTTTTTTTTTTAATTTAATTTGAATGTTTTTTTTTGAATTATTTTAAATTTTTTTCATTTTTTTCATTTTTGGCTTAACTTTCTATTTTTTTTTCAATATTTTTTTTTATATATTTGTTTAATTTTTTTTTATAGTTTTTTTACATTTTTGTTTTTTCTTTAATGTTTTTTTTTGGTAGGTAAGCACCCACAGGGGATTTGAACCAGTGACCTTATCGCAAGGAGTTCCTTAACAGTGCACCCATTCACTATCAATCCAAAGCCCCATGGGCTTTTTTTCTTTAATGTTTTATCTTTTAAGTTAATTTTGTTTTTTTTTTGCCATGGTTTTATATTTTGTTTGCTATGTTTTTTAATTTTTATATGTTTAGGCTGATAGTCCTTCCTATGCATCAACTTCTTCGTCAACACTTTTACCCTGCTCCGTTCGATCAGGTGAGACACTTTCAACTATTGATTTGAAGTGTGCTTTTTGCTGCCGATTTTTAGGCTGATAGGTTTTGACATCTGGCTACTGGGCTGCATGCATGCCCTTACTTCAACTGCAAGTACCTATTATCACCCCAAGAAACTCTCCTAGGTTGTATATCATAGATGCTCGGGAACATTACAAACTCAACAAAACGTTGGAAAGGTGGATTAATGAAAAAAATGCTGCATATTCAAGCCAGACAACCACTCCTACTATGCTTAACCCCAGACATGGGTGAACACCCCCAGACTACAAGGCTTTAGACCACCAATTACTCACAGTTTGAGGAACATGTGAAGATGGAGAATACTGATCACACCAGCAAATGCACAGGACACTGTGATGGTTAGCTGCAACTAGTTAAAATGTCTGTAAATATATTTCCTAATGCACAGACATGATGACAACTCTCTGGCATTAAAACAATAGAAACCTGTAAGAAAATTCAATGATATTAACTAGATTCTAACACAGAGGTGGGATGACAGCCCCTCTAATGCTAAACATCTACAACACATGAACAAATGCATAACAGGTACAGCCTGGAACAAAGAAGAAGAAGTGGAAAGTGAGCAATTAACAGCAAAAGAAGCTTGCATTAGGTGAAAATGAAGACCAGACGCTGCAGGTATCATAGTAGTTACAGTCTCCAGAAGTTGAAGCTCACAACAAAATAAAATTCATCAACCATCAACCTTCTGTCTTCTAGATATATATAAAGGTTGATTACAAAAACACTCTGCTGTGTTACACGAGAAGGGGTCATAATGGACCACCTAACACATTAGTTCTCAGATATGGGGCTCTGCTACACTCTGCCTGCTTTAATGGTTGATTTAGACATTCCCTGGCATTCTGTGGTCCTTCTTGAGCAGATGAACTACTGACTGATACAAGGCTCCATAACTAATAACTGCGTTAACTGCTCGAGGCTGTCCTGTTTCCTTCTTGGCCAGGCCGCTGGTTAATTGCAGTTGTTGAAGTTTTATTACGTAGGGTACAGGTAGCTAGCCTCCTTCCCTCCTCGGGTACACTGGACAGGCTAAGGACACGGGCAATATGGCGGGGGCATGATGGGGAAGGATCAACCGTTGATATGCGTGAATCAATGGCGGAAAACGCTTTGCAGAGGTTATCGGAAAATGAGGGATCAGGAGAACGTGGGCCGTCGGATCGCAGGGATGAACAACTACGATTAGCTCACAGAGGGAATCGGGAGAAAGCGTGATTGGAGAACGCAGGCCATCGGATCACGATTCTAGCAGATTCGACGATTATCGGAAGACGAAAGTACACAGGAGATAACGCGCGGGAGAAAAGCAGTTTCGATCAGCAGGTGGTTTCCCCGCACTACCTACTGGGTCTCGGTGGTATCCGTATGCAACAACAAGATCTCATAATATTGCGACACGTGGCAGCGGGAAACCGCTGCGATCGCGCATTAACGGGTGGGCAAGTCATGGGAAGAGGGCTTGCGACTACCGTCCAGTCGCGCGACGGACGGCCAGATGACAGGGGACATGCAAGAAGTTTATCGTGCGGTAACATAAAGGAGGTCGTTGGATCGCGATGCGATCGAAGGTGGGGATTAAAGCGGAGGGATAGCAGGGTAGGTGCAGATAATGGCACACGGTTGCATCATCAGGGTTTTACTATGTTTAAACCCTAGCCCTCGGGAGCTAAGGAAACACAGGTTCTAACTTAAATGCTGGTGTGGAATAGGGACAGCGGGAGCTATGGGAATATAGTAAAATGTAGGAGGAAGAGGAAACGAAGGTAGCGGGACCATAGAACAACAAAGACAATGAAGGAAGGAAGGAAAACCACGTGCTACAACCCTTTTCGGCATAATTCCACCACCAGACCTGATTTTGACCTTTAAGCACTGAATTTTATAGCAGAGCTAACACTGGCTCCTTCTAGGGATGAGATCCTCCCTGTGAGGTCTCAAGAACTGTAGACCAATGCCTTCATTCAAAACCAGCTTCAAAAACAATGCCTAGTATCCATTGGGCATGGAGTCAACTAAGCCTACAATAGAAACCTGAAAAAGAAACTGCTTACAATCATTAAGGCTAGAGGACCTTAAACAACATAAATATTCAAAAATTGGCCAACTGATGAGCCATCAAAATTGTTTCTCCTGCTCTCAGCCTCTTCATCATAGAGTTGCAAAATAAGATTTATTTGATCCTCTACCTCAAACAGTTTAGGACATTTGAGTTTAATAGGTAGATATGGATTAACTTTCATCTCCCTTCTGTGTATTTTCCTCCTTGGATGTTCTTCACAAGAGCCTTTGTACACCTGCTGAATAATCACTATTGCTGTGTACTTATATTTGTCACCTGTGGCCTGCACCATAAATATAAATGGTGTACCAATGTGTTCATGTGTGGAGGACACAGAGACCTCATCTGCTCCAGCATCTTGCTCAAAATAGTCCACATCTGAGTAGGAATTCCAAGACTATGCATCCTCTTCTTCTGTTATCTCATAAGCTGCCTTTTCAATCTGTGTGGAGGCCATATGATGGATTCTCATTTGAGCAGACAGAGAAACAAAAGATGATGGAGAGCTTTCCTCTCCCTTTTTAATCACTAGACTGGGGACAAAAGCAGGTTGGAAAATTGGCAGATCTGCATAGCCATGTGAAGATGAGCTAGCATCAAGCACATATTCTTGGAAGATGAAGGTGCCTTCTGCTGATTGCTGTTGCTGATCAGCTTGTTGTTCTGCAACTATAACAAACTGGTAAGCAGTGCCTCTGGATAATGCTTCTTCATATGCAGCTCTGGTTAAGAAGGGGGCACTGCCCTTATCTTCCAAACCATGGACCTCCTCCTCTTCTTCAAACAACTCTTCTTCCATGACTATATTATGTAAAAGGGGCCTTACCCCTTTATCTTCATTTGTAACTTTATTTCTTTGCAAAATCTGCAACTGCTTCGGTGTTCCTCTATATGTATTTGGCTTTGGAAGAGAAAAGTCACAAGGAGCTCCTGTCTCCACAAAATACTGCTCAGCTTTTAGTTTGGAAACTTCAGAGGCTAAAAACTCAATCATCCTAGCTAATTCACCGATCTCAGGCTCTGAGGATGATGAGGACTCTCCTCCCTGTCTTCTCCTTTCAGCATCACCCTGAAGTCTTTCTGCAGCAATAATGTTTGCTTCTACTTCAAAGGCTGCATCTTTCATATCAGCCAAAGAAGCACATCTTCTTTCTCTTAACAGTAGGCAGAATTGAGAATCAAAGGCATTAGCATAAGTGAGCATGGCAGAAGCAGGAGCGGGCCTTACTTCAGCTGGCATTCTGCTGTACATATGATTGAATCTGATATTGAAATCAGACAGTAGCTCACCGTATTTTCCCTGCAAGTTCCAAAATTCAGACTGATAATAGAGCATATCTTTATTATTCCCCCAGTGCTTTAAGAACACATCATCTAAGGCCTCGATGTCTGCAATAGACCTAGGGGGTAATTCTCTAAACCATTTTCTAGCTTCCCCATCTAGGCTTTGGACAAAACTCTCATCCAGACATCCTCCTCATTGATATCCAGGTTATCAGCATAGCTATAAAAGGCTTCTAAATGCTCTTCAACTATTACTCCTTCTCCACCAGTAAACTTGGCATAAATTCTTGATAGTCTCCTGCAGACATGGCATTCAAAGGGACAGGCAAGAACAAGGGTCCATGCCTAGCAGCAATAATTCTTTCTATCTTTGTAAGAGCTTGCTGGCCTGCCATGACAGAGGTGAGTGAAAGGATACTGGTAGACTGAGTGGAATGGATCAATGAAAAGAATGATAGAAATAGAGGACTATGATGGACAACATGGATGCTTCTTTCAATTGAGGTCCGAAAGGGAAATGAATGACTAAGGAGCTAAATGAATCTCTAAAGGTGACGTTCACTAACAAAGATACATGGAACTTATAAGGCTTACCTGGTCCTGACGCTCCCTACTGCGATATTTTCTTCTACTGAACGATCTTCTCAGGATCAGGCACTGGTTCAGCTGATGGTTTCTAAGGATTTCCCTGAACATGCCTCACCAAATGCGCCAGAACTTCAATGTGGAGTCACCAAAGGACGGTCTTCCTCCAATGGAGTCGCCGGATAGATGATTACAACCAAAATATGTGTCCAGACCTTGTATATCATCAAAATATGGAACTGTGTCATTCTCCCAGGGAAGATGAGCTTCAATCTCCTCTCCCCGGTAATGGTGCCAATTAATGTTATCACCCCAAGAAACTCTCCTAGGTTGTATATCAGAGATGCTCAAGAACATTACAAACTCAACAAAATGTTAGAAAATGGTGGATGAATGAAAGAAATGCTGCATATTCAAGCCAGACATGTTAGGTAAACTTGACTCAGGATAGAGTCAAATTTGACCAGGTTAAATAGTGATGGTTTTGGGGCACATGGTATTGTGCACCCATAGTATTTTTCCCATGGGATTATATGTAATGGAGCTTATAAAACACTGGAAGGACTTCATTGTAATGTAAGACCTGGAGGTGAGCGGTGAAGGCTCACTTGGTCGGATTGGCCTGGGTTTTGGCCAATGCTAATGAGATGTTATTAGGTTGGGTTTTTCCCCAGATTTGGGGTTTTCCCGAATAAACATTTGTGTTTATGTGTTTATGCTTGTTGCTGGTTATTTCTTATATATATTCTTCTTGGTAATTATTAATTTTATGCAGTAAATTTCTTTACATCTGGTATCAGAGCCAAATGTTGGCCTCAAAGGGACGCTTTTATTGCCAGGGGTTTTATTTCCCTGGTGTATGAAAGAAATTTGTTTCACTACACTCATGGAGGTCTCGATCTGAAGATTTGAGGCAGCTATATTACTAGTGGTCGAGCTGTGACGCAATGCTCACGTATGAGAGATCGATGTTGATCTGGGCACAGTTCAAATATAGGCACAAGTGGCTGGAGAGCAGATCCATCATGTGGCAGTGGTTCCACTGTACGTGGCTATGATATTGGCCAACGGTTCTGTGAAATGGTGGAAGATCTTCACGCCGGATCAGTGCTCGGGGATCAATCGTTTCGTTGCCATATTTGCGGTGTTGTTGCTCTCTTTTCATTTCATTTCCACCAATGACCCATACACCATGAACTTCAAGTTCATAGCTACGGACACGCTGCACAAGCTGATAATGCTGGTGATGGGAATACCGTTGCTCAAGGCCATGTATGGAGAGTTCTCGGGGAACTTGATAGTGTAGGTTGTGGTTCTGCAGTGCATAATATGGTATACGTTGCTCTTGTTTTCTTTTTCGAGTACGGTGGCGCCGCTGCTGCTGTTGTTTTTATATTTTTGCAGGCGTGTAAGGCAAAGTACGATGCGTTGTGGAGGCGGTTTAATGGTCATGTTAGCGAGAGTCCTGAGAATTCGAACGACGAACAGAACAGCGTGCTGCTGGAAGTTTTGAGGGCGCGCAGGATTGCACAGTTGAAGACGCAAGAGATTCACTCAAGAATGATTCAATTGAGTCGCCTGAATCCAAGTTACGGAGGCTTAAGGCTGGAGAAGATTCGAAGGCGGGTTCGGAGAGATCCAAGGATCGATCCTCGGCGGGTAGTTTTACTGAAGCAGCTCCAGATGGCGTCGAAACGGTGGCCTGGTGCTCGCCGGCTAAGCATCAACGGATTGAAACTTTCTGTGAAATCGACAACAACGACGGGATAGGACGATGGGATCAGGAATCGAATCTGTCACCTTTTGAGAGAGGATAGATCAAAATCACAGCAGCAATAAACCAAAAAAAAATTAATGAAGTCAAAGTTATTGCATGTAAATGGGCATACCACTGTAAGCCCTGGTAAGGCATGTGTACCCCTCGGTGATCACCGGTAAAGTCTGGGTTAGACCTAGGTGATAGGGGGATGTTGGGTTAACAATACCCCTGGTAAAAACTCTTAGGGGGGTAAGAGCTAGAGTGAGTGGGATTGTCTCACTTAGCAGGTTTGGCTGGAGTTAGTCAAAGAACTCCAAGTCAAGTTTAAGGGGGGAATTGTTTGGTAAACTTGACTCAGGATAGAGTCAAAGTTGACCAGGTTAAACAGTGATGATTTTGGGGCACATGGTATTGTGCACCCATAGTATTTTTCCCGTGGGATTATATGTAATGGAGCTTATAAAACACTGGAAGGACTTCATTGTAATGTAAGACCTGGAGGTGAGCGGTTAAGGCTCACTTGGTCGGATTGGCCCGGGTTTTGGCCAATGATAATGAGATCTTATTAGGTTGGGCTTTTCCCCGGATTTGGGGTTTTCCCGGATAAACATTTTTGTTTATGTGTTTATTCTTGTTGCTGGTTATTTCTTATATATATATTCCTCTCGGTAATTATTAATGTTATGCAGTAAATTTCTTTACAAGACAACCACTCCTACTATGCTTAACCCCAGACATGGGTGAACACCCCCAGACTACAAGGCTTTAGACCACCAATTACTCACAGTTTGAGGAACAGGTGAAGATGGAGAATACTGATCACACTAGCAGATGCACAGGACCCTGTGATGGCCAGCTGCAACCAGTTAAAAGGTCTGTAAATCTATTTCCTAATGCACAGATAGGATGACATCTCTCTGGCATTAAAACAACAGAAACCTGTAAGCAAATTCAATGATACTAACTAGATTCTAACACAGAGGTGGGATGACAGCCCCTCTAATGCTAAACATCTACATCACATGAACAAATGCATAACAGGCATAGCCTGAAACAAAGAAGAAGAAGTGGAAAGTGAGAGATTAACAACAAAAGAAGCTTGCATTAGCTAAAAATGAAGACCAGACGCTGCAGGTATCATAGTAGTTACAGTCTCCAGAAGTTTAAGCTTACAACAAAATAACATTCATCAACCATCAACCTTCTGTCTTCTGGATATATATAGAGGTTGATTACAAAAAAACTTTGCTGTGTTACACGAGAAGGGGTCATAATGGACAACCTAACACATTAGTTCTCAGATATGGGGCTCTGCTACACTCTGCCAGATTTAATGGATGATTTAGACATTCCTTGGCGTTCTGTGGTCCTTCTTGGGCGGATGAACTACTGACTGATACAAGGCTCCATAATTAATAACTGCGTTAACTGCTCGAGGCTGTCCTGTTTCCTTCTTGGCTAGGCCACTGGTTAATTGCAGTTGTTGAAGTTTTATTATGCAGGGTATAGGTAGCTGGCCTCCTTCCCTCCTCACATACACTGGACAGGCTAAGGA
Source organism: Pinus tabuliformis (assembly GCA_031772625.1). NCBI lineage: Eukaryota > Viridiplantae > Streptophyta > Pinopsida > Pinales > Pinaceae > Pinus > Pinus tabuliformis. The sequence goes on from CM062812.1 coordinate 10,903,824, forward strand.
CACAGGCGATATGGCGGGGGCATGACAGGGAAGGATCAACTGTTGATATGCGTGAATCAATGACGGAAAACGCTTTGCATATATTATCGGAAATGAGGGATCAGGAGAACGTGGGCCATCAGATTGCAGGGATGAACGACTACGATTAGCTCACAGAGGGAATAGGGAGAGAGCGTGATTGGAGAATGCAGGCTGTCGGATCATGATTCTGGCAGATCCGACGGTGATCGGAAGACGAAAGTACGCAGGAGATAACGCGTGGGAGAAAAGTGGTTTCGGTCGACAGGTGGTTTCCCTGCACCACCTATCGGGGCTCGGCGGTATCCGTATGCAACAACGCGATCCCGTAATATTGCGACACTTTGCAGCGGTAAACCGCCGCTATCGCACATTAACGGGTGGGTAGGTCACGGGAAGAGGGCTTGCGACTATCGTCCGGTTGCGCGACGGACGGCCAGATGACAGGGGACGTGCAAGAAGTTTATCGTGCGGTAACATAAAGGAGGCAGTTGGATTGTGATGCGATCGACAGTGGGGATTAAAGCAGAGGGATAGCAAGGTAGGTGCGGATAATGGCACACGGTTGCGTCATCAGGGTTTTACTATGTTTAAACCCTAGCCCTCGGGAGCTAAGGAAACACAGATTCTAACTTAAATGCTGGTGTGGAACAGGGACATCGGGAGCTATGGGAATATAATAAAATGCAAGAGGAAGAGGAAACGAAGGTAGCGGGACCATAGAACAACAAAGACAATGAAGGAAGGAAGGAAAACCATGTGCTACAACCCTTTTCGGCATAATTCCACCACCAGACCTGATTTTGACCTTTAAGCACTGAAGTTTATAGTAGAGCTAACAGTACCGTTGGAAAATCCATAAAAAGAAGAAATATCATCGAATGAAGTGGAAGGAAAGAAAATCAATTATCTTCGATTTTCTCCACCACATTCATTCACCCCACAACGGAAAGGAATGACACTTTTCCCTCCTGCTCTCTACTCCCCGCTGGCTTTTGCATTTCTTACCATCATATTTGTCTGCCCAAATTGCTTATAATTCGCAATGCCTGCATTCTCTGTGCGCCGCAGTGTTGATGAGATTCAACCAGAGAGAGGAAACAGTAGCAGCGGAACCGAAAACGAATACGAGACCGACTCAGCGTGCCTCGGGGATATGGTTGCACGATTTATGGAGGAATCAGGCGCAAGCGCAGAAGCAGAGGACCTATCTCCCCTCACTCAAACCATGGATACCAACATCACGGAGGATTGCCAAAATTTTGTTCAACAACGACAGTTTGAGATACTTCAGGTATATTATACATCAAACCCTGAAATTTTCCTCTTCAATCTGACTTTTGTATTGCCTGCTTTTAATATTAATATATATTGCTATATTGGGTATGTTCTTCGACATTCTGAACTGAAAAGATTGGAATATTTCCCAGGGCATTATATCTTGCGGTTGTGCTACAGAGTTGACCCTGCTGGCCGAAACAGCTAAGTGTCTGGAAATAGCCAGGAAACTGCAACAACAACCACAAGCAGAATGCCTCAAAAAGTCCGTGATGTGCCATCTTAGAAGTGTGGGATATGATGCAGCAATCTGCAAATCGCACCCCAACGATAATAGTAGAAGCTTTCCTTCTGGTTAGTGGGTCTCTTTGGCTGCCAAATTTTTTAATTTTCAAATATATGCTTTCATGAATTCTTCTTGATTAAAGAGATGGGAATTCTTGTGCAGGTAACTATGAATACTTGGATGTGATATTGAAGAGCACAAAATCAGGCAGAAGCGTTCGTTTGTTTGTGGACTTGGATTTCAGAACGCAGTTTGAGATAGCGAGACCCACTAGGGAATACAGCGCCCTCCTTGAGTTGCTTCCCAACATATATGTTGGGAGGGGTGATAAATTGCAATCCATTGTAAAGATAATGTGCGAAGGTGTGAAGAATTCGTTGAAGAAGACTGGGATGCACCTCGCCCCATGGAGAAAATACAAATACATGCACTCCATGTGGTTGGGCTCCTACAAGAGAACTGCAACCTGCAACTGTGAGGATGATCATGTACATGATACCTACAAGAGCAACATGGCCATCACTGACTCCTGTTCTGTTGCAGAGTTGATGGGTATGGGGTTCAAAGGAATTAGCGCCACGCATGTTTGGAATCCTATTCATGGTGCAGGCAATGTTGAAGTTATAGAGGAATACTTAAATTGGGGTTCTCCCACAGCAGTCCTATCATGTAAGCCATGTGCAGGAAAGTTGATTAGATCCACACTCTCTTGCACATCCATCATGTAATCCATGTGCAGGAAATTATTTTTGTTTTGGAAATCATGTAATCTATGCATCTAGAGAAATTATTTTTGTTCATTGTGGATGGTGTGTGATTGCATTTTTTTATCTATTTTTTGTATTTTAATCTATTTCATGCATAAGAAAAAAAATCATGTAATCCATGTGCAGGAAAGTTTACTGTAGCATATGAATGAGATGCATAGATGCTTTGGGAATATTTTGCTACATTTTCCAATGGATTTGAGTCCTAAATGTTTGCTCAAACGGTAAAGTTATAACTATATTTTATATATAAAAATTCTGCCAAAGCAAAGTAGGTTGGCTCCTAGGATATCCACTCTTGTCAATATATTAAACCCTACAAGCAAGCAAGGAGAGCTATGTTTTTCCTCTCCTCAAAAGTACAAAAAATAAACATATGCATGACTCAGACCTAACTTTATTCGTTGTTCGCCCTAATTTGACAATTAAATGTTGAGGACTAGAAGTCTGACTAGTTCTGTTTCCTCATCTTCTATTCGGTATTTTCCCTAAGGAAGGCAACCAATTCCTGATCTTTTAATCGCTATCATTCATAAGTCAACTCTCGAGGACGACCTAGGGAAAATTTCCAGGGACTGTAGTGTCTTTAATGACGATCCCGGTCCCTGGCATATTTTCAACATTGTCAGGCTAGATTTATTAATGCAGCTTTACGTATCAGGCCTTTGAAAATAATCAGAAAAATGACACTCAGTGTTAAAAACTTAGTCAATATATCAGATGTTTGAATAATGCAGTAGATTCGTAACTATAATTGCTTGTTAATTTAAATCTTAGATCTGAACAATAATTTGTAAGAAAAATCACAGAACCAAAATAAACAATAGATTTATTTGGAAAATTACTTGGAAAAACCACCTTAACTTTTCTGTTAAATAAAAATTTACAACAATTTACAATTCTGTCAACTCCAATCTTCTGGTCTTGTCAGGCATACATATAATTTTTAATCAATATTATATATAAATAATTAATAATTTAGTCAAATATTATTAACACAATAGCATGTGCTATGAACCAGTCTCCAACAAGATCAAAACCATCACTATAAACTCTTCCAAAATTTTCAAGAATTTATAATACTTCATTAGCTGATCTGAATAGTGTCTGGTGTGTTGTTCCTCCTTTCAAGCGTGCGTGTTCATGTTTAGATGGTCGTCTTTAGGCGAGCGTGAGATCACAATCAGGAAGGCATCCATGGGGAAGAAGTGCTTCTTTTATTCTTGCTACATGTAATGTTAGCAACGATTTGGTATTTTCTTATTTTTGTTTTTGCCTTCCGGCCTCCTAATTTGGCATTGACCATGGTTTTTTAACGTCTCTATAGACATGGTCTTCGGAATGGCTGTGGTCATTTAATTTCCAACTTCTAAGTTCTCCCTTTGACATTTAAGGTTTGTAATTTCATATTTAGCATGGTTTCAAATATTATATTTTGAATTTTTAATCACAATATACAATTATGGTTTTCAATGTAGTATCATTCTATATATGTATATTATTATTTATAAAATATAATAATAATATCATGTTTTCTAGTGGAATTAACTTTTTAATAGCAATATATCAACATGTTTTCTAATATTATGTTTTGACTTTCTAAATGCAATATACAATTATGGTTTTCAATGAAATATATTGGTAGGGGATAGTCATGGTGGTTATTGCCTTGGTCACTAGCAAGCTTCGTATATGCTTGGCCATCTATAGAGGTTTCTTGATTTTGGGTAATTAACTTAACCTCTTGATTTTGGGTAATTAACTTACTCTAAAATGAAATAAGACATTCAATGTGTTCCTTGTAATATAGATATAAACAAAACATCTAAAGAAAACTAATTGCACAATGATCCAGTCAAAGAAAATAAGGTTTTCCACAAACCAATTAACTCTTCTAGAAAAATTCAACAATATCAATTTAATAATCCTATCGGCCTCTCTTTGTACCTTTTGGGACAATTTCTAGTTTAATATATATTATGACATACTTGTAACTATTTTTTTTTTTGTGTTTTTCTTTTTGTTTTTTTTTTTCAAAGTTTATTTTTTGTTTTTATTTTTTTGTCATGTTGTTGTTGTTGTTTTTTTTTAATGTGTATTTTCATTTACTAATTATTATTTTTTAAACTTTTTGTGTGTGTGTTTTTTCAATATTTTTGTTAGGTTCTTATAATAATAAGATTCATAATTTTGAATGACTAAGGTTAAGCCTTGTAATATTGTACATATGTAGGAATTTACAGGGTAAGTTCCTCAAACAGAACACCAAAGGACACCGCTCACAAACAGATCACAGATCAATACACCAGTATTTTGACGTGGTTAAAACCCTCAAAGAGGGAAACAGTCCATGGCCTGAGCCAACGCAGCCACTTCAGGCAATATATTAATAAAAGAATGAAAATTTACATAAGCTTCTCTCATGAACGGTTAACCTACAAATGACCCTCCATGCTCTTTAAATAGAGATCATGGACCAATCGGGTGTTAAGCCACGGATCAAGTGTCGGTAATACCGAGGAGAGAATGAACCGTCGGATCACTACATATCGTGACCGTCGGATTGTAAGTTACAAAAGTACATAGTAAAGAAACACACTTTACCTAACTCTACACTAGACCAAGTTATACTTAAATATTTCCTATGTGTTGGAATATCCTAACATCCCCCCTTAAGAACAACTTGGGATAGGATTGAAGGATTTACAAATATGACACAATAGGAGAAGGAAGGAGGCACTAGAGCCTATCCCCCCTTAGTGACAACTTCCTGAACTCCAACCATAAATCGAAGTTTAGTAAACTTCGCCTCTGTGAGGGTCTTTGTGAAGATGTCTGCAACTTGATCATCATTTGAACAATATTGCACTTCAAGAACATGGTCGTGAATGAGATTTCTGATGAAGTGCATGTGCAGTTCAATGTGTTTGCTACGCTGATGTTGGACTGGATCTTTGCATAGTTGAATGGCACTTTGATTATCACACCAAAGTGTAGTCAGATGCTGCTGCTGAAAGCCAAACTCTGACAGGATCTGATGAAGCCACAAGGCTTCCTTACTAGCTTCTACGGCAACACGATACTCTGCTTCTACTGAAGAAAGAGAAATGGCACCTTGTTTCTGCAAGCCCATGTAATAGGTCCTGAACCAAGAGTGAACACATAACCTGCAGTAGACTTCCGATCATCAGGGTCACCAGCCCAATTGGAATCAGTGAAACCAACCAATAGAGGAGCTGCTTCGGCACTGTAATGAATTCCAAACTGAACTGTACCTTGAACATAACGAAGTATTCTTTTAGCTGCTTTCCAATGACTTTCATGTGGGTTTTGCATAAACCGAGCAACAAGGCCAACAGCAAAGGAAAGGTCAGGAGGAGTATGGGTTAGATAAAAAAAATTTCCTACAAGTTGACAGTATAAGGTAGCATCAACTTCAGGAGAAGTACAAGTGACTGAAAGTTTGACTCCAGACTGAAAGGGAGAAGGGATTGGCTTATAGTCTTCCATGTGAAAATAGCATAGAATATCATAGGCATATTTGGACTGGGAAAGGGAAATAGCTTCCTTGGATTGCAAGACTTGAAGACCAAGAAAATAATGTAAGTGTCCTAAGTCTGTCATTTCAAACTTCCTTTTAAGGCTAGACTTCACATGGTTTATAAGGTTGGGATCACTACTAGTCAAGATAAGATCATCAACATAAAGAACAAGAATGATAAGAGACTTGCCCACTTTCTTGGTGTAGACAGTATTGTTAGAATGATACCTAGAAAAGCCATTTTCTAAAATAAAGTTATCCATTTTGGCATACCAAGCTCGAGGAGCTTGCTTGAGACCATAAAGGGATTTCTTAAGCCGACATACAAGGCTGGAGTTTGTTTGTATAAAGCCAATAGGTTGTTCCATATAGATTTCTTCATGCAAGTCCCCATGCAAGAAGGCAGATTTAACATCCATCTGATGGACTTCCCAATTAAAAGAGGCAACAAGGGAAAGAACAAGGCAGATAGAGTTCATTTTGGCAACAGGGGAGAGATTTCAGTGTAGTCAATGCCTTCAACTTGTGAAAAACCCTTAGCAACAAGACGAGATTTATGTTTATCAACTTTCCCATCTGGTCCATACTTGGTTCTATAAACCCATTTGCATCTAACAAGTTTTCGTCCCTTTGGTAGAGGAACAAGATCCCATGTATCATTTGCCAATAATGAATGATATTCTTCATTCATAGCTGCTTCCCAATCTGGATGGCCTGAAGCTTCTGCAAAGGTGTCAGGATCATAATTCACTGAAGCTTGAGCCAGTAAAGAAGAGGCTCTATCAAACTGAGAACGTGTACGTCGTTGATCTGTAGGATCACCGGCAAGATCACCTACTGCATCCCGAGTAGCATGAACCCATTTTGGAAGCTGAGGAGTTGAAGGAGGATCTTGAGAAGGTGGGGGAGGATTGTCATCCTCACTTTCATCATTTGAAGAGGAAATATTTTCAAAAGTAGAAGAGATAGGGAGAGGTGGCACATCCACCGAACTAGGCTCGTAGGCCGATATATTTTCAGAAAACTTTACATCTCTTCTAATGATAACATTTTTGGACTTAAGTGGAATAAGTCTATATCCTTTGACATCTTCAGAATATCAAACAAAAATTCATTTTTCACTCTTAGGTTCTAAAGCTTTATGTTTCTCATCTGGAATGTGGGCCCATGCTTCACTTCCAAAAACACGAAAGTGACTTACATCTAGTTTAATTGAGCTCCATGCTTCTTCTGGAGTGATATTCTTTAAAACCTTAGTAGGAGTGCGATTTATTATGTAATTTACACAGTTAATTGCTTCTGCCCAAAAATTAAGACCAAGTCCTTTAGATTGAAGCATACAATTAGCCATTTCCTTTAAGGTGCGATTCTTCCTTTCAGCTACATCATTTTGTTGTGGAGTATATGGAACAGTATGTTGCATTTGAATTCCATTCTCAGTGCAAAAGTTGATGAATTTGTTGTTAACATATTCTCCGCCATTATCAGATCTTAGCTTAAGAATTTGATGTCCAGATTGTTTTTCAACAAAGGCCTTAAAGGCCAAGAACATGTTAAATACTTCACTCTTGAGTTTTAAGAAGTATACCCAAGTGCATCTGGAGAAATCATCAATGAAAGTTAAGAAATACTTGTAGCCAGAGAATGAAACAACTGGAAGTGGACCACATAAATCACTATGCACAAGTTGTAAAGGGGTTGAGGCGTGCCAAGAGGCACGTTTTTCAAAACTATCCCGATGATGTTTTCCGAGTACACATCCGGAACAAACACCATATCTGCAAGATACCATTGGAAGACCTATCACCATATTTTCTTTACATAGATTCTGAAGGGAGCGATAGTTTAAGTGACCAAATCGCTCATGCCAAAGTTTGCTCACTTCATCGTTATGAGCAACAAATACCAAGGGAAGATTTGATGACCCAAAGTTGTGAAACTTATACAACCTTGAGGAATCATCAGCAATGCCAGTAGCTAAAATCTGTCTAGGATCTCTTAGGTCCTTAATTACAACATCGTGAGGTGAAAATTCAACGATTTTACCTTCACCTGAATGAGTTATCTGATATACAGATAGAAGGTTGCAGGATAAGGTTGGAACACATAATACATCATTAAATTGACCATTGTCTATATGAACAGTTCCAGTCCCTACAACACTAAGAGATCTATCATCACCAACATATATATTTTTGGTGTTACAATCATTTAAAGAAGAAAACATGGCTTTGTTTTTGGCCATGTGATAAGAAGCTCCAGAATCAATGAGCCACTCATGAGAATGAGAAGAAGAAGATACATTTAGTGCATAGCCAGACCGAGATTCTTGACAACCACATGCAGAAAGTGTTATTCCTGAAGATGAAGTTGAAGTTGAAGAGTGCTCCAAATGGATTTTATGCTTCTTCATTGCTGCTTCCAAGGCTTCCATCTTCTTAAAGCATTTGGATTCTAAGTGGCCATCTCGATTACAAAAGTTGCAATTTCTATCAGTCTTCTTCCCTTTATTTTTATTTGTCTTATCATTTTGAGGCTGAAATTGATTAGGACCCTTGTTTGATTTAGGACCATTCCTTTTAGGATACAACTTCTTAGGATTCTTTGAATTTGGTTGTTGCTGGGCTGCTAACGCTTTCTTAGAAGAGTTTCCAAGATTAAGAAGACCAAGGTGTAAGAGTTTTTCTTGTTCTCTTATTAAAGAATCACAAAAGTAATCAAAGGAAGGGGACTTGTAGGCTTGTCCTTGAGAAATGAAGGCTTCTCTTGTAGAATGGAAGGTGGAAACAAATACAGAATAGGCTGGTCCCAACTTAGTAAGAATGGAATAGATAAGGTTACTATCTTCTTTCTTAACCTTAACACCTTCCAAGAGAAGTCTAAGGGTCTTGAACTTGGACAAAAAATCTTCAATGCAAGAAAAATTATTGGGGTCCAATGTAAGCAACTCATTTTCGAGTTGATGGGCTTTAAGTTCATTTTTTATTCCAAAAACTTTAGTGATCTGTTTCATTGCTTCCTCAGGAGTATCAAGTTCTGCAATATGGAATCTAAGATCTGGAGAAATAGACATCCCTATCAACCCTCGTGCTTGATCTTGCCTATTTTCCCATTTAGCTGCCTTATCTTCATCTTTCGGTTTGGTTTCTTGGCCTGAGGCTATTCTGTAGAGACCTTCACTTCTAAGTAAATCCACAATGTAGGACCACCATTGGAAGTAGTTGGTGCTATCAAGAATAACTTTGCATGGACTTTCCATTTTAACAGAAACTGAAGCTATAAATGCTGAAACTAAGTGTTCCAATGGAAAGATCTCGAAAAATTAGGCTGGTTCAAAAAAATGGCTCTGAAAACGGCTTTCGGATGAAGAAGTTATGGCTTTTTGAAGAAAATTTGATGAAGATGCCGACGAAGTGCGGGAATGTGCGGAAATGAATGATAATGTTATAAAAAAAAATCAGCCCCCTTTCCAAACTTAATCTAATTAGCTCAACAAAAAGAAGACTTGAACTCAAGACCTCTACTCTCATAAAGTAGCTTTGGACCAAGTGAGCTAAACTAAAAGTTTAGTAATTTTTGGAAAAGAGGAAGGGTTTTTTTTTTTAGTCGCTGAAGCTTTGGGCTGTGTGCTTACTTTGAGAAAGCTCTTTTTCCCTACAAAACAAAAAACACAAAACCCAACATGGACATACAAAAAAAACGAACCTTACGGCTCGAAGTTAGCTTTAGCCACAAACTAAATATTTTCCTCAATGTTTCTGATTTTCCTAGATACCTTTTTGCGTGAAACGAAAGGGGTTCCTCACTGGAACAGATGCTCCTAACACAATAGAGTAGTCCTCTCGGCCCGAAAGTAGTCAGAAACAGTAGATCTAGGAAACGACGGTCGGATGCAGTTCTACCGGCTTCAGATTTGGATCACCAACGGACGCGTCCCTCAAATAGCTCTCATACCATGTAGGAATTTACAGGGTAAGTTCCTCAGACATACCACCAAAGGACACCGCTCACAAACAGATCACAGATCAATACACCAGTATTTTGACGTGGTTAAAACCCTCAAAGAGGAAAACAGTCCACGGCCTGAGCCAACGCGGCCACTTCAGGCAATATATTAATAAAAGAATGAAAATTTACATAAGCTTCTCTCATGAACGGTTAACCTACAAATGACCCTCCATGCTCTTTAAATAGAGATCATGGACCAATCGGGTGTTAAGCCACGGATAAAGTGTCAGTAATATCGAGGAGAGAATGAACCGTCGGATCACTACATATCGTGACCATCGGATTGTATGTTACAAAAGTACATAGTAAATAAACACACTTTACCTAACTCTACACTAGACCAAGTTATACTTAAATATTTCCTATGTGTCCGAATATCCTAACATCCCCCTTAAGAACAACTTGGGATAGGATTGAAGGATTTACAAATATGACACAATAGGAGAAGGAAGGAGGCACTAGAGCATATGGTATCGGAAGGTATGTCCTAAAATAAAATCAAAGGACAAAAAGAATAAGAGAAGGCCAAAAAAGATGAAAATATATGAACCCCAAAAAACAAAAAGAAACCATGAAAGTGTGCAAGTCTAAATACCACTACTATTTACTTTTATGCATAATAATGATTATGTGCAATTATTCATGCCACAATCCATGGTAATCAAATTGTTTAATCTTGGTTATTTCATGATTTGAATTTTATGTTTATAGTTAGAGAGTAAAATCTGACCAAACAGTTTAATCTTGGCAGATCATTAGATAAGTAGAGAAAATAAAAGGAGCTCATCAGTTTGATCTAAGCCATTGGATGATATAAGGTTAGAATTAGATAGATTACTTTTCAAAATAAAAATGGATGATGAAGGTTTACTAGTCTAAATGCACCCAAATAAAATGAAGAAAAAATGTTAGGGTAAGTAAATGGGTAAGTAGAAGAAAGGTTGCTGAAGTATAAAGTTGATTGGATCAAAACACATCCATCATGCTTAGACATATGTGCTGATATGTATGATCAATTATGAAGACAAAAGCAAAGGTTTACAAGTTAATTTAATTAACTCCCCCTCAGTCATTTTTTCCCCTATACTTACTAATTTCCTACCCATAAGCATGTTCTGGTACTTTTAATCCTTCAAGTTAAAGAGACCTAGAGAATTTCTCTGACTTTTGGTGGGACCAGACCCTCGGCTTAATGACTTATGGACATCAAGTGTTAGAATTCCCTTCACAAAAGAAATCCCCCTTCATTTCCCTAATCAAACCCCTTTTCATAAAGTTAAACTCCATTTGCCTATGAAAAGTAAACAACTCCATATTAAATTCCATTTCATTCAAAATACCCACAAAAGGCTTTATCCTAAGTAGAAGTGTTAAATGATTATGTGGGGCATCACAATGAACAAATTGCACCTAAAAATCTTATTTTACACTATGCGTGGTGTATTTTACATTCTCACATATTCATTTCAGATTAACATACTAACCTAATGTATTACCTCCCCGATATACTTTTTTCCCGTATTAAATAAATCATCCATATATAATATCCCAACCCACAGTTTAATTATAAACTACAGTTTTACCCTCTATTTCATACCTCCCTGACGAACCCCTCTTAACTCACCAACCCTTGGTAAAGTTAAGAAAATCCCTCCATTTAAACCCATGGTCCCACTTCATTAAAACCCTTCTGATCAATTTAATCTCGTATTTAACCTATAATTAATCACAAACCACTTGTGATTAAAGCCTCGGGCCCCTAAAGTTTTTCCCCATCCCGTTGATGTTATTTCACCACCCGTCTATCGTCTGATTGTCAATGCTCAAATCAAACAGCACACAGCCATATCGGCCGCGCCCGATGGCCGATCGTTACCCGCCCGATAAAGCGGTTTTCCCCGAACCCCAAATGCTACGTGTCAAGTGTGAAGGTAGATCGGGTGACCCCTCCTCAATACCACCTTTGCCACAAAAACGGTGTGATGGCTTGGAAAACCGCCTCCCCGCATAAGACAAAACCATCACTGTTCAGTTAACTAATCCTGCGCCAAATATAAAAAGTTTCCCGTTAAAACCCTGAAAGCCCTCGTTTTCATTTCCTTTGCTCTGTTTTACAGTAAAACCTATCAAACCCTTCCGATGCCACCCTGAACCTCTGAAACACAATTCAACCTCCAGTTACTTTCAAAAACATTGCCACGACTCCTTCCCCAGACATCCCTGTGCAATAAGCCATCAATTGTCTTTCCTGCCAACCTATGTTTTCTTAATAATTGTTGTATTTTGCAGGTAATTAGCAGAAGACCAAACCTTAGATAAACAGTTTTGATACTAGTCACAGAACTTGTTTACTCCAAGGCTCAAAAGGAAATCTATTTAAAAACCTTCATTTAGAAGAAGAAAACAATTATACACAAAAAAGAGAAAGAAATCATTCACACAGAGGCATTGACTGTTAAAACAAAGGAACTAGACAGAGCATACAGTCAAAAGAAAACCAGATCAAACATACAAAAAGTTGATCAATATCCATTACCATATGTTGATACATATAAAAGGCTGAATGATTTACTGTTGAAATACACAGTAAAAAGTTAAAATGTACAGTAAAAGCAAAAACACAGTAAAGGATATTGACAGGTCATCAAAGTAAAAGTGTATCAGATGAAAGAGTATCACTAAAAGTGTATCAGATTGAAAAATCAAAGTAAAGATAGATGAAAAAACATAGCAAAAATGGTACATTTTCCAAAAATTCTCTATTTAAGTCATAATTTGGAAAAAACTATTGTGGCCAACCCAAGTTGCATTTTGAGAAACTGGAGGTGGTTTGTTTTCCTGAAAGGCCAATCTACAAAAACCTATCTCACGTTTTACACAAGTATTTTAAAAAGGGAGATAAATGCATATCTTCACAACCTACTTTTCGGAATGTGCAAAGTCCTGTTTTTGACATATTTTTGCAGAGAATATTGTGAATAGCTAGAGCTGAATTTTGGGAAACGGAAAGAGGTTTATCTCAATAGCGTACTTATCTACAATAACCTATTTCCCTTTTTATATATATATCTCGGATTGAGATATACAAAGGTATTACTAGTCCCTAATTTTGTAGAATTTCTGAGGTAGAATGCACAAAGGAAGGAGGCAGTTAGTGACTTGGAATCCTCATCATCAATTAAGGGTTGCTATCAATTTCGAATTTCTCTTCTTTTTCCCCCTCAATCCATAAATATAGTGCCAAATAGATTCATTAGTTTTGAGTGTCCTTTATTTAAGTTCTATTAATGTAAAATAGTTTGAGATATTTGTAAAACCAATCTTGATATTTTTTCAAGATATTTCAGTTCAGAATTTGTATAAATACTTCTTCATTTGAAGTATTTGGGGTGCATTCTTAGACATTTCTATAGGCTTCTTGATCAAAACACTGTAAAGCCATTGGGGCATTGACTGAACCAACAAGTTGGATTGATGAATAAAGACCAGATATTTCAAAGGATTTATGTGTTAAGCGAAGTGCAGACAAGTATTTTCTCACGTTGTTGTTATCTTTCTTAAAGTTTTTCCATAATGTATATCTGAATCTGAATGCTATAACTGGAGTATTATCTCAGAATTTGTTTAATTACACTCTGTTTTAACAGTTAGGCAAATAAATGTTTTCTACTGATATCTAGGTTAAGGAATTATTAATTGCTCCTTAGTTTAAGTTGTCTCTTTATAATCTATAGCAAAGGATTCTTAATTGCCCTTTGTTTCCGATTACCCTCTTTTCCTCGTTTAAGTCCCGGTCTGAGAATTCTTGATTGCTCTCTCGCCTTGATTCAAACCATTTCGCCCCTCTGGCCCAAAGACCTGCACTCTACTCTGTTATCTTTCCCTTTGAACATTCCCTTTAGTGAGTTAATCTAGTTCTGTTGCCCTTCTGTTGACTCCATAGCCCAATGGTCTAAAGACATCATTCTATCCATCTTTTTTAATGATCCCACCATCCAATCTTCAATACAAATAAAAAAAGCCCCCTGAACATTCATGAGTAGCCTGAAATCTCAACAAACAAAGTTAAATCATATAGAGAGAGCCCTCTCTGAGCCATAGGTTGGCTAGAGCCTATGCTTAAAAGTTGGTTTGTGGTTACCTCAGTGATTTCTTTCTTTAACCTTGAGAAAATACTGAGTGATAACAATTTTAATTTGTGTGTTCTTTGATATTTTTCATTTTTATTATTTCATTTTTTTCTACAGGGTCTGTGTCGATTCTCGACTAGTAACCTAATTTGATTGTCTTAATTTGATTGTTGATTTTAAAGTTTTTGTTATAAAGGATTGAGTCTGCCCTCACAATGTGTCAATTTCATGGTTGATATTTAAGTTTTCATTATAATGGGTCGAGTTTTCTTACATTGTGTGTAAATTTGATGGTTGACTTCTAAATTTTTGTTGCAATGTGTCAAGTTGTCATAGGCTAAGATTTTAAAGTCGTCATATTTTTAACATTTAAAAATAAATTACTCCTCGTATAATGACTCTTTCATTCAGGGATTCATTTTTAAATTTTTTTAGTCATAAAATTTCTCCATAATGTCATAGTTGAAAAATTGTCAAAATTTTCCAACATTCCAGTATCCCAGCATCAACATTTTTCATTTTTAGGTTGTTTTCCATGCTTTTTTTAGGTTTTCTGGCTAGAGTTCTCACTTTGAGTTTATAGTCCTCGTTTCAAAGTTTACATTGTTAACCCACTATTGTTATTTTTGTGCCCTTACATTATTGTTGGTATGTATGCTATGATTATATTGTGACCCCTTATACTCCTATATATACTAAGGAGGTATTATCATTTGTATCATCCAAGAATTGTTCATTTATGTGATGTAAAGGAAGTTTCCCCCTCAAAGAGGTTAATTTTCAAGTTATTAATCTATCTTTTGTTTTGTTTTGTGACCTAGTTGCATAACATCATGATTGTTTTTGTGATCATGATGATAAACATCTATAATGACCTATATGGTCTATCAAACCTTAAGAAGGTAAGAGATTAATTATAATTCTTTAACATTTTATTCGTATGCTGAAAAAGAAGTGAAATAAGTGCTCACATATCACCTCAGTTTTATTGAGTTAAAAGGTCAAGAAAGTTGGTAGTGTGACAAATATTTTAAAAATGAGTTCGAATGTGAGTATAGGATGGACAATCTAAGAGAAAGTGTTTTTCATCTTCAACCCTCCTAGGATCACACGTGAAAAACTCTTCCATTCCATGGTGTTTTGGAAATTAGCCAACACCTAATTTCACTATGAAGCTCATAACAATTACTTCTAGTTTTGGCAATGCTCATTTTTTCTTAACACTAACCAAGACAAAGACTTAATTTTGGTTTTCGAGATTGGGGTTGATCACCTCCTTATAATATTGTAGTTTCCTGTTTTCCTCCAGCTTTTTATTTCCCCATAATTACTCCTAAAATTTGGAAGTAATAATATTTTTAATATTATCCAAATTCTGTAAGGTGATCTCCTCCTTTATTCCTCAATGGTCTAGCCAAGACTGGGCATCCTTATTCTACCCTCACTTGAGTCTAAGGTGAGGGTTTTGGCTAGAGTTAGAAGCAATTTTAGGAAACCTCTTGGCATCCATGTTTTATAAATTCTTCTTATGCAGAAGATACCTAGTCATAGTCACACTTTCAATAGGGGAAAGGCTTGGTTCAATCAGGAGGATAAGATAGGAATATTTTCTTTAATCTTAAAGTTGTAGGTTATAAATTGTTTTTGGATTTGTTTGATCTTCTTCCATGACTCTGGATATACTGCAACCCCATCCTTCACATCCATATAAAATAACAAGTATAATAAGAGTCTCGAAGAGGAGCTTCTTTTTAACCCAAATCCAAACTTATTTTCCGAATCACAATTATTTTCAAGCCCATAGTAAGCTTTCCAACACCTATTTATCCTTTTCTCAATGCTATAATTCCAGTTGAGGTTATGATGGATGTTGATTCCTAGATATTTGTATGAGGGAACTTCCTCCAAGGAGTTGTTGTCATAAATGAAATATTCAAAGGTGATCTTTTTGGATTTAACTATCATGGCTTTAGTTTTGTCAATATTTATAGTCATAACCATCTTGGAGGATTTTGAGTTGCTTGCCCAGATCGTAATGGTTCCTTGCCAAAATAACAATATCTTCAGCATAAAGAAGAAGAGTTATGACCATATCAGTGAGTCTGGGGCCAACACAACCTACAACTTCCAAATGCTTTTCTAGCTTATCGATGTATATGCCAAAAATAGTAAAGAATAAAAGACACCCTTGTTTAACTCCAATATTGCATTCAATTTCCTCCAACCAACTCTTAATCAGCCTAAACTTAACAATAATATCTACCACCTTGTTACAAAGACTCTCAATTCAACTTTTTAAAACTTTATTTTTAAAATAATAATTTTGACATAAAACTTTTTATACTTCACGGTTTTAAACTCCCCATATCTCCTAAAGCATATTAGGAAAGCGATGTGTTCTTTCCATGACAATTCGAAATTTGAAATATTTTTCACTTCTTCACTTTACTAATCTCGGTAACTTTTTCTCCTTTTTCCATTATTCAAAATTGGAAAAAAATCATTAAAATTGACGAATTAAAATACTATTTATATGATAGTGATAAAAAGTTACGTTTCAAATTCTTTTAGATTTTATTTATGAAAGATAAGTCATTTATTGCAATTTACTCGTGAAATTGACACGTTACTATTGAATGCAGTATTAAGTATTTGCATTTTTCAAAATTTAGGATAACGTTACATGGTTTCATGCACCATGTAAATTAAAATTTTAATAGTGTAAATTTTATATATATATTTTTTTAAATAATAATGATGATGAAATTTGAAAATTATAATTAAGTTATATATTAAATTAGTATATGAGAATTTTCTCTATTCGAGATGAAGACTTTATTTTATTTTTATATAATGATTTAATTTTTTAAAATTATATATATATCTATATATATATATATATTTAATTTTCTTTACATTTGAATATGTGATATTTTATGAGGAAATATATGTTCTTAATCATTAGACTCACTTAAATTGTAAATATATTTATTGTTGTTTAAAAATCTAAAAATTGGATACCTTGTCTTTCACCCCTATGCAGGTGAGACTTCTTCTATTTATGGCCAAGAGAATAAGTGTGTTAATGATGTTAGGATTTCGGGAGATTAGGATCAGACTATCATTATTCATCAGACTCGTGAGGACTCAACAAGGAACCCATTAATCCCTGCAAACATGTAGTTGGTAAATAGAGAAATATCTTTGGGTATTCTAAAGCATGCTCATGAATCAACATCTTCTGACACCCATACGAAGTCTCCTCTGACTCTCAACAATAATTTGCAAATTACTTTGGCCGACTCGCCTCATGTTAGATGGACCGAGGTTGTGAGAAAGAGAGAAAAGAAAAGTCGTTATGAAGACTATCCCCAAGTGGGGTGATTCTTTCTGGTTTGTCAAATTCATGATAGTGTCAATGAGGAACATGAAAGTCCATTGATAATTAGATGCTACAACAATCTCTCTCTCTCTCTCTCTCTCTCTCTCTCTCTCTCTCTCTCTCTCTATATATATATATAGATATATAGATATATATAGTTAATGTAAATATCACTTACTGAGATTGTATAAAGTTTTTGGGACATTGAATCCATTTATAATTATAACAATAATCTAATTTTAAGGTTATTGCACAATGAAATACCAAATAATAACATTAAATTGGTATATGAAACCACTTTGTTTGTTAGGTAAGGGATTTACCTCCACATAAGGATTTGATTATTAAATTTACTGAAGTATATATACTCTACACCTCATTCACCACTTAATTTACTCTCCATAAACATTGAACAAAATTAAACTTGAAAATAATGAAGAATGGATTCATTAGGTAGTTTTGATTGTGTGTGTATTTAGGAGTTAGATCTTATTTTCTAGGAATTTGTTTGATCTCCCTAACTAAATGGACTCCTATAATATTTGTATCTTTTGATTGTTTATTCAATGAATGTTTAGCAGCGTTGCTTGGGCAACCTCCAGGTGCAACTTGTCTCACCTGTGAGTTGTGTGGTTCATTCCTAAATTTCGTCTTCCATATTTTTAAGTTGGTATCATAGCATCAGGGTTGAGTTGAACCCTTGTGGCGGAGACTCATGTGGTGAGCCTTTGTGGTTGAGAGAGACTGGTGAGCGTTGAGCCTCCTCTGTTAGTGAGTGCAGGTGTGATGATATATTGGCATAGCCAAGATCTGCCTGTAGAAATTCCCACTGTAGATCAATAGATTATGGAATATACTAAAGCAAAATACAAGATCTACTTCTACAACAAACTTTGTGGAAGCTTAATCGAATTGAGCAAGATCAATGAGAACACATATAACTGAGAATGAGAAATCAATCACACATAACACATAAGAAATAACCCAGGGAAAGCCTCAGCCTAAAACCCCAATCTCTGTATTATCATACAAGTGGAAATATGTTCGAGTTACAAAAAGAATCAGCTCTCAAGCTATCCTGCTCTCTCTGCAATCAAACAAATACAACCCACAGACTGAATAGACATTGTATATGTCATCCTCAAGCCCTCCAAGCCTCCTATTTCCTTGTGCAATTTTTCTTGGGGTCCAATGATGTCACATGTGTGAATTGGCCTCATCATACTCACAAAACCTGAAGAAGTAACTATGCAATCCTCAAGGAAAGAATTCCTTCTGCATGCAAGAGATATTCACAATGGAATATTCTAGCAACTGATAGTACATTGCCCCTCCATCTGATCTCAACTGGGTCTCTGTCTAAACTGACATGCATGAGTTATTTATGAGAAAATATTTAGTTATCTGAAGTGGAGCAACTACATGCATGCATGCATTAACTAACTGAACTCACAATTAATTCAACAAACTGTTTGAATTAATCTAACTCGACTTGACTCAGTTAACTGAGC
Source organism: Pinus tabuliformis (assembly GCA_031772625.1). Lineage (NCBI taxonomy): Eukaryota > Viridiplantae > Streptophyta > Pinopsida > Pinales > Pinaceae > Pinus > Pinus tabuliformis. The sequence goes on from CM062812.1 coordinate 10,922,745, forward strand.
CAACTAATTACAACTCAATATTACAACTCATCATTATCTCTTTAACTAATGGATAAATTCCTCAATTAATGGAGAAACTGTTGCATGTCCCCACATAGACTTCATGTTTGATTTTCTACAACTAATTAACTCATGGTGAATTAATTAATTATTTTACAAACAGCTGCTAATATCAAATTCGAATTTTACTTCTCTGTTTTAGTTCAGGGACTAAATAAAATAGGAAGGTATCCCAAAATGCTCTTTATAGTAGTGCTAAATTTAGCACTTCTATATTTAGCATTTCTTGTTGCTATTTTCAACACTCCCTCTCAACAAGAAAGGGATTATCAGTAACCCCAATCCTGTCTCTATGGAACTCGAACTTGCATTTTGACAATGCCTTCGTCAAAATATCTGCATCCTGTTCCTCGGTCAAAACATATAGCAACAACATGATCCTCTTGACCACACAGTCTCGAAGATGGTGATAGCGGATATCAATGTGCTTGGACCTATCATGAAAAACCGGATTTTCAGAGAGTTTGATACAACTCTGGTTATCACAGTAGATCACGGTTGGATCCATCCTCTGACCAAACAATCCCACTAGAATCTTCCGCATCCAAATGGCCTCACATTTAGCCTGACTAGCAGCCATGTATTCAGCCTCTACTGAGCTAAGTGCAACTGACCTCTGTTTCCCGCTGTACTAGGAAACTGCAGCTGAACCAAGGTTGAAGATTCCTCCAGAAGTGCTCTTCCGATTTGATGGACTCCCTGCCCAATCTACATCTGTGAAGCCCTGAAGCTTCACTCCCTCTATCCATCTGTACCACAATCCGAACTGAGATGTGCCTCTGAGGTATCTTAGCACATGCTTCGCTGCCTTCCAAAACAGCTTGGTAGGCTGAACCATAGCTTGACTCAGTTGGTTCACCGCAAAGCATAAGTCGGGTCATGTTTTCATCGGATACATAAGTGAACCCACCAGCCGCCGATAAATAGTAATAGCTACTACCTCACCTGAAGTAGCATCCTCCTTCCTCTAGTTCCCAGCTAGAGGAGTCTGCATGGACTTGCACTTCTCCATGTGAAAGCGCCTAAGTATCTCATTGGCATACTTGCCTTGAGACACAAATACTTCAATATCTTTCTGCCACACCTCCATGCCTAGAAAGTAGTGCATAAGACCCATGTATTTCATTTCGAACTCTCTTGCAAGGTCCTCCTTGGAAGACTGTATCAGCTGATCATCACCTGTCAAAATCAGATCATCGACATAAATAACAATGATCAATGGTTTACCTTCTACCATGATGTGGTAAAGGTTCGCATCTGCTTCACTCTTGGTGAAGCCCAATCCGGTGAAATAGTTGTCAATCCTAGTGTACCAAGCACGGGGTGCTTGCTTCAGCCCATAAAAATCCCTCTTGAGTCGGCACACATGCGACTCATGACAGAAGGTCTCTAAACCCTCTAGCTGCTCAATGTACACCTCCTCCTCAATCTTCCCATTGAGGAATGTTGTCTTCACATCCATCTGGTGGATCATCCACGCCATCTGAGCTGATAGTGCCAACATCGATTTAATCGATGAGTACCTTGCTACATGAGCAAAAGTCTCATCGTAGTCGATACCCTCGACCTGTGAGAAACCTCGAGCAATAAATCTTGCCTTATGTTTCTCAACATTGCCATCAGTTGCCTGCTTTACCTTGTAAAGCCATCTGGAACTCACCACTGACTTACCCTAAGGTCTTGGGACAACATCCCACACACTGTTCCGAATGATAGAGTCGTACTCCTCTACCATTGCATCAACCCAGACTGGTTGTTGCACTACCTCCTTGAATGAAGAAGGTTCGGTATCTACACACTCCCCAACCAGGGCCATGTACCCAGTGTACCGCTCGGGCGACCTCCTCTGTCTGTGCTAAGAAGATGGCTATCCCACATTCTCCCGCGCATCCAACATCAACCTGTCAACTTCCCTTGAGTGTTTCTGCCCATCTCTGGAAGTCTCAGCATGAGTGGATGTCTCCACTCCCAGATCCTCTGCATGCGGCTGCTCCAAATCAATCTGAAGCTCCTCCTCCTTAGGAACTGAAAGTTCCTCCTCTGCATGCAACTTGAGCTCCATCTCAAGTGATAATCGCATGGCTTTCTGCTCGTTGAACTTCATATCCCTGTGTACCACTGTCCTCTTACTGGTAGGAAGGTACACTCGATAGTTGTGGGGTGTATCCATGTACCCCACAAGTATTCCCAACTCAACTGTTGGATCCAATTTCTTCTGGGCATCTTTGGTCACATGACAGTAAATTGATGATCCGAAGATTCGAAAGTGACTCACATCTGGTCACTTCCCAAAAAAGGCCTCCATAGGTGTCTTCATTCCCGATATATGGTGCAGGATTTTGTTCTGCAAGTATACTACTGTATTGCATGCCTCAGCCCACAAATGCAGTGGTAGGCTTTGGTCATGCAACATCACTCGAGCTGCTCCCACAATCGATCTGTTCTTCCTTTAGGCCACCCCATTCTGTTGTGGGTTATGAGGTGCCATCAATTCTCGTTTAATTCCTTCTGCAGTGCAAAAGTCTTTAAACTGTTGGGAGACATACTCTTCACCATTGTCGCTGCGCAAGGCTTTTATTTCCTTTCCAGATTCTTTCTATGCCAAGGCTCTAAACTCACAAAACCTCAAGAAGGTTTGATCCTTCTTTTGCATAAAGTAGATCCAGCATCTACGAGAAAAATCATCAATAAAATAACATAGTACCTTTGTTTAGCGGTGGAGGCTGTAGAGAATGGTCCACAAACATCTGAGTGAACTCGCTCCATGATTGCTCTAGCTCTACTGTCTCGATCCGGAAAGGAAGATTTCGCATACTTACCCAAGGTACAACCTTTGCATGTATTCGTCTACTCAAGTTTTCCCTTGGGTAATCCGGTAGAAATCTGTTGCATGATCTTTAGGGCTCCATGGTACAAGTGGCCCAATATTTTATGCCATAGCTCGCCAACATCTTGGCTTTGCACCATCTCATCTTTGGAACTCAATGCAGCACAGTCGTCTACCTCCAGCTTGTAGAGATTCTTTACTCGAATCCCAATTCGCTTTGTCTGTCCAATACTGATATGCCTCAGGAATACCTTTCCTTTACTAAAGACTACATCATAGCCTTTATCTTCTAGCATAATGACAGACACAAGATTCTTCTTCAGATCTGGTACATACTTTACATCAGTCAGGGTGAGGGGAGCTCCATGCTCCCTTTGAAACACAACCGTACCTTCACCTGAAACACGGTACTTTCCATCATCGCCCATCTCGATATGCATCTAGAGATCCTTCTCCTCCAAGGTACTGAAAATATTCTTGTCACCTGACATGTGGAATGAAGCTCCATTGTCTAGGTACCACACACATCCCACCATGGATGAAACCATGCATGCGATAAGTGAGAAATCCAACTCAAGCCGTGAGGCTAGTGCCTCACCATCAGATCCCTTCGAGGAACCCTTCTTGGATTTCTTCTATGGACAATTTGTGGCATAATGGCCCACTTCATGACAATGAAAGCATCACACTTTCAATTTGTCAAACTTCTTCCCACCATGGGAAGAACCGGATTTGGGATGGGACGCATTCCCTTTCCCTTTCCTCACCTTACTTGCTAAGGCTAGATTTTCCTCATCATCTTGCTTCGACGAGGATCCATCTCTGGTGCTTCTTCTTATTTCCTCCTGCATTAGATCCGACCAAAGTTGTTCCCAATCTGGCAATTTTTCTCTTCCATTAACCGAGTCTTGGTAGCTATGCCAGCTCTTAGGAAGACCGAGGAGTGCAAGACTCACCATGTCATCATCAGCAGTCGTGATCCCTACACTTCCAAGCTCATCCCTGTAGGTGGTGAGCTTGTTCAAATATGTAGAGATCATGTTTCCCTTTTCACACTTGATTTTCTGAAGCTTGTCTTTCAACGCCAGCTTCCTCTGATCACTGTTATTCTGATATAGATCTTTCAATGTTTTCCACATCGAAAATGGTGTCTCCTTCCCATGGAGACTCGAGACTATGTGGTCTCGAACTCCCTCCAGAAGGATTCTCCTTGCTCTAGCCACACATTTCTTCCATTCCGCCAATTGAGTAGCATCAGTCAGCTTGGGGACTTCTTGATCAATGAAGTCCTTTAGACCGTTATCCTCTAATACTGCTTCCATGTGATCCTTCGGGGCTATATAGTTTGAGTTTCCATCTAGGGCATACTCGAGTCTTAAACTGCTGAACGCCATTGGTGAAATTGAGATGTGATAAAAACTTGATTTATATATTCAGGAACCTCAAACTTCGAACTTCTCCCTTCTTTTATATTGTTCTTCGACTTGATCAACTTGGCTCTGATACCATGTAGAAATTCCCACTATAGATCAACAGATTATGCAATATACTAAAGCAAAATACAAGATCTACTTCTACAACAAACTTTGTGGAAGCTTAATCGAATTGAGCAAGATCAATGAGAACACATATAACTGAGAATGAGAAATCAATCACACATAACACAGAAGAAATAACCCGGGGAAAGCCTTAGCCTAAAACCCCAATCTCTGTATTATCATACAAGTGAAAATATGCTCGAGTTACAAAAAGAATCAGCTCTCAATCTATCCTGCTCTCTCTGCAATCAAACAAATACAAATCACAGATTGAATAGACACTGTATATGTCCTCCTCAAGCCCTCCAAGCCTCCTATTTCCTTGCGCAGTTTTTCTTGGGGTCCAATGATGTCACATGTGTGAATTTGCCTCATCACACTCACAAAACCTGAAGAAGTAACTATGCAATCCTCAAGGAAAGAATTCCTTCTGCATGCAAGAGATATTCACATTGGAATATTCTAGCAACTGATAGTACATTGCCCCTCCATCTGATCTCAATTGGGTCTCTGTCTAAACTGACATGCATGAGTTATTTATGAGAGAATATTCAGTTATCTGAAGTGCAGCAGTTACGTCCATGCATGCATCAACTAACTGAACTCACAATTAATTCAACAAACTGTTTGAATTAATCTAACTGGACTTGACTCAGTTAACTGAGCCAACTAATTACAACTCAATATTACAACTCATCCTTATCTCTTTAACTGATGGATAAATTCCTCAATTAATGGACAAATTGTTGCATGTCCCCACATAGATTTCATGTTTGATTTTCTACAACTAATTAACTCATGGTGAATTAATTAATTATTTTACAAATAGTTGCTAAGATCAAATTCGAATTTTACTTCTTTATTTTAGTTCAGGGACTAAATAAAATAGGAAGGTATCCCGAAGTGCTATTTATAGTAGTACTAAATTTAGCACTTCTATATTTAGCATTTCTTGTTGCTATTTTCAACACTGCCATATTTACGTGTGGAGCAGTGCGATCACATAAAAAGGTTGCATTGTTTGTTTGAGGATCGAGTCACTATCCTCCATGAAGCGAAGCATAGTGAATTCTAGTGTGGACCAGTGGAGGCAAGACAAGTTGGGTTTTTTTAGGTGAATAAAGGTCATGTTGTATATCAGAGCTGACCTATGCACCATTAGTTAATTGTATAGTGCGCAAATTTGACAAATTGTGTAGCTTTTATTAAGGAAAAGTGTACAAATTTTTGTAGCTTTTAGTAGGGAAAAGTGAGCAGATTTGTGCAACTTTTATTAAGAAAAAGTGCGCATGTAGATATTCCTGTAGATTCACAAGCTCATGTAATCTACTTAAACGAGAGACAAGGATCTACTTCTAAATTCAACCAGCAGAAGCCAATAGATCGATGAAAATAGTAATCGATAAGAGGAAGATAATCAATGGCACATAACACAATATGTATTCGGGGAAGCCATAGATAAAAACCTCTACTATCTATATTACATTAATCAGAAATGCAAGATGAGAATACAATGCTTGTTCTCACAAGAACAATCCCAACACAAGTATAATCAACTCTCATCTCATAACCTAGCTCAATCCAAATTCTTAGCCTATGCTGCTGCTCTCCAAGCCTCTATTTCCTTGCGCAATTCCCAAGAGGAATAGCCTCTATTTAATGAGGAATTCATGCTTCCAAAACTGCGCAATCCAATCTAGGTCCTCTTCCTGATTGCATGCATGATCTATACAAGTCAGTAAATCATACAATTGATAGTACATTGTCCCTGCACTCTAGTCTCAATTGGGTCTTTCTTTGAACTGACATGCATGATTTTCTCATGAGGGAATCTTCAGTTATCTGGAGTAGCACCTATGGATGCACTGGTGCACCAACTCACTACTAATCCTCTATTAGTTCCACAAATAGTTAGAACTATTTTAATTGACTATAACTCAGTCAAACTGAGTTATCTAATTACAACTCCAACAAACTCGATCTGGACCCCCTAAAACTTAGGGATCACACTTACATGACTCCAAATAGACTTCCAACTTGAAATTCTTAAGTTAACTAAGTCAACTTAACTTAGTTAACTATTACAAGTTGCTATGAGAAAAGAATTACAATTTTAATTCACAATTTAATTCAAGGACAAATTAAGTTGGAATTTATGGATTCTATTTTTAACATTTCTTGTTGCTATTTTCAATAGCGCAAATCCCGACAAACTCATAAATTTTTTCTTCTGCGCACTGTGATTGTGGTAAGAGGGTGCAAATGCATTTTTTTCGTGGAATTTATAAATTGGTTAAGCTTCATTTGTATTTTTTTTTAAGTTGTCGAGCCTTTCTTTAGATTTAATTTGAGCGGAGCATTGAACCCCATCCTGACCATTGTTGGAGTCGTGGATCTGTCGATCAGGGATTCGTGGAGTTGTTGGAGGTGCTCGTGAAGTGTGAGCAAGAAGTTGTGCACTATTGAGATTGGGATTTTTTGGAAAATGAGTAATCCACTTACAGAGACATACCTGAATGAGGCCAATAAATTGGATGGCACCAACTATGTTAACTGGAAATTCAAGCTGCAAATGTTGCTGGAAGGCTATGGTGTTTGGACCATTAGAAAGGGAGAAGAAGCAAAACTTGTTGCAGGCACGACAACTACATCGATTCAAGACTGGGAGAAGCGGGAGAACAAAACAAAGATATTATTAAGGATGTTTGTTAAAGATAATATTATCCCTCACATTTGTGATTGTAAGACCTCTAATGAAACCTGGAATACACTGAAGGATTTGTATGAAACCAAAAATACAAATCGAGTCCTTTTCTTAAAAAGTAAGCTCATGTATATTAAAATGGAAGAAAATGAATATGTTAGTGCCTTTGTTTCAAGAATTAAAGACTTGAAAGATAAGTTGGGAGATATAGGAGAATCAATACCTAATACTAATGTTGTGACAATCACTTTAAATGGAATGTTAGAGGACTATCATATGTTTATTACAGGTCTTGCAACAAGGGAGAAAGCTCCCAACTTTGAGGATTTGACAGGTATATTAATGCAGGAAGAAGAGAGGTGCAAGAATTTAAAGCCTTGGAATCTAGATTTAGCATTGTTGGCGAAAAAGAAGTTCTTCAAAGGGAAACAAGGAGGAGGAAGTAAAGGTGGAAGTCTATCTCAGAAAAAAGGCCATTTCCAAAACCAAATCAAGGTATGTCATCTATCAGAAATGATTCTGAAATAAAATGTTTCTATTGTGGTAGAAGTGGGCATCTTGTCAGAGACTTCTATAAGAAGAAAAGTGATGAAGCTAGGCATAATAACCATAGAAGACATTCAGGAAATTTTGTAGGAGAAGTCTTGAATTCTGATCTTAAAAATATTAAGTTGTTTATGTTTGATGTTGCAATATCTGTTGAAATGAATGATGTTAATGCTTTGTTTGTGGACTCTGAAGCTTCAATTCACATGACATGCAATAAGGACTGGTACGAAAACTTCAAGGAAATAAGAAATGGTGTAAACACATATCTTGGAGATTATCATGCACATCATATCATGGGATATGGATATATTCCAATGACGTTACTAAATGGCAGTGTCATATGCATTCATAATGTTATGTATGTGACTGAGATCAAGAAAAATATGATTTATGTGTCCATAATTATAGACCAAAATATGAAGGTTAAGTTCTTCAAAACACACTGCATAGTAAAATACCTGTTGGATCACTGCAAACTTGCTACTTTGGGAGTTAGAGTTGGAGGCATGTACAAGCTTGATGCCACTAGTAAGAGTCATCAAGCACTGAATTCAACTGCTATATCAACTGAAAATCTTTGGCGCCATAGGTATGGTCATATCAATTATCGTGATTTGTTGTTATTGCTAAAACAAAGAATGGTTGAAGGACTCCCTATGTTAAAGAATGAGTATGATGCTTGTGAAAGTTGTGCATTAGGAAAAATTCACAGACATGAATTCCCCTCTAATTATAACAAGATAAGAAGAGATGTATTAGAACTTGTGCATTCTGATGTTTTGGACCTATGCAGACCAGGTCCCTAGCCTGAGGTACTTGTTGTATTTTGTTTTTTATTGATGATTGCAAAAGGTACACTTGGGTGTACTTCCTTAGGAAAAAGAGTGACATCTTTGAGTATTTCAAAGAATTCAAAAACATGACAGAAAAGCAAACATGGAAGTTCATAAAGATCCTCCATTCGGATCAAGGGGGGGAATACATGTTGGGGAACTTCGTCAAGTACTGAAAGGATCATGGAATAGTGCAGCAATTTACAGTACCCTACACTCCACAGCATAATAGTGTTGTAGAAAGGAAAAACAAAACATTGGTGGAGTGTGCACAGAGTATGATCAAAGGTAAGAACCTCTCAAATGCTTTTTGGGCAGAGGCCATTAGTACTGTTATTTATTTAAAGAACAAAAGTCCAACAAGGTATCTTGATCTCAATGCCCCATTCGAAGCTTTGTATGGTTTTAAACCAATAGTTCATCATTTGTGGGTATTTGGGTGTAAGGCCTTTGCACATATTCCGAAGGAAAATAGAAAGAAACTAGATGCTAAAGCTATTAAATGTATTTTTGTAGGATATTGTTCATAATTTAAAGCTTATAAAATGTTTGATCCCTCTACTCACAGAGTGTTTGCGAAAAGAGATGTAATTTTCCATGAGTAGGCAGATGAAGGAAACAATGATAACAACTATGAAAGGTGGCACATACTTCCTGAAGTTGAAGACAACAAAGCAGAAGTAGAAGACAGTGACTAGTAGAAAATTGAGGAAGAATCCAATGATATGGAAATCACCAACTGTCAGAGTTCACCTAAAGGTGAAGTACCTTCATAGAACAGGGGTGAAGACAATAAATTACAAAGGAGATCTACTCGACAGATTCGCCTACTTGAAAGGTATAAGGACTATGCTCTGATGGGTAGTGTTCTGAATGTCATAGAATCCATGCGTTTTAATGAAGCTAATGAATATGAAGAGTGGAGAAAAGCAACGAAGGAAGAATATGATTCTATAATTAAAAACAACTTGGGAATTGACTGAATTTCCTAAAGATAAAGAGCTCATAAGATGTAAATGGGTGTACAACCCCAAATTTAAACTAGATGGTACTATAGACAAATATAATGGAGAATGGTTTCGATAGGTAGTTTTCATTATGTGTGTATTTAGGAGTTAGATCCTATTTTTCGAGAATTTGTTTAATCTTCCTAACTAAATAGACTCCTATAATATCTGGATCTTTTAATTGTTTATTAAATGAATGTTTAGCAACACTGCTTAGGCAACCTTCAAGTACAACTCGTCTCACTTCGTAAACCATATTTTTAAATATTAACAAATATAATAATATTTAATATATTGAATTAAAATTATATATATATAAATACATATATATATATGTATATGTATATATATATATATATATATATATATATATATATATATATATATATATATATTCTTCTACCCTATTCTCCTTATAGAAGCAGGTATTTCCCCTATTGAGAGCCTAGCTATGATTAGGTTCCTGCTATACAAGCACAAACTCAATAACATAGATGATCATAGACTTCCTAAGCTAGCTTTAAATTCCAGCCAAAACCACCTAAGGCTCAATCGGGGGTGGCATAAAGACACAAGGGCCTTGTTAAACTATTGGGAGATCAACGAGAATGATGTATTGAAAAACATAAATAACATTAAAGATAGTGTTACTTCTAAGTTCAAAGAAAAAATGTGGTATGAGAAAGATTTAGCGGCTAAAAGAAAATTAAGTTATTATAAGAAGGTCATCAACCCCAGCCTAGAAGATCAAAAATATCTCTCTATTTTAACTAGCTCAAAGAAGAAAATTAATATAGCAAAGATTAGAATGAATTCTCATGAGCTCCTTAGTGAAACAGGTCGTTGGGCAGTTCCTAAAACGCCATGGATGGAAAGGATTTGCCATATATGTGAGAATAGGAACATCAAGGATGAAAACCACTTCCTCTTAGAGTGCCCCACGTACAACCACATTAGATCTCAGTTTCACAATCTTTGTTACAATACCGACCTTCCTAGCTTTTTACAATGTCAAAATTATAGTGAGCTCGGGAGGCTTCTCTCCAAGCTTTTTGAGCATAGGAATAAAATCTTAAATCAAAATAAATAATTTGTTTCTTTAGGTCCGATAGACCAATGTTCGATCTCAGTGGACGTTAACCATCATCATCATAATGTGAATTTCATTACTATTTAGAGAGATAATTAGTTTTATAAATAATTTATTAATTACAGCTAAAAAACCATAATTTATCAACTATCAGAAAAGAAAAACAATATTTATTTAAAAAATAAAATAAAAAATCGACGCTTTCTCCGATTCCAAAAAAAACCATATGTATATATGAATGAATGAGAGTACGTTGCTTTTATTCATATATATATATATCCATCTTAGAAAAAAGAGAAAGTAGATTCCTTTATTTTTTCATGCATATATGTTCCCAAGATCTTTAATTGCTCTTATTCGCTTTTCATCTGTTTCACTCACACGGTATTAAAGTTGAAGTCATCTTTGAGTCCCTTGCAAAAGGAAAGACGGATTTTGAGGAGTATATCCAAATAAAAAAATTGTATTATATTATATAATAATATATGAGAAAAAAATATTGTGTTTTATATTATTGTGTTGTAATATAAAAATAAGAAATAATATATATAAATAATTATATATATAAATGTGTTAGGATAAATATATGTAAAAAGGTATTATATATAAAAAAGTTAATAATAAATTGAATAGAAAGTCCCTTTAACTAACACAAGCATCACTAAACTAAGCTTTTATAAAAAAATAAAAATATGTTTAGACTGTTGTAAACCAAGACAACGAAAAAATAAGAATAAGTTACATATTTATTTAAACTGAAACTAATAATAATGGTGAAGCACATTTATTAATGATATAAATGATAATATCAATACTAAAGTCACCAAATAGATTTTAATATGGCAAAAAAAATATAGGTGTTTCTCTATATATTTATAGTTAATTTTAAAGCGTTATTGTTTAGGTTACTTATTGGCATCGGTTATAATGGTGATTATCGGCATTCGTTATAATGGTGATTTTATATTTTGAAAATTTTATAAAGTAAAGTTTTAAAATTATATATATATATATATATATTTTAGTGGTGAAGACATTATGATCGTACAAAATATAATATAAATTTATTTGAATGTAAATTAAATAGACGAAGGGTTGTCAACTAGACTCTCTGGGGATCAAGTTTTATAGTAGGGACATCTATATTTAAATTGAGAAGAGAAAAGAAAGGACACCATATAAAGCTTGCAAAAGGAGAATGGAACTAAATGCCTTACAGACCAACGTGCTTCAATTCCTCAACTTGTCCCCTAAGGTAACTGATTTCATCTTCCACCCTTTAGAACTTGTTTGTCTCTGGTCTATCAAAAGTTCCATCGTAAATGACCACTATGTTTCCAATTGAAAATACTTCAATTGAAGTTGATCCATGTTTTCGTGAAGGTGAAAGATTTTAGAGGAAGAAGAGTATGGGATTTCCTCCTACGGCCTAACCATGTGTCACCATTTTCAGTTGAGGCTCCATGGGAGTCCCAACAACTAGATAAACCATGCAAACAAAAGTTTTGAGGCATGTACCTATGAAATTTTGTAGGTTTTAACCTTGTACAGTGATGCAAGAGCATTCAGCTCAAGAAAATCATTGTATTTTACTAGACATAGGGGGTCTTGTGTTTTAAGGAAGTTGGTTTCCTAAGTGTTGAATTAATGTAATTATTAAAGGTTTTGAGTGACTTAATGAGAATAGGATTTAATTAAGAATAGTGAGACATATTTGTAAATGTTCTTGAATCTAGGAGGACATGAGAGAATCAGGGTAGTTGAGGGATTTGAGAATTAATTGTAAAGCTTAGATTAGGAGTTAGAGTTGAAAATGGCAACAAGAAATGCTAAAAATAGAAGTGCTAAAAATAACACTGCTGTAAATAGCAATTTGGGTACCAATGTTGGACATAGCAAAAAGGAAAATGGAAGTGCTAAAAATAGCACTGCTATTTTTAGTATTTCGGGTTAGATTCCTATTTTAGTTAGTCCCTGAACTAAAATAGAGAAGTAAAAATTCGAATTTGATCTTAGCATCTATTTGTAAAATAATTAATTAATTCACCTTGAGTTAATTAGTTGTAAAAAATCAAACATGAATTCTATGTGGGGACATGCAACAGTTTCTCCATTGATTGAGAAATTTATCCATCAGTTAAAGAGATAAGGATGAGTTGTAATTAGTTGGCTCAATTAACTGAGTCAAGTCTAGTTAGATTAATTCAAACAATTTGTTGAATTAATTGTGAGTTCAGTTAGTTAATGCATGCATGCATGTAACTGTTGCACCTCAGATAACTAAATATTCTCTCATAAATAACTCACGCATGTCAGTTGAGTCAGATACCCAGTTGAGATCAGAGGAAGGGGCAGTGTACTATCAGTTGGAGGATTTTTGCTATATAGGAAACTCATCCATGTAGAAGGAATTATCTCCTTTAGGTTTGTGCAGTTATTTCTGAGCCAAGTGAGCAGTGTGAGGTGGGAATTCACACAAGTGGAAGCACTAGACCCCAGGAAAAACTGCGTAAGGAAATAGGAGGCTTGGAGGGCAGAGGAGAAGGTTGTGAGAGCCTTTGACTATCTATGAGCAGCATTGTTTGATTGCAGAGAGAGCAGGATAGCTTGAGAGCTGATTCTTTTTGTAATTTGAACATATTTCCACTTGTATGATAATACAGAGATTGGGGTTTTAGGCTGAGGCTTTCCCCGGGTTATTTCTTCTGTGTTATGTGTGATCGATGTCTCATTCTCAGTTATATGTGTTCTCAATTGATCTTGGCCATATTCGATTAAGCTTCCGCAAAGTTTGTTGTAGAAGTAGATCTTGTGTTTTTCTTTAGTATATTGCATAATCTGTTGATCTACAGTGGGAATTTCTACATGGTATCAGAGCGAAGGTGATTAAGTGAAGAACAATATACAAGAAGGGAGAAGTTCGAATTTTTAGGTTCCTGAATATAGAAATCGAGTTCTTATCACATCTCAATTTCACCAATGGCATTCAACAGTTCAAGACTCGAATATGCTCTTGATGGAAATTCGAATTATATAGCCTGGAAGGATCACATGGAAGTAGTATTAGAGGATAACAGTCTAAAGGACTTCATTGGTGGAATGGAAGAAATGTGTGGCTAGAGCAAGGAGAATGCTTCTAGAGGGAGTTCGAGACTGCATAGTCTCGAGTCTCTGTGGGTAGGAGACACCGTTTTTAATGTGGAAAACATTGAAAGATCTATATCAGAACAACAACGATCAGAGGAAGCTGGCACTGAAAGACAATCTTCGGAAAATCAAGTGTGAAAAGGGCAACACGATCTCTACATATCTGAACAAGCTCATCACCTGCAGGGATGAGCTTGGAAGTGTAGGGATCACGACTGTTGATGATGACATGGTGAGTCTTGCACTCCTTGGTGTTCCTAAGAGCTGACATAGTTACTAAGACTCGGTAAATGGAAGAGAAAAACTGCCAGATTGAGAATTACTTTGGTCGGATCTAATGCAGGAGGAGATAAGAAGAAGCACCAGAGATGGTTCTTCATCTAAGGAGAATGAAGAAAATTGCGCCTTAGCAAGTAAGGCAAAGAAAGGGAAGGAGAAGGATTCTCATCCCAAATCTAGTTCGTCCCATGGTGGGAAGAAGTTTGACAAATTGAAAGTTCGATGCTTTCATTGTCATGAGGTGAGCCATTTTGCAACAAATTTTCCATTGAAGAAATCCAAGATGGGATCCAAGGAAGGATCTAAAGGTGAGGCATTGGCCTCACAGTTCGAGTTGGATTTCACCCTCTTCACATGCATGGTTTCATCCATGGTGGGATGTGGTTGGTTTCTTGACAGTGGAGCTTCTTTCCACATGACCGATGACAAGAGTTTGTTCAGTACCTTGGAGGAGAAATATCTCCAGATACTCATAGCAATCGATAATGATGAAAAGTGTAGTGTCTCAGGTGTAGGCACGGTTGTTTTTCAGAGGGAGCATGGAGCTCGCATTACCTTGACCGATGTCAAGTATGTACCAAGACTGAGGAAAAATTTGGTGTCAATCACAATGCTGGAAGACAAAGGCTATGATGTAGTCTTCAGTAAGGGAAAGGTTTTCCTTAGACACGTCACCACGAGACAGGTGAAGCAGATCGGTTCACGAGTCAAGAACTTGTATGCTCTTGAGGTTCAAGATGCATGCAAAGCCTTGAGGATCAAGGCAACTGATGGAGACTTGGTGGTTGAGAGGGAGAGTAAATTACCTCTCAACATGCAACCACAGGAGAAGTCTCAGATGATTGTGGAAGAGCCACGATTAGTGAAGCAACTTCAGGAGGTGGTGGAGCAGCCACAACTGGGGAAGTCGAGAGGAGACAAAGTGGAGGCATTCACTCATGCAGAAACCTCCAGTAGGGGGAAATTTCGAGCCAGGTAGGCAGAGGGATCACATGCATCCATACCTCCAGGTAGGAGGTGGGGTGATGTGGAGTGACAGTCCCAAGAAGGCTGGAATAGGGGCAGGATCATTGAGGTACCCAACCTCTTTGATTAGACCTTGCTACGGGAGCCCCAATGAGGAGTAGCAGTGCTGGCTGAGTGGGTAGAGATAGATGTGGATGGAGCAGCAGAGAGAGCTACAGTGAATGAATCCCAAGACAGTGCAGAGCTAGCAGGCTGCAACAATGCGAGAGGCACAGGAGTGTTGCACCAGTGCAGGATGGCACAGAGAGGTGTGAAATGGTGCGGGATCCATGGAGTGTTGCAGCAGATCAGAGGTCATAGAGGGAGCACTTGTCAGCGGCAGAGGAAGCTTCAGGATCAGAGAATGTTTCTAGCCCAAAAGGGAGGTCAGTTGGGATATTTTTTTGTTTCTAGAGTTGCTGGAGCAACAAGACTTGGGAGAAGTGTTGCATGCGGAACATTCCAAAGGTTCAGGATCAGGTTCAAGTTGAATGCCTTTCTTGTTGAGAGGGAGTGTTGAAAATGGCAACAAGAAATGCTAAAAATAGCACTGCTATAAATAACAATTCGGGTACCAGTGTTGGAAATAGCAACAAGGAATGAAAAATGGAAGTGCTAAAAATAACATTGCTATTTTTAGTATTTAGGGTTGGATTCCTATTTTAGTTAGTCCCTAAACCAAAATAGAGAAGTAAAAGTTCAAATTTGATCTTAGCAGTTGTTTGTAAAATAATTAATTAATTCACCTTGAGTTAGTTAGTTGTAGAAAATCAAACATGAAGTCTATGTGGGGACGTGCAACAATTTCTCCATTGATTGAAGAATTTATCCATCAATTAAAGAGATAAGGATGAGTTGTAATTAGTTGGCTTAGTTAACAGAGTCAAGTCCAGTTAGATTAATTCAAACAATTTGTTGAATTAATTGTGATTTTAGTTAGTTAATGCATGCATGCATGTAACTGCTACACCTCAAATAATTGAATATTCTCTCATAAATAACTCATGCATGTCAGTTCAGTCAGAGACCCAGTTGAGATCAGAGGAAGGGACAGTGTACTATTAGTTGGAGGATTTTTCCTATATAGGAAAGTCATCTATGCAGAAGGAATTATCTCCTTCAAGTTTGTGCAGTTATTTCTAAGCCAAATGAGCAGTGTGAGGTAGGAATTCACACAAGTGGAAGCACTGGACCCCAGGAAAAACTGCGTAAGGAAATAGGAGGCTTGGAGGGCAGAGGAGAAGGTTGTGAGAGCCTTTGACTATCTATGAGAAGCATTGTTTGATTGTAGAGAGAGTAGGATAGCTTGAGAGTTGATTCTTATTGTAATCTGAATATATTTCCACTTGTATGATAATATAGAGATTGGGGTTTTA
The DNA here is from genome assembly GCA_031772625.1 of Pinus tabuliformis. Taxonomy (NCBI): domain Eukaryota; kingdom Viridiplantae; phylum Streptophyta; class Pinopsida; order Pinales; family Pinaceae; genus Pinus; species Pinus tabuliformis. The sequence goes on from CM062812.1 coordinate 10,939,160, forward strand.
GGCTGAGGCTTTCCCCGAGTTATTTCTTCTGTGTTATGTGTGATTGATTTCTCATTCTCAGTTATATGTTTTCTCAATTGATCTTGCTCATATTCGATTAAGCTTCCGCAAAGTTTGATGTAGAAGTAGATCTTGTGTTTTTCTTTAGTATATTACATAATATGTTGATCTACAGTGGGAATTTCTACAGTTAGTTCATGATTTTGTGGATTAGAGAGGATCATTAGAGATAAGGAAGAGATTTTAGGATTTTGTTGAGAAGCTTATGGATCTAAACCAGGAATTCGTTGTAGAATCCTTTTGTATAAATGTAAGCCTAAATGACAAAGTTAGGGGTTAGATGGTTAGATAATTAGCTAGTTAGATAATTAAGCTAGTTAGAGTGTGACTGTAAGCCTATGGGAAGATTGTGAAACAGAGGCCACTGATGTTGGAAATAAGGCCTAAGATAGTTCCTGTGTAAATATATGGTTACTAATACAAACAACTCAATTTTGAGTTTGCGTGTGTGTGGCGTAATTCAATTATAATCTTTGTGTGAACTTGAGTATTCTGTGTAACATAGGTTGTAGGCGGAGTTTGGCAAGATACAAAGAAAGAAGAATGATACGAAGAATCCGAATGGATCACTTGAATCCATTTGAAGGATCATAGTCAAGATTCTGGAGTGGCTGTGTTAAGAACTCGCAGAGTTAAGCTCAGGAGGAAGTCACGCAGTAGAACAGCGGAAGGACCAAAACTCTGAAGAAACCCAAAACCACAGAAGAACATTAAAGAACTGGCATAAAAACCCAAGTGAAGAGAAAAGAAAAGAAGTGAAGTTTCAACGCACAGGAGTCATTGGATCTATATGATCAACGGACAAGATTTGTTTGTGATAAGCGGCTAGGATTAAGTTGCACAGAATGGAACCAAGAAATGAGTGATGCAGATTCAATCTAAGTATTTGGGGAAGAAGAAAAGCGGGAATCGATCTAGACTGTCAGATCGACAGATCTGGTAGATTGATGGTGAATAACAACTAAGTAGGGGTAGAGAGTACGGGATGCCTCGATCGCGTTTGAAGGCCTGCAATTGTTCTTAGTCGTCGATTGCAAAAGTTAATGCTTACGTCACAGTCCACTACGGCATTAAACCTGTAATTAACCCGCGTGCTAGTTGGAGGGCCGCAGACTATAGGATTTGTTGGCTTCCGTCATCCAATGGATATCGGCCATAAAGATGATCGGATGATAATCTCTGAACAGACCTGAAGTTTTATAGATCAAGGACTTATAATTCATATCGGCTCCATGAGGCAGTTAAACGTCGTGCAAGTTTTCGATGCGATATCATTACAGACCATCGGATCAAATGGGTTTTGATCTACGACGCAGAATCACCGAGCAACTCTGTTGATCGGAAAGGACATCAACCATTAGATTAAAGGTAAGATTGACGATGGAGATTGAGCGATAAGACTTGTGGAGAGTGGACCCAAGAAGGTTATAGGTGCGGTTTTATTCCATTTGAAGTCTGGTTGTGTTATCGCATATCACATGCGAGAGGCGATGAAGTCACAAGTTGGTACGATGTGAGATTGCGACAGCCGTTGATCTGGTGGACGAAATCAACGGTGGAAAGCGTGATCACATCTCGCAGATCGGGAGTTCCAAATTCTAGATTCTGAAGAGTCCTTTTGAAACCCTGCGATTGCAATTGCGATTGAGGTAAACCTCGAGAAATGTAAAAAGTCCGACCAAAGCGCGGAAAAGGTATGGTTTATGTATGATTCATGGAGTATTTATATTATATAAGATTATAATAGAAATAAAGCGCTGATAGAAGGTTTATGGGTAAGTCCATGAAGAACCATAGTTATAGAGTGGGGTTGGTTATATATGTGTGGGCATAAGGATTAATTAAAGTTTAAGGAAGGTTTATGACGGGAATAAGTCCCAATGGAAAAGATGAACTAAGGCTAGACTGTGGTTAATTATAAATCGTTTCCACATGAGATTTAATGAAGGGAGCCTTAAACCTTAAGTAATGAATATTGACTCAACAAAGAGTTAAAATTCCTGGGGCAAACCAGATTTTGCATTTCATATTCATACTGTGGGTATGCGTAGGTTTTTCCTACATCATAGTGGTATCGAAGCTGAACAAAGAAATTCTGTGTGAAAGTTTCTTTGAGAAAATTTAGAACAGAGTTATGTGTTAAGATGTGTATGCAGGCAAGAGGAGATCAGATTCTAATCTGACAAACAGTAAGCACACAGAGGTAAGGTATAGCAGAATATTGGGAGAATTGCAGATGCAAGGGAACAGAGGACAATCCATTCAAAGTACAGGTGAATGGTAGAGCAAGATCATGCATATATCTTGAAGGTGAGATGATATTTTTTGTGTTGATTTGATTTGAATATTGGAGAATGTGTGGTTTTTTATAATGATGCACAGGTAGCAGCATAAGAAGGGGAGAAGATTGCAACAACCTAGAGCAAGGAGTGCTCAAGAGAAACTAAGAACAAATTCCAATTGCGGTTGGGTAGAAGTTGTTGAGGCAGCTCCATAGTTGCAATTGTGGGTAGAGTTGTCTTAGAGATAACAATTCCAACAAATGAAGTGTTGGGTAGAATTGTTAGTCAGTAAGAGGTTCGAGGAAAGAACCAGAGAGATGCTAAAAGACTAAGCTCAGAGGAGAGAATCTTAGTGAGGCATATGTAGCAAGGAGGAGACTTGTTACTGTAGAATTATTGTTGCAACTCACAAAGGCAATTCCATAGAGGATGTGGGTAGAATTGCTAAGTAATGAAGGAAGTTGATAAGACTTTCTAAGTGAAAGAAGAAGTGGTCAAAACCAAGTATTTCATTGTGATTGAAATACGAGAGGACAGTTGTGTTCTTAGAAGATGTAGATGAGTTGAAGCCTAAAGGATCAGAGAGAAGTGCTCAAAAGAGGTTCCAGGGATAGAGAACCAAGGGCTTTCCAAAAGACCAAGTACCGAGGAAAGCTTGGTGAGGTAAGTGGCAACAGGGAGGACTTGTTGTTGCAGAGGCGTTAATGCAGCTCATAGTAAGTGAGTGAGCGAGGAGCTCATGAAGATAGAGATGGAGAAGAAGATGACTACTAATATTCATAGTAAAGGTTTTGAGGAAGACCACAAGAAAAGAAAAGTGAAGAAGGAGGATGCCAAGGCAAATTGCAAGAGGACGAGTCAAGAGGAAATTGACAAGGAAATTTCTGAGATGAAAGAACAACTCAATGTGTTAATGATGATACTTGAGGAAAGCCAAAGATTAGGTTGGGTATTAAAGCAAAAACCAGTAAAGTGGTCTAAGTTACAGAAAAGACTACAATAGAAGCAAGTGAAGTGGCTAGTGGAAAAAATCAGAGAAGTTGAGTTGAAAATGGAAGTTTCCATTTGTGAACCAGAGCAGGGTGAAGTTCTTGGTGAAGATGAAGATGAAGACTGAAACTTCAAGTGAGACCAAAGGGTCACATGATTTTAAATCTGATAATTTGTGTATGTTTGCAGGTGAAACATGTGAAGGAAAACAATTTGTTGATATTGACATAAAGAAGGAAGAGGATAGGCAGAATCTAAATTCTGTTCTAAAAGAAGAAGTAGAGAAGAATATCAAGCAATCAAGTAAAGGACTTGATGAGATTGAGGAGAAGACCATTGAAATATTTCTGAGTCATGTAGAGGACTTGGAATGACAGGAGGACTTGGTGATTGAATCATCAAATGAGATCATGAGGTCTTGTGGTTTTACAGCTGACAAGTTGTGTGTAAATGCAAGTATTGCAGAAGACAAACCATCTTATGGAACTGTCTTGAATGAAGCTGAAATTTGCCAAGTAAAGTATGATGATGATTGTCTTTCAAATGAAGATCAAGTTGAATTATTACAGTAGGAGTTCATAAATTCCTTACTTAGTGGAAAAAATATCTTTAGTAGAGATGAGACAATTATGTCTTATGATAAAGAATTTGCTATTGATGAGGACAAAGAGGAATTGCTTTTCTTAAATGGCCAAAGGGGGAGTGATGGACAGACATCTACAACTATCATAGAGATGGAGGATCAGAATTTTATTCTAATCAAGAATGAAGAAGTCGTGTCAACAAGAAGTTATACTTGTGACAGAGAAGAAGATAGTGAGGATTGTACATAGCTTTTAGAATAAATTCCAAGTGAGATGGCAAATTTATGGCATGAGTTAAGTCTTTTGGAGAAAAGGCTAGAAACCAAAAAGTAAGTGTTCAGGTTGTAAAATCAGAACTGAATGAGAATGAAGAAGTTCACTACAATGAACAAGGACAAGAATACATTATTAAAACAGATGGTGTGGGGTAGAGACTAGCTGATAGTCTCATGAATTCTTTTGAGAATTCAAACCAACACACTGATGTGCTGATAGAGGAGTATAAATCAGAGCAGCATACTGATGTGTTTCCAAAGGAAGAAGAGGCACAAAGGCCTTATGTTTTTTATTTTAATAATTTTTTTATGAGTGCAGGTTTAGTTGCAGATGCTGGAGAAAATTTGGCACAAACGAGCAACCAAATAAAAATGAAAGAGGAAGATTATGTGGAAGTATTAAATCCATGGAACGGAGATGTTAAATTGCTAGAGAGAATACTGGACAGTCGGGATTCAATACAGAAAGAGATAATCATGAAAGAGGGTAAGGATGAAAGGGAGGCAGAACCAGTAAGAATGGCAGAACAAGTAAGAATGAGAGAACAAGTAAAAATAAGCGAAGAAGAAGTAAGCGTAGGAGAAAGAGTAAGTGATAGAATTTGACAACTTCAGAGAGAAGAATAGCACTTTGAAGAGATAGTGGACAACAACAATAAACTGAAGCAAAGAGAAAGAGATATCAGTAAGTGGCAGAGTATGGACCAGCCCAAGGATGTGCTGGAGATGGAGATCGAAGAATTATGGTAGTTAATGATGAAACAGTCCATGTGGAGGAGATTAATAATAGCAGGAAGGATGATCAGTCAGAGTTTGAACTTGATTGAAAAGGAGAGGAAGATAAAACAGAAGACAACAAACATACAACAACAGCAAAGGTGCAGAGCATTTGGGCAGTTACAAACTAAAGTTTGGGACCCTGGAGGTTTCCTATTAATATATGAACACACATGATTAGGAGATCATGAATATTTTCTACTTTGGGAGTCTGATGCATGAGCATTCAACTCAAGAAAAATCATTGTATTTTAGTAGACATAGGGGGGCTTGTGTTTTAAGGAAGTTGGTTTCCTAAGTGTTGAATTAATGTAATTATTAAAGGTTTTGATTGATTTAATGAGAATAGGATTTAATTAAGAATAATGAGACATATTTGTAAATGTTCTCGAATGTTAGAGAACATGAGAAAATCAGGATAGTTGAGGGATTTGAAAATTAATTGTAAAGCTTAGATTAGGAGTTACTTCATGATTTTGTGGATTAGAGAGAATCCTTAGAGATAAGGAAGAGATTTTAGGATTTTGTTGAGAAGCTTATGGATCTAAACCAGGAATTGGTTGTAGAATCCTTTTGTATAAATGTAAGCCTAAAAGGCAAAGTCAGGGGTTAGATGGTTAGATAATTAGCTAGTTAGATAATTAAGCTGGTTAGAGTGTGACTGTAAGCCTACGGGTAGATTGTGAAACAGAGGCCACTGATATTGGAAATCAGGCCTGAGATAATTCCCGTGTAAATATATGGTTATTAATACAAAGAACTCAATTCTGATTTTGTGTGTGTGGAGTAATTCAATTATAATCTGTGTGTGAACTTGAGTATTCCGTGTAATAGAGGTTGTAGGCGGAGTTTAGCAAGATACAGAGAAAGAAGAATGATACGAAGAATCCTAATGGATCGCTTGAATCCATTCGAAGGATCACAGTCAAGATTCTGGAGTGGTTTTGTTAAGAACTCACAGAGTTAAGCTCAGGAGGGAGTCATGCAGTAGAACAGCGGAAGGACCGGAACTCTGAAGAAACCCAAAACTATAGAAGAACATTAAAGAACTGGCGTAAAAACCCAAGTGAAGAGAAGAGCGAAGAAGTGAAGTGTCAACGCACAAGAGTCGTTGGATCTATATGATCAACGAACGAGATTTGTTCGTGATAAGCGGCCAGGATTAAGTCACATAGAATGGAACCAAGAAATGAACGACAGAGATTCAATCTAATTATTTGCAAAATGAGAAAGGCGGGAATCGATCTATACCATCAGATCGACAGATCTGGTAGATCGACGGTGACTAACAACTGAGCGAGGGTAGAGAGTATGGGATGCCTGGATCGCAGTTGAAGGACCAACTCAAAGTTTTATAGGTCGAGGACTTATAATTCGTATCGGCTCCGTGAGGCGGTTAAACGTCATGCAAGTTTCTGATGCGATATCATTACAGACCATCGGATAAAATGGGTTTTGATCTACGGTGAAAAATCACCAAGCAACTCTATTGATCAGAAAGGACATCAACCATTAGATTAAAGGTAAGATCGACAATGGATATTGAGCGATAAGACTTGTGGAGAGTGGACTTGAGAAGGTTTTAGGTACGGTTTTATTCCATTTGAAGTCCGACTGTGTTATCACATATTGCATGCGAGAGGCGACGAAGTCACAAGTTGGTACGATGCGAGATTGTGACAGTCGTTGATCTGGTGGATGAAATCAACGGTGGAAAGCGTGATCGCATCCCGCATATCGGGAGTTGCAAACGCTAGATTCTGAAGAGTCCTTTTGAAACCCCATGATTGCGATTGCGATAAAGGTAAGCCTAGAGAAATGTGCAAAGGTCGAGGAAAGTGTGGAAAAGGTATGGTTTATGTATGATTCGTGGTTATAATAGAAATAAAGCGTCGATAGAAGGTTTATGGGTAAGTCCGTGAAGAACCATAGTTATAGAGTGGGGTTGGTTATATACGTGTGAGCATAAGGATTAATTAAAGTTTAAGGAAGGTTTATGAGGGGAATAAGTCCCGATGGAAAAGATGAATTAAGGCTAGACTGTGGTTAATTATAAATCGTTTCCGCATGAGATTTAATGAAGGGGGCCTTAAACCTTAAGTAATGAATATTGACTCAATAGAGAGTTAAAATTCTTGGGGCAAACCAGATTTTGCATTTCATATTCATACTGTGGGTATGTGCAGGTTTTTCCTTCGTCATAAAGTTAATTTTTGCAAACATATTTGCTGATGTATTTCCTGTTAGGGAAAAGTGTCAACCTCCTAAGGCTTATTTTCAGGTTCCCTCTGTGTTTTTATAGAGGAGGTACTCCTCTTTTCACACACACTAAAATATTCAGATAACTCAAATATCAAAATGTAAGCATTCAACACATGCGCTTGAGAGTGGACCAAGTGTTTTGAAAATAAAAATAAATAATGATAATAGAAATAAATGCATTTTCAAGATTCATTCCAGTGCATTCATCCATTCACATATCGCGAGGGGACACATTTGTCTGAATTCAATAGACAAAATAAAGAGAATATGATATGATATTCAAAGAGTTATAAAATGATTTCATACATTTAAAATCATAAAATAATAGGAAAGTATTCGTGAGATTACTACTACTTATTATAAAGTCTAAGAGCCATAAATGAGATGATCTCTCGGAAACAACTCCATGCGAGAGTAAAAAAAATAGTTTACAAACCTTTAAGCTATGAATAAAGTTAAGTTCCTAAAGCACTTCAAAAAATCTTAATTCTTAAGGCAAGTGTAAAGGCGTTCATCACTAAGGTAATGGGAATGGGCTCCCATGGACCAGTAGAATAGTACATGGAAGAGAAAAAAATATTACAATCAGAGACCAACTTTATAAATGTATAAGACAATTCATAAAGTTGGATGATCAATGACTAAGAAGCAAGTGGGAAATTCCTTCAAAACTGAATAAATAACACATAAAAGTGTAGAAGTTTGGTTAGTGGAATGAGCTAATGATGATCCTTATGGTTGTTTTAAAAGCATGTACATCTATGGATTTTGAAAGATCGTTAATCTAACTGCTCAAGCAATTACTTAGGATTAACAATTTTGTTAAGGGGCCTTTTAAGCCACTCTCCAATGTAATGCTTCATCAAAGGGACCGTTATATCTTGGTTAACACTTAATGAAAATATTTCTTCCTCCAGGTCTTGTGCATCTAACCATAGTTGCTTTGTCGTAACCAATTGGCCCTTGTTGTCATTAACAAACGTAACCAACCATTTCTTGATTTGAGCTTTAAGAAAGTTAACTGAGTTATCGAAGCCAACACCAAATGACACTTTAATGATAACCATATATTCTTTCAATACATATTTAGGGATCAATATTGAATCCCTAATCATTTGCAGGCCATGTAACCTTCAAAATATTTAATAGATTTTAGGAAGGCATTACTCCTACATTCATCAATACTCTAGCACTATGTGATAACATCCTGTAACATTTTATTCTTGCAAACCAACCCACTTTGATCTATTTAATCATTTTTCCTCCAGGTAGGCCTTGTTAAGTTCTTTGAAAATCACTCGGAGTATTGATTTTATTGATGAATTTAGACAAATCATTATAAGAAAATTGTAGACCATGTGTAATATATTTCTTTAGATATTCAGTGAATGAACAAATTATTTAAGACAAGTTTATCAAATGTAAAGAGGCCTCCCAAGCTTCTTTAGTAATTTAAATTCACTTATTTATGTTCATTGCGACATAATATCTAATGTCAGTTAATACCTAAGATTATTTTCTCACATTGTGGGGTTTGTCGAGTATACTTACTGCTGCAACTTCGGGTGCATGGATAGCTGTATGGGTCATGAGAAGGGGAGTGGGACTAAGAGCTTCTTCAATTTCATTTATTCTTCTTTTTAATCTCAAATTTTATACCTCTTTCTCAATGACAGAGTGAAAATGGAATCCTTTGTAGTTTGGTGTAATTTTAGGAGTCTTGTAGGCCCAAATACTGAAATGTCCACCTCATATTTCCACTAATTAATACTCTTCTTATTTCACACACATACCTTCTCAAATTGTAGCTTCTTGGTGGTCCTATCATAACGGGTATTATGCATAGTCAAAGATTGGTCCTCAAAGTTGATTGGCTCTTCAAGATGAAATCCTTCAACTAGTTTTTGGGTCTCGACCGTGTGCAATACCACCCCGTTTGGAGTAATAACACTATCCACTTCCATATATGTGGGTCCTTCTACATGTTAGGACCCATTCTTACTTGAAATTTTACTTTTTTATGAAGTAACAACATGGGACCTTTCCAAGGTAACTCAACCCATTCATTACTCTCTCCACGAATTGTAATAATATATAATTTTCTTCTTTGAGTTGAGGAACTATAACAAACCTATGGATTTGAAGTCAGTTGAGTATTGGTAGGCTTATTTCCTCTTTCTTTAGTTATCCCTTCAACATTGGTACTTATTTTCTATAACTATATCATCATTCGATGTGGGTGTGTCCTTCTACTTGAATGGGCTGGTGTGACTTTCTCTGCTTTCTTCCACAATTATGGTAAAAAAAAAAAAATCATATCTAACCAATGTCAGGTGTCTCGAAAAAACTCCATCAAGGTCAAATCCTTGAACGGATTCAACGTTAGATAAATTAAAAGGCTTCAATAGCTCAAATAATTTTGTGCAATGAAAAATATTCTTCACAATAATCTTTCCAATAGTAATTGGTAATGTTATAAACCTCTTCTTCTTTCTCTCAAATAAAATTAACCAAGGGTGATACTATTTTCAAACCTCAAGAACAAAATGTATGTCCAAAACAAATTTGGGTAGTAATAGAGGTTCACCTTGATACCCATACAATCTTACAAGATTATGGTCTTCCTTTTCATTTATACCCTTTCCCCATAAGAAAATTTGGGCCTTTTAAGATATTCTCTTGGGATCCTACGCTATCAGTAGATGGACGAATTCTTTGAAAAACAGGTCCTAAACTTGGAGAATGGAAGGGGACCTGATGTCTCCATAGAATAGGATACTATAATTGCATTAGATCTATGTTAGGATTCAAATGACTCTTTTGTGGTATTCCATGGAATGAATTACAAGAAACAATGGCCATTACTAGGTAGGTCATTATAAGCAATCTGAGGGTCTGAAAGAAATTGACTAATTGAAAGGAAATATCATTTTATATGACTTCCACCTAGTCAAACATGACATCTCTATTGAAATAAAAATAAAGTGCGCATAGAGTTGATTTAGGTACATCAGTAGTATTTTTATGCCCTATGGTCCGTGAAAATAATCAGGAGAAATCTCTATAAGGCTCATTAAGTATATACATATCCATAAATTAAAGGTTAGACAAGATCTGTGCAGAATGCGCCATGAAGTCTTGAATGATATTCATTCCACCACCTTGGTTATCCATAAAAGTATTGGCTTCAAATAAATTAAGTTTCTTAGTGGGTTTTGGCAGCTTAAATGTATTCCTAAGAACTTTAGGAATTAATGGAATTGGATTCTTCTTTAAGTCGAGTTTAATTGTTATGTTCTTGGCATCAAATTGATAGGCACATAAGTTAATTGTTTCCTTGAAATCAAACATTTATGGGATGCATGTAACATTTGCCAATCTTGTGCTCCAATTATTATTATTCTTCTTCTACTCCAGAGCTAAAGTTGAATAACATTGATATGCAACTTACTAGTGGAAGTTTCTTTCCCAACAAGCCAATGAGTTGGTTTTATCCCCACAAATTGTCTTTTTTCTTCCTTTCCATTGCCCTGTTGCTTATTTGTTCAATGTACCTAGGAATATGTGATAGATAAATGAGGTTTTGGTGGACCTCTTAGCTGTTAATATTTTTTTATGGTAGCATTTAGTAGGATGTTACTTCTTCAAATACCACCTTAATCAGGCCATACCAAAATGATAATGGGAAGTTAATAATTTACAATAAATATTCAAGAGGTGTGATGGCAAGTGGTTTACGTAGTACGCTATCATACTTTCATAAATGCACTTTCCATGAGCCTCAAAAGAAGCAAATGAATGATTTCCACTAAGTATGGAATGGGAGTGACAAGGTGTCTTTTATGGCGTGTCATATGTAGCAGTTTCTTGTGCGAAGAAATAGATGTGTTGAAGGTCGAACTATCTAGAGGATGGAATTGTGCAAAACGAATGGATTTGTGAAAGGTGGGTTATGTAATTCTTCAACACTTATAAAAATGTTTATGTGTATAAGTGTGTGGGTAGTGGTGTGTGAAAAGTGATATGTGTGGGGAGCAGACATGTGTAGAATCTAAGGCAATGAGATGTTTTTGCACATGACATTCATAGAAAAAATGACTAAGTACAAAATTCTTGGATGTGGCATATAATACAGGGTGATGGTGATGGTGAATAAAGATAATAAAACAAGATTGTTAATAAAATATAAAGGATACAATGGTGCACACACACATATTTAACATAAAAAATTCACCTTGGAAACCTAAAACTAGGAAACTAGAAAGTTTCTTTAGTATATATTCTTTCTTTAAAATGTTAAAATATGATATGTATACCACATGGCATCCATAAACTTCCAATAACCATATATAATTAGAATACAATAGTAGTTCCTTAAATATAATTACAAAACCATAATTTGAACCACCATGTGCCAAAAAATCGGTAAAAGTGAAACCATGTGTCAATTATAGCCAAAATTAGACACAAAATTGCAAACAATTTTTTTTGAAGGGCACTGCACTCATCACAATGAATAATTTGTGGGGATGTTCATGAACAAATTATAACACATACCCAAAAAATTTCTAGTTGAATTGTGTAACTAAGCTAATACAATGAATGAACCAAAACTATAAGCTCTTCCTCCACTGAATTCCCAACAAAGTGTAATAGAAAGGTTGCCATGAAACTCAGATGAAATGGAAACATCTTGTTAACTACCATCTATACCATTGTAGTGATTTGCTTCCTTAAATTCACCTAATTCGCCACATACATCACCATATCCATCAAGCAAGGGCGGGTGGAACTAAACAAATTCATGATTGTAAGAGAGGGAGGAAGTATCGTGCCTTATTTCCTCTTGACCCAAGTGCCACTAGGTGGCATATGCTTACATTACCATGTGTTATCATGTTCACAAGGTTGGTGAATGATAATCCCTTCTATTGATTCTTTATGTGCCCTCAATATTACATATGACAAGGTTGGAAAGTGAATAATCCTTGAAGTTATTATGTATCAAAACATGGAAGGTGCATTAGAGGAAATTTTAGCCTAAAAGTGCCCATGAAATTTTTATGCAATTTCCATATCATAATATGCAAACCAATCAAAATATTTTAAATTTAAAAAGAGGTACATGTAAATATTTTGGAGGGAAAGAAGAAAACTACTTTTTTAATTGTATTTTTGGCTTATCTCCTTGTAGATTTACTCAAATTTCATGTGTAGACACTTGTTGGATACGAAATTTAATTCCACATCCAACGAGTACCCATTATGCATACTTTTGAGATTGCCTACATCAATCAGAATTTAAAATACATTAAAAAAATGTGTCAATGTATCTTCAATTTTTATCAATGTACGCATTCTCAAAAGTATGCATTATGGGTAATCATTGGATATGGAATTTAATTCAGCATCTAACAAGTGTGTACAATTGAAAATTGAGTAAACCTATAAGGAGATAAGCCAAAAATACAATTAAAAGAAGTACTTCTCTTCTTTTCACTCCAAAATTCATAACTCTTATTTTATTATTTTAACTATTATTTTTTCTTATGAAGTCACTTTTAGGCTGAAATTACTTCTAATTTAGAACTCCACAATGGAACCAAAATCTATTAAAATCATTTTGAAGATTGAATTGAGCTTGAAGTCAAAGGGAAGGGTTCTAAATTGAAGGTGCTTGATGATGAGGGCTAAGTCTCCCAAAATAATTAATTTGGTGATACTCAATGTTGTTATTTGTTTGATTCCTTATAGCACTATGTATGCCTCTATTTGATTTTTTGTGGCTCTACTGAGTGGAGCAGTCATGTCTATGGATAAGCCTAAGCATGCAATGAATTCACACAAAGACCAACAGAAATAAACAACAACAAGACCAAAGTAAATTTATTAAATAAATTTCTAGGAGTAAGTTACAGTATAATTTCTTCCAAGGTTACAACACTAAGCAAGTACTCCTTGTCATATAGGATTCTATCCTTTCCACACTTGTTGTAGCTGAGAGCCAAATTCACCTCGCAAATATCCCTTTAGTATATCACCACGGACCCCCTCCTATTCGCACCCAATTTTGTCCTTTTGAGGTTGATCAGTTCTCTCCTAATGACCAAATAGTTCATATTCCCTTCACTGGCTAGTGTTTTGGCTTCTCTTGTTGGTTCCCTTCCAATGCAACGCTTCAGATCGTATGTCGATGCATCTGTGCTCTTGCCCCATTCTAAGTAAGGCCTTAATCTACCATCCATTAAGTCGTGGTCATGTGACTCTTTGTGACCAAGCACTTCGTTGCATGGCCTTGACAATCGACGACTGTGATCAAACCTCAAAGATCAACATTCATGGTCTCATCGGGTATTAAAGAAACTCAATGTTGATCGACCCCCCTTGGCTCGATGGACTATGATTGGTTGAGGGGTGTGGGCCCAGTAGCACCATCGAACATGACTCAAGGTATCCAACAACCCCACCTCCAGAGCTCGATGGCTTGTGACTTTTCCTCCCTCCTCACTCAACAGTCATTATCTCTCGGTCCGTACAAGTAGGACTCCTCCAGTCGACAGTCACAATTGAATATCAAAAAGCAATGGAAATGGTTCTGATTTTCCTAGAATTATGTGGTTCTAGTAACATCCCATCCTCCTATCTCAACGTGACCATGCTCATTGAGATCGCAAATCGAACTAAACTAAATCACCTTTCATTTTTAAGCAATTTTGAGACCTGGAAGGTTGAGGATTTTACTCCATATATTCCTATCAAAAAATTGTAGTTTGTAAAGATATAATATTCACAATACTAAAACTCCACTCAAAAACAAAATGTGTTTGGGTGATGAAGATTGCACATTAACTCAGGATGCTCGTACATTACCTAGGCTCGAAGGAAAGGTTAATTCTTCTTATTCTATGGGGCACACTAGCACGCACGCCTACACCTATCACCCCTATGATTCCATTTCTAAAACTGGAAAAGATGAGTTATTTTATACTTCAAAAAACAAAATTTCAACAAAAATGATCCTGAAAATAATATAACCATCTCCATTCACTAGTAAAAATCAATTGATAAATATGTGTACATATTAAAAAATTAGTATAGAATAACTTTCAAGATTTTAACTAATTTTTTCTTTATACCAAAAATGTTTCACCAAATTTTATTTATTTTCAAAAACTTTCATAACCAATTAAATTTTCTTATTTTAAAAAGAGTCATTTTTTTAAAACTATATAAATTCATTTTTTTAATTAAAATTAAATATTTTTTAATTAATTTTTAAATTTAATAATAAAGTTGTGGCAAAAGTAAAAAGAAAAATGGAATAATAATATACAATAAACATGATTAACATATATGAGTTACACTAGATGTCAAGGGTAAGTTACATATATCTTAACATATTTAATTTAATGAATTAAACATGGCATAGGTTTTTGCATAGGTCACATATGTGTTAACATATTTAAATGAATGTGAATCTTACATGTCACAAGGTTTTTCACAAGTCACATGTGTTTTAAAGTATTTAATTGAATAGTGAATCAAATATATTATAAAGTTTATAAGGTTTATTTATGATGTATAAATTTATATAATTCAAGTGTATAATGAAGAATATAATATATTTATATTAATTAATATGAGTTAATAAGATATGTTAATAAAAAAAAAAAAATTAAAATGTAGATATATTATTTTCTTATTATTAAAATATATATTAAAATAATTTTTAAATAAAAAAATTATATTTTAATAATTATAATTAATTTAATTTGTAAGTTTTTTTTAATGGATATTAACCACCACCATCATTATCATTATAATTATTATTTCTTTTTTTAAAATAAAAATTTATAAAAAAAATTGATAAATATTTTAATTATACAAATTAATTTTAAATAACTTTAATATTTTTAAAAATTAATTTTTAATAATATATGAATGATTATTTTATATATATATATATATATATATATATTCTAGTATTTTAATTGGCTTAAACACTTTTCCTATGTAAATAATATTTAATACATAATTTATTTATATATAAAATAATTATATTAAAATTAAGTTACAAATCTACAACAAAAACACACATTTTAATGAACAAATTGCATTTTTAAAATTAAACAAAACAATACTATTAACATTACATAATAAAAAGTAACACATATATGTACAGATAATTTTATTATTTAATCATTGTGTAATTAAAAGTTAAACAAATTTAAGATGTCAAAAAGATATAAAAATAATTATTACTATACACTAAGTTAAATAATTAGTTTTCCTAAAATCAAAATATTATTTTATTATCTAAAATCTTCATGTATAATTGCATTCAGTTGGATTGCTCAAATCACTTTTTCTTTTTACCTGATATCAATGGGAATCCTCAAATATATGAATTTTTTTTTAGTTTCCTTATATAAATCATCTGTCTTTGGATTTGATTCCTTAATTATTACGGTCTGAGTCTTTTGGGATACCCTCCTCGGTGGATAAGGAGGGTCCAGCAACTTGCTTTAGTGAGTCCAGATTCTTTTTTGGTGTCACCAAATACCTAGTGTTTTCAACATTCAATTTGGAAAAAAAAATTATGAGGTAAAAGCTAAGTGCATGAACTTGGTTGGAAAAAGATTGCAAGGGTGCAAATGGAATCCTTTTGAATAAAGCAAAACTATGACCTTGGTTGAAAATAACATGCATGGAAGCAGATGGAAACTTTTTGACTAAAACAAAATAAATAACCTTGCTCTAAAAAGAGACTACATGGAAGCAAATGGAACCCTTTTGAGTAAAACAAAGTAATTGCAAATTCTAACCAGTTGTAATCACTTTGATCACTAATCTGATAGTAGCAGCTTACCCAAGATGTAGACTCATAACTCAGGTAGTAGCAGCTTACCCAAGATGTAGACTCGTAACTCAGGGAGTCATGGGGAATAATAGGACATTCTAGACTCATAACTCAGGGAGTCATGGGGAATAATAGGACATTCTAACCTATATCAGACCTCTGATAAATTATTCGGAGTGTGAATTAATATCAGGAACCAGGCCATCATAAAATTATAACTTTATCTATAACCCAATGATTATCTATAAAAATAAATTTTCAACATAGTAATTTTTTTAATCAAGCAAACTAATAAATAGTCAAAACAAAACCAAATAAATCTCAAAACTAAATGCTGAATACCGTAATAATGTCCCAATCATATAATATTTTATTTTAATTTATCCCAATTCAAAAATCCCATATCAATTTTATTCTCTTTGTTATCAGAAGCGCAATATCCAATATTTTTGGCTTATCCAAAATCAAACTTTATCACATTTTCAAACCAAAAGAATGCGCCGAGGTCAATCTCGTGGGGCGCAGATTGTTGAAATTCCACAATTCTGCAGCGAGGTGACAGGTGATCGATCCCACCGAGCTACTGGTTGGAAAGTCTTTACGATATATGTTGCCCGAGTCGTAGGCAGAGGTGCAGAGGTGGGTGAATAGTGATCAATCTACTGCTCAGCAATTTGTGGATGGGCCACTCCTTACTTGCAATGAGAAACGAGTGCTCATTTTTATGGGAGGGGCGGCCACCGGTGCCTAACTACCTCGTAAGATACGATTGCGAAATATTGGCAACTTATGGCTGGATCACCAATCTACTTCTTAAGGTATGATTATAAAATATCAGCAATTTACAACTGGATCACCATCTAGAAACAAAGGCGGTGGTAGGAATGTGATATTGAATATGACCATTGGTGGGACTATGGTGTTGACAATAGCAAATCAACGTGTCATTCCCACGTAATGATTTTATACTAGCACATGAATATGTCTTACTCTTCTAACAATTTTTATGTTATCCCTCCCTACACTTACTTTTTATATAATTTTTATCTCACTATTCAATTGCTTCATGGTTTCTGTCTTAATTATATATTTTTTATTTTAGTTATAATTTTTTTCCACTGAAAAAATCATAATCTTTCATTATAATTGAAAAATTACATGTTATAGATGCTTTTCGGTATATGTTACGTTGGTCTTTAGCCATCTCTGTGAGCCATAATAAAAAATGGTGCTCAGTTTTTGTCAAAAAAAGATGCATATATCATCCATCACCACGCACGGTGTTCGGTTTTCAGAAAAACATGAAACAAGTAATAATGTACAGATAGGGGGAAAGTCAAGCTTTTCACCATTTTTTCTTCTCAACCTTTCTCCATCCCCCCTGAGACTCTGTTGGAGTTATGAGTGCTAGCGTTGTATCCGCCACAGGTTGGGGATTGTCTTTATCAGAATCTGACGTGTCTGATATGTGTTGATGTTTGGATCTACTCATATCCATTGTTTCTGATATTCTTGCCATTTGTACGTCTATATGTTCTTGTGGATTTATGTCTTCTACTTCTGGTTTTTTGTTTATCTGATTGGTCTCATTGGGGGTTACATATTCCATCCCTTCTTCCTCCTCGTCATCCGAGTGTGGTGGAGGAAATTGCCATACCTTGGCTTGTTTCCCTATTTTCTTCTTCTTACGAGTGTCTTTTTTGGTTGTTGGACACGTGCTTTGTAGGTGTCCTGTTTGTTGGCATGTTCTGCATCTGAATGCAGTATTTTCATAATCTAGAACTTGAGTCCAGCTCCTCTATCTCTGCTTTAGCTGAATTTGGTCTGGTAAACCTTTGCTTAGGTCTACTTCCACACATATTCGTGCAAAAGTGTAGATTTTTTCCTCCAATCTTTGGGTGTTCATTTTGATGTAACGCCTAATAGTATTACTGATTCCTACTAGTACTTGTTGATTCCAGAGGTATATTGGGAGATTGTGTGGCCGCACCCAAACTGGCATCTTAGAGACAACCACTGTATTTGTATCAAAATCTGGAAACCATGGTGTGATGAAGAGTCCTGTGGATCCCCAGAACCAAGGTCCTTCCTGTATTACAAAGTCTCTAACCTCTGCTGTAGTAAAGTTCACTATGAAGAAACCCTTGGAACAAAGATGTATTTTACATTGTGTAGTCCAGTTTGTGAAGATCCATTGAAATAGATCAACCGGTTTGGCCCAAAAACAGTTGAATCTACATATTATTTCTTGTCTTTCATATATAGTGCAGTGCTCATCTGTTTCTGGTATATCTATGTTATATTATGGGGTATGACTCAACGGTTCCACAATGTATGGCCTTGCGTCCATACCTGTTTGATTTGGTGCTGCTTCAGCTGTGTTTTTCCCTTGAAGAATATTTTTGAAGGATATACTGCCTGTTTTTTTCCCCTAATGTGTTCCTGTAATTTTTGTTGTACCAGTCCCACTTCCCTCATCCTTAAAAGGATTCCTGCTGTTGTCTATCACACCCCCTCTTATTCTCAGATGGAGAATTATTGTTGACAGGGGTGCGATTTGTAATCCCTGAGGTACTTTTTGTCCTGAAGTACTCTGCCCCCATGTGTCAGGTTTTGTGATCTGGTGGGGTACCCAAATTGTTGCAGTATAAGATTCTGTTGTTGCTTTACAGAGTCGGTCTCTTTTACCCAAAGTAGTTGCATTTTTCCGGCCGGGGTTTTGACAAATACTTGGAAGTTGTGGGTACTTACCGGGGATCCAAATCTTGTTGCCAGCTGAGAGTGGTTTGTCCTGCCCGTCATTGTAGGGTATGGATCCGTTTGAGAGTGATCTCTATCTGTTAACCCTAACGTCCTATTCCAAACCACTAACTCTCCGCCATTCAACTTGCCTTTCAGTCTTTCTTCAGCGCTTTGGCCCCGTGAGCCATGTCGGTGGGGTATCATGGCCCTTGTATGCGCCCAGATCTGAACTTCGCATGGGTTATTCAGTCCTCTGTGTGCCTGATCTGTTTGATTAGTACCAGATCTACTAATATTGCCATCTTCCATGACAGGGTAAGTTGTCCCAGATCCATTCAAAATCCAGACAAGAAAAGCGCTGCCAAACTCTTGTTTGCGTACCAGGTAAAAGATAAGCATTCTTTCCCTTACCTCTAGGTTTATGTCGTAAAGACTGCCTGCTTCTGAACTTTGGTCACCGTGGATCTCTTGACCATGGCTCTGTGCCGGTGCGAAAACTGTTGCAGCAGGAACCGTTATCATCATTTCCGTGTGTGCTCCATCTCTATTCCCTACGTGTCTTTTTCCATTCCAGCCGTTCAAGATTCCTTCTCTGTAGCCCTTCGACTCCCCTCGCTGCTCTGCTCCGCGAGTTTCTTTCCCTATGGGGATCATTTTGCTCAGGAAAATGTATGGGCCCGTAGATCTCCCAAAGATCCGAGCCAGGGGCTTCCTTGCAGAGGTCGTGAGCTCCTTGCGGCCATTGGTGCTGCTTGTCTCCTGTCCTGAGTGCAGCCCTGACATGCTAGAAACCCTCATTACAGCCATCCAGGCCATGAACTTATCTTAGTTATAATTATGTTGATTTATTTTGAAATAAATAAAATTTCTAGAATTTTAATTTAATTATGGATAATTATTAGGTGGATAGTAGAGATTGATTTTTTATAAAATATTCGAAAATATTTTTAATAATATATACAAATAAAAAATCTAATGTCTTTTTTGTTCTTTTAATTAAATTCATTAATTAAAAAAAAATGCCATATAATATAGGAAATAAATTATGAATTTTTGGACATGTGGTATTGATAAACCATGATGAATCTCCATAGTTAACAATCTTGTTAAATGTTTATTTTAATGCAAAAATATTTAACTTAAATATATTACGAACTTCAGTGGTAATATATCCTTGTGATAAGATCTCGGTGGTAATAAATCTCTGCAATAGGATTAGGGCATTTGATTTCTATATGTGGTGCAACCATATTCAAACACATAAAATATATTGCGGGCTTCAGTGGTAATATGTCCATGTGGTAAGACCTTAGTGGTAATATATCTCTGCAGTAAGATCTTGGTGTTAATATATCTCTGCAATAATATCTCGATGGTAATATATCTCTATGGTAATATATCTCTGTGGCCATATTCAAATATTTGGTCATGCAATTATTTGTGTTGGCTTCAGTGGTAATATATCCCTGTGGTAGGATTGTGTTAACATGAAATTGAGCCATCAAGTATGCAGAAATAGAGAATACGGTCACATTCTCTATTTGTCCATGTTACAATAATTTGTGATCGGAGCTTTCTTCATCATTCAATATTTTCTGTAAGGGTTTAGTATGTACGTAGATAGGGTTTGGACCAAAGGAAAATTATTGGTTGTCCACGAACCTAAAATATAGCAATTCGTTGAAGTCCCGTAGCTGTGGAAGTGGGACATAACTGTAATTATAAACCCTTGAACAAGTGACATGTGGTAAAATAGCAGAATATACAAAATAGCCAATCGAACCTGAAAGCATATCGCAAAACTAAAGAATTGTCGCCATGCTTACCCTGAAGCAAATCAGAAGTTAAATGGAGACTCTGGGCTTAGATGTGGATAATCAAGTTCGAAGAAGGGTGGAATTCTTGTAGCATAACACTTGGTATCAAAAAACCCATAGCTATTCGAGAACACACTCTCAGATGGAGGCAAACAACAAGTCAACTACGAGTGAATCCAGAAGAATCAGTGCAACTACACATAACTCTGCCTATTTTTCTATTTTTCTCTTGTTTAAGTTTATCTTATTTCCACTATGAGTACTTCCCCTCATCTTTCTAAACTCGTCTAGCAAAGGGAGACCAAGTAAAATTACCTTAGAGAGTCTTTATG
This sequence comes from Pinus tabuliformis, assembly GCA_031772625.1. Classification (NCBI taxonomy): domain Eukaryota; kingdom Viridiplantae; phylum Streptophyta; class Pinopsida; order Pinales; family Pinaceae; genus Pinus; species Pinus tabuliformis. The sequence continues at coordinate 10,960,141 of CM062812.1, forward strand.
AGTACATTGAATCTTTATAAAGATGAAGAGAAGAAAGAGAAAACCAATTTAAACTAGAATTAATTGTAATGCTTGACAATATCCACAAGTCATTAGAAAATAAAATACTCTCACTCGAGACTGAACTCCAAGGAATGAAAGGTAGAATTCAAGAAATCGAACATAGCAAACAAGCAATGGTAAAAGAAAATCTAAAAGTACAACTCCATAATAACTCAGCCCTAAATAATACAGAGAATAAATTAGATATTAAACCCATAAAAGAAGAAATCAATAAACTAATTGTACTCGACCACAAAAGAGCCTTACACCTTATAATTGCCCGTATAGAAGAACAAAACAATGAAGACACATTAGAATTAGTTAAATAAAAATTAAAGACGAAATCTCAAATTCAAACAACTTATCTCACCGAAGCAATAAGGGTAGGAAAGATACTTGAGCATAAACATAGACTAATCCGTGTCATGTTAGTTGTAATGACCATAAATTAGATATACTTAGGAAATCCCCAAGCCTAAAAGGAACATGAATCTTTATAAATGAAGACCTCATTCCAGAAGACCAAGTTGAACTTACGAAAGAAACACAAAAGGTCAAGGAGACAAGAAAAGAAGGGAAATGTGCAATCATTAAGAATAGAAAAGCTATTATTAAAGACAAAGTCCCAAACATGAATGATAAATAGGGAATAGCATCACTCATGATCCTCTTTTGGAATTGTTGTGGTTTTCCATGGTGTAAAGGTCCTATTTTAAGTTGGATCCCGAGTGATATTGATCTTATTATTTTAGTTGAAACTTGGGAACATGGAGAATCTAGGGTCCCTCACCTTGACAGGTTCACTCTTTGGTCTACGTGGAATAAGAAATCCTCTAGGAGAGGTTTTGGTTGTATAGCCTGTTATATTAGGAACAACGTTTCCTCTCACATCTGTCTTCATAAAACCAACCCCTTCAATCAATACATTTGGATCGAGATCTCTCATTCTACAACTAATAGGATCTTCCTTGCAATCTAGTATTTCACCCCTATCAACTCTATATCCTATAAGAAAAACAACCTGGATAAGAATTTTCCTTTTAATACCTTAGAAAAAGATATCTACAACCATAGGAATGAAGTCAATATCCTTTTTCTTTGGGACTTTAATCATTGGACTTCTACTAACCAAGCTTTTGAATTAGAAGCCGGAGAACCCACAGTATTAACCATTTCTTTTATCAACGTTTTGAATCCCAATCGGGATCCATCATCAGGACAAACTTGAATGAAGAAAGAAGAAGAGCTCTAATTAGGGTTTAAATAGTTTTTAATAGAGATATGTCTGCTAGAATTTGTCGGCTGTTTGCTTGATTAAATCCTTTATTATTATTATTATTATTTTATATATATATATATATATATATATATATATATATATATATACATATATATATATATATATATATATATATATATATATATATATATATATATATAGATATATATATATAGATATATATTAAATGATATTTATTAATTTATTAATTAATTAAATAACAAATCTAACCCCAACCCCTTATGGCTTGTTGAGGATGGTCACTTAGCTAATAGATTCACAAGAAAATATGAAGACATAATCGAGAACCTATTTGGCACCAAGCTTCTCAAACTTTGTAGTTCCCAAGACATAATCATTTGCAATGGTATTAATGAATGACCTCTCTCTGGTCAGATGACCTATTCCCACGGGTTGGGTAGTAGCGTCGTGGATTATGCGATCTCTGACATCCATGTCCTCAACCATATTACAAACTTTGAGCTTCTTAACGGGTACAACCTTGAATCTAACCACAAACCTTTGTCTTTATCCCTCAATATTGTTATGCATACCACCCACATGCAGGAGAACAATGAAAGAAAAAGTCACATTCACTTCGATAGAAGTAAGGTCGACCTTTCCTTAAGGGATTTGGAAAGGAATTTAGGCTCCCTAACTTATAATGACAACATTGATCAAACCTATTCCCATTTTACTACTACCCTTTGCACCACCATTAAAAAATTCTCTAATAAGACTTTGTACAAGAACAATTATAGAACTTCCAATCCTTGGTATGACAAAGACTGTAAAATTGCTAGGAAAGCTATCAGAGACACCCCTAATGAAAGCATTAAGCTCCAGAATATAAGTATATACAAAGATCTCACTAAGAGGAAGAAGAGTTTATATATTAATAAGAGACAAGAGCATCTTCTCCACCTTTCTAAAATTGCGCCTAGAAAGTTTTGGCGGAATGTGCTTGTTCGTAAAACTAAAGATAATCATTCTATCCCTTCGGAATTAGGATAACTGTCTTAAGGAGTTGTATGACTCTCTGGAAACCATCTTAAACACTCCTATAAGAATGATATTTTTTCTCTGGAAGACATTGAGTCTAGGATTAATAAACTCACTAATGGGAAAGCTAAGGATATTGAAGGCTACCAAGCTGAGATCTTTAAAATGGGAAAATTTATCCTCATTCCTCATCTCCACAAGCTTCTCAATTTGACTGTAAAGCACGACTTCCCTAAGGTTTGGACACAAAGACTTATTGTGACTATCTTCATGATCCAGGTGGCTCTAGAGACACACGCAGGACAAAGAGGACTCAGGGAATCTCAAAATTCAAAGTGTTTGGATTATACTCGAACTAGGACTAGAGCGTAGATCTCGTCATCCTGATCGCAGAGATGTGAACGGTTCGTCAATCCGAGTCCAGATGAAGGAGATAGAGGAAATCAAATTTGGGTTGACTTTTTGCTAACTGGGGAGACTTAAGGAGACCGCAATTTCAACTTTTCCGATGGATAGAATTTGGCCAACTCCAGCCAGATTCTGGGAAAAATTGTTGGCTCGTTAAAAGCACTCCTTCAGCCTATTTTCGGATATATATATATATATATATATATATATATATATATATATATATATATATATATTGTTGGAGGGCAGGCCATGACCTCCGCCATCCTTAACCGCATAACAAATATATATATGTTGTTAATGGTAGGGTAGGGGACATGACCCCACCGACCTGCCCGCTCCAATCGAAACCAGATATTATATTAGGGTGGATGGGAGTGTGACCCCACCGCCCGATCCACGGTAGTGCATACGTGCCACACCTTTTAAACGGCAGGCAGAGATCAAGGGGCGGGCCGCTCAAGGTGGACTCGACCCCCAACAAATTTGTAATTGCGGCATTTTCAAAAATAAATTTCGATTTGAAATGGAGTGGTCAGGGTTTCACCATCCGACCTCCTCCCTCCTAATCCGACTTTCATACCAATCCGTCCAAACAGATTTTATTGTACGATCCACCTAGTTTTTTATTACTTAAACTCAACTTTTCACCAATGTGAAAAGGCCAGCAAAAGGATGGAGCGCGCATGCAAATCGATGCAGGTGGAACCATCACTGTTGTAGAAACAGGGAGTGGAACCATGATCCTTGAAATTTTCCAGAAGAGGTAATTTTTCTCCATGTCAGAATATAGTCAAGTTTACAGTCATTTTTCACAGTTTTCCACAGTGATCGCAATGGCGAGGTCATATTTGCATTTTGAGTTGTAGATTTCCAGTCCACCTATGGAGCAGAATCTTTGAGGAATCTAGGGAATCTAAAAGATTCCTTAAGCCCCAGATTCTCAATTTCTCAAAATTAAAAAATTGGACAGTCGATTTTGCATTATTAAATGCCATAAATTTGATGGTGCATTTAGATTTCCCATTTTCTCATTTCATTTTCCAGCCACTTTTCTAAGTGGAGTGCAGGTGTCAACATTTATGTGCGAGCAACCATTTCCATGCGATTGATGCTGTGAGATCGATGGTCCGAACAACTTCAGCAGTTTGACATTTGCTTCTTCAGATGGCCCCTGGATGTGAGGTATATGCAATGTGTTCATGTACTTCTTTTGTTATGCATTGTGCTACATAGATCCCTATTTGATTCCTGATGTGGGATCTTGTTTTCTTACTTGTTTTCATGATTCCTGCTTGTTTTATTTGAGATCCCTTTGTTGTATGTTGCTGGGATACTCATGTGTCGTCATGTATGTTTGCATTGAGATACCTATTATGCCATGTTGGTGGGATGCTCATCAATCATGAGTTTTATGTCATACTGATAGGAGTCCTTTTTCACTGAGAGTTCCCATAGCGGAACATCTCTTGGAGCCACCCCTGCGTGAGGGCATTTTCCTTGTATGATAGCGACATCACCTCTTATGCACATCATCACTAGTGACAACACTTAATGCAGCGGCCTACACCATCTTAACACCAGGGCCCGAAGACGTAGTCTCTCCTAGACAAACTCTGTTATCAATGTCCTATGTTTTCATGTGCTGATGATTGTTATGTCCCTCTTCTTTATAGCATGCACATGTATTCATTTATGTTCTTTTAAAAATGCAATTTAACACATCATGAAAGTAAAAGGTCTTGGAAGGCTCCTTTGTCACACCCAGACCTGGAACACTTCAAAAATGGGGACAAAGTGTTCCCTGTAACTATAGGAACATTATGATTAGCAACATCCTAGCCAAGCTTTATGGGCTCATTCTAGAAAAAAATCTTAGCCTTTGGCTTGAGAACCAAGGTAAAAGAGCTAAAGGGAAGTTGGTTTTAGGAGGCATCACTCGACCGTCGACCACCTTGTCACCCTTAGGATCATCGCAGAGGAATGTCGCAATAGTAAAACCAATCTCTTTTGTTGTTTTGTGGAATTTAGAAAATCTTTCAAAACTGTCCCCTGAGATAAGCTTTGGGAGAGGCTTGAAGATATCATGGTTCCTCTTGAAATGAAGATTGTTATTATTCACCTCTACGAGACTGTCATTTCCAAGCTTAAGATCAATGATGAGTGGTCTAAAGATATTAAATGTAATATCAGGGTTGAGCAAGGTTGTCCCCTTTCCCCTACGCTTTTTGGTATTTACGTTGATAAGCTAGAGGAGTGTCTGGAAACTATGGGCTGCAAAGGCACCGAACTCGCTGGTATTATCATTACTCTTCTCCTTTATGCTATTGATATCATTCTTCTTGTGAGAAGCCACGATGACCTAGACAAGCAACTTAAGACTCTTCATGTCTATTGCTCCAAGATGGGTATGCCAATTAATATTGAAAATACTAAAGTAATGATCATTAAATCCAAAAACATCACCCATGGTAGTTGTGTCTATGATAACAATTTTCTTGAGTAGGTTTCTTCTTATAATATTTGGGTATTAACTTTCCTCATCAGCTCCACTCAAATTATAGCATCGAGAAAAGAATTATTGGAGGTTTCAAAGCTTATTATGTGCTAGAAAACAATTGTAAGTCAACCGATATTTACATTTGGATTAAAAAATGTTCCTCTTTGAGGCTCTCGTCACCCATGTTATCTTATATGGATGTGAAGTTTGGGGGTGCAGTATATCTAGGGAGTCTGGGAGAAAGATTGAGATGATCCAGAAGAAATTCATAACCTATAACCTCAATATCAAGGGAAATACTTGTTATCCTATCCTCTTGATCGAAGATGACATGTCCCCCATTGAAAGTGCGGCCATGTTTAGATATCTAATGTAAAATAAGAATCTTCACAGTATGGAATCAAAGAGGCTCCCAAACATTGCTTCTAACATTAGTCAAAACCCCCACCTACGCCTTAAGTGTGGGTGGCATCAGGATGCTTAGTCTTGGCTCAACCTTTGGGGGGTTATGGAGGAGATCATCATGGGAAGAAAAGACAGTATCAATGATATTATTACCTCCATTTTTAAGGACAAGATGTGGGATGTTAAGGTGCTGGAGGGTAAAAGGAAGCTAAGGTAATATAAGGAAGTGATCAACCCCACCCTCGATAACCAAAATTATCTCTCTATGTTGAGTAACACTAAGAAGAAAATGAACATCACTAGGATGAGAACTAACTCTCATGAGCTTCGGAGCGAGACCAGGCAGTGGTCTACTCCCAAGATTCCTTGGGACAATAGAATTTGCCAGATTTGTGATACTAAGAAGTTGGAAGATGAAAAGAACTTCCTTACACTACCCAACTCTTGCCCACATCCGCTCTCAATTCCCTATCATCAGTCACACCACTAATATTCTTCACTTATTAAGCCAACCCAACTATAGCAATCTTGGAACGCTTCTTTCACTTCTCTTTGATCACAGAGACAAGATTTTGAAGAATGATAATTAGAATCTCTTTTCTTGAGGTTCGATAAACCACATTGGTCTTAGTGGACGTTAATCATCATCATCATATATTAATTTTTTTGTCATTAAATAGAAATTTTAAATAAAATTATAATTTAGTTAATTTTTTTAATTTTAGCACTTGAGAGGTATATTTATTATGAATTGTTGTCTATCCACATTTTCCAACCATTTAATTTATACAAGTACACTAATAAATAACCATTTTATAAAAAACAAATATACCACTTTTGTATATATTTATTTATACTCCATTGTAACATCCCCTATCCCTACTTTTAAATGACCACTCAAGTACCTCTATAACATGGTTCTTGATCTTCACCATCATTCAATATCCCTCACCTTATATAATTGCTTTGATGTTTCCTTCATAATAAACCTTTTAATCTTCAGCATATAAAACACATATTCCTCACATGTTTGCTTCACATTGGGCTCTCTAATCTTCACCGTATAAAACACATATATTTTGTATTATGATAAAACACAATCATATATATATATATATATATATATATATATATATATATAGATATATCTTATCTTTTGTATCTATACATATTTCATTATAATTATATTTATTATCAATTTATTTAATATTACATATGGTTAAGAGTATGTGTTTCCTTCTAAAATTTTACAAATTCAAAAGCAAATAGAAATAAAATATATAAATCTCTAGAGATTATAACCTTAAAAATATATTATTATTATTATTATTATTATTATTGTTTTATGTATGTTAAACATAATAAATAGTGGGAAAACCTATCATAACTCAATTGTCAAACTAGCAGTGGGGACAACTATCATTTGATATTATCCTAAAATACAGGTTGACTCATCACTATTATTCAAGGAAAACCACATTCATAAAGGGGTAGGATTTCACTCCCCTTACAGGATTCCCCATAAACCTTTTGAAGAACAATTGCATGACCTTGAATATTCATTCTATGTGTTTGTAGTATCCCAACTTAGCAAGGTTAATTTTGTGACAGTTGGAGAGGATGATTTTGATGCAATGATATAATATTGGCATGTTGGACTTATGTATATGCTTGTATGCTATAGACCTAGTTTAGTTCGCCCAGTTGTTGTGTGCTTATGATAATATTTATTGTTGTATGTATAAGACTAATTTTGGTTAAGTACATATTATCAATGTTTTCTATTTTGGTGTCCCACTCTTTAAATAAGTGTATGACATGGATGGTGATCCAAGATTGAGGCATATAGATTCATCGATGATCATGATTATGTGGAACATATGGTTAATTATGATTTATTGATGATATATGATTTGTATGATTATATATGCTTAATATTGTACTAAGCAGGATGTGGCAGGGGACTTGGTCATTGTCAACAAGGATGTTCAAGTTATAAATGACTGCAGAAGTCATTTCTCCAAAACCAAAATGACTATGGAAGTTATGCACTATCTTTGCTAGAATCTGAATAAGTTAATTATGAAATTTATTTGAATCCTGTGATCCATGAGATTGTGATGTGAGCAAGTCTTGGAACAAGACCTTACCAATGAACCATCAGATGGGTATGAGCTCACAATCAGTACCTTAAGGTAAAACACGGAGTTTCAAAGTAGAGTAGATGAGAAACCATGGAAATTAGGGTGAGGAATCCTAAATCTATGAAAGATAAAGACTTGGATTCTTTGCTCTATAATAAAAGGATTATGGCGAGGAGTCCTAAATCCATGAAAGACAAATTCATGGAGTCTTGGATCTATAATAAAAGAATTAGGGGCTCAGATTCATATATCCATGAAAGATAAAGATGTGGAATCTTGGATATATAATAAAAGAATTAAGGCACGGAGTATTAAATCCATGAAAGATAAAGATGTGGAGTCTTGGATCTATAATAAAAGTGATAAATGAGATAGTAGGATTTTTTTGTTGTTGTTGTTTTAAAGAATCGCATCCATGGGAATTTCTATTGCGATTCAACTCAACATCAAAGGGTATATGTAACTTTTATGTATTAGAAATTTTTGAATAGATTATTTAATGGATGTAGTTTCCTATGTTTGCAAGATTTTGTATGAATGTGAAAATGAATTTAATATGTTGTTCAAGTGTGAATAGATGATAGGGCAATTGTTATTTTTATTATCTAAAGCTATCATGAAAAAAAAGGTTTCTTGTTGGAAACGATTTTACAGTAACTAATTCTGTAGGATGTAATTACTTATGCAAGTGAGCATAATAAGTTGTCCAAGCTGCATGTATTGATGGGTGCAATCTTATGCTTGAGCGATTGTAGCAAACAAATATTTGTGCCTAATTTTGGCAAGTCCATTGTTCTACTTGGCATTTGTCGAAGAATAATATGCTTCTGAATTTGTAACAATAGCTACTCTTGTTGCAACATTCATTATATGAGTCTCATGATTGAAGCAATGCCATTTTGCAAATAATTATTTTGCCTTAATACTTGGGAATGGGAATTTTTAGTTGCTGAATTTGGAAACATTGTTGGGTTAATATCTTTTGTGATTCCATTTTTCCATTTCATAAGCATATCATTAGATTTTCTTATGAAAAGAGGCATATTCCTTCTTCAATTACAGGGTAGGTTAATAATCATGCCCTTATATGTGAATTTTGTAATAGAAGCTTGATATTTTAGGTTCTTGTCACATACTTTGTGGTTATGATGTCAATAGTCAATAAGTGGAACCTATTTAGCATAATATAGGGTCTAAAATAGTTTGATTAAGCTTAATTCTCACAAATGGCATTATGATGGAGTTTATTTCCAATCTTACTTAGAACTCATGTATAAGTATGAAAAGAGCACATGTTATCTTCTTTTAAACTTGAGGAGAAATGAGTTTTGGAATTGGTTTTAAGTGAAATTTATCCTTGACTTCTTATGTGATCCAGATTTAAATAGGAACGCAACAAATTATAGAGATAACCATGAACACAAAGATGCAGTGGAAATAATACTTCATTTCATTAATGTAAAATACTGAAATATGCTTACAAACAAAATTGGAAATAAACCAGCTAGGGCGATGGTAGCTTATCTCTGAGAAGAGATGTGGCGGCTACATGCCTCTGAACTGTGTTACAATGAGGCTCGAAGGTCTATTTATTGTTGAGAAACAATGGAAAACCCTTCACATCCCAAAACCTAACCCTAGAAGATGAAACACCAAATTGTGGGCCCCGTTTGGGTAAATTGGTACATCAACTTCCCAGGGTCGTAACTTTGGCATACGATCTCCATTTGACGTGCATAGTATCTCGTTAGAAAGATCTATCTGAGACCTACAACTTTTGGAAGAGAAACATTGGTCCATGGACCCATGTTGCTCGCAATTTTCCCAAAAAATGTCATTTAGGGCCTCAAAACAGCTCTGAAATTTCAGGACCTGAAAAACTGCTAAAAATAGTAAACTGGGCTACAATTAAGGAAACTAAAAAGTTGAAAGAAACAATGGTGGGGGTCCAAGTGGATTTGGCAGGTGGCTACCAATATCCACCTGGATCATTCCTCCCCCCTTAGGAAGAAATGGTCCCCATTGTGTTGAGTTCCTCGATGAGATGAGGAAACTTCTGTTGAACTTGGTCCCTTGTGAGCCACTTGCCCTGGTGAAGGGGTTGGCCTTCTTTGACAACTTGATACAATTTGATATTCTGTTGGCGAGTGTGCTTGATCGGTGTGTCCATGATCCGATCAGTTGCAGCTTGTTCCATGCAATCTGGATTTAACTCTATGGGTGTGAGTTGTTCTGCGATGTCGGATGTGTCTAGTAATGGTGGAAAATATGGCCGAAGGCAGTCTACATTGAACATTGGGTGCATGCCAAGGAATGGGGGAATGCTGAGCTCAAATGCATTGTCTCCCACAGCCTTGGTAATCGTGTAAGGACCATATCAGAGTGGTCTGAGTTTCTGATATGCTCTGGTAAGGTGTTCCTTTTGCAAATGCAACCAGACTTTGTCACCCACCTGAAACTTGTGTGGCACCCGATGTTGAACATGTCACTGCTTGTACTTGGCATTTGATTTCTCCATAATGTCGTGGACCTGCTGTCGAATATGTTGGATGTGCTCAATGAATTTTTTTTCCTTATCTGTTTCGGACTGGACATGAGCCGAATCTACGTGAGTAGCTGCAAATGGCATGGCCACATCAATGGGACATAGTGGCTGGAATCCCAAGCCCATCTAAAAAGGGTTGTGGCTAGTCGAGCTGTGGAGAGCCCGATTGTAGCTGTGCTGAACATAGGGGAGGCTCTCGTCCCATGTGCGTGGATGATTTGAGTTGTACATGCGCATAATGTGTATGATCATCCTATTGACAACCTCTGTTGGGCCATCAGTTTGAGGATGGAAGGCTATGGACTTAGTGAGTTTGGTGTCGAACATCGACCAGAGACTGGACCAAAATGTACTGAGGAACCTGCTATCCTGATTTGAGATGATAGACTATGGGATCCCAAAGTGTACCCACACTCGTTCAAAGAAGAGTTTAGCAGTGATTTCTGCTGTGATATTCTTCTTGCAGGCAGCCATAATGGCCATCTTCGAGAACCTGTCGACGACTACAAAAACACAGTCATTTCCATGCTTAGTGGAAGGAAGGCCTGACATATAATCCATGGAGATGGATTCCCAAGGTCAACTAGGGGTAGGCAACTGGGTATAGAGGCCTTGCTTCTTGATGGTCGGTTTGGCAATGGCACAGGCAGTGTATGATCTAATGTACTTCCTGACATCTTGTCGAAGATTTGACCAATAGAAATACTTTTGCAGTACTGCCACCATTTTCTCAACCCCAAAATGTCCAGCAGCTTGACTATAGTGTGCTTCCCAAATCATCTTGGCACACTCGCTTAAAGGAACACAAAGGTGACCCAGGTGGCATAACAGGTCATCTTGGAGGTGAAAATCTGGAACATGCTGACCCTCCAAGAGTGTCTGGTATGTGTGGCCGAATTCTGGGTCGCTTTTGTAGAGAAGTGGCCAATCAAAAGTCTCATGCCCACAAGAGTTGAGCACAGTGGTTAACACCATGATCGGTGGTCGACTGAGGCAATCTGCAACATTATTGGTGCTACCCTTCTTATACTTGATATTCAAATGGAACTGTTGCAGGTATGTGGACCACTTCTAATGGCGATAATTCTGCAATTTCCCTTGGGTCTGTATGAATTGCAATGGTCGGTGGTATATGTGGATGACCGTTTCCTTCACTAAAATGTAATGTTTCCATTGACGACAGGCCTACACAATGGAATACATCTCTTTGTCATAAGTGGGATACTTCCAGACTGTGTCTGAAAGTGTCTCACTGTGATATGCCACCTGATGCCCGTGTTGAGTGACGACTGCCCCAATAGCATAGTCAGAGGCATCTCTCTCGACCTCAAATGGTTGTTGCAAGTCTGGTAATGCGAGAACTGGTGTCATGCAGAGGCGATCTTTCAACTATGTGAATGCCTTTTGTTGAGATTTAGACCAAAAGAATTTTTCTTTCGCTCCTCCCTTGGTGACTTGACTCAAGGGCCAAGTGATATGAGAAAATCCCAACACGAACCTGCGGTAGAAGTTGGCAAGACCAAGAAAACTGTGGAGCTCTGTTAGAGTGGTTGGAGATGGCCAATCTCGAATGACTTGGATCTTGGATGGATCCACATGTACCACATGTTCATCAATAATGTATCCCAGATACTGAACCTGGGTCATGCCAAAAGTGCATTTCTCCAAATTGGCACATAACTTGTGTTGCCGTAGTGTTTGGAGAACCTGTCGGATGTGGTGGAGGTGCTCTTCCCAACTCTGGCTGAAGATCAAGATTTCATCCAAGTATACCACTACAGATGAGTTGGTGAATGGCTGCAAGATGTAATCCATTAGCCTCATGAAGGTTGCAGGAGCATTCATCAATCCGAAAGGCATAACCAACCATTCGAAAAGGCCCTCCTTGGCTTTGAAGGCAATCTTCCACACATCGGAAGGTTCGATTGGTACCATGGTGATATCCTGACTTCAAATCAATCTTGCTAAAATATTTTTCCCCCTTCATTTGGTCCAAGAGGTCATCAATCCGTGGGATCGGGTACCTATTACGGACAGTGATCTTGTTCAGCGCCCGATAGTCAATACAGAGTCTCCAAGTCCCATCCTTCTTCTGTACCAATAGGATCGGGCTCCCACAGGGTGATGAACTTGGACGGATCTGACCTTTCTGTAGTAGCTCCTGAATCTACCTCTTGATTTCATCATTCTCCATAACAGAGCGTCGATAGATTGGCTCATTGGGCAGCGACGCACCTGGGTTCAATTCGATGGAGTGCTTGACATAACAGTGTAGAGGAACCCCTACGGGGGAGGTGAAGATATCCTCATACTCCTCCACGATCTTGTCCATCTGTAGTTGTCATGCAAAGGGGCCCTGTCTGGAGGTCGTGGCCACCATCTTCTTCTTTCCTTGAGAGCGTATCACTAGGAAAACAAATTTCCCGATTTTGGAAACAAGCTTACTGCACTGTTTTGCAGTAATCAAAGAGATGGCGGTAGGCAGTGCTACCTTTGGTATCCTGTACAACTTATTTCCAAAAGTAACAATAACAACACAGGGCCTTGATTCATACACAGCATGTCGCTTCCACAAGTAAGGTTGTCCTAATAATACATCACAAACTTCAAGGGGAGCAATGTCACAAAATACCTTATCCATGGAGGGCTTGATGTTATATGGAAGGCGACACTGTTGGCTCACGCAAAGATCCCGTCCTTGGTGAAGCCACCCAATGGTGTACAGTTGTGGATGTGCTATGGTTGGTAAGCCCATCCGCTTCATGACCTCTGCCGAAATGAGGTTCTTTTGGCTCTCGCTGTCGACAATGAACTATAGCGGGGAGCCCTTTACCCACATCTAGGAGTGGCAAAGACGCTCCTCCTCCTTTGGATATTTGGGTTCCTCCTTTTGGATCTTCATGGTGGCAATGGTGGCATTGGGATCCGCATCGATAATATGCTTCCCTTTTTCATTCCACTTGTCAGGTTCTGACTCAGAGTCAGGACATGCATCTGATTCTAAAACCTTTAGCTCGGCAACCAGTGACTGTTTGGCCCGACACTCACTTGTGTTGTGAGTGGAGCTCTTATGGAACTCACACCACTTTCCTGTGTTCTTTTTCGGCTTCACAGTGTTGTTCTTTGCTTGAAGCTTTGGCAGGTTGTCTTGGGCCACCCTGCCTTGGCTTTGTCCTTTGTTTTGCGGTTTGGGGTCACCTTTCCCTTGCTTCAGATTCACAAATCCAAAGTCTCGCTTGTTCTGTTTAAACTTTTGCTCGACCTTGACGGCATATCGGTATGCGTGCTGAGCGAGGGGATGTTCAGGAATTCTATTTCTCCCTGGATGTACTTATGCAGGTAGCCACGGTATTTGAGTATCAAATGCTGCTTCGAATCCTTGATACCCAACTTTGTGCGAATGGTATGGAAAATATTGGTAAACTCTAGCACGCCTTGGTCCCTTCCCTGCTGCAGTGTGGTCCACTTTATGTATTGATCCTCATAGCTTCCTACAGGATAATACTGCCCCTTGATGGAATCTCGGAATGAATCTGAAGTGGGTGCAGCTGAAAAAAGTGAGCCTGTACTTTCATCCTTCTGCTCACAATAGGTTTCCCACCAGTCCTTGACGTGGGGGGATGCTTTGAGCAGAGCGAAAATAATCTTTTCTAGACTGGAAAAATCATGAACAGAAAAATACCCCTCTAGCATATTTAACCATTTATCGACGGCATCTGCGTCTATCTGACCCTTGAATATATGGATTTCAAAATTAACTTGTACCTTAAATGGTGTGGCATTTCCATAGTAGCTTTTGGAAGCCAATGCGTCGCCCCCGAGTAGCCGCTGAAGGATCTGGGAAAAGTTGTCCATCATCGCGTTCCTTTATCGCTCGAGGGATTCTTCGAGCAAAATTTTGATAGGATCTCCTGCCCCTTGTCTTTCTTTTCATCCGCCATGGGAGGCCATCGGGATTTGCGAGGCTGGTCTTGCAAAGGTTCGACCATTTCAAGCCCTAACTCCTTATATCCCGACCTCGTTGGGGACATGCAAATAAAAACAGAGAAAAAGAAAACTGCTTTGATACCACTGATCTGGATGTAAATAGGAACTGAACAAATTACAGAGATAACCATGAACACAGAGATGCAGTGGAAATAATACTTCATTTCATTAATGTAAAATACTGAAATATGCTTACAAACAGAATTGGAAATAAACCAGCTAGGGCGATGGTAGCTTATCTCTAAGAAGAGATGTGGTGGCTACATGCCTCTGAACTATGTTAAAATGAGGCTCAAAGGCCTATTTATTGTTGAGAAACAATGGAAAACCCTTAACATCCCAAATCCTAACCCTAGAAGATGAAACGTCAAACTATGGGCCCCGTTTGGGTAAATTGGTACATCAATTTCCTGGGGTCGTAACTTTGGCATATGATCTCCATTTGACGCGCATTGTATCTCGTTAGAAAGATATATCCGAGAACTACAACTTTGGGAAGAGAAAAATTAGACTGTGGACCCATGTTGCTCCCAATTTTTCCAAAAAATGTCGTTTAGGGCCTCAAAACAGCTCCGAAAGTTCAGGACCCGAAAAAATGCTAAAAATAGTAAACTGGGCTACAATTAAGGAAACTGAAAAGCTGAAAGAAACAATGGTGGGGTTCCAAGTGGATTTGGCAGGTGGCCACCAATAACCACCTAGATCATTATGTTATATGCTTACATTGAAATAGATGAAAGAACACGATCTTCATGATAACCAAGTTAGTCATATTATGAGTATAAAAAAAAAAGAGTAATAGTGTTCAACATAACATTTACTTCTCTACACTATTGAAGGTTGGTAAGGTGGGACCTTACATATGGTATTCTTTAGGATTTAATTACTTGTGTAAGTGAGAATAATAAGTTGTCCAAGATGCATGTATTGATGGGTGCAATCTTATGCTTGAGTGATTGTAGCAAACAAATATTTGTGCCTAATTTTGGCAAGTCCATTGTTTTATTTGGCATTTGCAAAGAATAACATGCTTCTAAATTTGTAACAATAGCTACTCTTGTTGAAACATTTATTATATGAGTCTCATTATTGAAGAAATGCCATTTTGCAACTAATTATCTTGCCTTAATACTTGGGAATGGGAATTTTTAGTTGTTGAATTTGGAAACATTGTTGGGTTAATATCTTTTGTGATTCCATTTTTCCATTTCATAAGCATATCATTAGATTTTCTTATGAAAAGAGGCATATTCCTTCTTCAGTTACCTTGCTAAAGGTAGGTTAATAATCATGCCCTTCTATGTGAATTTTATAATATAAGCATGATATTTTAGGTTCTTGTCACATACTTTGTGGTTATGATGTCAATAGTCAATAAGTGGAACCTATTTAGCATAATATAGGGTCTCAAATAGTTTGATTAAGCTTAATTCTCACAAATGGCATTATGATGGAATTTATTTCCAATCTTACTTAGAACTCACGTATAAGTATGAAAAGAGCATATGCTATCTTCTTTTAAACTTGAGGAGAATGTTGGCATTATGATGCATGTGTTGAACTTGATGGCAACCCTCTCATAGAAGAATATCTCACTTATGTATAACTGGATGAATCTTCAGAAGAGATATCAGATGTGACTGATGGAGGACAACTCAAAGGAATCAGATGATAGTTCTAAGTGTGACAAATTAGCTTTGCCATCAAGTCCAAAGGGGGAGATTGTTGGCATTATGAGATAAGTGTTGTCCTTGATGGCAAACCTCACTGATGACAAATCATAGTACAGAAGGTCAGCAGCAAGGAATTGATGATCAGACTATAAGAAGAAGAGAAAGTTAATACACGCAGGTTCGTTAAGCCCAAGTCGCGTGTACACGCAGGTTGGCTTCAGCAAAAGCGCGTGTATGTGGAAAAGTACCTTTGGTCCATGGCGGTTAGTCCTTGGAAGTTGTGCCTATGGTTTCGGACCATTGTGTCTCGACGGGCGTGTCGATCCCTAGTTTTGAAGTTGATGGTATTGTGTTACTATGGTTTTGGCTCTTGGTATTGAGCAAGGCCTAAGGCTATATAAGGAGAAGGAAATCATTATGCAAGAGCATCTGAATTGTCTTGAATATCTGATGAAGCATTAGATCCAGTATGCAGGGTTATGGGTTGATGATGCATTGCTTGATCTGAGCTAAGGAGAGATCTCACCGGTTGATGGAGAACTAGATCTAAGGAGAGATCGGGATCAAATGGTTTGAAATGAACTATCTTTATGATGCTTATTCTAGATCTACATACTGACGCATGTATTGTTCTATAAGTGTTATGAGTATGACTGATGTCTGGTGCAGCTGCAAGTTATGAGAAATTATTTTTAGATCTGTACGCGGGTTGTCTTTGGCAAAAGTGCGTATACACGCGGGTTTGATTCATCGAAGTAGCGTATACATTGTAAAGCTTGATATTTGAAGTTGCAGATGGGTCTGATGGTTATTACAGAGTTCTGTGTCTGCTCTGTGTTCTGGTAACAGTGTTGTTAACAGGGTTTCAGTGATTCAGAGTTTGATGATTGTTTTGAGCTTCAATGATAGTTATGGGTCCAGTATGAAAATTGGATGAAAAGTGGCCTTACAGATTATGTGTTGTGCTTCAGTGTATCCAGTCTGAAAATTGATGAAACGTGGTACCTGGAGGTGAGAAGATTGTAGGCAAGCACCTACGTACTAGTATCTAAGCTAGTACAAAAGCTAAAGGAGATCTTTGGAGCATTGTAGCAGGTAGCAGCCTGCGTACTAGTAAATGGATCGGCTAGTACAAGAGCAAAGGGGGTTGTAGCTCCCGTACTGGTATAAGACTGCACCAGTACAAATATTGTAAGAGGATTTTCTTATTAAGAAGAAGATTGAGATGACTTGCAGCAGGTGGTTTTCACCCACATTGGGTTTCCACCTTATATCTTTGTGTTCATGTGTGTGGCTCTTGTGTGATGTTCTGTTCTGTTATTCTGCACCTGTTTACTGTTAATATGCTTAATAATGATCTGATGCATTTACTGAAGATTAAGCTAACTGAATTATAAGATCTCTGGATATACGCGAGTTTCATTAGACACAGTAGCGTGTACACGCGGGTTCACTTAATTGAAGTAGCGTATATGTTTCTGAGTATGAAATTGAAAAGTTTGATTGATCTGATAATACTGATTCACCCCCCCTCTCAGTATTATTTCCAACAATTGGTATCAGAGCAGGTCCTTTGGTAGAAGCTTGATCGCTTGAAGGAGATCAGTGGAGCAATGGGAAAGAAGCTTAAGAAGAAAGCTCATAAGAAGAAGAAGACATCTCAGAAGGACTATGACAATGGGAGAATCGATTGGGGATTAGGTATAAGAGGCTCTTCAGATTCAGAATCAGATTCAGAATCATTATCAGGTATGAATGTGTTATCCTCTGATGTTCCTGCTATATTTCCTTGTGAAAGTGATGGAAGTGATAGTGAAACTACTGAACATGCTTTTATGGGTGAGCAAGAAAAGTATCAAATAGAGGCAGTATTTAGAAGGCTTACAGACAAAGTTAAAGATCAACAAGATCTATTGAACAAAAGGGAATGTGCTTTCAAAGAAGAAGTTACCAAACTAAAGGCCCAACTAGAAGAAGGAAACAAGGTAAGAAAGCTACTCAAGGACAAGGAAGACCAATGTCAAAAATTGCAGCATGAAGTGACATCATTAAGTAAAGAAGTCAACGAAAGAAGCACAACCATCAAGAAACTCAAAGATAGATCCAGCTACTATGAAAATCTTGAAGCTACGATCCTCTCACTAAAGGAAGATCTTGAAGAATCCAAGAAGCAGAATGAAGATCTACACCAAGCAATTAAAAAACAAGACAACGAAGTCATCAGCTTAAAATCACAGTTGGAATGTGCCTTCAGAGTTCGTCAAATTCAGCAGGATCTGTATGAAAAGCAAGAAAAGGAGATACTCAATCTAAGGCAACAAATGGAAGAAGGAAGAAAAGATGGAGAAGACATGAAGAAGCAATATCTAGAAAAGGAGGAACAACTTCAAGTTGAGGTAAATATCTTGAAAGGTAAATTAGAAGAAAAGGATAAACTTTTGAGATTTCAAGATAGTACTAAAGCATTGGATGATATTCTTAATAGTCAAAGGTCTCCTACTATCAAGACTGGTCTTGGTTTTCATGAATCTGTTGAAGGTGAATCTAGTTCACAAGGTGAGGCAAGGAACTCTAAAGAGAAATCCAAAATGATCAACAAGGAGATGAAAGGTCAACCAAGGAAAGAAAGTATTCAAAGAAAATCTTTTACTCCTCCTATGAATAATGTTGAATGTTATGTATGTCATAATCTTGGACATGTTGCAGCTAGATGTAAAAGAAGAAGAGTTCAAGACCATTATGCAGACAAGTCATCTCAATCAAGGTACTTTAATGGATATTGCTTTGCTTGTAATATGTATGGTCACAAAGCTGCTGATTGCTACAGGAGGAATATGAAACATGTAAGATGTTATGCATGTAACAAGCTTGGACATATAGCAAAGGAATGCAGGAACAAAGGATGGACATCACACCAAAAGGAGAAAACCTCATCACACTTGAAGATATGGAGGAAGAAGGAAGTACAGTCAGCACAATGTACTGAGACACAGCACAGCACAGACATATCAGACTCAGGGGGAGCTGAAAGCGTAAAACTTCAGCGTTCTGAATCTCATACGCAAGCTCCTTAAAAGGAAGTCGCGTATATACGCGAGTTAGACACTGCAAAGTCGCGTATATGTCAGTCTGAGGAAAAGCAGTGGGAACTGGATCAGAAAAAGGATCTGATATGATTCAGTCTATTATTTGCTCTATTGGTTACAGTCTGCTGAGGATGTGTGGAAATGTTTTGTTACTTGTCTAGAAGTGTTTTGATCCTAACTTGAGGATGATGATGTTTTGATGCTTATGCATGATCAGATCTAACAGATGGCACTGGTTGAGGGGGAGCATATGCCTTTAGTAATTCATTGTTAGCATTATGGTTAATAGTCCTTGGTGATGATTCTTATATGGCTAAATGATATATCTTGCTATGATGTGGTTGTGAGTTGTCTATGATAAACTCTCATATGATTCTTGAAGTTACATAGAAGATGTTCAGATCAGATTTATGGTTGATTCTTTGATGGTGCATATATGGTGCTTACATGGTGATATTCATAAGGACAAGAAGAAGTACAAAGCTTGAATATACATCTTCCTCACTTGATGATGGGTCACTCATATACTGCTGTTGTCATATGCATAAAAATCATACAGTTATGATGCAGGCACTCTTGTGGATAAGGATTGTTGCTGATATCAAGAAGTTTTGTCAAATGAGCTTGAGCTCAAGATACATAATGCTGATACATGGATGACTACTCAAAGTTGCTTTATTGGAGACATGGTGATGAGTTCTTATCTATATGATGATAGGTTGATACTTACATATGTTAATTGATGCAGATGTTCCCAAGTAATGATACTTGGATCATGTAGAGCTTGATGAAATGGCTATGGTGGTTTCACACATGATACAATGTGAATGACTCTGAATTCTGTTCAAAGGGATGAATTGATGCAGACATACCTTGTTATAGGTTGATGACCTATTCTCTACAGGACATTTACAGGTTGCTGATATGGAAATTTGTGTACGCGTGTTGTTTAAAGGATATCCGCGTGCATACGCCGTTTTACAAGGGGATAGTCGCATATATGGTGTACGCGTGTTGCGTAAGGGATATCTGCGTATATACGCCTGTTTATGTGTATACAAACGCGTATATGGAGATTTGAAGGAAATCAGCAGGGACAGATGTTGGTTGCAGAAAGTCTGATATAGGTCTGACAGAGATCATCTGGCACAGGTTCAGGGGGAGCAGATAATCTTCCAATGATGCATTGTTGGCATTATCTTAAAGCTTTTGGTTCTAGTTCACATTTGGTGTTGATTTCAGGAGGAACAAAGGCGAAAGGAGAATAGAAGGATCTCTTGGTTGCTGATCTGAATGGTGATTATCAGATGCTACTGGTGACTTTTCATAAGTCTTGGTCTAGTTATTTCGTCTCTATGTCATATATCTCTTTTGTGGTATCTCTTTCATGGTGTCAAGGTCATGTAACGGCCTATTTTGGTTTCCCCACTATGCCTGGGATGATTAATGCAATGTGATTGGTTGTCATATGTAAAATTTTGATGTATTCCCACTTGGTTGGGTGGATGAGTCAATTTTTGTATATCCTCACTTAGTTGAGAGATGGATGTATGTATGAGTCCTAAGTAGGTCCTTTATGATGTATAGAGTCATGTTCTACTTGAAGAACATCTTTTGTAGACCTTGCTTACAGTCAGGAAGAGCATGATCAGCACACTTCAGCAAGAACAGAGATTCAGCATGTACTCAGAGGGAGCATGGACAGATTGGTACACCTTGGCATATACAAAGGGGGAGACTATTCAGAGATTTCAGCAGGTACTCAGGGGGAGTATGAACAGTGGAATGATTCAGCAAAGGAAGAGAATATCTTGGTCCACCCTTTGCCCTTGATGTCAAAGGGGGAGAGTGATTTGGTGTTGTTGCCATCAAGTCCAAAGGGGGAGATTGTTGGCATTATGATGCATGTGTTGAACTTGATGGCAACCCTCTCATAGAAGAATATCTCACTTATGTATAACTGGATGAATCTTCAGAAGAGATATCAGATGTGACTGATGGAGGACAACTCAAAGGAATCAGATGATAGTTCTAAGTGTGACAAATTAGCTTTGCCATCAAGTCCAAAGGGGGAGATTGTTGGCATTATGAGATAAGTGTTGTCCTTGATGGCAAACCTCACTGATGACAAATCATAGTACAGAAGGTCAGCAGCAAGGAATTGATGATCAGACTATAAGAAGAAGAGAAAGTTAATACACGCAGGTTCGTTAAGCCCAAGTCGCGTGTACACGCAGGTTGGCTTCAGCAAAAGCGCGTGTATGTGGAAAAGTACCTTTGGTCCATGGCGGTTAGTCCTTGGAAGTTGTGCCTATGGTTTCGGACCATTGTGTCTCGACGGGCGTGTCGATCCCTAGTTTTGAAGTTGATGGTATTGTGTTACTATGGTTTTGGCTCTTGGTATTGAGCAAGGCCTAAGGCTATATAAGGAGAAGGAAATCATTATGCAAGAGCATCTGAATTGTCTTGAATATCTGATGAAGCATTAGATCCAGTATGCAGGGTTATGGGTTGATGATGCATTGCTTGATCTGAGCTAAGGAGAGATCTCACCGGTTGATGGAGAACTAGATCTAAGGAGAGATCGGGATCAAATGGTTTGAAATGAACTATCTTTATGATGCTTATTCTAGATCTACATACTGACGCATGTATTGTTCTATAAGTGTTATGAGTATGACTGATGTCTGGTGCAGCTGCAAGTTATGAGAAATTATTTTTAGATCTGTACGCGGGTTGTCTTTGGCAAAAGCGCGTATACACGCGGGTTTGATTCATCGAAGTAGCGTATACATTGTAAAGCTTGATATTTGAAGTTGCAGATGGGTCTGATGGTTATTACAGAGTTCTGTGTCTGCTCTGTGTTCTGGTAACAGTGTTGTTAACAGGGTTTCAGTGATTCAGAGTTTGATGATTGTTTTGAGCTTCAATGATAGTTATGGGTCCAGTATGAAAATTGGATGAAAAGTGGCCTTACAGATTATGTGTTGTGCTTCAGTGTATCCAGTCTGAAAATTGATGAAACGTGGTACCTGGAGGTGAGAAGATTGTAGGCAAGCACCTACGTACTAGTATCTAAGCTAGTACAAAAGCTAAAGGAGATCTTTGGAGCATTGTAGCAGGTAGCAGCCTGCGTACTAGTAAATGGATCGGCTAGTACAAGAGCAAAGGGGGTTGTAGCTCCCGTACTGGTATAAGACTGCACCAGTACAAATATTGTAAGAGGATTTTCTTATTAAGAAGAAGATTGAGATGACTTGCAGCAGGTGGTTTTCGCCCACATTGGGTTTCCACCTTATATCTTTGTGTTCATGTGTGTGGCTCTTGTGTGATGTTCTGTTCTGTTATTCTGCACCTGTTTACTGTTAATATGCTTAATAATGATCTGATGCATTTACTGAAGATTAAGCTAACTGAATTATAAGATCTCTGGATATACGCGAGTTTCATTAGACACAGTAGCGTGTACACGCGGGTTCACTTAATTGAAGTAGCGTATATGTTTCTGAGTATGAAATTGAAAAGTTTGATTGATCTGATAATACTGATTCACCCCCCCTCTCAGTATTATTTCCAACAGAGAAATGAGTTTTGGAATTGGTTTTAAGGGAAAGTTATCCCTGACTTCTTATGTTATATGCTTATATTGAAATAGATGAAAGAACATGATCTTCATGATTACCAAGTTAGTCATATTATGAGTAAAAAAAAAGAGTAATAGTGTTCAACATAACATTTAATTCTCTACACTATTGACGGTTGGTAAGGTAGGACCTTACATATGGTATTATCTAGGATTTAAGTACTTGTGCAAGTGAGCATAATAAGTTGTCCAAGCTGCAAGTATTGATTGGCGCAGTCTTATGCTAGAGTGGCTGTAGCAAACAACTATATATGCCTAATTTTGGCAAGTCCATTGTTTTACTTGCCATTTTTTGAAGAATAATATGCTTCTAAATTTGTAACAATAGCTACTCTTGCTGCAACTTTCATTATACGTGTCTCATGATTTAAGCAATGCCATTTTGCAAATAATTATTTTTCATTAATACTTGGGAATGGTAATTTTTAGTTGCTGAATTTGGAAACATTGTTGGGTTAATATCTTTTGTGATTCCATTTTTCCATTTCATAAACATATCATTTGCTTTTCTTATGAAGAGAGGCTTTTCCTTCTTCAATTACCTTGTTACAGATAGGTTAATAATCATGCCCTTATATGTGATTTTTGTATTAGAAGCATGATACTTTAGGTTCTTGTGGCATACTTTGTTGTTATGATGTTAAAAGTTAATAAATGGAAACTTTTTAGCATAATATAGGGTCTCAAATAGGTTGATTAATCTTAATGCTCACACATGGCATTATGAGGGAATTTATTTCCAGACTTACTTAGAACTCATGTATAAGTATGAAAATAGCATATTCTATCTTCTTTTAAACTTGATGAGAAATGATTTTTGGAATTGTTTTTAAGGGAAATTTATCCCTAACTTCTTGTGTTATATTATTTTATTGAAATAGATGAAGAAACATGATCTTCATGATAACCAAGTTAGTCATATTATGAGTAAACAAAAATTGAGTAATAGTGTTCAACGTAACATTTACTTCTCTACATTATTGATGATTGGTAAGGTGGGATCTTACATATGGTATCAGAGCGAGCTACAACACTAGGGCCTAATGGGTCAACATGCTTGTTGGTAGGTTGTTGATGTATGAATGTTGATTTTGCATGCATGTTGAATTGTTGTGTATGTTGGCTTGGGATCATATTGGTTGCATAGGGGATATTATTTGTAGTATTATGTCAATTAGAAACTCAAGAAAGAAATAAAAATACTTTCTTATATTCCTTAATATTTTTGTTAGGGAAAATTATTGGAAACGTGTTAAAGGACTTAAAGACGCGATGGGAAAGAATGTGCTTGAGAAGTTGGGTTAAATCTAAGCATGTGAATGGATTGATTGTCAATGGTCAAGTGAGATATATGGAGTGCATGCTTGGTTGCATATATGTTTAATGCATCATTATCAATGTGATATTAGCTTACCAGCCATCTTTACTATCTAAAATTGTATCTACCAAGAAAATATTTTCCTAATCTAAAATTTGGTGTGATGACCTTAGTGTATATTCTTTGGGAATGTGTAACAAGTGTAAGACTGAGATTCAATTAACGTGATGATTGAGTTTATCATGTTAATTTTGACTCTTTTGTTATATACACTAAAGGAAAATTAACAAAAGTTACCTTGAAGGATGTCACTTTTAGTTGTGGATGTAGATTCACGAGTAATGTATGTGCCTTAATTTGATGTATAATTTCATAATTCATTCTTAACGATTAAGAATGGAATTCCCATGATTTCCTTGACATAATTTTTTGTAGCTTGGGTTGACATTATGCATCAAATAACTTGAAATTTCTCAAATACTAGGTTGTGGTATGACCTTCCTAATAAACAAGAGGCTTCAATAACTAGTGCATGAAAGGTTGTGGAAGCCATTTTTAAGAACACTTAAAGGTTATGTTTTCCTTAAGTTATGTATTGGTGTGGAATCCATACTAGCATATATCTATGAGCTAATGTATGGGTGTGGAATCCATACTAGCATATATCTATGAGCTAATGTATGGGTGTGGAATCCATACTAGCATATTTCTATGAGCTAATGTATGGGCGTGGAATCCATACTAACATATATCTATGAGCTAATTAATTATTCTTGTTAGAATGAACAAAAATATTTTCATGGAATCTGATAGACATGATTAAGGATGATTGATTATTTGTAATTAAAATTAAATGGATAGAAATTCGTAACATGAATTTGCTTGTGATTTAAATCCATTATTTGTTTTTATTATTACAAATGAATATACTAAGATTGGTCTAGTGAACACCATTAGGTGGTTTAAAATGTTTGGAATAATTGATTTTGATATATGGAGTTAGGTGTGAACTCGGTATCAATCCTCTATTTTTGTAATTCTTTTGTATGTGTTGGATTTAGGTAGAACTAGTACAACCACATTAAAAATATTAATGTGATTGATATAGCCAAAGGCTTCATTTGTATCTACAATTGATAAATATATAACAAAAAAAACTATTGGAATAAAAATATTATTATTAACTTTGATCTCATTTAACCCTTAAGAATCTTGGGTCTTGATAAAAAAACAAAAAGTGTTGAAGAGTTTCTATCCTTTACAACCAAGATATAAGGAAACTTTTCTAAAATTAGGTATGCTTTGAAAATTCCTAAGAAATTGGTGGGCCTTCCGACATCAATTTTTTTTAATTTATTAAAAGTCAATGCAACCTAACAAACTCTCTAACACACTACGATCATCGATAAGCATTCAGATAAAGTCTATGCTTAGCATATTCCCTTGAGAATCAATCTAGGTCATCAATTAAAAAAAATAAAAATAAAAATAAAAGTCAAGAGATCCTCGGCCACTTAAAGTTGAAATAAAAAGTCTTATGATAATTAAATTGATTTTCAAATGCTTCAAATGTATAAAAATATTATTATGATAAGTTGATAAAATATATTTTCTACTGGCATAAGACAAATTAGGTCTAGGAAAACCATAATAGTCTATTTAATGATTTTGTCAATTGCATATTGGCTGAATTCTATTTAACCAAATTAATTAGAGAAATTATGAGGATTGAAATCCTGAACTACTCTAAACTATTGTTAGTTAGTCGATCAAATAAAAATTCATATTGTTTATGAACTTGATGAAATGTTTTCTTGGAATTTGATTAACTTGTAAATTATTAAGATAATAACATGCTTAGATGATAAAAAATTTCTGTGGTGAGAAATTTATTTTATTTGAACTTAAAGGAAAATGTATGTGATTAATGAAAATCTTAGTTGAGTTCTTGTTTTACAAGAATATGTGCTTGTGATATTTTTTTAGGGAGAAATTGAAGGAGAGTGACATCACATTTTGATTAATTGGAATTCTTGCATGATTTAGAAGCCTAAGATGATTGTATTGTATGTGGAGTGGAAGAGATTCATGGATTTATGAATTTTGTGTTTGGATGTATAGTTGTATGAGTAGTTAGTAGTCCCGCAAAAGGTTGTAATCTTTTGATAGGTAGTTAAAAAAAAACTTAGCTTTAGGCTAGAAATTCCCTTGTGATAGTCTAAATCTTATTTAAAATCAACAAGATTCTTCGTAGTTTGAGAAATGTATTGTTTCTGTATATTGTTTTTGTGTATGTCTTACTAGTAAGGAATAAGACCTGAAACCAAATGAATTAATTAATTATTGAATAGAAATCTTGATCGATTTTATAGTTGGAAAACATCTTGACTTGCAATTATCAAGATAGATTCAATAATATAGATATCGTATTTGCTTAATCATGAGAGTTATTCTTGATTACAAGCTTGCAAAAATATAAGTTTAATTTGTTTTTGAATGAAGATCTTCAAATTGAGTCATTCATAATTGATTCTCAAGTAAGAGAAGTAATGAAGATTATGGGAACTCAAGGAATGGTTTATAATACAAAAGTGGTTCAATGAGGACTATATGGAATCTTAGATCCTAAAGATTTTAGTTACAGAGATGTTGTATGGAATAAAAAGGGGAAACTTGGATTGAGAAGACATAAATCAAGTAGGATGTAAGAGTGGGATACATATATGTGACATCATGTTTTTTGGCGTAGTATTGGCAATTGTATATCGATGATTTGATGCTTCTTGTATTCAAATTTGATTGTGAGATGGGATGGACCATCATTGTTTTTTATACAACTAATGTGGGAATTGTTTGTGAGTTGGCAAGTTCAATTTTTCTATAGAAACCTAAGAGAATTACACATGAAATATTATTGAATTCTTAATGCATTAGATAAGGAATATACAATCATGTGTAATGAGAGATAATTTTTATTTATATTAATATATGATGTTATATCATTTAAGTATTTAGATATAATGTGCTTGATTAGATTATTGTTTTGATTTAGTATATATTGTGGTGTATATCGAAATCTATGTAGTATAGCATAAATATAAATGGTACTTGATTAATAATGGCATGTGTTGTCTTCAGGGACAACCAGATTAGATTATCTCTCTCTCTCTCTCTCTCTCTCTATATATATATATATATATATATATATATATATATATATCCGACAACTATAAGAAAACTTTAGGCCAAGTTTAATCCAAGAGGGGGAGTATGTAGTGTCCCACCTTGGCAAGGTTAATTTTGTGACACTTGGAGAGGGTGATTTTGATGAAATGATATAAGATTATGCATGTCAGACTTATGTATATGCTTGTATGTTATAGACCTAGTTTGGGTCACTTGGTTGTTGTGTGCTTATGATAATATTTATGGTTGTGTATAAGACTGATTTTGATTAAGTACATATCATCAATGTTTTCTCTTTTGGTGTCTTACTTTTGAAATCGATGTATGAAATGTATGGTGATATAGGATTGAGACACATAGATCCATGGATGATCAATTTTATGTGGAACATATGGTTAATTATGATTTATGGATGATACATGATTTGTATGATTATATATGCTTAATTTTGTACTAAGAAGGATTTGGCGGGGGACTTGGTTATTTCCAACAAGGATGCTCGAGTTATAATGATTGTGGAAGTCATTTCTCCAAAACCAAAATGACTATGGAAGTCATGCACTATCATTGGTAAAATGTGAATAAGTTAATTATGAAATTTATTTGATTCCTTTGATCAATGACATTGTGATGTGTGCAGGTCTTGGAATAAAACCTTACCAACAAAATATCAGATGAAAAGCGAAGTTTCAAAGTAGAGTAGATGAGAAGCCATGCAAATTAGGGCGTGGAGTCCTAAATCCATGAAATATAAAGATGTGGAGTCTTGGATATATAATAAAAGTATTATGGCACAAAGTCCTAAATCCTTGAAAGATAAAGAAGTGGAGTCTTGGATCTATAATAAAAGAATTAGGGCGCAGAGTCCTTAATCCATGAAATATAAATACGTGGAATCTTGGATCTATAATAAAAGGATTAGGGCGCAAAGTCCAAAATCCATGAAAGATAAAGATGTGGAGTCTTGGATATATAATAAAAGTGGTAAATGAGATAATAAAAATTCTTTTTGTTGTTGTTTTAAAGAATCGCATCCTTGGGAATTTCTATTGTGATTTAGCTCAACATCAGGGGGTATCTGTGCCATATGCCCATGTAACCCCCACTTTGATTCCAAAAACCAGGTTTTCAGATTTCGATTCTCTAATCTGGTCAATTTTACAGATTTATTGCTCCTTGTATAGACTGACTATTGTTCAATTTTTCTTTTTTCTTTTTTCATCTTGGATTTACCAGGTGATCTATATTGATGACACTAACCTAGTTCGTGCACTTTGAAATTTTTGTTTTAAAGTCTCAATGGTTGATACCTTTATAGCTTAAATAGTTTTATGGCAACTTATTTATGACTGCTAATTGTTTGTCAAAGTTCTCCAATGGATGCAGCTTACATGGCTGCAAGCTATTTGCAAAATTTATCAAATGTATGTAGTGATTCATTTTTGTGAAGTGTTGATAGAGATGCATCAATGAAGATGGTTGATAGTTCTACTTGCGTGTTAAATTTAATTCAAGAATTATCGGCATTGTTGATAATGAAAAATGAAGTTATGTAATCCTAGATTCATGTTAGCTAATTGTTGTCCAATTTGGCTTAAGAGATTATGATTCCAAGTGTTTGAAAAAATTCCTAGATGGATGTAGATTTCATTCTTGCAAGGTGTTTTTCTAAAGGCCTCAACGGTTGTAGATTGAATTCTTGCATAGCGTTTGTCAAGAGGCCTCAATAGCTGTAGCTTTTGTGCATATAAATTGTTAGAGTAAATGTCTCACTGACTGTAACTTTTATGTACTATAAATTTATGAATAGATCACTTAATGGATGTAGCTTCCTATGTCTGCAAAATTTTGTATGAATGTGAAAATGAATTAAATAATTTGTTGAAATGTGAATAGATAATAGGAGAATTTTTATTTTTATTATCTCTATCATGAAAAAAATGGGTTATTGTTGGAAACGATCTTACAATAACCAATTTTGTAGGATTTAATTACTTGTGCAAGTGAGCATAATAAGTTGTCCAAGTTGCATGTATTCATGGGTGCAGTCTTATGCTTGAGTGACTATAGCAAATAACTATGTGTGCTTAATTTTGGCAAGCCGTTGTTTTACTTGGCATATTTTGAAGAATAATATGCTTCTAAATTTGTAACAATAGCTACTCTTGTTGCAACATTCATTATACAAGTCTCATGATTGAAGTAATGCCATTTTGCAGATAATTATTTTGCCTTAATACTTGGGAATGAGAATTTTTAGTTGATGAAGTTGGAAATGTTGTTGGGTTAATATATTTTGTGATTCCATTTTTCCATTTCATAAACATATCATTAGATTTTCTTATGAAGAGAGGCATATTCCTTCTTCAGTTGCCTTGTTATAGGTAGGTTAATAATCATGCCCTTATACATGAATTTTGTAATAGGAAGCATGATATTTTAGGTTCTTGTGGCATACTTTGTGGTTATGATGTAAAGAGTCAATAAGTGGAACCTATTTAGCATAATATAGGGTCTCAAATAGGTTGATTAAGATTAATTCTCACACATGGCATTATGATGGAATTTATTTCCAATCTTACTTAGAACTCACATATAAGTATGAAAAGAGCACATGCTATCTTATTTTAAACTTGAAGAGAAATGAGTTTTGGAATTGGTTTTAAGGGAAAGTTATCCTTGACTTCTTATGTTATATTCTTATATTGAAATAGATGAAGGAATGTGATCTTCATGATAACCAAGTTAGTCACATTATGAGTAAAAACAAAAAATTGAGTAATAGTGGTCAGCGCAACATTTACTTCTCTACACTATTGACGATTTCTAAGGTGGGACCTTATAAAGCTACTATGTCAGGGATATAATACATATTTTAGAGATAATAGGGGTTGGGTACATGTTTGAATTATAGTAGCACTATTCATTGGTCTTGAGTTATGTCAGGTTTTTTAGTATCATGCATGTCACTATCCATTAGATTCCAAGCAATGGTTATATAAATATACCCTCTTTGCCAAGAGCTCAACATAAACAAAGCTAGTTCATCCACATAGGGCTAAATAGAATTTGATATGAGAAAGCACAACTACATATAATAGTTCAAGAAGCCCATGCACCTTCATGATCCAAATCTTATTTAAAACTAGAGAACAAGTGGGGGAGATAAAAACCAATCATTCATTACTTTCATGACAACCAAATAATGGTAAATTAAAATGGTCTCAAGATAAAAACCAATCATCCATTACTTTCATGGAAACCAAATAATGGTAAATTAAAATGTTCTACATTGTGGAAGATTTCCAAATTATTTTTGATACATGTAAGGCATCAAGAACATGTGATAAAGAAATAATTTAAAATAGGATATTAAGGGTGATTGAAGCCAACAATGACGAGTAGATCTTAACAATGACGAGTAGATCTTAACAATAGAAATTTAATTATTTTTTCATGTAGTAGCGTATCTCTACTAATTGAAACATGCACTTTAATCCAATTAATAGGAAATTGGTTTCCAAATTCGATTCCATGGATCAATTTATGTAATGACAAAGGTTAGATTTATTATATTTGTCATTAAATTGTGCAAAGAAAGATAAATTTCCCATGATCCTAAAGTGTCCAAGATGTAAAGAGGAAGAAGAAATTTCTACTCAAGTAATTTCGTATTTTGGTGGCATCCCCATGCATGCACGTGTCTACTGTGAAGAATAAATAAGAAAGTGTAGGTGGATCCTTTTGTTTCCTTTCTTGGTTTTTGGTAGGGAAATCTTTTCAATCGCCCTTACCCATTTTGGATCTATTTCAACTCCTTTGGATACAGTATGACTACTTCAACAAAAATGTGAGTTGAAGTTAATTAAGAAGTGTGTTTTATTGTACATGTATTATTGTGATTACTTCTTGTGGGTGAGACAATTTAAATGCAAAAACAAAAGAAATTATTTAAGGTTAAAAATGGCAACAAGTGTAATCTTCTTTGCTCAAAATATTAGTGAAAATATTGTTTCAAATTATTACATCCCTAATTTGAGAGCCTATGTTGGCTTGTTGGGGCCTGACCCAAGTTCAGAGTTAACTAGACAAACAAATCCTTCTACTATTGGACCTTTTTGCAACAGTCCGTGGAGCGCGGACTGAGGTCTCACCCGAAGTAGTATGGGGAGGTGCTGGAACTAAGTTTCCACACCCTTGAGATGTCTGAGGGGTTGATTTGGTCCAACTGCTAGTCCCTGCATGCAGGTTGCTTCGTGCACTTCCCTGGCCTTCGCCCCCTGATAAATTTTCCTTTGCACAGCCCTAACCAAGGGTTGTGGGGCTTCCGCGATGCTGGAGAAGCGTTCTGCACTATTTCCCTAAATCACACCGAGATCCTACTTGCCTTCTTACACCAATTAGTTATCTCCGTGTAACTAGAAGCCTTGTGTTATATTTATTTATACACTACATACATATAAGTTCGCATAGTAAATAAACAGTAAACTTGCAAATTATACCCAATAACACATAAAGCAGGAAAAGATACACAGAAATATGGTAAACTTCTCTTTATTAATTCTTCCCACAGTTACAGACTTGACCTGCCCTATGCACTCAGCTGCAGGGGTCCACGCACTTAGTTGCGGACTACTAGGCCTCTGTGCACACAACTGCAGAGCTTTCTCCTACTCTGCAACCCAAGACACACTTTACACTTCGACTCAAGCTCTTAGACTCATCATGCTTCTTTTCTATTTCTTGATTTTCCTATCTTCTACACTTAGAGTTGTTGGTGTCCGAGTATGAACAAATTATTCAATCTCGTTTCCTACATTAATATGTCAATCCGGGTGCGTACTCTTTTCAAGGTAACGCACAAAGTATATGCAGGGGTAAGGTTACAATCTACATCAATCAAGGGTTCGAGATTAAGAAATCAAAGCATCGTTGTAAAAGTAATGAAAGCTAAATTGCAGAAAGAAAAGCATTCACAACAATCTATGAAAATCTGTAACAACAATAAAGAAAATACAACCAGTAAAAGAAATAGACATAAAAAGGACACACGCATAGCACCTGATCAGAAGAGTGGGCCCAACTCCCTGGTCAGGGCTGTGCTTAACTCACATATTGAGAAAAATATCAGAAGGCTGGAAATTTCATTAACAAGAGTTCCATTGTTACAAGGCTCAATTCTTACATCAACTAGCTTCCCTTTCTCTTTGAATTGTGTCTTTTAAATATACAAACATCTAAAGGAAAGTTACAAAAAACTGATCTCAATATTCAAGATGAGATCTGAGAGATCTGTCCATCATGATTCAGCTGGAACAAGTCGAATTTGGTTATTACAATTTGGGCAATTCTAGAAAATGGCCACAACAACAAATCTACAAATATATCCTTCGAAGAACCTTGTGTTTCTCCCAATACAAATCGAATTTCTGAAAATGGCTCAATGGGTAACTGATTTGGTCTGTTCTGAACAAAACCCATGTCTCAGATTTTCCATATTCACTTTCATTTTCCCAAAACGTCCAACGCAAAACGGTCACTTCTTATGCCAACGAATTCCTAAGTTGGAATATCTAATTATCTGTTGAAGACCAAATCTACAATCTGAAAGAGATCTTGGAGGCTAAAATCATGAGTGAGGTTATAACGAATGAATAAACCAAAATCATGCATAATAATCATTAATTATTAAAAATAAATGAGATCAGATATTATTTATCCACAAGAGCATAAATGATTATGAAATGGAATTATATAATAAATTATGGTAAATATTGTGATAAAAGAATAGTGGAAATATATGAAATGAATGTTAAGAAGTGGTAATAATAATGACCAATTAAGAGCCCAAAATTCTCCCAAAGTGAATATGTTGCATGTCCACATGCAACCTAATGCCTCTATATGAAGTAGGGGAAATAATGATTTGAAAATAATGAGTGAATAATGCTCAGTGGTTGTTTTATGATATTCTCCTAAACTTTTAATAAATCAAACACTCTTCTTATTTCACCTCAATTGTTGCTTTCAACAAAATAACATGGAATTACATAAATGGATTAACATTTTTTGACACTAATGTAGGTTGAGCTTGTGTAAGTGATGTGAAAGGTGAAAGACATGCAAGCTCAAAGAAAGTAATCCAAAAGTGTAGCAGGATTTCCTTCCCCCAAACTGGTTAGTTTCCCTATCATCAAGATTTCTATAGCACATCTCATGAGTATCCTCAATCAGTAATTCATCAGGATTGAAAATCAGAATTAGCCCTCTTCATCCTTCCCCAAAATAATAGTAGTGTTGTTAAGCTAGGATTAAATATAGATTGATTAGGTAAAGCAATTATCTTTGGTTAAAGATATGAAACTTGTAGAATAAAGGAATGATAGATTAGATGATACAAAATATCAAATATCAAATATCTTAAAAGTTTCATCCCTAACATGTAAATTAAATATTGATAACTCAATAATAGATATAAACCATGACCACCATTATCTAAGAATTGATTAAATATTACCCCATGAGGCATGAGTTCTAGCAAACCTTATATATGCAACAGTGGCATTATCGGCAGTTAGTTTTGAGAAAACAAGGTAACCAAGTAGATCATAGTATTGAATTAACCTCTATACCATAGGCATGGCCACTGCTGCCACCAAGCATCCATAGCCTTGACAGGGATGTCTTTTTAACCCATTGATATGCCAGTGTCCCATCTATTAGAAATAAGTACATAGTTACAAAAGCATTTCAATTTAATTAGATGTCTACTAAAGATCATTGTTCTGGCTTGGTAACCAGTTAATAACAATGCAATTCACAGGAACTAACAAAAGTGAACAAGTCGGCTCGTGATGAGACCTCTTTTCCTTCAGTTTTATGACCGAAGGCCATTACCCCAGCTTGGTGACCAATAGCGGTAATGTCACTCTATTAGGACCTATGATCATGGTAGGTCGGCTCGTGATGAGACCTCCTATCCTCCAATTGACTATTTATGTTTAAAATTTAACTATGGTTATTTTTAATCAACAAAAGATCACTTAATAGATGGGGTGGCATGCTAGCTCCTTAAGAGCTAGGGTTGGCGTAAAACATTTTGTAGTAACTATTTTCAACTCGGGTAATTTTGCTTCTCAAATACTAATAACCTTCAAATGACTGTTGATAAATATATTTTGCTTTGTTAAGATTGGGGTTTGAGGAATAATTCATTAGATAGTGATGGAAAGATTTAAGTACAATTTTGTGGTCATCATCATAAATTTTACAAAATTAGGGACTTGACAAATTAGAAAAGTTGAAAGTTTCCATGATGAAATCATCTTTTCATAATTATTCCTTAAAAAAATAAAATGATATTTATATATAAACAAAGATAAATTGACTACCCAATCATTATGTCAAAGAGGACCTAGACAATAAAATGTATTCCCCATTCACCAAGTTAATATCGTCGTGCATGATTCAAGTTCCAATGTGTGTGGATAATTGGGGGTTACGGATTTTTATGGATTATGGTGGTAATAATCGTGAAATGTATGAGTTGACGTGAAATTTTAATAACAATGATGACATGACATCATTGATTTAAATATAATACATTTTCTATCAAATGCAACACCTCCCCCCAACTAAGATATGACCGTCCTCGGTCATAATTGAAACATCAATCAAATACACGGAGTTGGTTAGGGACATACCTGAAGAATTACCTTAGTGGAGTATCAACATGGGTAGAGTAACAGCACTGGGTACTTTGAAAAAATTTCACAACGGAGTAGCAACACCAGAGGAGTAACATCACTGAAAGAGAAACAACTCCGAAGGAATAAAAACACTGCGTACTTAGAAAAATTTCGGGAGTAACAGCACCGGTAGAGTAACAGCACCAGCAGAGTAACAACACTGGCTGAGTAACAGCAGCGGTGGAGTAACAGCAGCGGCAGAGTAAAAGCACTGGCTGAGTAATAGCACCAACGGAGTAATAGCATTAGCGGAGTAACAGCAGTGGCAGAGTAACAGCACTGGCGAAGTAACAGCATCGGCGGAGTAACAGCACCGGTGGAGTAACATCACTGGTGGAGTAATAGCACCAACGAAGTAACAACAATGATGAAGTAACAACCCTGGTAGAGTAACAACACTGGCGAAGTAATAGCAGTGACAAAGTAATAACAGCGACAGAGTAACAGCAACGGCCGAGTAACGGTAGTGCGGAGTAACGACAACAATGAAGTAACAACAACAGCGGAGTAATAGCACTGGCGAAGTAAAAACAGTGGCAGAGTAACAGCAGTGACGGAGTAACAGCACTGGCGGAGTAACAGCAGCGGCAGAGTAACAGTGGTGACAGAGTAACAGCACCGGTAGAGTAATAGCAGTGACAGAGTAACAACACTGGCAGAGTAACAGCACCAGCAAAGTAATAGTAGTGACGAAGTAACAGCACTAGCGGAGTAACAACACCAATGGAGTAACAACACTTCTGGAGTAATAGCACCGGTGCAGTAACAATACTGGTGGAGTAACAGCACCGACGGGGTAACAACACCAGTAGAGTAACAACACTAGCGGAGTAACAGCATCAGCAGAGTAACAACACTAGCGGAGTAACAGCACTGGCGGAGTAACAACACCCAAGGAGTAACAACATCCAAGGGGTAACAGCATCCAACACTTAGAAAATTTTCAGGAGTAACAGCAGTGGTAGAGTAATAGCACCCAATGGATCTGAGGAAACCATACACTGATAAGACTCGGGAAAAAATGGATAAATATGGAGAAACATCATGAAACCTAAGAACTTCCTTCATTTATTTTGAGAAAAAAACATCATAAAATAAATCATTAAGAAACAAAAAAAAATAGTAAATAAATAAATAGTTCAAGTTGCAATGGCTATGTTTTTAATTGCAACAATGTTGTTCCTCAGAGAATATAAATCTATTTCCAGAAACAACAATCTGTCAATGCTAAATAAATAGAAAAAACTTTTGGCGGAAATGACTTAGATCTTCAAATGAAAATCAATTCTCTATTTCTCCTGTTATGAATCCATTAGGTAATTAAAAAGTCTTTATGTTGTTGGTGAGAAATAACAGGAATAATTTGTAACAAACTATTATGATCAACTTCCATGGCACCTCGAAAGAATCAAAATTATATGATATTAGATTTCTTAATAGATGCTGGGATGAAAATCTATTATTTCATTATCATTGCCTTCAATAATCACTTGTTCAAAAACAAACTGACCTCCTTTATTCTCCTCGGACTTTCAAAAAACGAGCGTCTACCCGTAATAAAACATGTAAGCATGGAAGAAGAGAGGTGATTGGGCTCTCTAAATCCAACAAATATGAAAAAACATTAACAAGTAGTTACTCTGTAAAACAAATACATGGAAAAAAAATAACGATGTAGAGTTAATTTATTACCTGCGGGACAACGGTGGCCAACCATACTTACCAACAGTTTTTTAATCATAAATTCATTGTTTTTCGTCCGATTTGTGTGATTCAAAAGCCAATTGAAAGTGAATTAACAGGGATATCTCCAATTGAAACAGGTTTTAAAAATTCCATAATATGATATGTCAAATTTACATAGAACAACCTGCATAACAAAGTCATTTTTGATTTCCCAACTGATACCAACAGTTGATATTTTAAGCATAACTTTTTCATTTGATGATGGATTGAACCGATTCAAATTGGAGATTAAAGTAGATTCATGTAACTATATCCAATAGAAACAGGTTTTGAAATCATGAAGAATTGATGGGTCAAATGTGCGAAGGAATAGTCGGAAAAACAAAGTTTTAAAGGTGTTGATTTACGATAGACAGTCAGTATTTTGGTCATAACTTTCTCATACGATATCGAAATTGGGTTATTCAAATTGAATTTTAAACTAGATTAATAGGGTGATATACAATAGAAATAGGTTTCAAAAATCTAGTCATTTAGGCCTCCAAAAACGGACTGTCCCAACTCTGTTCCTGAGCTGCCTACTCGACATACTGTCAATGTTTTGGTCATAACTTTTTCATTTCAAATCCAAATTGAGTGATTCAAATTGGATTAGAAAGTAGAAATAAAAGGCTACTTAGGATAGAAACAATTTTGAAAATATTCCCATTTTTTTCCTCAAAACATGACTGTAACGACTGTGATTTCAGTGGTTTTATTAAGCCCACATGCCTTCAGATATGATAAATTTATTTATTATTTTTATTTATTTTCAAAATGATGATGAGTGTTTGTAGAAATATGTTTTTAAATATAATACATCTACACACACAATTAAACTCAAATATTTACCATTGATATTGATATACTCAACAAGTTGCAGCAAACACAACTCGTTCTACATATAACAAAAATTATTTATATACTTATTTATTCTATTTTCTACACTAACATATTCTACCTTGAAAAGTAAAGTATACTTACGTATAATAGTACATCCAATGGAGCCATTTTAGAAATAATGCCTCCAGTGTATACACACCCGAATTTGAGAAATGTCTGTCAATGAATACTAGGGTATGAGAGACCAACTTCCCTTGAAAATATGGTGTCAAAAATTGTTGAAATATGGAGTGACACTGTGAACAACTGATTGAGTGAAACCAATCTTCAATATATCCTTTACTTTCTTGATTTCCCATAGTTGTCATAGCATGAAGTTCTTGAGTTTCTAAAACAACTTGTTGGTGCAGACTAGAAGAAACCTCATTTTCTTCCATAACTTTTACAATTTTTGGATTTGAAACATTTCCAATATTGATACAAGTTTTCTGCAATTGTGTATGCGAGATAGGTTGGATGGGAAGGGTAGGTAAATTTTTCAATTCAACGCTGTAAACATATTCTACTGGTTTATTATGGTGAGGGTGTGGAATGAGTTGAGCAGGATATTGTGTAGGGCATGGAGGATTTTGATGATGTAGTTGATTAGGATGTGTGGATGATCTTGATATGCAAGCAATATGTTGTGGAAGAGTTGGTGAAGAATATGGACGATGTGTTTGTGCTACAAGATGAGGGAGAGTAGTCATGTAATCAGAGGATGAACCATGCCAAACTTGTGGACAAGATTGATGGGGGTTATATTGAGATTGGCATGGTTGTCCTAACACATGAGTACTCCATAATAGATTATGCAAGTAAGACAACGGAGAGGAAATGTTTTGAAAGATACATGTAGGCCAAGGTTTCCATGGTTGTGAAATTGTTGCAGCTTCTCCATCTCTTGGAAATGTTGTTTTCAGCCCAGGTAAGAAAGAGAAACTATCCATGGGATGCTCCTTTTCACATTGAGGAAAAATCACTTTTTGAAATTCTTCTTGACTTTTCTTAACCTGCAAAACATGCAATTGTGAATTTAGAGAGCTAATAAAATCAACTTTAAAATGTTCATATAAATCACTGATTTCATCTCTTATATCTCCTGTTCTTGTAGCAGATTTGGAAAGGAAAGAAGAAAATTCTCTAGAATTCCTACCAACCTTGGATATTCTTCTTGAATACCTTATGCATAAATCACAAACAGCATCATATGATAGCTGAAAAACATCACATTTTCCTATCAGATTTAATATTTCTAAAATTTCATCTTTGATTCCTTTAAGAATGAGTGTTTTTAATATCTCTTTTTCCAAATGCTTATGCTTTGATTTTTGAAGGTTGTATTTAAATCGCTCCAAATAGTCCTCTAAGATTTCATCTTCCCCTTGTATCATACTGAAAATATCTTACTTGGCCTTACAATAGTCTTGGTACTTCTCCAAAGATACATTCTTCATGTCCTCCCATGTTTTGATGCAATTCCCACCAAGGCTCATGAACCATCAGAGAGTTGCTCCTTTTAGAGTAATAGGAAACACTTTCAACCTTTGATCATTAGTACAATAATCATATCCTCTACAAAGTACTTCAAACTCAAATAAGAATGTATTTGGGTCCTCATCATCCAAACCATGAAAATTTGGTAGAGAAGATGGAGGAATTATGTGAATTTGTGTCACTCCTAGATCTCTGATAGGGAATTCAAAAGTAACAATGTGAGCCATTTCTTACCATAATATAAGATGTTCTTCATGTGTTGTTTCGAGGTTCCTCCTTCAGATATTCTTGTCAATTTGTTAGTGGAATGGGTGGCACTTACATCACCACTTTGAGTGAAATGATAAGATTCCTTTAAATTTCTACCCTTTTCTTCGTAGTTATTAAAAAACAATTTGAAAGGAAATCTAAAGCTCAAGACCTGGAGCGGGTGTCAAAAGACCCTTCCCTCCCCAGGACAAGAAACTAAACAAGAAAAGAATGCACACAAGGAAATCTAAAGCTCGAGACCTAGAGCAGGGCATCAAAGGACCATTCCCTCCCCAGGACGAGAGATTAGTTTTTCCAAAATCAAAACAAACAAAAATGCAAGAAAAAATTTAAGCTCAGGACCTAGAGCAGGGTGAGAGAACTCTTTCCCTCCCTAGGATGAGAGAGCAGATCCTATAAAATAAAAACAAGAAAAAATGCAGGAAAAATAACTACGCTCAGGACCTGGAGCAAGGTGTCAAAGGACGATTCCCTCCCCAAGACAAGCGATTGACCCTCTGGTCAATACAGATCGTGTCTTGCACCTTGTTAGCCTCCCCGGCAATGGCACCAAAATGTTGGTGTCCGAGTATGAACAAATTATTCAATCCCATTTCCTACATTAATATGTCAAACCGGGTGCATACTCTTTTCAAGGTAACACACAAAGTATATGCAGGGGCAAGGTTACAATCTACATCAATCAAGGGTTCGTGATTAAGAAATCAAAGCATTGTTGTAAAAGTAATGAAAGCTAAATTGCAGAAAGAAAAGCATTCACAACAATCTATGGAAATTTGTAACAACAATAAAAAAAATTCAACCAGTAAAAGAAATATACATAAAAAGGACACACGCACAACACCTGATCAAAAGAGTGGGCCCAACTCCTTGGTCAGGGCTATGCTTAACTCACATATTGAGAAAAATATCAGAAGGCTGGAAATTTCATTAACAAGAGTTCCACTGTTACAAGGCTCAATTCTTACATCAGCTAGCTTCCATTCCTCTCTTAATTGTGTCTTTTAAATATACAAATATCCAAAGGAAAGTTACAACAAACTTATCTCAATATTCAAGATGAGAACTGAGAGATCTGTCCATCATGATTCAGATGGAACAAGTCAAATTTTGTTATTACAATTTGGGCAATTCTGGAAAACGGCCGCAATAACAAATATGAAAATATGTCCTTTGAAGAGCCTTGCAATTCTCCCAATACATATCGAATTTCTAAAAACGGCTCAATCGGTAACTGATTTGGTCCGTTCTAAACAAAACCCATGTCTCAGATTTTCTAGATTCACTTTCATTTTCCTAAAATGTCCAACGCAAAACGGTCGCTTCTTATGCCAGTGAATTCCTAAGTTGGAATATCTAATTATTTGTTGAAGACAAAATCTGCAATCTAAAAGAGATCTTGGAGGCTAAAATCATGAGTGAGGTTATAACTAATGGATAAACCAAAATCATGCATAATAATCATTAATTATTAAAAATAAATGAGATCAGATATTATTTATCCACAAGAGCATAAATGATTATGAAATGGAATTATATACAAAATTATGGTAAATAATGTGATAAAAGAATAGTGGAAATAGATGAAATGAATGTTAAGAAGTGGTAATAATAATGACCAATTAAGAGCCCAACAAGAGCCTCACTCTATTTATACAATCCCATGGTTGTGGACCATTGGTGGATCTTTCAAGCCAACATTACATTACAAAAACAAGGGCGAACAACTCTGTGACTCTATTATGACTTCACGATCCGCACCCCCAAATCACGGAGTCTTTACAATGGACTTGGTCAAAACTTGGGCTTTAAACTCCAAAACATGCCTTGGGGGGATTCCAAGCCCAACAAGCCGCCAATACAAACATCGTGACTCGCCCTCAAGTCACTCTGTCGATGCGAAGATCTTCGAGTGGAGTCCCTCCAACTCTGCTCAAACAGTTGCAAGGTCAGCAGCGCACTGAGCGGCTGCCTGCTGGATCTCCTGTACCTGTTTTTCCGAGACCGTGGTGTTGGAGCTACTTCCCTAGACATTTTCCTGCGTCCCCTGCATTTGTGTGAGATTACCTTCAATTTTTGAGGTAATGGTGAAGGCCTCTTCAATCCAAGGCTGAATGCACGCCTTCAGAAATGCTTCTCGATGTCGTGCAACGTCCACTTGCTCTTTTAGCGCTTTGTCCTGCTGCATTCGTGCAAGCCTCTAAGTGAGGGCCACCATCTACGCAGTCCCTTTGACACTATCGTATTGTTGCTGGATTTACCACGCCTCTGTTTCTAAGCGATGGATGTTGGGGTCCTCCTGTAGATTCGTGAGGACCTCAAATGACTCCTTCAACATTCTGGTGCAGCCCTTACTACAGTATCGATCTCTTCCAGCCCTGATGTAATAGTGCTAGTGCACTATTCTCTTACTTTTGGAGGGGTGGATGGTTGCACCTTCAACCGCAACTCTGCTATCTAAAGGTTTAGCTCCAGCTAAACCTTAGTCATTTCTTCTCGTGCCTCGTGCACCCCTGCTGCTAGTTGGTGGATGTGTGCCTCTGTTGGTGCGTCTGCTAGGATGGCCAGCTCAGGGACCATCTAACAGGCTTCTTCTAGTACCTGTACCATCTACTTGTTCTGTGACAACACTTCGTTGCGCTGCAAGCTCAACTACTTCATGTTGATCTTTTGCTTGCTCAGCACTTGCAGCACACGGCTCTCCTTAACCTGCAGTTCTGCAGTAATCCCATCCAACAGAACATATAGCGTCTCCCGCAGGAGCGCAGCCATGTTGATCCTGATACCTTTGAATGTGCTAATCGTAAGCTTGTCGGCCTCATTTATGGTGACCAGTGCCCCTTCTGGAAACACGATGGTGTTTGTTTTCTTGGCGCACAACATCTACCCTACTGTAGTTGTCCCTACTGCAAGGCTGATTGAGAGGGTACCAACCTGAGGAGTGTGCACCTGCAACTCCTGCAGTTGCACTCTGAGAGCCCCCAACACAATTTGGTTCTCTTGCGTGAATTTCTGGAGGGCCTCAAAGGTGACATCACGCACTGTCTCGCTAATGTCATGCAAATCACCCTTCGTAAGGGTGATTTGGTCAATAGACAAATTTGATGCCTTGACCTTCTTGCCCGGCCCTATCCGCTCGCTTGGACGCTGGTGCTTCAATTGTGTTGACGTGGTTTCTGGGTCCGCGTCTCCCTCCTCTTCCTATATTTCCTGCCCATGTGTTGGCCGGATAAATCGATCTTGCGGACAAGACCGATCTCCCTAGTATCAGAAGATAGTCTAGCAACAAACAGACAAATAAATCTATTTTTCTCTAGACATATGTGATTTATAAATAAAAACTATAGAGGTGTTAAGACCCTACCTTAGATCCAACGCTTGTTCGTATTAGCCATCCTCTAATCGTTCGAAAGAATTACCTTTGAGAACCTGCAATCACAAACAAGCAAACATTAAATAGCACCTACATAGCAAGTATCATAAATCATGTCTATTATGGTGATCAATGAATTCATAAAATAAACCATGAACCAACAGCTTATTGAGAAAAACAAACTTATTTGTATTAACTTTGAAGTAGAAGAACCTTACAACCTTTTCAGCCTTGATGTTGAACAAGCTCTTGCTGGGGTCCAAAACAGGAATTTCCTTTACTTTGACAAGCCTTGCACTCTTCCAAATGAGATCATAGAGGTATGTAATCTCTCCTCATAAAAACTCAACTGAGAAGACTAAGTTCCAACAACATTTCACCTCAAAAATATTCAGCTTCTAACCTGTCCAGTAACCAGCCCAATTCTTCATTTTATAGTGCAGGGGAGGAGGTTACAGGTCCACCTATGAAGGGATAGAATCCTCCTTCAAAGGGATAAGCTCCTCACATCAAGGGGTTAGCTCCTTAAGGTATGGGATGCATGAACCTTAAGAGAGCGAACTTGTCACCTCAAGATTCCTTCCAGAAGCTTCTAGAAATGACTGAAAGTGAGTTTTTAGAAATTTTTAACTTTTATAGGGGTCCGCACCCATAACACAGAGACAGAGCGGTCAGGTGTGCAGGAGACATGACCATTAGGTGCGGGACCACAGGTAATGCAAAGAGAAAGTGCGGAACCAGAGTTTTAGAGACTTTTGAGGGCTTTCTCTTATTTTCAAGGCTTGATATGAGGAATTGAGGCTCAAGACTTATAAAGGAGGAAAGTTTGAGTGGTAATGGACTCAGATAGATTGAAAAATGTCAAGGTGACAATTTCGAGTACAACACCATGCGAAGGTGACTTCTGGCCTTCGCGCACCTTCTCGGACGCCTCTTATGTTGTTGTTGCTGCTCTGGCCTTTTACTGTTCTACTGTTGTCTGTGCAGCATCCCGCATCTCTTGTGCTTTTTTTGTGGAAATTTCTTGCCTTCTCTTTTCTACCAACTGTGCCATGCACAGTTTCGCCTCCTCTTTCTTCTTCTATGCCATAGACTTCTCCATTGCCACGATGTCTGGGGCGTGCCACTCTGGCGGCCATGTCTCCAGTAAATAAAAAATTACATTATCTTTGGATACGAAGGGTAGCTTGCTCCATTTCTTAGCCGGGTCCTTGTGCGCTCTGGTGCATATGCTATGGAGGTCCGCTTTAAACTCTGCAAAAAAATTTAGGTTGTTGTAGATAGTGGGTGATAACTGTGGCTTGCGGTTAATCCCCATTCTGAGGTTCATTTCCATGAACACCCAGAATATCTTGTTTTCATGGATCTGGTTTGCATCCTTCGTTGCCCAAATCAAACTGTACTTTTTGGCTTCCGACAAATCTCTGTCGATTGTGGGGAATTGATTGTCCTTCGGCAATTCCCCTACCACAAGCACTATGGAAAACAGAAGCCATTCATAATGGAACATTTTTCCTTGTTCCTAGGCCTCGTAGCAATTTTCCAGGAACTCCTTGCAGAAGAACTAGGACCAGTTAAACTGGAACCCCTTCGTGCACTGCTTAGTAAGTGCCACCACCGGCACAGGTATTCATCCACGCGACACTTGCGCATAACCTTACTCGCCAGTATCTGGATCACCACCTTAACTGCTTTTTTGTTGATGTTGGATATGGTGTAACCCCTCTTCTTATCTAGTTTGTATTTCTTCTTCATGGCCTCCGCGATGACCAAGTCACTGCTCTTCCCCTTTGAGATGTCTGCGGGGTCCTATCCTTTGCATGGAAGCTAGGTAATGTGATGAATTAAGTGGTCCGTGATGGGGATGGACTCCTCCAGCCACAAACACCCAGCATGCACCAGGCAGAGCAGCTACCTGATGATGAAAATTGTTATTGGGGCACGGTGGAAATGCGACACCTAGAGCAGGTTTAGTAACCCTGCT
Organism: Pinus tabuliformis; assembly: GCA_031772625.1. Lineage (NCBI taxonomy): Eukaryota > Viridiplantae > Streptophyta > Pinopsida > Pinales > Pinaceae > Pinus > Pinus tabuliformis. The sequence goes on from CM062812.1 coordinate 11,004,838, forward strand.
TTTTCCACTCTGCGCAACCACTTTCTTGGCTCAAATTTTATAACCCCTGCCGCAGTGTTTTTCTTGGGTTTCATGAGCTACATGGTCTCTAGGTGAGGGAACTTCTCATGGTCAGCGAGATCCCAATCTTCAAATTTGAAGCTAGGCACCCATCCCAGGTGTGTTCCCTAAAAAAAGATGTCGTTCGGGAGGAGCGGGGTCTGGAGAGAGATCTTTCTTTCGTCGAGATCCTTGGGCACTTTTTCCTTCACTTTCCACGGGGGGGATATAGGCGAGCAACTTTGTTGGAGGGTGCGCAGGCTCAGTTTCTTCCTCCATCCCTTCATCCTCATCTTCTTTGATGATAAGGTCCTCCAAGTCTTCCTCCTCCTCGTCGATTTACAAGTTAATGACTTTCCATTTCTCCTCCATCGTTAACTTGGTGCTTGGTGGGTTTCACAGGGACACACATACAGGAACCATCGATTGTTTGTCTTTCTTCGACCTCAGCATGCACAGTGATTTAGGGATTTCTACCACAATCCTGGCGCCTTCAGGGGCATCCCCCACTGTCAGGGCCTGCACGGCCTCTTCGGCGGTCATCTCTGTAATTTCCATAACTTCCTTAGGTGTTTCCATCGTGGCCATCCAGAAATCTATCACTCACGTAATCGGGGGCTGTTATAGACATTTTTGTGCCTTACAACATTGAGCATGAAATGTCCATAATCTAAGGGATCCAAAGTCCCTAAACATGTTATTCCTACCCCTAGAGGAACAAGGCTAACAAACCACAGCAATTCACAGAAGTTCTCCACCAGAAACTGCTCAAAAACAAGTCAATTTAGGATCATTTCAGTGGCTACACTAGCTGTTTGTGCTGAATGTCAAAGCCAACACTGGTTACCTGCGTTGAATGTCAAAGGGAACACTGGCTACCTGCGCTGAACGAGAGTGGACATGTGGCAAGTTCATTTCTCAAGGTGTCAAAACCCAGGAAGCTTCCAAAATGACACTTGCCTCAGGGAATTCGACTGGTGATGAGTAAGAGGTTCCAAATCTCCAAGTGGAAGCAAGAACCTCCAAGTGGAATCAAGAACTGACAGAGGGAGAGGACACTAGTCAGATCTCAAGCTGACTCATCCTCTCTCCAAACATCTATATATGGATCTCTCCTCCATGAGATCTAGAGGCTGGAATTTTGTTATTGCAAAGAATTGTTGTTGGTTTGAGATTGGAATCATTGGGTGCTTAAAGCTTTGAAAGGGGGTGAAGATAGGAATTCCATTTGCTGGGAAGGAGATGCTGGATTGGAGCCCTCTGGGTTGTATCTCTTCCTGAACCTTGTTATTCATCAATAAAGCTATCTTGGTTTCTCCTATATACTGATGTATTTTGATGTATGATTGCATTAGTATGTTTAGTTTATTTCTAATCCTGAACTAGTTATGAATATGAATCCATGTCTTGTGTAGTGTTCTCTTCTTGTGATCTTGCAGAAACCTCTTGAAGCTGGGCGAGCGAGAAGGCAAGTAGCTGGGAACTCTCCAAGAGAAGAGAAGCTGGATCGAGGGACAAACAGAAGACACCGGTTAGTCCATCCATCTCTCTCTTCATTCTTAATTCATAAAGGAAGAATACTAGAATAGCTGTCTCTGTTTGTTGCTAAGGCACTGTCACACCTTAGGTGGATAGGATCGTCCTGCATAGGCATTTTTCCCCACAACAAATTGGCGACTCCACTGGGGACCGAATAGACGGCCGGGTATGACTCTGATGAAGTTCCTTCCTGCGATAAAGGAATGGGCAAATTGCCCCCTTGTTCGTCGGAGTCTGTGTTGATGAAGAGAATTTGGACGGTGTCGTCTTTATTCTCCTCTGTGATGGTATCATTCGAAGATAGAGCCTCTGAAGGCAAAACTGGGTCAACATACGGGAGTTCACAACAGTATTCAGGTTATACTGGAGTTACATCAAGTGGTTGGGTACCTATGCTACCTCAACAACCAAGGGTTGTGTATTCTATGCAACAATGTGTACCTATATCGAACATCCCGACCACACCGGCTATTGTGACAGTGTCACAAGTTCAAACGTTGCCTGTTGTGTGTCAACCTCAGATTTCTCAGGTTGTAATGCAACAGCCCCTTGACCCTGTGACACAACCACAATCGCCAACTGGTGGGGTGACACAGGTCCAAACGGGTACAATTACCCCCCACCTTGGTCCAACGGTTAGTATAGCGCAACAGAGCATGGCTTCACAACCGTGGTTGGTGCAATACCAACAACCACAATTCCAGCAAGTGTACCAAGGTTCTGAGCAGCAGATCTTTGCGAACAGTGGACAACCGTATATTCAAAACAGTCAAAACCAACCGCTTTACAGTGGTCAAGTCCACCAACCGTATCAGTCATACCAACATCAATTACATTATGCTGGTATGCAAAGGCCCACTGCTCAGGCAATTCCATCGTACCCTGGGTATGCTTCACCTAACCTGAATCAACAGTTACCATTCGTGGCAACTTTAGAGTTACCCGATTTACACCGGTTAACAAACGATCTGATTGCTTACGCCCCTTGGTGGCCAGCGATTCCTCACAAACTTCCATCGGACATTCCTAAGTTTAATGGAAATCCAGGTGAAGACCCATCGAATCACGTGATGACTTTTCATCTGTGGTGTTCATCAAACACCCTGAACGATGATTCGATAAGGCTTCGCCTTTTTCAGAGGACATTAACGGGTCCAGCGGCTAAATGGTATATTGAATTACCTAGAGCCTCGTTCGACAATTTCAGCTCCCTAGCCACGACTTTCTTAACCCATTTTCAATTACCGATAAGGTATGAAACGGGAACGGAAATCTTAACCAACTTCAAGCAGACAACAGCCACTCACATATCTGATCATATACATGAGTGGCGTCGTCGTCGTAGGATGGTAAAAACGTACGTTCCCGATCAGCTATTAGCTGAATGGTTTATCAAGTCTTTACTTCCTGCCATAACAGAAGATGTGGCCAAGGGAGGAGTCGTAATAGAGGAGCAAGTTATTGCTCGTGCACAATATCTAGACTTAGTTTATACTCAGTCTGGCACGCTCTATGACAAAATACCTGACGCCCCTAGACCGGAATTCTCAATTCCTCCTCCTCCTAAATCAAATAATGACTCTCATGCCAGCGATGGTGTGATTGGCACGGCAAACGCAAAATTGACAAAGGCTTCGTCTAAGAAGGCCCGTAAGAATTCAGATCAAAATGCAAAAGAAGAAATTCTTGCTTCGGAAGTAAATGTCGTATCAGCGGATAAAGGCAAAGAAACCAATCAACCAGGAAGCAAGAAGAAGCAAAACAAAGGCAAGAAGAAGAAACAGGGTGAGTCATCCCCTGAAAAAACTTCTTCAAACCCTCCTAGGAAAGGGAAACCAAAAAGTCCATGCATGATATGTGACGAGGATCATTGGACATCCGATTGTCCATACAAAGCTGAGCTTAGGAGGTTCTTCAAAAGTTCGCAAACCTCAGCTGTGTTAACTGATCCGTTTCCCAATCCAGGTCAAAATCTGGTTGATAATGGAAATGCTTCCCCATCACAAGTGCTCATGTTGTCGGTTTCAAAACAGCAGAATGATGCTTTGATTTCGACAAGGAACAAAGATTACGGGAATCCGCAGCTGTCGAACGACAAAGGTAAAGATCAACCAAGTAGTTCGACAACAACTTCGACAGAAGTTGTACCGCCCATCATTCCTAAATTAACAATAAAACCGCCAAAGGGAGTAGTACACAAGTCGACATAAAATCCTCGCGCCAGAGCGACGCAACATTATAACATAGTGGAAGATTTGGCCCAATCGCCATCCGCTATGTCGACTCTTGAAGTACTACAGAATTGCCCATCCCAAAGGCAGGCTTTGTTATCAGCTATTGGTGGGGTTGATCCTAAGGATTCCAATCTTGTATCCTTCGACCACAAAGGATACGATCCTCAGTTACCAGCTCAACTAGCTTTCCTTATTCAAGTGAAAGCCCTCAACAAAACTGTTCACCGAACAATTATTGATGAGGGGGCATCTACATGTATTATGTCGATGAGTTGCTGGAAAACTTTAGGGTCTCTGACCTTGTCGCGATCTTCGACGACATTGAAAGCATTCGACGGAAGGACCTATACCCCGTGCGGTATCCTTAATAACTTGAAAGTTGAACTAGGGGGAAAAACAGTAGAAATAGATGTTGAAGTCATCGATGGGAATCTTGACTACAACATCCTACTAGGAAGACTGTGGAACTATGCCATGGCAGCTGTTGTGTCGACTTATTTTAGGAAGATCACATTCCCTTTTCAAGGAGGGATTATGATCGTCGACCAACAAGACTTTCTCCCTAATGGTTCACAAGTTACAGGAAGCATTCCCATGATCCATGGAAGCAACCATTCGCTTCAAGACATCGGAGTAGGTCTACTGAAAGACCCCACATTAATGGGAACTTTCGCACTTCCACCTCCAATCTATATAGGAGAAGTAGCCTTGGTAGGAGCCTGCAACATGATATCTTCCACGAAGATCTCAGAAGACGATATCGACATGGATCATGCAATGGTTTTGCCCCCAAGCCCTATAGAAATATTGTAGCAATCAATGTTTCGGGCATGGGAGGTGAACCCAAATCAACGCTCATCAAGCGTTTGGGTAGATAGGTCTAGAGAATATGGTACCCCATTAGATCCTTGGTCGAAAGTGCATGGGAATGACGAAGGAATCCTACAATCAATGTTGATTGAGGGGGCACCATGGAATGATTGCCACCATCGTTCCCTTCTTCCTGAATATGAAGAAGATACTCAACATGACCTTTACCACCCTTCATTTTTTGAATTCCTATCAAATACTGTAAATACGGTGGATTCCGAGCGAAACTTATCCAATATTGAAGAGACTATAGCCATAAATATCTCGACTAAAACAAATGTTGTAGAGAATATTTATGTCGGTAAAGGTTGTTCTCCTTCAGAACTAGAAATATATAACGCTATTTTTCGCGAATTTAGAGATGTCTTTGCTTGGTCATATGATGAAATGCCAGGCATTGACTCGAGTATAGTTGAACATGAAATTAAAATGTATCCTGATGTCAAACCAGTAAGACAACGGCTTCGGCAGGTGCACCCCAAGAAAGCCGCTGCCATTAAAGCAGAAGTTGAAAAGCTCCTCCATGCTGGTTTCATCTACCCGGTTCCTCTAACCGATTGGGTATCGAATATTGTCCCTGTTATGAAGAAACAAGGGACAATTAGAGTGTGTGTCGATTATAGGGATGTAAACCAAGCTTGTCCAAAGGACAACTACCCTACACCCTTCATCGACCAGATAATTGATGAATGCGCCGGATGTGAAATCTTTTCATTCATGGATGGATTTTCCGGGTATAATCAAATAAATATCCGCCCACAGGACCAGTCAAAGACTGCATTCATTTGTCCGTGGGGCACATTCGCTTATCGAAAATTACCCTTTGGTTTAAAGAACGCAGGGGCGACGTTTCAAAGGGTAATGAATTATGCCTTCCATGACATCAAGAACATCGTTCAACCATACCTCGATGACCTTCCGGCTCATTCGCGAAAGCGGACTGATCATCCGCAGCATTTAAGAGCGATATTTCTACGTTGCCTACACTACAAGGTAAGACTCAATCCGCACAAATGTGTATTTTGCGTCGGTTCTGGTCGTTTACTTGGCTTTGTGGTCTCTAAAGATGGGATTCGTCTTGACCCTTGCAAGGTTCAGGCAATCACTAATTTGCCTCCACCTTCAAATTTGCTTCAGATTCAGAAACTCCAAGGGAAAGCAAACTTTCTGAGGAGGTTCATTCCAATTACGCAGAACTTGCTAAAGGTTATACTCGTCTTTTGAAAAAGGATGTACCTTTTGTCTGGGATTAGGTGGTGCAAGCTTCTTTTGATGCTCTGAAAGATTCTCTAGTAAAGGCATCATTAATGTATGCCCCAGACTATCAAAGAGATTTTAACTTGTATCTGGCTGCAGCAGATACGACCATTGCGATGGTTTTAGTTCAAGAAGTCGATGGAATTGAACATCCTATATATTATTTAAGTAAAAACTTAAATGATACAGAAAGAAAATATTCTTACGTTGAAAAGCTAGCACTCGCTGTTGTTCAAGCGATACAAAGATTTCGACATTATGTCCTCTTTCGGAAAACTACCATTCTATCAGATTGCAACCCCATGACTTATATATTGTCGCGACAGTTGCTGGGGGGAAAATATTCAAAATGGATAGCGATCCTTCAAGAGTTTGATCTGGAATTTGTAAGATCCAAATCAAAGAAAGCTTTAGTCTTCGCAGAATTATTGTGCGATCTCCCATCGTCGTCCAACGATGAAATATCCGAAGAATCAATTGTGGATGAAAGTTTGTTTCTGATATCTACAAGCAATGAGTGGTATGGAGATATAATCATTTATCTCCAAACCCAAAAGTTCAGGCCTGACACCTCTCACTCAGAACAGAAACGTATACGATACCAAGCAAAAGACTACATGATCGTCGGTGATACGCTTTACCGTCGTGGTATCGATACAGTTCTGAGAAGGTGCCTTACCCATGAGGAGGCCGAAAAAGCCCTGAATGAGTGTCATTCAGGCGTGTGTGGGGGGCATCAATCTGGATATGCTACAGCACAAAAAATCTTACGAGCAGGATACTTCTGGCCAACCATGTTCAAAGTTGCCATGCTTGTCAAATTTTTGATAGCAAAACCAGACGACCACCCGCACCTTTACAACCAATAGTTGTTGTTGGGCCTTTCGCCAAATGGGGCATCGATTTTATGACATGTAACCCCACCTCGACCGGGGGGCATGGGTATATCATAGTCGCCGTTGACTATTTTACCAAATGGGCTGAGGCGATGCCTACATTAGATAACACTGGTGAAACAACTGCCCTTTTCTTTTTCAATCATGTAGTCGCCAGGTTCGGCGTACCACAGTCTATATTTACAGATCATGGATCGCATTTTCAAAATCACATGATGGTTGAATTAGCTGTCAAGCTAGGGCTATCTCACGATAGCTCTACCCTGTATTATCCGCAAGCCAACGGACAAGTTGAAGCAATCAACAAGGTCCTGAAGCGTATGTTGCAAAGGATGATCGGGGTTCACAAAAGAAGGTCGCACCTAATCCTGTACTCAGCCTTGTGGGCATACCGAACATCGGTAAGGAATGCGACCGGGTTCACACCTTTCCAACTGGTGTATGGCCTGGAAGCAGTCTTGCCAGTCCAGTGTGAAATTTCGTCTCTTAAACTCGCAATTGATCTCCTCCCCGGAACTTCGGAAGAAGAGGCCCATTTCTTGGAATTAATCCAATTGGATGAAGCCCGTCGTGATGCCGCTTTGGCTAACGAAGCCCATAAGAAACGAGTCAAGGCGCAGTTCGACAAAAATGTCAAACCCCGTGTCTTCTCAGAAGGTGACTTGGTCTTGCTTTATGACCAAGAATCCGATAAATTGGGAGCAGGTAAATTTAATTCTTTATGGATGGGCCCCTATATTGTTAAACGAGTGTTAGCAAAAGGAACCTATGAGTTAATGGATTATGACGGAATTCCACTGGCGCAACCCCGTAATGGGTTGTACCTCAAGCGTTACTATGCTTAAATAGTAACCTGTATGCTTTTGTTGTATTTTGTTTTCGCTAAAGTGTTTGTTTTGGTCGAGTAATACACCTTTTTACATTCATTGCAGATGTCAAACCTTCTGGAGACATGTGTTGGATATGCCGACGGAGCGAGTCGTAGTTCGCGGAACCTGTCCTCCGCAGCCTGGGCCATTTTTTATCCAAGCGGCGAGTTAGTAAGTTTCAGAGGTGTATGTATCGGGCAATCAACGAATAACATCACTGAGTATAGTGCGTTGATAGAACTACTCTCTGATGCCATCACCCATGGTATACGCCGACTAACCGTCAGGCTAGACTCACAACTCGTAATACTACAACTGAATGGTATATATTCCATCTGCAACCCAGCTATTTATCGCATGTTCCTAAGGGTTAAGATTTTGGAAAGACAATTTGATTTAATTCAATACCAGCATATTTCCAGAAACTTAAACACATTAACCGACTCATTAGCAAACTATGTGTTAGATAGACATTTGCGACATTTATAAAAAGAGACACATCATCAATGTTGTACATATGGATCATATAACTCAACCAAAATAAACCCTGAAAATCAAAATATATATAAGTTGTTTATCGTTCATACATAATGTTCTGTAACCAAGACAAAAATCAGTCGCATGACCCAAAAACTCAAAAATGCTAGGGGGCACCCTAGTCTAGTGATGCTCATGATAGCACGTCACGGCCAGTGCAATCATGCGTAAGAGACGTGTCCATCGTCTAGGCACACCAGTAGTATGCCGCTGCAACTGTAAAGGTAACTCATCAATCCTCACATCGGGAATACCGAGAGTAAGGCTCTCAACCTGCTCCTACACAGCTGTAAGGGTCTCGGCCACATCAAGGTCGCGGAGAATAACCCTCCCAGCAGTCTCCCCTGCTGGGGCAGCGACTGGCGCTCTCGGGCGAACTGCTGGACGAACAGGACCAACATCTGCATGCACACATGAGTTTTATTAAAGTCTTGATAGAATAAAGCACAAGGACATTATAAATAAGAACAGTAAACAGTAATATGGTCGAAGATTTTACCAATAGCGCCCCACTGTTCGCCATCCGGCAGTACCAAGTCCGGATCACCTCGGAAATCCATACCAACATATGGATACTCGGAATAGACCATCTCCTGACGCTCGAACCACCTGAAGAAGGTATCAGTGAAAGAAATCTGAGATTGACCAGCACGCCTAGACATGTGATCAACCCATCTCTGCATGTGTGGCTCAGTAGGAGAAGGCAAGTCGAGTGCGATATACTGAGGCTGCATCAGTGGTATTTTCTCCAAGGCAAAGGCAGTCAGAATAGAACCAAATCCAAAGTTCTTCAGCTTCCCATCCTTTACCTTGTTCAACTAACTTTTCATCTGAAGAAGTACTGCATCACACCAGTTGAATATTTTCGGTTGGAGACACTCCAAGGCGTGCTGCACATAGGACCTGTTGGCAACATGAAGAGATGCGCTACCGGCCATCCTACCAATAGTATACAGAATGGACCTGAGAGATCTGTCAGCAATCTCACGAATAACGACCTTGTCGTCTCTGCTCGGCTGAGATCCTTCCCTGCAATACTGGCGGACATAATCTCTCACGGAGTCATTCCCTCGGGCCGAACCTGACAAAGAAATGGGAGCACCCCGCCTCGACAAGCCAGTCAAGAAGTAAATGTCTACTGCGGTCAAGGGGATATATTTGCCCCTAATCTGAAATACTTAGTTGATAGGATCCCAAGCATCAAGCATATACTGCAATAAGGAGATCTGTGCTCTCATACTAGAGATACGGAAGAACTTCAGCAGGCCACAGTTCCGCAGCGCGTTCACTGTGACAGGGTCATGGAGGGCAATCATGTCCTCTTCTTCATGTTCTCGTTCTCGCCATGTAAGGGTCATTTTGCTCAAAGGTCCCTGCAAAACAAACAATAGAAAGAGTAAGATCCTGGATTTGATGAGAAACTGGCAAAATTTTCATCAAAAACTGTGCAACAAGACTGTTTTTCTATGCCCAACGCAACTGGAAAGTGTTCCACCTGCGTTGAAGGTCAAACTGCCTTCATGCAGCTTGACATTCAACGCAGGTTTCGAATGGGCTACCTGCGTTGATGGCAGAGCGCCCTAGCAAAACCCCAGAGGCTCAGGGGGACAGGAAAACAGGCACAGAATGGGAAAAGGAAACCATGAAGAGAAAGAGCTAGGGTTTAGCTCCTACCTGGTCCAGACGGCGCCGAAAATCATCCGCAGAATCTCCTGGAATCAGCTGATGAAAATCAAGGGGGAAGAGGCACCTCCAAAGCTCCAACAAACCAAGTTCAAATGAAATGGTAAAATGAGAGGTAAAAACACCTTTTAATTGCTTTTTACGTAGTTCAAAGCGAAATATTAGGGTTCTAATCTCATTTTCAAGCAAATGTTATTTATTTCTAACTAGTTTGATGCAGCAATTGAAGATACAGTACTATCTTTGAAAAGGGCAAAGCTAATCATGGTAAAAAATCAAAATTTGACCATATAATCGAGCAGTTTTAGCACACAGTTCATGCTCGTTAAAAAATAAACGCAAGATCCGAGCAGTTTTAACGCGGACTTCATGCTCGTTAAAAAATAAACATAAGAAATGAGCAAGTGTTTCCACCAGCGTTTAAGCTCATTTTAAAATAAAAAATGAACCTATCCCAGTAAATAACCACTGTGAATGTAACTTTATCGGTCATTAAAGCCTTGGTCGTGTTTGCACTGTCACCTCCACTTTTCATTTGGCCGATCGTTCACCTCCATATGATTGTTTACCCATTTTGAGGAACAGCTGCGAAGAGTGATTTCACCTAGCCATCCTTGTGACACTGTCGTGATTGGAAAATTCCAACATGTACCTGGAATCAGCTGCTAACCCTATTTATCACTCGTTCCTCAAAAGACGAGTCTTCTTTAAGCTCTTTTCATCTGACTCGTAAAATATGAAAAGATTGCCAAGTTTTGGCCTTCCAGCTCGTTAAAGCGACCGGAAGAGCTATCCCTCCTCTAGATTTTAATCTTTTTGGACCTGAGGGATTATTGCACAAAAATATCGAGCGCTTGTTTTATTCGGCTCGTTAAAACTATCGAAAACTCATCCCTTCTGTATTGTTTTATACTTTTTCGGACTTAAGGGATTAGATGACGAAAAAGGACTTTTGGAGTTAACTTTATGTACCTTTTCAGACTCTCTAAAAATGAAAAGGACCAAGTTATCCTTGTCGTTAGACTCGTTAAAATAATTAAATAGCGACAAACTTGTATTTAGACGAGAACGAGTTTCACTATCGCTAGGCTCGTTAAAACATAGCGATGGGCTTGCCCGAAGGGCAGGTTATAGAACAAGCATATGTTATCCTCCTCAAGCTTGACAAAAATAAAGAGGTACTGGTCAGAAATGACTGGGGAAAAATTGGGAGAAACTCAAAGAAAACTTTGATGGTAGCAAGTCGCTCTTGAACATGACACTTTTCCTCCGTACCACAATCGGGTTGGGTTGTTTCATTCACCGGTCTCATCACCATGGTCTCGCCGTACCATCCATATTTGGGGTAATGCTACCGATCCATCGCATCAGTGTCGCCATATGTTCAAGAGAAGTCGTTTAGAAAAGTCAACCGTGTCCCATCCACTGCCATACATTATCCTTCATCCTTTCATGACCGCCACCCTGAATCATATGTCACAGATCGTTTTCACCTCCATTAAAATCATTAGCTCCGTTCCGTGTCACTGATGTGGGATTCATTAAGGCCCTCCTTTGACGGATCGCTTCTTGTCGACATCAGCTCATTATCCAAGAAGTTGATCTAGGAACACCCCCTTCAGTACTTTGAAGCTTGCATGCCTCAATGGCAAGTTTCTCACTTCCGGCGACAGGTATACATCAATGACCTTCAACCGAAAGATTTTGCGTGGTGTTCGACGCCAAGTCCTTTATTCACACCACGTGAATTGTACTGCAGTACCTTGAGGGTCATTATCATTATCGGTGATTCCTCTCGCGCTTGTTAACGGTTTACATCATTGACCGGTAATCAAGCGATGTCTTTCCATGTTCGACTTCAGAACATTCCTCACATGGATCGACTTGTACTTAGAGTGAAGATCGAACGAGTTTGAAGACCCCGTATCTAGTTTCATCCATCCGGGCTGTGATATATATTCAAGAAAGATAAAGACATTGACACGTACATCATTGCAGCAGATAATCATCCTACTCAAAGGATGATAATTTCATGAAAATTATCAGTCTACCATCAGACGATTGTCTGTTCTATGTACAGAAAAATGAATTTATAAAGCTGAGCATGGGAATGCCCGCCTCAGCTAGATCATGAAAGCAGTATGAAAAATAATGTATTGTATTGTATCTTGTTACAGGTCTCCTCCCAGCATTGGATGAACTTCGGATCCCCCTGATAAAGCATTTCACCCGATAAACGGCCTCATACTTTAGGGGGCAACTGTTATAGACATTTTTGTGCCTTACAGCATTGATCATGAAATTTCCATAATCTAAGGGATCCAAAGTCCCTAAACATGTTGTTCCTACCCCTAGAGGAACAAGGCTAACAAACCACAGCAATTCACAGAAGTTCTCCACCAGAAACTGCTCAAAAACAAGTCAATTCAGGATCATTTCAGTGGCTACACTAGCTGTTTGCGCTGAATGTCAAAGCCAACACTGGCTACCTGCGTTGAATGTCAAAGGGAACACTGGCTACCTGCGCTGAACGAGAGTGGACATGTGGCAAGTTCATTTCTCAAGGTGTCAAAACCCAGGAAGCTTCCAAAATGACACTTGCCTCAGGGAATTCGACTGGTGATGAGTAAGAGGTTCCAAATCTCCAAGTGGAAGCAAGAACCTCCAAGTGGAATCAAGAACTGACAAAGGGAGAGGACACTAGTCAGATCTCAAGCTAACTCATCCTCTCTCCAAACATCTATATATGGATCTCTCCTCCATGAGATCTGGAGGCTGGAATTTTGTTATTGCAAAGAATTGTTGTTGGTTTGAGATTGGAATCATTGGGTGCTTAATGCTTTGAAAGGGGGTGAAGATAGGAATTCCATTTGCTGGGAAGGAGATGCTGGATTGGAGCCCTCTGGGTTGTATCTCTTCCTGAACCTTGTTATTCATCAATAAAGCTATCTTGGTTTCTCCTATATACTGATGTATTTTGATGTATGATTGCATTAGTATGTTTAGTTTATTTCTAACCCTGAACTAGTTATGAATATGAATCCATGTCTTGTGTAGTGTTCTCTTCTTGTGATCTTGCAGAAACCTCTTGAAGCTGGGCGAGCGAGAAGGCAAGTAGCTAGGAACTCTCCAAGAGAAAAGAAGTCGGATCGAGGGACAAACGGAAGACACCGGTTAGTCCATCCATCTCTCTCTTCATTCTTAATTCATAAAGGAAGAATACTAGAATAGTTGTCTCTGTTTGTTGCTAAGGCACTGTCACACCTTAGGTGGATAGGATCGTCCTGCATAGGTATTTTTCCCCACAACAGGGACTCAATCAACACTCTACACAGGTCAACCAAGGCTTTGCTCAGAATACGCGGGGTATACAACAACTCAATTCACAAATGACCAAGTGTTGTTTGCTAGGCAGCCCTTTGTAATTTATAGTGCCTTTTGAATTTGAATTCGACCATCCCCCCAAATCTGGTTCATTAATGCTCCCTTGGTGGCAGATTTTCCCAAATCTTGCCCATAAATTGTGTCTTAAATGTCGGTCTCCCGCTCCATTTGGTCTCAAGTCAAGCATCACATTGTGAATAGTGACTCCAACGCTCACTTTCCGGCGAACCCACATGGCAGCGTAGCACCCCTTGCGCGGTCGCAGACTTTGTGACCCCTTACTCCTGTCCGCATCTCCAACATTGCACAACTCCTAGGCAGAGAAGTTTATAGTCCCATGCCTTCTTTCAACTGCCTGGAGCGCTAAGACTGTACTTCCCATGGCTAGTCAGGTGGCTGCGCCACCTGTATAGGGTTTCATTCGGTCATCCATCACTTTTCCTGGAAAATACCCACCTCTTATTGTTACTAGCGGCGTCACACACTTTATCATCTGTAACATGCCACCATGGTTGATTCGTGTAGTAATATGCAGTCCAATCCAAGGCATCAAACTAATCAATTCGTGGCGATGATCCCCAAACTTGTCAGCGTGATCATGCGCACCTTGTTTTATCACCCTGGTCTTCTTATCGAGAAAATCTTCCTTTATCTCGTCCTCAAGATTCTTGACTTCCGCTTCCACCGGAGTGATTTTCTCCCTTAATCACACCCTTTCTTTCCCAAGTTCTTGGAGCCTAAAATTACGTTGTTGGATTTCTTCCTCAGGTCCCAAGCGTTCTACTTCATTCGGCTACGCGATCCCTTCTTCCAAGGCTCCACGAACTGTCGTATCTACTGGTATTTCCATGCATGGAGTAGGCATTTCATGCTCTATGGGGATTACAATGTTTGCTTGATACGCTAGCCTCAGAGGTGCCTGCACTGTCAGTTTCTTGCATTCGGTCCTATAAGCCCATAGAAATGTTGGTATGCACAGGTCCCAGTCAGTCTGCTGCGCATTATGGACCTTGTTTAGCACTTTGCATACTTCATTAAAGGCTTCTGCATGGATAACATTCTGTGCACTTGGTCTTTCCATACTCCATGGTTCCAACTGGAGGGGTTGTTCATGCCATTGCCTTGCCCGCACATGCTTATTGACCATGTCTCCTAACGCGAAGACTATGTGCATCTGCATAGGTTTCATACCATATGCCTGCATCCATCTAGATAGGTGAGCACGTGGACCATCGCGTCCGACAATATTTTCTATTAATTGCATCTAAGGATTCCCAAACCTCATTCACATCATCCTCCTACATTCGTGCCAATCCCCGAAGCTTCTTTGGTGTGTACCCCACTACCTCACGAGCGTAGCGCGAAGTACCTATTTCAAATCTTTGAAACGTTGTTGTTCTGGTACCTCCATTTCGAATCTGTTTAGGAAGTCATCTACCTCACTTACCCCATCATACGTAGGTAGATCCCTTACCTCTGTTGATACGTAGCACAACGATCTTGTCATCATGTTACAATTTAGCGTGGTTATCTCGTTTAACCGATTCTACCATCATTCTATCTCCTTGTCAAAATCCGATGTGCAGGAACTTTCACGCTCCAATGAGATTCATCCATCCGCAATTGGATTCAGCTAGTCCTATTCTCGCGCAGTTATCTTGTAGATGTAGTCCAAATCTTCGTCGTTGTCATAGTCGCACACTGGCTCCATGTAGCGCAATCCTTCTACAGGGTCCAAAGGTACAACTATACGCAGAGACTTTTTCTCAAAAATCATCTTGCACTTCTTTAGATTTATCACCCCATTCATGTCAGTGGCCCAATCTATTCCTAATAACACAGGGTAGGGATTGTTGTCATCAACAATCTCTATTACTTCGAAGTCTGCTAGCGCTTGCTCCTTCGATATCCACTGTGATTCCCTGTAATCTCCCCATAGGTAGGATATTTTTCTGGTTCGCCATTCATAGTTAGATAGGAGACCATTGCAGCGTAGGCCTTCCCATGCACTCCCATGTTTTCTTCGGCAGAACTTTTGCGTCTGATCCTAGGTCCATAATCACTTGGTCCATCTCATATTCCCAAATCTGTGCGGTCAATCTCATTTCCCTTCTTGTTCACATCGGGTGCTTTCCGAGCTTCTGAACTACGCATGGTTCTCCTGGCATGGTCCCAGCACATCTATTTATGAGTTCCTACAACCCCTTTACAAAATTTATGTCACGCAACAGCTTCATGCATATTTCCAGGAATATCGTGAGCATCAATGGGTCCCTATCTAGCTCCAGTCTATCTTGCTTCCTGAAGTGGAGGCATTAGCAAAGCTTTTCCTAGCTTCCATGAAGGTTTCCTTAGCGCGCTCCAAATCAAACTCTGGTTCTTTCGTCGGAGCATTGTGAACCCAAGTACTCTCTTCATGTTGCTTGCCTTTGTCATCCCCTGTCATAATTCCACTTTGGAGCACAATATTCACATTAGGGTCTTCCTCGCATAGCTCAGACCTCATCATTTGCAGGTTATGAGTCGAGGGAGGTTGGAGTGCTCCTTTATCGTGCAACCTCACTATCAATGTGGGACACTCCTCCATCTCATGATCAAACAATGTACAATACAAGCACGATGGCCACGTTGGATTCGTACAATCGTGAGCATAATGTCCTGGCCCTACGCAATTGTAACATATCAATGGTTTGCGACCTCTTCCAGGTCCTCCTCCACCTCGGCCTCGTCTACGCCCCTAAAATTCGGTTCATGCCATCCCTATGTTCTGGTTAAGCAATCGCATTTTGGCATGAACTCTGTAGGTAGGAGTCTGATCCATCATAAGCTCATAACTTCTACATGTGTGCTCATCATGTCCTACTAATCTACAGAATGTACAGAATAATTTCTGTGAATTCTGCGTGTACTTCTGTAATAAATGGTAGTTATCTATAGCATTCTTTCCTCCTATCTGACAAATTGCCCACCATAATGCAGGTGCCACGCTCGGTCTTTCTTGTGCCTCTGATCTCAATGGCATTGTTCCTCCTCCCTCGAGGTAATTTGTGAACACCGGGCAATGGTCCTTGTCATGTCCCTAACCGTTGCACTTTACGCACCATATCTCGTTGCGCACTTCTGGGTGAGTTGTTCTGTCTTGTTTCAAACTCTGCATCTCAAGGCACAAGTTTTTTAACTGTGCATGGATCTGCTGAAATCCCATGTTGGGATCTATATCAGGGTCTCATGTAGTCTCATCGCGATCTCCAAGGCCTCTGCCTGAGTTGTTAGCCTTTGTTCTGATAGCACGTTCCTTAAATGCAGCGTTAACAATGCTACAAACCATTGGTGGTGTTGTCCATCCGTTAGCGTCATGTTAGCTTCGCGAATTGTGCACTTTAGTCTCCGATCTAACTCCCAAGGGGTCTCGCCTGGTAGCATTGTGATTTCCTTGAACCCAATTATCGACTATGCCTCTGAGTTCGGCCTACTAAATTCTCTGTTTAGTGCAGTTTGAATATCTACGATCCTCGCATTCATATTTCCATTGGAATGCTTAATGTACCAGGTCAGGGCATGATCCTGCAGAGCACTGACCAACATCACTTTCTTTATATTGTCGTTCATAACTCCATGTGCTTCCCATACATCTTTTATCACGAACCAAAACTAGTCCGAATCTTCACTTCCTACTCCCTTGAACACTGCCAACTTTATCGCACTTGCCATACTGACTTGCGGCGGTGGCAGAGGTGGTATGGGCGAAGATGGGGGTGAAGATGGTGAAACTGGTAGCGGTGTGGGTGGGGGTGGTATGTGCGGAATCTTCTGCCTTATCAAATTGATCACACTTCTTGTTGAGACCTTCATGAGCTCTTCCTCTTCCTCTCTCGAAGGTGAAATCAAGGGGCTAGTTTCTGGTTCCGTACTACCTTCGTTTCTGTAGATTCTCCCACTTCGCATAGCCCCAAACATCAATTTATTCGCATAACATTCTTTTCACATAGTATCATTTTAATCTAAGTGTTCAAAGATTTAACGTACTTTCCTCGCGGTCCTTTGAGGAAGTGTTGTTCTGCCTCGCTATAGCTAACTGAAGTATATACCGCAAAATCGGTGATGAATCCTCCTATAATTTAATTGAGCCAGTGATCAACAACGCACACAATATTATCCTCTGATGCTTCCAATCTGCGCACCAATTCTGGAGTCCACAAAATAGGTATGTCGAGCTTACACCTTCCTTGGCTATCTGTTAGCTTCGTGGCCCACTCGTATAGCTTAGTAGGGAAAGATGCGAAGAAAATTTCGTGGATATCTGTGTATAAGTAGCAGTCTAACCACTCTTCTTTTGATAGTTGCGGATTCCTGTTCTCTTGTGCCGCGAACTCGTGAATCTTCCTATCCAACCAATCCTCAATTCCTTTCTTAGCTGGATTCCAGTGATATGAAATCAGACATCTCTATGCAAATATCGGTCCCGGAAAGAAACCGTTTGTTGGATTGTTGGGGCCTAACCCAGGTTTGGAGTTAATTAGCCAAACAAATCCCTGTACTATTGGCCCTTTCGGCAACAATCCGCGAAGCGCGGACTGAGGTCTCACCTGAAGTAGTATGGGGGGGTGTTGGAACCAGGTTTCCACACCCTTGAGATGTCTGAGGAGTTGATTTGGTCCAACTGCTAGTCCCTGCGTGCAGGTTTCTTCCCGCACTTCCCTGGCCTTCGCATCCTGATATATTCGCCTTCACACAGCCCTAACTAGGGGTTGTGGGGCTTTCGCTATTGGAGCAGCATTCTGCACTATTTCCCTAAATCACACTTGAGATCTTACTTGCCTTCTTACACCAGTTAGTTATCTTCACATAACTAGAAGCCTTGTGTTATATTTATTTATACAGTACATACATATAAGTTCGCGCAGCAAATAAAAAATAAACTTGCAAATTATACCCAATAACACATAAAGCAGGAAAAGATACATAGAAATATGGTAAAATTCTCTTTATTAATTCTTCCCACGGTTACAGACTCGACCTACCTTGCACACTCCGCTGCATGGGTTCGCGCACTCAGCTGCAGGGGTCTGCACACTTAGCTGCAGACTAATAGGCCCCTACGCTTTTTATTAGGAAATCTAGTGTCTATTCAGAGCTGCTAGTCCCACTATGACGGGTAGCTATCTTAGAAATAAACATATTAAAATTACTTATTTTTCCATTACGAGAGAGAGATGAGAAAGAAGCAGAGAGTACCAATCTCAGTCTTCCGCTTGGCTCCTTGCTTGTTTCCTTTCCCCTTTGACAGAATCTCACCACTGCTTCCTTACTTGTCCCACTTCAAAGGGCACCTGTAGATTCACAGCAGCATAATACCATTAAAGCGTAGAGATCTTTCACTGTAAACAATATAGGATCAGATATATATTGACCATACAAATGCATATATCAACATAATATTCAGAGATACACAAGAATATGGAGGAAAACTCAATTAGCTTTATTAGTAAAAGTAGTAGAAGAGATGATTACAACCACTTGGTCTGACCCAGTGCCATCCTCCCAGCTTGAAAGCCCTCTTCACCTCAGACAAAGCAAGATCACCCAACAATGTCTTCAAAGAGAAACCAACAGCACCTGTTTGCAAATTACCAAATTCCAACCTCTGGATCTCTTGGATGAGGGATCCATTTATAGATATTTGCAGGGGGGTGAGTCAGCTTCTGGGATTTTGATTAGTATCATCTCTCTGATAGTTCTTGGTTCCACTTGGAGATATCAGATCTCTTACTCATCCCTGGGTGAACTCAGAGAGGCAAGTGTCAAATGAGTAGTTTCTAGAATATTTTAAGCAAACTGCTTGTGCCATTTGTCTACTCTCACTCATCACACCCTATAGAAGGGTTGTCCAGTATGCATCGCACTTTTTGCATGTGGCAGGTGAGATGCATCGCACCTTTTGCACTGGGCAGTCTGTATGGTCTTGCTTTGACCAGGTTTGAGTGGTTTTTTATGGAAAACTTCTGGGAGATGATGTAATCAGCTGACCTTTCTCCTTTAGGGTATGAAACAACACTTTTAGGGACTTAGAAGCCCTTGGTTTATGGACATATGTGATTGGGGTTGCAGTGCCCAAATATGTCTATAACAGATGCCCCCTAAAGCATGAGGTCATAAATATTCTTCTATCAAGCATTCAAGCAGTCCTGATGATGGATCCCAGTTGGGATTTGAAACTTTGACGGAAAACAAGTTTTAGTGTGGATTCTTCGCTAACTATGTCCAAAGGTCGTAAATCTTTTGATGTCGGGTGAAATGCTTTATAATGAGGATCCGAGGTTTTTCGCACTGGAAGGTGACCTGTAATAAGATACAATACAATACATTATCTTCATAATATTTTCATGATCTAGCTGAGGCGGGAATTCCCATGCTCAGCTTGATAAATTCATTTTCATGTACATAGGACAGACAATCGTCTGTGTGTAGACTTATGATTCTAGTAGAGCCATCATTCCTTAGTTTGGATGATTATCTGTGCAGCAATGATGTACATTTGATGTCTCTATTTCCCTGAATATATCGCAGCCCAGATGGATGAAACTAGATCCGAGGTCTTCAAAACTTGTTCAATATTCACCCGAAAGTACAAGTCGATCCATGTGAAAAGATGTTCTGATGTCAAACATGGAAGGACATCGCTTGATTACTAGCCAATGATGTGAGCTGTTAACAGGTGTGAGAGGAATCACTGATAATGATGATGACCCTCAAGGTACTGCAGTACAATTCACGTGGTGCGAATACATGATTTGATGTTGAACACCACGCAAAATCTTTCAGTCGAAGACCATTAGTGTAAACCTGTCGCCGGAAGTGAGAAACTTGCCATTGAGGCATGCAAGCTTCAAAGTACTGGAAGGGTTGTCCCTAGGTCGGCTTCTTGGATAATGAGTTGATTTCGACAAGAAGTGACCCATCGTAGGAGGGCATTAATGGATCCCACATCTATGACACGGAACGAAGCAAATGATTTTGTAAAGTTGAAACGATCTGATGATACGAGGTTCAGGGTGGCGGTCATGAAAGAATGAAGCGTGAATGTATTGTAGTGGATGAGACACAAGCTGGGTAGGTGAATTCTCTGAGTGACTTCTCTTGAACATATCGGCGACACTGAAATGGATTGGTAGCATTAACCCCAAAAGTGGATGGTACGGTGGACCAATGGTGATATGACCGGTGAACAAAATAATCCAACCCGACTCAATCATGGTGATGGAGTGAAAGTGTCATGTTCAAGAGCGACCTGCTACCAATAAAGTTTCTTCAAGTTTTCTTCCCAATTTTCCCCAGTCATTTCTGACCAGTACCTATTTATTGTCAAGCTTGAGGAGGATAACATATGCTTGTTCTATAATTTGCCCTTCGGGCAAACATGTCGCTATGTTTTAACGAGCCTAGCAACAGTGAAACTTTCTCTTGTCTGAATGGACAAGTTTGTCGCTATTGTTTTAACGAGTTTAACGACAAGGATAACTCGGTCCTTTTCAATTTTAGAGAGTCTGAAAAGAGACGGAAAGAATACTCCAATATTCATTTTTCGTAATATAATCCCTTAAGTCCGAAAAAGTATAAAACAATTCGAAAGGGATGACTTTTCGATAGTTTTAACGAGCCAAACAAGCAAACGCTTGATCTTTTTGTGTAATAATCCCTCAAGTCCAAAAAGATTAAAATCTAGAGGAGGGATGGCACTTACAATCACTTTAATGAGCTGGAGAGGCCAATTTCTCAGCAATATTTTCATATTTTACGAGTCAGATGAAAAGAGCTTAAAGGAGACTCAGTTTTTGAGGAACAAGTGATGGTTTCAGATAGCAGCTGTTCTAGGTAAGGTTTGGAACTTTCCAATCACGACAATGTAAAGAAGGTGGCTAATAGGATCACTCGTCACAGTTTTTCCTCAAAAGGGGTAAACAATCAAATGGAGGCATATGATCGGCTAAAACAGAGTGGAGGTGATGGTAAGAACATGACCAAGGCTCAAAAGTTGATGATAATCATTCACAATGGTTATTTACCAGAGGTGGGTTCATTTTTTAATGAGCTTAAACTCTGGTGGAACATATGCTCATTGCTAGGTTTAATTTTTAATGAGCTTGAACTTTGCTAAAACTTCTCATGCCAGTCGTATAATAAGGATGTCTCATCGATCGGTTCATTTTTTAGGGAGCTTGCACCATTCGAAATTATGCTCTGGCTCCTTTTATTATGTAAGCTAGGAACGACCAATCCTATGAGTTTAAAGGGTTAAGAACCTACAAACTAAGAAAATAAATGGTCACTTTTCACTTTCACGCAAAAAGGTTTGCATGCCCCCAGGTATAGCGAAGTAGAGTTTCCCAGGTTACCCCTCAATTTGCAGAAAAAACACCTGTTCTATCAGGAAAGGCCTACCTTCTCCAAGTTACCCTTCAATTTGCAGACAAAAAATTTGTTCTATCGGGAAAGGCCTACCTTTTAATAGAGGTACCTTATTCCGGTCTAATCCCATTTTTCTAAACGGACGAGTGTGTCAGACCAGTCATATATCCTCTGCGGAAACCTACCCTATACCTGAAGTTTTCCTGCCGAAGTGGACCAGGGTGCATGCCCCTTGGGTTTTAGTCTTGACCACTGAATCACTCGCGCTCATCAGGTGGATGGACTGGAGATTGATGAGACATTCCTTGTGCAAAAAGACTTGTTAAGGATGGAATTTTACTATTAGCTATGTGTGAACCGGGGAATGAAAGCTGGTCTACGAGCTGGACCACTCTGCCTTCATGCGGAAAACACATTACTCGAAAGAGAGAGGAGACGATGGCTCCCATGCTATAAATGTAGTCACGCCGAAGGAGTAGATTGTAATCTAAAGGTCCTTGGACTACCATTACGTTCAGATAAATGGTTTTCCTTCTCAAATTTATAGGAAAACTTGGAAGGATCCCTAACAGTCGATTGGTTCCTTTATCGAAGCCTGTTAGATTTCGCATCTCAGGCAAAAATGATGGCGAACCAAGCTATTTCCAAGCAGTTGATGAAAGGAGACTCATAGAAGCCCCTTCATCTATGATGGTACCAACCATGACCATTTTGTAAATTTGCACTATGATTCAAAATGGTACATTAGATGGTAAACGGGGTCTGCCTAGTAGATTCCAATTGAAGGAAATGACTAGGTTTCTTGGAGGTGGGACTAAATAAACAGTCGGATACGACTCTGACGAATTTCCTTGCTGCGGTAAAGGAATGGGCAGATTTCCCCCATGTTCATCGGAGTCTGTGTTTACGAAAATAATTTGAGCGGTGTCGTTCTCATTCTCTTCGGTGACTTTATCATCTGAAGGTAAATCTTCTGAAATCAAGATGGGGTCGACTGCCGTCTCGACCTATTGACTTTGGTCTGATGTGGACTCAGAGGGTTTATCTTCAATGATAGGTGTTTCAACCGACTCCAAAGGTGGGTCAGTCGGATTTTCAACTAGCAATGGATTCGGAAAGAGTTTCTTATACCCAGGAGGGAGTCGCTGCGGTGATACAGGACGATTATCCAAGACTCTTTTAGCTTCGTCCAGGAAGGGACAACGGTGGAGGGCATGATCGCCTTCACATAGTCTGCAGGGAAATTTAGATTTTCCTTTTTGTCCAGTGACTTCGCTTTCACTAGTTGACGGTGTACTTTCAACATGATCATCAGAGGTTGACGACACCAGATTGCGCAAGCGGGGAGACCAGTCCCTTAGTATCTGTGGGATGCAAGGACAATCTCGGTGATAGTGGTCTCCTTTGCAGATGACACATGGAGATTTAGGTTTGGATGGTGCCGTGTATGGATTTTTGCTAGACGATGCACGATTGCCCCTTTTTGTCGTTGGCTCCTTCTTCTTCTTCTTCTCAGTTACTTGGTTTTTAGTTTTACTATCTTTACCAAGCGGAGAGGAAGAAGGAGAGGGAGAGACAATCGAAGTAGAAGGTTGGGGGGGAACTCTGGTATCATCTAGTTGTTGATTCTATTGTTCAGGAATCACGGTGCTTTGAACAACAGAGGTCGAGAAAAGCCATACCGGCAAGCCAATTGTCAGTCCTGGAAGGGACAATGTGGCCATATGAGGTGCACCAACATCTCCCCAAGAGGAGAAAGGACTAGGACTTTCCCCAAGGGGAAATCCTTGGTTGGTGGACTCCATTTTCCAACCCAAGACCAATGAGGGAACAGTGACATTATTCCAATTAAAATAAATTTTAGACGCTTTGACACAACTTACTATTTCGATTTTTAAGAGTCGAGAAAAAGCTAAAGATGACTCTAGTTGCCTTCAATTTTTTAATGAGCCTGAAGTGACAAGTGCTCAGATGGACCTTTTCCTTTAAGGAGTCTGAAAAGGAATGAAAGAGACTACTCTGGAAATATATATAGAGGGATTAACAAACCAATCACAAAACTGCAGAATACTTTTTACGGTACGACAGTCAATCTTCCCGAATGCTATGTTCAGTGCATTGTGATAGATAGGGCGGCAGACACGGCTTCCTAAAGATAAAGGATATAGCCTATTGTGGTCTCCCAATATATACTCGACGGTACGTGGGAGCACAAGTCCGTACTGGCACTTATCGTCTCAAAGAGGAGGAATCACCCAACCTAAGGTGAAAGTGACAGTTACCAGGCTTTACGATGCCGGAATACATCTCTAGCCTAGACTTCTAGATGTTGTGTGTTAGGTTCCAAAGCATTTTTATGTTCATTGGATTTATTTTACAGTTGATCTTTCTTAAGAAGTTTTCCTTTAAGGTTCACCGCGTGATGTAGATATACAATTCCTAAAATGCAATCTAAGATGACAAACAGTTGTTTAATCTTCTTTTTGCAATGAAAATCCTAGCTACTAAGGAAAGAGAAATGAAATCCTTTCAACATAGAGCAGAGAGCACACACTAGATGCATTGTCCTGAATCAAAATCAACAAGCAGTCTAAATGTAAATGCACATGCATGTATTTGTTTTCTCTTTCTTAATGTTTGAATGACAAAAATAATGCTGAGCACAAATCTAAATTATATCTTCTTTCAAAGCGACAGTACTAACGATTTTCTTTTCAAAAAATGATAGGAAGCAAGACGACACTTTGCGATTTTGAATTGAAAACTGCTTTCGACACTTGAAATACTTATAAATTCATATCAAATACAAGAGTAATAGTGTAATCGACTATCAAAAAGAGAAGTATTCTTTTCTTTGACTGAAAATGACACTTGCGACACTTCAAAATCAAAAGACGACAGTTCGATTAAGCTACTTCTTTGTAAAAGAGAACTGTAAATGGCACACAATACATAAAAACATTCACAATTCTTTGTACAATGGAGGTTGGATGATGCAAAGAAAGGGGGTTTCAACAGTGGTCTACTGATCACAAACAGCAAAACTCCTGAATAAAACTGAAGACAGTGAAGAAAAAACCAAAATCTAGAGGCACATCTAGTCTTGTCTAATCATCGCACCTGTAACACAGGGAAACAGGGATGCATCCCACCTACTGCACACGAGAGGTGCGATGCATCCAGATTACCAAGAAGACAAGGTGCGATGGTCTAGGAACGAGACTTTAACTTGGTTTTTGGTCACAATTTGCAGTTTAGTTCAGGGATTTAGGCCGAGCAAATGATAGTCAATAACTACAAAGTACAGGGGCTGATCTAATGAGGTTACTCAAGCTACCTCTAGGGCACTTAGGATGTTTTCAAGTCAATTGTTTAGTTCATAAACAAACCCGGAGATTGACTGAAGCAGCGTTGATATACTTTTCACTTGCATAGAAAATGCAGTTCGAAGGCTAGCTAGCTTAACTTCAGGCTTCGTCTGTGGTTTATGAATAAAACAAATAGAGATAAGTAATCAAACTAATTGCTCCCCGGCGGAGTCGCCATTTTGTTATTGGGAAATCTAGTGTCTATTTAGAGCTACTAGTCCCACTAAGACGGGTAGCTATCTTAGAAACAAACAGATTAAAGTTACTTGTTTTTCCTTTACCAGAGAGAGATGAGAAAGAAGCAGAGAGTACCAACCTCAGTCTTCCACTTGGCTCGTTGCTTGTTTCCTTTCCCCTTTGACAGAATCTCGCCACTGCTTCCTTACTTGTCCCACTTCAAAGAGCACCTGTAGATTCACAGTAGCATAATACCATCAAAGCGTAGAGATCTTTCACTGTAAACAATATAGGATCAAATATATATTGACCATACAAATGCATATATCAACATAATATTCAGAGATACACAAGAATATGGAGGAAAACTCAAATAGCTTTATTAGTAAAAGTAGTAGAAGAGAGGATTACAACCACTTGGTCTGACCTAGCGCCATCCTCCCAGCTTGAAAGCCCTCTTCACCTCACACAAAGCAAGATCACCCAACAATGTCTTCAAAGAGAAACCAACAGCACCTCTTTGCAAATAACCAAATTCCAACCTCTAGATCTCGTGGATGAGGGATCCATTTATAGATATTTGCAGGGGGGTGAGTCAGCTTCTGGGATTTTGATTAGTGTCATCTCTCTGATAGTTCTTGGTTCCACTTGGAGATATCAGATCTCTTACTCATCCCTAGGCAAACTCAGAGAGGCAAGTTTCAAATGAGCAGTTTCTAGAAGATTCTCTGGGTTTCCACCTAGAAAACTGCTTGTGCCATTTGTTTGCCCTCTCTCATCTCACCCTATAGAAGGGCTTTCCAATATGCATCGCACTTTTTGCATGTGGCAGGTGAGATGCATCGCACCTTTTACACTGGGCAGTTTGTATGGTCCTTCTTTGACCGATTTTGAGTGGTTTTTCATGGAAAACTTCTGGGAGATGATGTAATCAGCTGACCTTGCTCCTTTAGGGTATGAAACAACACTTTTAGGGACTTAGAAGCCCTTGGTTTATGGACATATGTGATTGGGGTTGCAGTGCCCAAATATGTCTATAACACAGCTGCAAAGCCTTCTCCTACTCTATGACCCAAGACACACTTTACACTTCGACTCAAGCTCTTAGACTCATCATGCTTCTTTTCTATTTCTTGATTTTCCTATCTTCTATACTTAGAGCCTCACTCTATTTATACAATCATATGGTCTATGGACCATGGGTGGATCTTCCAAGCCAACATTACATTACAAAAACAAGGGCAGACAACCCTATGACTCTATTATGACTTCGCGCCCCGCACCCCCAAATCGCGGAGTCTTCACAATGGACTTGGTCAAAACTTGGGCTTTAAGCCCCAAAACATGCCTTGGGGGCATTCCATGCCCAATAGCCTAATTTTATAAATGATTTTAAGTTTTACATTCATCATTATTCCCCAAAGGAGAAGTTATTTGAAAGTTTCATGATCTTATTTTTTATAAATTATTCTTTCCCTGGTGGCTTTTATTCCAGCTATATCTCAAAATTAGAATAAGGAGGTCTAAAGACAATTTTTCTTGTACCAAATTTTAATAAAATTATTCAATTTTTGGCGGCCTCTGTTATAGACCTATCCCAAAATCAAATTAAGGGAGTCTAAGGATAATTGTGCTTGTGGATGGTAGATACTTCCTTAGATTATTATGATGTTTTGTGACTATCTTTTTTATAGACATGAACTATGAAAAATAATACACACATGGTGTAACGAGGTATAAAAAAAATCTTGTAAAAGGAGACTAAAATAGTGTATTATCTGTAAAACGAGACTAAAATGTACTTATAGCATTAATTCGTGGCGAAATAAATGGTTTATTTAACCATTAAATTGATCATTGAATATTCAAGTTGAGCCATTAAACAAAATCCTTGAATTGCATTGTGAAAAAAAAATGTCCAAAAACCATATCTAAAATTGAATAAGAAGGTTATCTTCATCAGTGGTACCCAACACCCTAAGGTAATAATAAAAATATGTGATCACATAATAGAAAGTGAGCATCATATAGAAGAAACAAGTACAAGTAAACATGAAGCAAAGTTCAAGCATGACATAGTTAAAAATGGATAAAAGAGTAAAGTGTTTGCAAAATGTCAATCAAAAAATTACAAAACCCCTTTACATGAATTAGATATTTGAATTGTTAATCTTCACAAACAAATAGATATCAAGGATAAAACATATTGAATAAATTTACGAGAACTAATAGAGGAGGATCTTGCATTCAACAAATTCAAATGGATTATATTTCCAAAACTATCTGCATAGTGAAGAACTTATATATACTTCTCAATGCAATATGAATGGGATCTAATAGATTTTGTATGCAAAATATATGTTCATTGGATATTTAGACAAATAAACTAATTAAATAAATAAATGAAATTCTTAAAACATATTTTGAGCGTATATCTCTTGTAATTTTCATTTTTATTGTTATAGATAACTAATGTGAGTGTGAGAGCTACATAGCATTGTAGTTTCCTAGTCTAAGAGGAATATATAGATCTTCATGGGCATGGTTGATATTTTTTATCAACCTATCCCTTGAGTTGTGTACATTTCCTAATTTATGGGATCTAGAGTCAAGGTAGTTCTCAATGATGTGGAATTATTAAAGTTTGGGAAAAAAAATATTTGTAAACTCTTTGAAGGAGAATAAGTAAATAGGTTTGCTTTTGAATTGTTAGCCCTTCTTTGTAAAGGGATATAAGCCCCTTATTTAGAGAACTTGCTAAGCCCCTTATTGGGAGAATGAGCCCCTTATTGGGAAAATGAACCACTTCGGTTGAGAAGTTTGTTCCCTATTGGTAAAGGAGAGAACCAAACCCTTATTGGGAGACTATTTCAACCTTTTTGTAAAAGGAGAATTATTAAACTAATTAATTGATTGAGTGAACGCACATGTGTAACTAAAACCTGGTAAAAATCATTATCAATCTAATTTTCATATTGCTTCATGCACTTGTTTATTTAATTTTAGTTTTAAATACTAAATTGTTATTAATATGTATATTTTCAAGTTATTGTTAGAAAAGTGAGAAATTTGTGAAGCACCCTCTAAAGGAAAAAACTAATTAATCTAGTTCTATTTTTCTCATTTTTTGATCAAGTTTGGTATCAAATCTATTGTTTATAGGGGTTGTTAACACCTTTTCCCCTTTGTGTTAGATTCTCCCATTTGTTCCATTTTTAGTTGGTGTGTTGAAAATAGCAACAAGAAATGATAAAAATAGAATCCAGAAATTCCAGTTTAATTTTTCCTTGATTTAAACTTATAATTAAATCGAATTCTATTCTCATAGCGACTTGTAAATAGCTAATTAAGTTTAATTAAATTAATTAGCTTAGGAATCTTGAGTTGGAAATCTTTATGAAGTCATGTATATGTTCTCCCTATATTATAGGGGTCCAGGATGAGTTAAGTATGAGTTGTAATTAGTTAACTCAGTTTACTGAGTTAAGTTAAGTTAAATTAGTTCCAAATTGTTTGAGGAACTAATAGTGAGTTAACAGTCAGTTGGTGCACTAATGCATTAACTAGTGCTACTCCAGTTAACTGAAGATTCCCTCATCAGAAATGCATGCACGTTGATTCCGAGAAAGACCCAGTTGAGACTATAGTGCAGGGACAGTGTGTTAACACCTAGGTTGTTCCATTTGACTCCTGAGGGAATACGGCCAGGGTAACCACTAACCAAGCTTTGGATTACAGGTTCTAGCCTACCTGTAATCAAAGAGGGCTCTCTCTTTCAGTTTTAACCTTACCTTTGAGGATTTTAGGCTAGTTATGAGGTGGAAGTTTGTTTGAAATTTGGTTGCAGACTGTTGTTCAAGGAAGGGCATGCAAATATGAAGGAGAGTTCAATCCATTGGGCATGTGGAGTCCAGAAATAATTAGGTTTTGTTGTCTGTGATAAAGAAAGGTTCACTGCAAGGCTTGATTTTTAGCAAAGAAAACAGTATAAATTACACCAGGAAAGGCAATTAAGAGTTCTTTCACAGTGCAATGCGAAACGAAGAACAAATCCTACTCAGTAGCAACAGAGAATTACTGAATAAAGACTTATCATGTGACTAGAGCAAATGGGAGCATTTAAGAATTCCACAGTTGCAGCTAACCTTGAAGAAAACATAGTTGGAAGTAAGGATTGAGTTTAGGGTGTCTTTAATGGACAAATCCTGAACTAGTCTTTTACCTTTCTACCAAGATTAAACACCATACATCACAAACAGATTACAGAAGAAATAAAACATAAATACAGTTAGAAAACACTTATTGTATCACGCCATAACACAAGAATCTTGCAGCAGTCAGTAATTTCATCACAGCACATCGGAGCCATACATGTCTTCTGGAAACCAACAGCTCCTTTGTATTATATTCTTCAGAGGAAATACAGCCGAGTTTCTCTTGAACAAATGAGTAACAACAACCCTCAATAAACTGCGCGGGGGTGCATATATACAAAAATATCACAAAAATATCTTAGTTCTGAGTTATTGCACAATAACTGCTATTACCAACTTCAAAGATATTTATTACAAAATTAAAAGCTACTTTAATGAATACATAACAGCTGCCTGCTATTTGTCAGAAGTTCTTGACTTTTGAGGGCAACTGGCTCTGCAGGATGCTTTGCATTGATACTGAATAATACACCTTTATTGCTCTGTCGTGTTGTAGCTTTCTCAGCCCTGTCATTTGCATCTGTCGGTGTTGCTTTAGTGGCCAAATTGGTTTGCTGAGTTGGCTCAGTCCACTCTTTTGCAGTCATAGTAAATATATCAACTATCTGAACATGATGATTTGTATTTGATGTACAAAATTTGATGAAAAATCTGTTTTGTTCACAGCAATGTCTGTATCATGCTTGTCCACCATTCCTGAGTAGGCAACTGATGTCTCAAAATTGTGCCTAATGTTTCATCTGCCTCAGTATATTTGTAGTAATTTGGAGGCACTTCAAACAGATGTCTAATCTCATTCATGATAAAAAAACAAATTCTCTATTCTGTCATAGAGGCTCTGCCCAGATGCAGACCCTATTTCCTCTGGGGTACTTGATGTTGCAGTGATCTGATTGGTGGCAAATGTATTTACCCTCTTGGCATAGTTTTCATGGGATAGTAACCTTCCTGCACTGTTCAGTAAGATAGGAAGGCCTCTGTTATGCAATGTTGTAAATTTATCCATGAATTTGTTCACCTCTGTCTGCATTTCTTGGCATCTTCTATCCAATGTTTGCACAAGATTTCTCAGAGTGAGCACCCTTTTTACTAGTAAGATGGTGTCAGTTCTGTTAGAGATGCCCATTGCTGCCAGCTGAGGGCCTGTGCGGTTGTTCAGGACATTGATCATCCTATTGGCTATCTCAGGCATATTGCCTAGAGATGCCCTTACTCTTTGGCTTTCTTTTTGGGCCCTGCCTATGAGATCTATGTGCTCAAGGATGGTTTCAATATATTGCCATTGATCTGTTATAGACTAACCAATGTTGGCCCATAGGAATTTCTTGATTTCAGCCACCACTTTGTCAAGAGAAAGCTCTTTCTCCAGTTCTTTTATCTTCTTGTCAAGAGCCTTCACCTCTCTTGTTTTTTCAGCTACAATGTGCTTTGATTTATCATACTTTTCATTAAGTGTAGCCAAATTTTCTTTGGACTCATTTAGCTCTGCCATCTAGGCCTCCAGAACTTGAAGTTCTTTCATCATATTTTGCATATCCAGGCTGGGTGCCTGTCCTGATGTTGTTGCTGGTGTTGTTGCTGTGTTTGATGCTGATGTTGAAGGGTCTGTCCCAGTTGTTTGTCCTGTGGGAGGACTGATAATTTGAGGAGGTTCCTCAAGGTTAATCACTGGCTGAGGGGGCTGAGATGTTTTCCCTCCTTCTTTCTGTTTCAGGTCTGCCTGTAATGCACCCTCTGTTGCTACCAATCTCCCTTCTGTCTCTACCAATTGTTTGTGTAGTGTTAGCAGCATGGCTGCTACATCTTGGTCCTTTCTCTGCTGAGCAACATCTTCTGTTTGAGGGTGAAGGGTTGCTGGAATCTTGACCATCTTCCTCAAAGCTGCTATATCTGCCTCTTTTTCCTTTAGTAATGCCTGCACAGCTTTGGGATCACTTGGGTCATGCCCAAGCTCTATAATGATATCTTCCAAAGACCTAATCTTGTTGTCTTTGTCTTTAGAGGACGCTTTCTCCAATTCTAATTAGGCAGTGGTATTATGGAGACTATTTTGCAATTTGTGTGCAAGAAAGGTTTTGTCTGCAAGAGTGGAATAGACCATCTCACCCGTTTGCTTATGAAGCTCTATCTGGTCCATTGGGTGGATGTCTTTTGCAAATACCTCAAGGTTGGTTCTTATGTAATCTGCAGCTGACTGTGGCTGCAGCATAGTAGGCATGAAATGACTCATAGTCATCTTCCCCTCTGTTATGTCATATGCTGACATAAGCCTCTATTGGTTTGTGGGAGCCATTTTGAGCAAATGATTGTACAGTTGGAGTCTGACTGGCTCATTTCTCTTCTTGATATCAATAAATTGTTGCTTTATGCTGGATTCTGCCTTTCTTTGTTGGCTTGAGGAGCTGACCTCTCCTCCAAGTGTTCTTTCTTGTTCCTGTTGGAAGGAACTAGCTGATGCTTCCATGCTAGGAGGGCCCATACACATGGATGGCCCAATAGGCATCTCTTCTTCAGAAAGAGGATTTAATCTTTGCCTTTTCTCCCCTTGTTGACTTGTTGATGTAGTGAGGGGAGTTTCTTGCTATCTATCCCTCTTCCTGGTTCTCTCTTCGTTCAATGGGGTTTGGAGCACCGAGGCATCCACTACTGTTTCCTGCCTTGGAGGCACACTTTCTTGAGCCTGCTGCTCTGTAGATATATGGGCCTCAGCCATTTCTTCTTGCTGTTTGGGCTGTTCTTTCTGTTGTCTGTTGTTGGGAGCGGTTGATCCTGCTCCATTTCTTTCCCTTTCTCTATGCTAGCTGCCTGAGGAGTAGTTTGAGCTGCTTGCTGGGGGGCTGCAGAAGATGAGGCAGCTGCTCCAAGTTGAATTTGATAAGAAGAGGAAACCTGCCCACAATTTTCCAAGTCAGCTTCCTTCTCAAGATTCTTTGCTTCTTTTTGTAGTATTTCCTCTTTAGTACTTGCCTCTTCTAATGTGCCCTCTTTCCATCTTAACAGATTTGCATATTTTTCAATATGGGGCAGCCTGACATGATCATAGCTAGCCAACTTATACTTGACCCTTCTAAGACTAATGAAATGATTGGGATCATAGGGTATCCAGAGGAAACTGGTTTGCAACCCGAGGCATTGCAGGATCTTATCTGCCTCTTGCCATGCCTCTTCTCTTTTATTATAAATAAATGGGCCTAGCTGATTTCTGACTTTTAGTTGTACCTTCTTATTTTTGCTGTGGAAATGAACCATGTCTGCATTTCCAAACTGTCTGAAATACTCTAAGGCAAAGAGTCTCATAGGGACATATCTTGGTAGCCTATATGGGGCTAACTCACAGCCATATATTCTGATTACTATATGTTGTTGGTAAAAGTACCAATCCCCAATGTTGTAGGCCTTTGAGAGCTGGAGGATCCTTTGCATCTCATATGTCAGTCTTGGAGGAGGAGAGCTTAACAGCAAGGACATGGCTGGATGGATGAAAAGGTCTATGAATTCACAGTAGTTATATGGTGAAAAAGAGATGTGATGAAAGACTGAAGACCAAAATACTACAGACCTTTGGTTCCCTTGGGCATCAAGCTTCTTGAGAGTAATAGGGAAGCTATCAGGCTGATAGAATAGAAACAAGTGATAGATGTAAGAAGTGTATCTAAATATCCTTTCCCTCTCTAGATTCATCAATTGCTCATGAATTTTATTGGCAATGTATGCAGCATAATCATAGTGAACAGAAGGAGGCTTCCCAGGGGAGAAGATAGACAACATGGCTAGAATGGTTTCATCAACATCCTCAGATGATCTGTATCCCAGGACATAACTGATCATATCCACAAGCATTTTTCCCAACTCATTGAGATATTCATTTCCTATAGGAGGGGTTCTCACAGTTTGAGAGCCTGATTGAATGAATAGTTGATTGATCTTTAAAATCTGGGCACTGGACAGCTTGCCTCCTTTCTTTAAAAAATCCATCATGGAGATAGGAGTCAATGGCTTTGTAGTATGAAAGTGCAGCATTTGATTTATGGCCTCAGGGGTGACATGGAACAAAACTGAGCCTGAGGGATTGAGGACAGCTCTCTGACATGGGTCATAGTTGGCACTGCATCGATGTATCAAATCTGGGAGGATATTGACTTGAGGGAGATTGAAAATGGGCAAATTGGAGTCCCAAATCCCTAGGATATCATTTCCACTGAGATGCTTGGCTTTAAGGTCATTGAGTACATGAATGTGGTATTTGTTGTAGTCTGGGATTCCCTCTGCCATTTGGTAGTCTCTGTCAGCCAAGGGCAGCCACTCTAGCTCTCTTTGTGGGGCATTTAGAGGTGCAATGTTCAATGCCACTGGTGTTTCCATGATTTTTGCGTGTTTTAAGCAGAATTTTAGTGAAATGCGGGCAAATGCAACGCTTGCGCAGCAGGTTGATATAAACTTGGAGGATTTCCAGTGACGACAGGGTAACTGAGGTACAACTAGGCACAATTGGCTAAAATGAGGGCAATTGAATTAGTTGCAGGGCAATGTAGCTTAATTTCTCGGTGAAATTGGCAGTTTTACGGTGTTTTAATAGTGCAGAACGGAATAGACCAGGCGCAGGAAGAATGTAGTAAATACCTGGTCGCAGCGCAATGGTGGAGGCTTGGTTCGAGTTGACTTGGAGGCGGCCACGGCTCTGGAGTGAGTTTCAGCAGGTTGGCGGCGAAATGGTCGTGAAATTGCATGCAGAGAGCACAGTGGTGTTTTGTCGAAAAGTGCGAAAAAACCGTGATTTTTGGCCAAATATGGAAATTTTGGGCTTTGGCGCGTTTTTTGGATGACGTCAGCATGATGTCATCGGGTGGGGTCGGGTACAAAAAGGTGACGTGGTGGTCTGTGAGTGGTCCGCGTGGATGGGAGACATGGCAGACAACTTGGAGTGATGGCGGGTCAGGCGCTGATGTGACGCTGAGGGGGCAGTGACGTAATGGTGACGCATGGGCGACGTGTGGTGGAATTACCAGAGCGGTAAGTGGTTCCATCGGACTGCTTATAGTACGGGAGCGGTTTTGGCAGGCGGCCTCCCGATACAACCTGGGAGCGACGCATGGTCGAGCCCTAACGTCACCCTCTGACACTTTTCGGGAGGTAACGTACCGCCATCGGGAGTGGTCCGAAATCACAGGGAGTCGTGGGATGGGAGGGCCCAGGTCCGACGGACGACGAGTTGTGTAGATGATCGGACAATACGGCGGGGAGGCGGAGAATAAACAAATATTTTTCTGGGAATGCGCACTATAATAAAACTTTGGATAAGCAGAGAAAAATGGGTTTTACGATGATTTATGAGCCAAAAAGGGTTAATGTTCGCAAAGCGGGGTTAGGGTTGTTAAACCAAGCAGATCTTGGATTAATCCCTAGACTTTGTTTTTGGTGTTATTTTCCTATTGCGCTTAAATCTCTTAGCGCTCCAACCTTTGAAACTATTAGGCTATATTTCCTAAGGGGAAGGGAATATACATATTTTTGGGGTTTTTATACACAAGAGTGATATAGTAATAAGGAAAGGGGAACATAGGGAGTTAAGTAATAATGGTTAATAGTTAATATGAAAGGGGGATATGAATGAGAGGTGATAGACACTAAGATTTTAGGGAACAAACTTAGTTTTGAGAGGAGATCAAAATGAAAAGATTTTTACACAAGAAATGTGGCTCCTTTATACAACAAAGATCAACAAAAGAGTTTGACTTCTGTAATGAACAAGGTGGTATTGGGATGTTAGCAAGGATTTTGATGGGGGATGACTGGGGAGTTAGACATGCTTCACTCTGTTGCTACAAAACTGCTGAATAGAAAGATCTGCACTGGCCACCATGTGTTTCCTTTGCTTAGGCCAGAGATATGAAAGAAATCATGCTTCTGCAACCCCATCTACCTACCCATTCTATTTCCTAGCATTTTTTGTTACTTCAAGGAGAGTGCACTTAGACTTGCAAACCCTCATGTGCCTTTTTCTTTTCCTTTGGCATTTTCTTTTGATTTTCTATCTAAGGCTAGCCTTATTACTTCCAAGGCCCCAGATTAAGCAGTTGGGAACCTTCATCCTCTACCTAACTACTGATCTGCCAAGATTGAACAGTTTGGACAGATTTCTTTCTCTAATCTACAACAATAAATTGAAATATGGCATGACCCTGCTTAGACTGTTGGATCACCCATTCAGAAGTAGGACAGCATCAAACAATTGTAGATATGTGTTTTCCACAAAATATGAGATCTTTGCATCACCAAAGTAGATCATATTGGCACTTCCCCTGCAAATCATGAAAAATGAAACCTATTGGTATAGGTAGCTAACACAGTGTACTATCAGTTGTATGTTTTTCTGAGTTGTACAGATGGTGCAAGCAATCAGGAGTTGAACCTAGAAGGGATTGCACAGTTTTGGATGCACTGGTTTCCCATTAATATGGGCTAATCAACCATAGGAATTGCGCAAGGAAATAGGGGTTTGGAGAGCAGTAGAAGAGGCTAAGGTTTGGCTTGAGCTTGCTTGTGAGTTGGGAGATTGATCATACTGAGTGTTGGGATTATTCTTTTGAGAACAAGCATTTTATTATCATCTTGGATTTCTGATTTAATGCAATATAGATAGTGGGGGTTTTGAGCATTAGCTTTCCTCAGATACTTATTTTGTCATGTGCCATTGATTTTTCTTCCTCTTGCTATTATTGTTTCCATCGATCTATTGGCTTCCGCTAGTTGAAAGTAGAAGTAGATTATTGTCTTGTGCTTTAGTAAATTGCATGAGCTTGTGAATCTATAAGATTTTCTACATGGTATCAGAGCTGAGAACAATATACTAGAGGATATTTCAAAGTTTTGATTTTTGGGTTACAGGTGAAATTCGAATTTTCAATACATACTTCAAGATCAATAGATGTCATTCTATGGTTTGTGGCTCGAGTATACCTTGGATGGCAACTTGAATTATATAGACTGGAAGGATAGGATGGAGGTCATGTTGGAGGATAATAGCTTGAAGGAATTCATTGATCAGAACATTCCTAAGCCACTAGCATCGGAAGTTTGGAATCTATCCGAATGGAAGAAGTGTGTGGCAAGGGCGAGGTGGATAATCCTTGAGGGCGTTCGAGACTACATTGTCTCGAGTCTCTATGGGAAGGAAACTATGCATGTTATGTGGAAAACATTGAAGGACATTTTCTAGAACACCAGTGACCAAAGGAAGTTAGCACTGAAACTGATCCAGGTGGATCCAGACACATGCAGAAGTCCTAGAGGACTCAGAAAGGGTCAAAATTCAAAGTGGTCATATTTCTCCCAAACCAGCACCAGATCGAAGTGCTCGTTGCCCTGATTCAAACGGTGCGAATGACACTCAAATTCGAGCTCGTGTGAGGGAGAACGAGCTAGTCAAAGTTTTGGTCAAAGTTGGGCAATGAGACAAGTTTAAGTGTCCTACAATTTGACCGACCCTAGGGCATAAGACCTAGCTCCTGAAAGCAGGTGAATTTGTTGGGTCTTTAATTTTTCTAATATCCATTATATTAGACAAAAAAAAAAAAAAAAAATCTCCTTTAATAGACAAAAAAAAAATTAATAATAATATATATACATATCTATGTGTCTATGTGTGTGAGAGATGGCAGGTCAAGACCCCCGCCACCGGTCCTCCCAAACCACAACAATATAACATATTTTAATTAAAAATGGCCGACAGGCCATGACTCCCGCCCGCCCCAACTCCACATATCATCGCATATTTTTGAATCAAATTTAAACTTGGGCAGTGGGCGGGCCACCTCCAGTGGACCCGGCCCATGCCCCCACCTCTTGAAAATTCCCACTATACCATAATATATATGGCATATATGACCACCAAGACTAGCAAGGCTCGAACCTGCCCGTCCCACGTGGCTGACCCCTATCAAGCAGTCTCACCATAATCACTCCGCCATTTAATACTACCACTTAATACGCCAACCAAAAAAATTAAATGGTGTGCCAAAATTACACAACGCACCAAAATCATACGGTGTATTTTGGGAGAGGTCGGGATTTGATCCC
Organism: Pinus tabuliformis; assembly: GCA_031772625.1. Lineage (NCBI taxonomy): Eukaryota > Viridiplantae > Streptophyta > Pinopsida > Pinales > Pinaceae > Pinus > Pinus tabuliformis. Next base: position 11,042,387 of record CM062812.1, read on the forward strand.
CCGACCTCCCTGCCTCAAACTATCCACCTTAACCTACTAGCCCAATGGCATTTTCATTGATCTTTTTGCCCGGGAACATTATATAAACCCTCATTTCCATAGTGCACCCAGTGGGATGGAGGCAGAATGCGGCACGGAGTCCGAGGCATATGTATTTTTTAATTAATTTTTGCAGGTGGAACCATGATTGAGCCAAATTTTCAAGAGGGTGAAATTTTCCCAATGCCCAAATTGGACAAACTTTATGTCGATCCTACATCTCTTAGCGACATGAACTTGATGGCGCATATAGAATTTTGATCTGAGTAGCAGATCTTCAGATGACCCAGAGGAGAAAATCTTTGAGGAATCTAGGTGGAATCTAAAAGATTCCTGTAGCCCTAGATTTTCACTTTGTCAGAATGCAGAAATTTGACAGTCGATTTTACACTATTCAACACCGCAAATTTGATGGTGTAATTAGATCTTCCATTATTCAGACACTTTTCAAAGCGGAGTGTGGGTGTCACCATTCGATGTGTGAGCAGTGATTTCCATGAGATTCGATGCTACGAGATTGATGGCGCAGCCAGATCCAAAATTTTATCATTGTCTTCTTCAGAAAACTCCTTGATGTGAGGTATATGTAGTGTGATCATGTACTTCTTTGTCTCTTTGCTTGAGATGCATTGTGTTGTATAGATCCGTGTTTGATGTCTAATGTGGGATCTTGTTTTGATCTTGATGTGAGATGTACTTATTGTCATGGCTTTTTTGAGATCCCTTTGTCGTCGTGTTGATGGGATACTCATGTGTCACCATGTATGTTTGAATTGAGATCCCTTTGATGCCATGTTGGTGGGATGCTCATTATTAACATACGTGAAATTATGTCATGCTGATAGGAGTCCTTTTTTGAATGAGATTTCCTACAGCAGAAAATCTCTTGGAGCCACTCCTGCATGAGGGCATATTCCTTATATGATAGAGAAAACACATGCATGTACATCATCACCCTTTCCAGCAGTTAATGCAATGGCGTCCACCATCTTGACATCGGGGCCCGGAGACGTAGTCCCTCCTGAATGAACTTCGTTATCAACATCTTGTGTTTTATGTTGTTGATTCTTGTCATGTTCCTTATTCTTTACAGTGTTGTAGCTTCCATTGCTATTTTCTTCTTATTTCCAGTTTTATCACAAAAAGAAATAAAAATCAAAAGAGAAGAAAAATCAAACCTTTGTTTAAAGAAGCGCTGTGGGAAAACAATAAGTCTAAAGGTTAATTAAGGCTTGACCCCACAGTTGACTATGACAAGAGCATGGTTGACCACAAAGTGTGGCCTAGAATCATTGCGGGGGTTCGTTCTCAATGCAGTTCCTTTATATGATTTACCCCCGCAAAGTCTAAGAGAATTATGTTTGATTTCGCATAAATTAACTTGAACGGGTTTTGTTTCGGAAATGTGATGCAATGGTGTACCTGTGAGAAGATCTGGGTCATTGATTGACAATCCAGACCCAACGGTAATCGCATAATTCAGTTAGAATGGTTTTGTTTTAGAAATCTGATGCGAAGGTATATTTGCGAGAAGATCTAGGTCATTGATTAATAAGCCACAAATCCAACGGCAATTGGGCGACAACTTATCGAATGCGACAATATATCAAATATAGTTCAAGCTTGTTGAATTCTAGGTGAATCTCAGCCGTCCATCCAAAAATATGGGATCCAACGGATATCGGGCGAAGAAATGATTGGGTTTTAACTCTAAAGTCAGACCTGATAGATTATAAATTGGTGATATATATTTCCCATCGAGTCTGTATGGGAGTCAATGGAGCGTTGAATATGTGGACTCGATAGGATTTATTTTAAATGAGTTTAAAATCTCGTGAGGTCCAGAAGATCAGACCGTTGATTGAGCGAATGATCGAACGGCTCACGTACAACAAAGGTAGACTTGACAGGTTTATGAATCAAATTGTTAAATCTTTTTAGTTCCGTGGCAAACTAATGTTTCACGTAAAATAGCCAATTCCGTTGTTTTAGTGAGACAATCAGAATTATCGGTGGATGATTAAAACTTCAAAGGAAAGGTGATTGGTCGGGTTTGCTTGTGTTTTGGCTGATCAAAATGCGGTCGATACATACGCAAGCCCAAGTTCATGCACGGGGTTTTGTCAAAGTTTATAATAATTAAAATGGTTTAATCAGTATTAAAGCTTCTACAGAGAAACTCCGCAGCCTAACAACAGAGCCAAAAAGCTAGCAGTTATCATTGTTGTCTAACTTCCGTTACTTCCTGTTATTCTATATTCTTTAGAAGGAGGTGTCTTTTACCCTCTGTGTAATGTTTTGTAATAATTTTTACTCTAGAAAGTTAGGAAAATAATTAAGCAGTTTGACAGTTTTGGTGATCACCAACTGTCTTGTAATGTAATGTATAAAAAGAGGTAAATTTAGAAAGAAGGGGTTTGAATTTTGGAGAACCTGGAGACTAAGCTACTGAATTCCTGATACAATTGTTGATTAATGAAGAATTAGAAGTTTTCCATACGTTGTTGGGTATGATTTTGTCTTTTCTCTATTATGTGTCATCTTATGTTTTCTTCCTTTGAGTATAGTAATTGAAGCTGCAGGTCTTTATTTGCCTATGTAAATAAAGTTAAATTCCTTAAAGAGCGCTCCTATACTTGAAGTTCCCATCTCTGCAATTCTTCTAAGTTACAGATAGTAGTTTTTGTATAAAACAACATATTATCTATAACTTCTCCTAGTGTCACAGATAGTAGATCCTGTGTTAAACAGCATATTGTCTATGACTTATTCAATCTTTCTTCATTCATCATTTATATTCAACAATCAAATGGCATTCTGATGTTATCATGTCACCTAAGTATTGAGGATCAAGAACCAAATTTCCCAAGTCCTTCATTTGAGAACACAATATATAATTGAGTGAAAAACAAGTGACAATCTTTGTAATTATTAATGTCTTAAGAACAATTTCTATACATCCAAGAAATTGGTTTCTTAAGGTACAACATTAATTGGCGTTGTTTCCGAGGAGAGAAGACAAGAGCACTTTTCCCTATGTTTTCAATATTTTCCTCTGGTTGTTCAGTGAGGAGGAAACATTTGGTTGTTTTGAATAAAGGCAATAACTCTGGCTCTAAGGAGACCCCATATAAGGTCAGATACCTCACAGCAGAAAGTTCAAGCCCTTTCAGACCCTAAAAGGCTAGTTTCCAAGAGGGTTAGAAGGCCTAAAACTCCACTTACACCAAGTTCTACTGTTACACAGTGATTTTTCATTGTCCTCATTTCAGTCCTTCTGCTGTGTCATGTGTCAAATCAACATGTTCATATCTTCCCATTGATGTAATAAGATCAAGAAAATTCACTCTGTTGCTGCCATTGACCCTCATTCCCTAATTTTATGCCTCATCGCAAGTAAACCCTTAATATACGTGACATTCCCATGTCCATAACAGTCTCATCGTGACTCCGTCGCAGGTGTACATCTGTTTCCCGCGACGGTTGGATTTCTAGACTCGGCACAAGGTTACGAGTTGTATATGGCGACGAAGAGTCTGTGTTCATTGCCTCCTCGCGATGTCGTCGCGCAGGATTAGTTTACGACCTACAACAATCTAGATTGGGAGAATTCGTTTCAACAATCGGCCTTCTGGATGTCTCCAGACTTGGTTATTGGCATAGTTTGGGTCGCCCTTCCCCCTCTGGTATGGTAGTTCTGTCATTTTTGCTACCTTCCTTGAGGATGAGCTCTTCCTTCCACATTTCATGGAGACTCCTTCTCTTATTAAAGCACTCACCTTTGCTATGATCTGGTAGTTCTTTTGAGTTTGATAGATAGCTGGTGTGGGTATGACAAGTGTGGGATTGTTGATAGCTTGTGGAAGGTTGTGGAGTTCCCTTAACTTTGTGTTAAAGCTTATGAGTGAGAGAGAGACATTGTATGTTGGTAGATTCATCCTTGAAGAGTGAATTCTTGAGAAACATACTGGCTGGACCCTCTAAGAAGGGTTGCGACGTCAAGACTTGGTTGTAAGCTTGCTCTTAATTTGCTATTAATACAATCAATGATGTTTTCCTATGTCTTGTATGTAATTTACTTGATAGCTCATGACTTCTTGACTTTGTGAGTAAATAGATCATTGTTGTTTTCCGGTTACGTGCTTTGTTGTGTTTTCTTTGTATTGTTCTAGGTTGATCACTCATTGAGGAGAAGGAAACGGAAGCTGGAGCAGTGCAGCGGAACTTCATCGACCACCGGTTTGAGGTAGGCCTCCAGCGATGACTGTTTAAGGAAATCAATTGTTGATCTATCTTTGCCGTGACTAGACCCACTCTAGGGCTAGAGGGGTTGCCTCTACCCGTAGAGGGAACACTTTCTTGCATCACACCTACACTGTCTGCACCAGGAAGCAGTTCACATCTTTCACATTCATTTTTAATTGAATAAGAGTCACCTTTTACATCCAATTCATTTCAAGAGCCCAACTGTCAAGAACAGTCTTTAGAGTCTGTTTCTTTTTCAGTATCTGCTATAGTTATTCAGCCCAAACATATAACTGCATTACCACCTTTGCACACTCCATTTACTCCTCAGTCAGTTTCCACATCTGCTAGTAATCAAGGTTCAGTAAATTTGGGAGCAAACATGGCAGCTCCTACATTCTTGATGAATAGATATGCACCTCTTCAACTACCACAGCCGTTGAATCAAATGCCACAAGAATACCTCAAGATTCTTCCTCGCTTTACAGGGGAAGATGAACAAATAGCGAGAATCATGTATCAGTATTTTGTAACTTTGCAGAAAACTTAAATGTTGAACATCTGGATGTTGTTCTAAGACTTTTTGTTCAATCCTTGGATGGAGAAGTGAGAAAATGGTTTAAAGGGATTCCTAATAACTCTATTCCTTCTTGGGAAGAGATGGAGCGCCTATTCACCCAGAGATGTGGACAAAAAAGAAACCATGGGTATTCATTAACAGATTTTAACACTATAAAGAATAAGTCTGATGAAACTGTAGTTGAATTTGTCAGAATATTTAATAAATTGTACAATAGTCTTCCAGTGGAGATTAAGCCCCCTCTTGCTGGTGCCAAAATAAATTTTGCAGGGGCTTTTGAGTCAGATTTTGGATTTACATTGAGGGAAAGGAGATCCCCAACCCTTGATCAGATCCAAACATATGAATTAGAGATTGAAGCAAATCCGGTGGCTACAGGCAAAACACCAGAGACACAACCTATCCAAGACAAGGGAAAGGAAAAGATAGAATCCTCTCAAAGTCAAACACTAGAGGATATGAGTAATGTAATTAAAACTTTGTCAGATAAATTGAATAAGTTAGAATTAGAAAATAAGAATTCTCAGAGACAAACACAGTATAATAAGAACTTTAATCCCCAATACAGAATACAACCTTTGCAAATCTTGCAAAAGGAGAGAAAATATCAAGATCATATTCAAGCGTTATTGTATATAGAGGCAGATCCTGGTGAAGTACTTGATCATCCTGAGGACCATGAAGATCAAATTTCTACGTTATATGCAGTTGATGAGTTTTGAAGGATAAAAGTATGAATATGATGAAATAGATGCTATTTATGATGAAAATGAAATTGATGAATATTGGAAGCAATTCTCTGATTTTATGCAGGCAGAACTACATAAGAAATGTGACTTGAGATCAAGAAGTCAAGAAAATGAAGTTGAGCAGCAAGTTCCGGCTTCCTCACCAAAGGTGACTCCACAAGAATCTCAGCATGCAAAACCATTAAATAAATGGAGGCAACAACATAACGCAAATGGTAAGACACAAATACTTGAAGGTGAGTCTTCTCAAGACCGAAGTGGAAAAATTCCTTTGGAGAAGTTTGTTTCAATTCCGCAAGTAATTTCAGTCATGAAGAAAGGAGAATATGAAAATGAGAAGAAAGATAAACAGGGTCATTTGTTCAGTCTTACTAAAGAGTTGGAGAAGGTAATAATTCAAGTTCCCCTTACAGAATTAGCAAAAACACCAGCTTATCAAAGTGAGACTACTGAGTTTATTAATTTAAAATAAAATGTGAATATTAATGACACTATAAATTTGCAATAAGATAAACCAATAGTGGTTTTTGGCCCACATGTAGAGGAAGTAGATTCTTCAACACCCCCTTTTATATTTCCTTATTGATTCATGATTTCCTCCTGCATAATTGTATGTTTGATTCAGGAGCTTCACACAATCTTATGCCATTGTCAGTGATGAAGCAACTAAATCTACAAGTTACCAAACCCTATAGAAACTTGTACTCTTTTGATTCAAACAATGTCAAGTGTCTGGGGGTCATCAAGTATCTAGTAATATCACTAGCCCAGATTCCAGCTAGAATCCTAGTCATGGATGTAGTAGTAACAGATATACCTGCTAGATTTGCAATGCTACTATCAAGGTCATTGGGGGCTAAATTGGGTGGTGTCCTGAAACTAGATTTTACATATGCTGTTATACCGAATTTTGGTGGGGATGAGAGAAGATTGTATAGAGAAACTAGATTTGTAAAGACAATTACAAAAAATGGAGCAAGTAATTCGCCTGTATATAGCCAAGAGAAAGATGACTTTGCTTGCTTCATGCTTCATGATAATGTAGAGTTGGTTGAAGATAACCAGAAGCATCTTACTTCAGCCTGTGTAAATACAGAACTACAAATTGAAGTAATGTGGAAATGCTTCTTTTGATGGAGCTTATTCCAAGGAAGGAACAAGTGTTGGTTTTCTTTTGATTGCACCTGGAGGTAATATGTTCCCTTTTTCCTTTAAACTAGAGTTCGAAGAAACAAACAATGTGGCAGAATATGAGTTCTTGATTATTGCTCTACAAATAGTCAAACAGATGGGAATTAAGTCAATTTTTTATTTTGGAGATTCAGAGCTGATTATCAAACAAATAAAAAAAAATTGTCAGACAGAACATCATAGGCTTAGGGCATACAGGAATGAAGTCTGGGATTTGGTTGAGAATTTTTTCGAGGCTTTTACTATACACTTCATTCCAAGGGATGGGAATAAATTAGCAGATTCATTGGATGTGGTTCCTAGTACTTTCAAGCCTATTATTAATCCAAAACTAAGATATGAGGTAGAAATGATGCACAAACCTTCTGTTCCTGATAATATTAAACATTAGCAACTTTTTGAAGATGATCAATAGATTAAAGAATTTTTTACTATGGTTGAGGATTTTCATGGCACAGAAATTGATCAGGATGAAGAAGAAACAATAGAAGTTGCAGAAGTTAGTGGTTTAAAAGATTCAATAGCTAGTCAAAAAGTTTTTCAGTTGAAATATAATTTTATGCCAAAGGGGCTTGTCCCTCTTGAAAGGCTTTTTAATCCTAATGATGTGGTTGTTGACTCAGGAAAAATTTCACAGGATGAACACATTCAGGATCATAATATTGGAACTCAAGAGAAACCCAGGCTAGTCAAATTATTCAGTGGAGTTTCACCTAATTATCAGGAGAGATATATTAAACTTTTCAAGGACTATGTTGATGTCTTTTCATGGTCCTATGAGGATCTCAAAACATACGATGTAAATATTATTCAGCACAAGATCCCCTTGAAGGAGGGAATTAAGCCCTTTAAACAAAAGCTTAGACAAATAAATCCCCTGCTTCTACCATCAATTGAAAAAGAGGTCAAAAAATTGCTTGATGCCAAAATAATAGTTCCACTCAGGTACTCTAATTGGGTGGCTAATTTAGTGCCTGTAAGAAAGAAAAATGGAGAGATAAGGTTATGTGTGGACTTCAGAAATCTCAATAGGGATTCCTTGAAGGATAATTATCTATTGCCTAAGATGGATCATGTGTTGCAGAAGGTAATAGGATCTTTTAGAATGTCAATGTTGGATGGATTCTCTGGGTATAATCAGGTGGTTGTGGATAGAGAAGATCAGAAGAAGACAACATTCACAACTCCCTGGGGGACCTTTATGTATGCCAGAATGCCTTTTGGGTTGATGAACGCAGGTGCTACATTTCAGAGGGCTATGGACATTTCTTTTGTGGGAGATAAGTTTGTAGTAATATATTTGGATGATATTACTATTTTCTCAAAGTATGATGAAGAACATTTGGACCATCTGAAAAATAATTTTGAAAAATGTAGAAGATTTGGGCTTTCCTTAAATCCCAAGAAATCCATCTTCTCTCTGGAAGAGGGCAAACTATTGGGGCATATTGTTTCTAGAGATGGAGTGAATATAGACCTAGCAAGAGTGCAAGTTCTGTAAAAATACCACTGCCAAGGAGTAAAAAGGATATTCAAAAGTTCCTGGGAAAAATAAACTTCTTAAGGAGATATGTTTCCAATTATGCAGAAATTGTAAAAGAAATTGCTAATATGCTAAAGAAAGAGAATGAAGTGCATTGGACCGGGGAAGCTAGAGAATAATTTTCTAGGATTAAAGAAGCATTGCAGGTAGCTCTAGTCCTAATCAACCCTGATTATCAAAAGCCTTTCCAAGTTTTTTCATTCGCATCACCAACCTCTATAGTTATTGTCTTACCGCAAAAGAATGATGAAGAGAGGAGCAGCTTGTTGCATTCTTCAGTAAGATTCTTAGGGATGCTAGGCTGAAGTATAATATTCTTGAGAATCTGGTGTACGCTTTGGTAAAATCCTTTAGAACTTATGTGTTGCAGTCACAGATCATTACCTATGTGCCAAATGTTGCAGTAAAAGATGTACTAGTACACGGAGATGTAGAAGGAAAAAGAGGAAAGTGGATAGCCAAGGTCCAAGAGTATGACTTGGACATAAAACCCACAAAGTTGGTGAAAGGGCAAGGATTGGAAAAAATGATGACAGAGTCGAACTTTCAGGCATTTGGTATCAACTTGCTTACACCTATGGATGAAGGAATAACTGAAGAAAATGAAGAAAATCCAGATCTAGGTATGAAGATCAGGTATAAGTTTTTATGTTCAGAATGGTATAAGCATATAATTCATTATTTTTGTTATCTCTCCTATCCCTAATCCTTGAATAGAACAAATTATAGGGCATTAAATATCAAATCATAGCCATATGTGATTGTGGAAGGAAGATTATACTAGAAGGATCCTGTAGGAATGTTGTTGCTATGTTTAATAGAGGATGAGTTTACAGAGGAAATCAAAGATCATCATGAAGGGCTATGTGGAGGACATTACAGTTGGAAAATTACTGCACATAAAATCCTTTAGAAAATATTTTATTGGCCTACATTATTTGGTGATACATTCAAGTTTGTCAGAAGTTGTCAGAAGTGTCAGATTTTTGCTGAGAAGAAGAGGTTAGCTCCCTTTCCTTTGATCCCAGTCTTCATAGAGGAACCATTCAGACAATGGGGATTGGAATTTGTTGGAGAGATTAACCCACCTTCAAGTGGACAGCACAAGTGGGTTCTCACAGCTACCGATTACTTCACTAAGTGGGTAGAAGCTATACCTACTAAGAGAGCAAATGATCAGGTGGTGATGAAATTCTTAGAGGAGAACATTTTCTGAAGATTTGGATGCCCCATCAAAATCATAACAGATAATGCTAAAGTCTTGAATTCAAGTCAGTTTATTGATTTTTTTCAAAATTATAGTGTTATTTTGTCTCATTCAACAGCTTATCATCCACATGGAAATGGATTAGCTAAATCCACTAACAAAACTTTGATGAAGATCCTTAAGAAAACTATTGCAAAGAACCAGAAAGAGTGGGATTCTAAGTTAAAATTTTCTCTATGGGCTTCTAGAGTGACTACAAGAATATCTATAGGCAAATCACCTTTTGAATTAGTATATGGAACTCAAGCTCTGTTTCCAAGTCAACTTGTGAAGCCTGTGATTGTAATGATTCAGGAGGCAAAATACAAATCCAATGCTTTGATAAGAAGAATGAATAAAGTGATGGAGCTAAGTGAGAATAGAGATAAGGTAAGAGACAACTTGATTATGTATCAATCCAAGATGAAAAGTATTTTTGACAAAAAGCTAAGGAGAATGAGTTTAAAGTTGCAGATCTAGTACTAAGATGGGATACCAGAAGAGAAGATAAAGGTAAGCATTGGAAGTTTGATCCTCTCTGGTATGGTCCTTTCGGAATTGTTGATGCAAGATCCAATAACACTTTCCTTCTTGATAATCTTGATGGAGAAACTCTACAGTTGCCTGTCAATGGGTAGTACCTCAAGCATTTCTTTCAGTTCTAAATCATAAGCATTTTATCATTGTAAATATCGGAGTGCATTCAATGTACAAATACCATAGAATTTGAATTGGTTGCAATATATGACTCCATGCCCGAAGTGAAGGCACTGAAGTGCTTCTGTGGCAAAATCACTATCCCTAGGTGAAGCCAGATGTTGTAGCTTCCATTGCTATTTTCTTATTATTACATGTTTTATCTCAAAAATAAATAAAAATCAAACCTTTGTTTAAAGGTGCGTTGTGGGAAAACAATAAGTCTAAAGGTTAATTAAGGCTCAACCCCACAGTTGACCGTGATGAGAGCATGGTTGACCACAACATGTGGCCTAGAATCATTGTGGGGGTTCGTTCTCAATGTAGTTCCTTTATATGCTTTACCCCCGCAAAGTCTAAGAGAATTATGTTTGATTTCACATAAATTAACTTGAACGGGTTTTGTTTCGGAAATGCGATGTGATGGTGTACCTGCAAGAAGATCTGGGCCGTTGATTGACAAGCCAGATCCAACGGTAATCGCACAAGTCAGCTAGAATGGTTTTGTTTTAGAAATCCGATGCGAAGGTATATTTGCGAGAAGATCTAGGTCGTTGATCAATAAGCCATAGATCCAATGGCAATCAGGCGACAACTTATCGGATGCAACAGTATATCAAATATAGTTCAAGCTTGTTGAAGTCTAGGTGAATCTCAGCCGTCCATCCAAAAATATGGGATCCAACAGATATCGGGTGAAGAAATGATCAGGTTTTAACTCTAAAGTCGGACCCGATAGATTATAAATTGGTGATATATATTTCCCATCGGGTCCGTATGGGAGTCAATGGAGCGTTGAATAGGCAAACTCGATAGGATTTATTTTAAACGAGTTTAAAATCTTGTGAGGTCTGGAAGATCAGAACGTTGATTGAGCGAATGATTGGACAACTCACGTACAGCGAAGGTAGACCTAACAGGTTTATGAATCAAATTGTTAAATCTTTTTAGTTCTGTGGCAAACTAATGTTTCACATAAAATAGCTAATTCCATTGTTTTAGTGAGACAATCAGAATTATCAGTGGATGATCAAAACTTCAAAGGAAACGTGATTGGTCATTTTTTCTATTGTTTTGGCCAATCAAAACGCGCCCGATACATACGCAATCCCATGTTCACGCACGGGGTTTTGTCAAAGTTTATAATAATTAAAATGGTTTAATCAGTATTAAATCTTCTACAGAGAAATTCTGCAACCTAACAACAGATCTGAAAAGCTAGCAGTTATCGTTGTTGTCTAACTTTCGTTACTTCCTATTATTCTATGTTCTTTAGAAGGAGGTGTCTTTTACCCTCTGTGTAATGTTTTGTAATAATTTTTACTCTAGACAGTTAGGAAAATAATTAAGCAGTTTGACAGTTTTGGTGATCACCAACTGTCTTGTAATGTAATGTATAAAAAGAGCTAAATTTAGAAAGAAGGGGTTCAAATTTGGGAGAACCTAGAGACTAAGCTACTAAATTCTTGATACAACTTTTGATTAATGAAGAATCAAAACTTTTACATACGTTGTTCGGTATGATTTTGTCTTTTCTCTGTTACGTGTCATCTTATGTTTTCTTCCTTTGAGTATAGTAATTGAAGCGCAGGTCTTTATTTTCCTATGTAAATAAAGTTAAATTCCTTAAAGAGCGCTCTTATACTTAAAGTTCCCATCTCTGCAATTCTTCTAAGTTACAGATAGTAGTTTCTGTATAAAACAGCATATTATCTATAACTTCTCCTAGTGTCATAGATAGTAGATCATGTGTTAAACAACATATTGTCTATGACTTATTCAATCTTTCTTCATTCATCATTTGTATTCAACAGTCAAATGGAATTTTGATGTTATCATGTCACCTAAGTATTGAGGATCAAGAACCAAATTTCCCAGGTCCTTCATTTGAGAATGCAATATATAATTGAGTGACAAACAAGTGACAATATTGTAATTATTAATATCTTAAGCACAATTTCTATACAGCCAGGAAATTGGTTTCTTAAGGTACAACATACAACATGCATATATTTTCCTATATGCTCTTTTAAATGCAATTCTAATCACATCATGAAAGAAAAAGATCTTAGTTAAATTTTGGATTTGAGTCAACTCAGATCAAGTTTGGTATCAAAGCGGTCTTTGCGTGGATGTGAATTGTGAGCGTAATAATGGAACATGCAGCGATGGAGGATGACAAAGCAATGTACGAGACCATGCTCAGAATTTCCCAAAAGGTGGAAATAATGTATGAAGCTCTACAAAAAGAGACAAAGGAAAAGGAGTGAGTGCATCTTTAGTTGCGAGCCACGGAAGAGGCCCTAGAAGAACTGAACAACAACAACCAGAATCTTCAAACAGAGAACGATGAATTGAACATGCTTCTACATGAAGAGAAAGAGGAAAAACAGAGTTTGCTACAATAGTTTCAAGCTAAGGATGAGGCCTTAGAAAAGCTGAAGCGTGACCCATGTGAGGTAAAAATTAGTTCTCTGAATTCATGTATGTTTCTTGATGATGATTTCGATGTTTTTTGAAAATCATACCACAGGAATTGGCTCTAGATTGTTGAAGAGAATGGGGTATGAAGGAAGAGGCTTGGGCATTTATGGACAAGGCATTTTCAACCCCATCAAAGTAGAAGAATTACCTCGTCAGGCAGGACTTGGGTATGTCAGGAAAGAAGTTGGGGAATCTGCCAAGACAGACAACGAACCACCAACAATAGATGATGAGCAGCCCTCATTGGTTCTTTCCAACTCAACAAGGAAGGTAAAAGATGTTTATTTCCCTTTAGTTTTGTCTTCACATAATATGATTTTTGTTGGAATGTGGAGATACCAATTATAGGGACAAACATGAGGCTACTTACCAGGATGAGGTACAAGGAAGGAGAAGAACTTGGTGTTAATATCGAAGGCATAACTCAACCATTGGAGGTCATGCATAAACCTTGATTTGCAGGCTTGGGATACACCAAAGGAGAATTCTCGAAGGTGTCAGATTCTTCTGAGACATCGTCGAAATCGTCGAGGGAAGAGAATCATGGGAACACATCACCATCATCCCATGGCACTGCCCATTACAAGGAAAGCGCTGAGGCAAGCTCTCATTGCCATAATGACACCAGAGACATCAAGGAAAGGTATAACTAGTCTCGATATTCGAATGTCCATTTCGATTATAATCATGTTGTTAATGATGAACGTAAAACACGGCATCGAAAAACATGTACTTTTTGTGGATTACATAACCATACATTTGTTGAGTGCTGGAAAAGAATAGCAGCACACAAAAAGAGGAGGCATGAAAGACCCTCTCAATAGCAGGTAAAGAAACATGTTAAGAAGATCTGAAGGAAGAAGATGTATTGCAATCATTGCAACAGAGGTGGCCATCAAAGAGCCACTTGTTGGAGGCTCCATCCAGAGTAGTGCCTTAAAGAAAGTGTCAGTGCATGAACCAGCTGAAACAGTCGTTCGACAAGCAAAATCACCATAGGGGGATGATCCATTCACATCGATAAGTGAAAAATGGTTTCTAGATATGTTAGCTTGTCATGGCCATGCTTCTGTAAATCATTTGTTTCATTTTAAAATGTAAAAGTGATGATGTGTTTTCCATCACTTGTTAAGAAACAATGATGTCTAGTCTTATTTTATGTTGCATTTTACACTCTGAAAGTGATGTCTGTGTTTCCATCACTTGTTAGAAAAACAATAGTGTTTGGCCTTATTTTTGTAAATCATGTGTTGCAGTGATGATGTGTTTTCCATCACTTGTTGAAGCAACAATGATATGTTGGCCATGTTTTCATAGCTGGGGTATTGTTTCTATTTTGATGTAAACTTGACCACCAAGAATGTGTTATAAACTCATGGAAAGTATGGGATGCTTGGGTCATTAGATGGTCATGTAAGTCAAGCATGTAATTTGCAAAACAATGTATTGCAGGTTTGCAGAGGTTGCAGGTGTCATCTCATCACTTATGGCTCCGAAGGACAAAGATGAAGGAGAAGGAAGGGTGACATATCAAATGCTTGTAAGTGCAGACAGGGTACAAAGGAATGGCAGATTATTTTTCATAATTTTGGAGGACCAAAAGCTCCTCAGTGGGGAGGATTGATCCAGGTAGCTCTAGACACATGCAAAAGTCCCAGAGGACTCAGAAAGGGTCAAAATTGAAAGTGGTTATATTTCTCCCAAACTAGCACCAGATCGAAGTGCTCGCCACCCTAATTCCAATGGTGCAAATGACACTCAAATCCGAGTTCGTATGAGGGAGAACGAGCCAGTCAAAGTTTTGGTCAAAATTGGGTAGTGGGCCAGGTTTAAGTGCCCTACAATTTGACCGACCACGGGGCATGAAGCCTAGCTCCCGAAAGTGGATGAATTTGTTTCGTCTTTAATTTGTCTAATATCCCTTATATTGGACAAAATCGAAAAATATATCCTTTAATGGAAAAAAATAAATTAAAAATAAAATATATATGTGTGTGTGTGTGTGTGTGTGTGAGGTGGTGGGTCATGACCCCCGCCACCCGTCATCCCAAACCACAACAATATAACACGTTTTAGTTAAAAATGGCCGACAAGACATGACCCCCACTGGCCCCAACTCCACATATCGCTGCATATTTTTAAAACAAAATTAAACTTGGGCAGTGGGCAGGCCACCTCCGATGGACCCAGCCCACGCCCCCACCTCTTGACAATGCCCACTATACCATAATATATATGGCATACATGACCACCAAGACCGGTGGGGCTCGAACCCGCCCGGCCCACGTGGCCAGCCCCCACCGAGCGGTCTCACCATAATCACTCCGCCATTTAATACTACTACATAATACGCCAACCAAAAAAATTAAATGGTGTGCCAAAATTACACAGTGCACCAAAATAATACGGTGTATTTTAGGAGAGGTCGGGACTTGATCCCCTAACCTCCCTACCTCAAACTATCTGCCTTAACCAACTAGCCCAACAGCGTTTTCATTGATATTTCTACCCAAGAACATCATATAAACCCTCATTTTCATAGCGCACTCAGGGGGATGGAGGCAGAATGAGGCATGAATTTCGAGGCATATGTATTTTTTAATTAATTTTTGCAGGTGCAACCATGATCCTAGAAAAGAGCAGGTGGAATCATGATTGAGCTAAATTTTCAGGAGGGCGAAATTTTGCCAGTGCCCAAATTGGACAAACTTTATGTTGATCCTACACCTCTCAGCGACATGAACCTAATGGCATAAACAGAATTTTGATCTAAGCAGCAGATCTTCAGATGCCCCAGAGGAGGGAATCTTTGAGGAATCTAGGGGGAATCTAAAAGATTCCTATAGCCCTAGATTTTCACTTTGTCAAAATGCAGAAATTTGACAGTTGATTTTAAACTATTCGATGCCACAAATATGATGGTGTAATCAGATCTTCCATTTGATCATTCCATTATTTGGCCACTTTTCAAAGCGGAGTGCAGGTGTAAGCATTCGATGTGGGAGCAGTCATTTCCATGAGATTCGATGCTACGAGATTGATGGTGCAGCCAGATCCATCATTTTATCATCCTCTTCTTTAGATAACTCCTTGATGTGAGGTATATGCAGTGTGATCATGTAATTTTGTGTCTCTTTGCTTGAGATGCATTGTGCTGTATATATCCATGTTTGATGTTTGATGTGGGATCTTGTTTTGATCTTGAGGTGAGATGTACTTATTGTCATGGATTTTTTGAGATCCCTTTGTCGTCATGTTGATTGGATACTCATGTGTCGCCATGTATGTTTGAATTGAGATCCCTTTGATGCCATGTTGGTAGGATGCTTGTTATTAAAATAAGTGAAATTATGTCATGTTGATAGGAGTTCTTTTTTGAATGAGAGTTCCTGCAGTGAAACATCTCTTGGAGCCTGTTTAGTCAATTTAGTGTTTCTAAATTGATGTCATTAATTGTCAACCCGGGGCTCGTAAGCTGATGAAGTGAAGGTGTACTATATGTACTTAAGCAACCTCTTAGATCTTTTTGTCGTTTGGGGGTGTTGTTTGTGGTCAATTTATCTTCCTAAGATGGAATGGAGATTTTATAAACAGATGAGTGAGTGTGTGTGTAAGGTGATTTCTAACTACCTTCTAAACTTGCAAAGAAAAAGCTTGAAAGAAATAAATAACTTGAAATGAAACTGAAAGCAAAGAACCACTTTCTAATGGCACTAGACACTATTCATGCTGCTGCAAATAAAAAGGTAAGAAAACCACTTTAAAAACCAATGATAATGTTTATCTCTTCCTAACTCTCTGCTTCCAACATATGGTACTATGTAAAACACGATTAGGAAGTAGTTAGAGATGAGTTTAAAAAGTGATCAAAAATGAGAAAAATCTACTTTAAAGACTAGTTATAATGTTCAGCTCTTCCTAACTCTCTGCTTTCAGCATATGGAATTATGTGAAGCACGATTAGAAAGTAGTTAAAGATTAGTCTAAAAAGTACTCAAAGCCAGCTGCAATTTATTAGTATTCTGATCTCTAAAAGATGAACAACTTATGATAAAGAGACCATCAATATGTTAACATGCAACTTTGAGAAATTAAACTAGAAATTAGCTATGAAAATAGAGTAAAGGCAGCAACTTTGAATCTGTCAACTGAAAATACCATCAGATATAAAGCAAATACACAAAGACAAAACAATCACGGGTTAAAAACCTGCAAAAGAACAATACTGATCAGTTTCAAAATGAATGCTGGAAATAAAATGACATGAGATCAAATGGTACACTATGATACATGATGAAAGAAATAGAAATTGCTGAAAACATGAAAATGAAATCAAACACTATGTACACGGGCTGTCATAGATGGGGGCCCTCCATCCATGCAACCAACTTAGAAGATCAGCTACGAAAAGGTGAACAGAACAGTCTTCTTTTTATAAAACTAGCATGTCAAAATACAGTGAAAAGTGTTGTAGGAACAGCCTTCTAAAACAGAGTTTTTATAACAGAATCAGCGCAGCAATTACAATACTCAAAAAGCTAATCTATAAGCATTGGCACACGCTTTATTTATAAGCACAGAGGCAACTACCCTCTGCGTGAACTAAGCAACTACAGCCTAACTTATTAACTACGCAGCAACACGCAATCTAAGCTAATTAACTTGTGCAGCAAACACGTAGGCAACTCCGTGCACTTTTGAGGGAAACGGTCATCATGGGAGACAAATCTATGTTTGGATCCTATCTTTAGCTGTCTTCGTGGCGTGGAGGAGGTGCCAGCTATAGTTCCGTGTCCCAACTGCTCACGGCTCTCATGCCACCGTTTAGAACTTGACCGTTTGACCGAGGGAATACCTGCGTTGACCAAGGGCATACGTGACTGGTTTGGCTCAACCAATAGCATACGATCCATGTGTACATCTAACCCAACATGCCCATGTGGCTCGTTCCTTGAGAGGACACGTGGAGCATATCAAACAACAAAAAGGTTGCGGAATCTCTGAACAGCTACGGAATTGCTGAACAGCTGCGGAATTGCTGAACAGCTGCGGAAACTTTGTTTATATGTCAAAAATCTAAACCAACAGTAAAACATAAGCAAAGTTAACTAATTATGCTTAGAGACATCAAATGTAATGATCTGGGCGGAAAATAGAGCAAAAGAGAGGGATAAGTGAAGAAAAGCTGTAGGTAATGATGGATAATCAAGTGCAAGTTAGAGGCTCTATAGAGCCACTCCTGCGTGAGGGCATATTCCTTATATGATAGAGAAAACACATGAATGTACATCATCGCCCTTTCCGGCACTTAATGTAGCAGCCTACACCATCTTGACACCAGGTCTCGAAGACGTAGTCCCTCCTGGACGAACTCTGTTATCAATGTCTTGTGTTTTATGTTGTTGATTCTTGTCATGTTCCTTCTTCTTCACAACATGCATATATGTTCCTTTATTCTCTTTAGCTAGCTCAGTATGGTGTAAACATTAGTGGAATTGTTTGATGAGTAGTGATCTAGAAAATGCAAAAAGCACCATTTGAGCCCACAGTAACCATTAAGGTTGCAAAAGGGCCTTGCATTAAGCACTCAAGGAAATCATGGCTAGGACAAAAAAATTGGCCAATGGGCAGTGATTTGGCAAATGAAAAAAACTCCTTTGATATTAAGCCATTGGTCTTGGCCTTCAATCACATGAATTAAGGGATCAGAGTTTAAGTGTTTAGATTAGCAACATGGAGGATGTAAATGCCAAAATTGGACAAAGCTGTGAAAGGAATAATGTTTGAATTGGATGAGATTCTAATGTCTACATCTATAAATAGAAACATAATAATATTATAAGGGAGTTCCTCATGCAAATCAACTAGCCAAAAATCATCATAGATTCATAAAACAATGGGAGTTAATGATGGATGAAGAGATGAAGCTATGTTGTTAAAGGGAAAAATATCAGTGCCATGTTGAGTTGGTTTTTGTAGTTAAATATAGTAAAGTTTTATAGTGCAAAGTATATAAGTATAGTTTTGATGAATTCTGAAGTTTTATAGTATGAGAGAAAACATAGATCTGGATAAGAGGTGAGTTAGTTATTGCATATATGAGACTGTATATGCGGAGGAGTGTTGTGTAGAGGGATGAGAGAGTAGATTGGATGAGATATGAAGCTATGATGTTAAAGAAATGTTGCATATTTGAATTGCTAAGAAATTAAAGGATGAAGAATAAAATGAAGGAAGTAAATCAACGAAATATATTGTTGTAAGAGTGATGTTTAATTTTGGTTCAATAGATCTAAGTCTAAAAATGTATGAGAGGGGGATTTGAATGGCTGAAGCAAGTCAATGCTTGCAGATTAGGGGATTATAGTCTCCTTTAGGTTGGTGCCTGTAAATATTAGGGTGTTGGTGCCTCCAACAAGTTGGTTCCTGCAAATAAATGGGAGTTAGTACTTCCAAAAAGGAGATGCTTGCAAACAAAAACAAAGTTGGTGCCTCATGTAGATTGGTGCTTACAAAATCTAATGTAAGTTGTAGTTGGTTCTTGCATTTACATTAAAATCAAAAATATATTTGTGGTTTTCTCTCGTATTATGTAAATATCTTGTGTTCAATGCTTTGTGTGATTGAATGTGTTTAACTCTATAAATATTGTTAAGATATATTAAATACTAATTCACCCGCTCTTAGTATTTTCCTAGTTTCCAACAATTGGTGTCAGAGTAGGTTCCTTCAGTAGCAATTTAACAACTAGAAGCTAGATCTATAACTGAAACATGGCCATCTAGGATGAAAATCTCACTAAGAATGAGGACTTACATAATGTAAGAAGGTAAGAATGAGGACTTACCTAATGTCCCTTGGTGCAGATTTTTGTGATGCAATGTTGAATGGCTATAAAAATCTAGATGTATTGGTTAACAAAAATGATAAGCTTGATTTTTCTTATATTTCTAAAACAATGAATGCAATCCTAAGTGGATTGTCTGAATTTGATATTGTCAAAGTCATGCATTGCAACACAACCAAGGAGATATGGGATGAGTTGAAGAATTGCTATGAAGGTGAAAACAAAGTAAAGAAGGATAAAATCCAAGTTTATAGAATGTAATTTGAATCATTAAAGATGAATGAGGATGAGGACATAACAAAATTTTGTCTTCGTGTAGATGAGCTAGCTAACACTATAAGAGGTCTTGATGAAACTAAATATGATTCCATAGAATTTCAAAAGGTGTTAATATCTCTTCCTACCAGATTCAATCCCAAAGTATTAGTTATTAATAAAATGCAATATTTTTTGATTGAATATTTCCAAAGTTGAAAATCATGATGAGAAAGTAATATTTTGCTTCATATAATTGATGATGGTTGAAATATTCACCTGAAACGTTGAACGTTTAAATGCTTTGTAATGCATTTTTCTCTATAAATTAATTTCTCATTGAGATGCAAGATCTCATCACATTAAAAATGGATCAACTACATGGAACATTAACTTCCCATGAAATGAGAACAATAAAACGAAGAACTACAACAAATGAAGCAACCATCAAAGTTGATAAGAAAGCCAAAGAATATCAAGAAGACTCAAGCTATGCATTTGATGAAGAAGAATCCAATCTGTTTAGAAGGTTGAAGAGAGGGTATGGAAAATACAAAGGTAAACTTCCTTTCAAATTCTTCAATTATAGAAAGGTATGTCACTATGCACGTAATTTCCCACAGAAGAAAGAAAATAATGAATATGAAAATAAAGAAAAGCGTAATTATAAGTGAGTTAGGAAGGAAATAAACTTAAAGAACAAGAGCTTATATACCCAAGAGGACAATAGCTCCTTAGAGGATGAGGATGAGTATCCTTTTGATGAAGAAATAACACATAATTTCATTCTCATGGCTATAGAAAACCAAGATGAAGGGGAATATTATTATGAATTAGATGAAGAAGGAGTTGTAGTAGATATGGAAGGAGAAATAGTAAGTTCCTTAGAAGAAACACATAGGCTCAGAAAAAAGAACAATAATTAGAAAGAGTTGTTGATGAAATATGAAAAAGAAAAGGATGAGACTAAAGACTCGCCAATTCTTCTTCTGAAGGTGGTGTTGGAGGAAGCCAATAAGATTGAGTACACTCTTTTAGAACAATTGAAAATGAAGGGAAAGAAATGCGAGAAGCTAGAGGAGAAGTTGTCTCTATTAGAAAAGAATAAGAAAAGACCCAAGCTCAACTCAACAAAAAATTAAGTTTTATTAAAGGATCCAAGAAATTGTATGAAATCCTATGTTTTTAGAGATATTGCCTCATTAAAATTGGTCTTGGTTATGGAGGAGAGACAAGCACCAAGAAAGTTGAAGGCAATGAACCTATCAACTATGTTGAAGCACTCAAAGTATGTAATAACATTGTTGTAGATGCATAGAATAGTAGGAGTTAATGATGAATGAAGAGATGAGTTGTTAAAGGAATAGATTTGTGCACCAAGTTGAATTGGTTTTTGTAGTTAAAGCTAGTATAGGTGTGCATTGCAGAGTGTATAAGTGCAGCATTGATGAATTCTAAAGTTGTAGAGTATGAAAGGAAACATAAATTTGAAGAAGAGGTGTGCTAGTTACTGCATATATGTGACTATATATGCAAAGGATTGTTGTGTAGTGGTTGAGAGAGTAGAATAGATGAGATCTAAATCTATGGTGTCAGATAAATGTTTTAGATCTGAATTGTTAAGAAATTGAAGGAGAAAATATCACAGAAATGAAGCAGATCCAAGAATAAAGATTATTGTAAGAGTGATGTTTAATGGTGGTGTCATACATTTCAGTTTGAAAATGTATGAAAGAATGATATAAGTTGTTGATGCAAGTTGGTGCTTGCAGATCAGGGGATTAGAGTCTCCTTTAGGTTGGTGCCTATAATTATTAGGGTTGTAGTGCCTGCAAACAAGTGGGAGTCAGGGCTTCTATAAAGTGGGTGCTTGGAAAGAAAAAGGGGGTCAGCACCTCTTATAGGTTGCTTCCTACAAAATATATTGATTCACCACCCCTCTTAGTATTGTATTTTTGTGGTTTCCAACACTATTCCCTTCAAGGTACAAGTTAACTTTGATATCCCCTTATTTGAATGCCAAATAGATGCCTATTCGCTAGAGAAATGTGTTAGGCCCCTATACTACTAATGTAACCCCTTATTGTTATTAGTACAACACCCTTATTATATTGTTGTACCCATGTAGTCCCCATATTGTTATTATTGTGCCCCATAGAAGCCCACTATTGTTATTATTGTGCCCTTACATTATTATTGTTATGTTGGCTCTGATTATATTATGACCCCTTAGACTCCTATATATAGAAAGGAGGTCTTGTCATTTGTATCATCCAAGAATTGTTCATTTGTGTAATGTAAAGGAGGTTTCCCCCTCGAAGAGACTGAATTATAAGGCGTTCAACTATCTTTTCTATCTTTTTGTGAGCTAGTTTCATAACATTTGGTATCAAAGCTTTGGATTATAGGGTTTCGCTGCTCCAAATAGGTCATCGTGAAATTTTCGCTATAACTTTTTTTCTGCAAAGTTTCAGAAGTGAAAAAAACCCATTTGAGACAAAATTACGCTGAACCTCAGGTCCGAATTTCAGAGCTTTTCGCACTATATTTTCGGAAATATTATCTGAGGAATTTTGTCTTTTTGAAAACTCCTAAATTACATTCCAAACAAGTGACCTTGGTAAAATTGTCATAACTATTGTTTTGAGCATCAGATTGCAATTTCATAAAAATTTGCAGAAAGAGGACAGACTGTAGTTTCCTATGCATATTTGTTAGTCCCGAAGGTCAAAACAGCGACGCGTGGCACTTCATACAAGTTTGCTATTCTGAAAAGGTATATAATCAGGTCATCTTGGGAGATTGTGCGTAAATCTTTCTTGGAGAATCCAATTTCGATCAGACTGGTGGCCTTAGAAAGAGGACACAGAGGACTACTTCGGGTTACAATTTAAGAACTGGAAGATCTAAAACAAGATTGAGCTCCTAAAATCAAGAAAAGGCGATATGAGGAAGTTTGATGGCAAGGATCCGGTAAATTGGATACTATAGATGGAGAAATATTTTGATCTACATGGTGTACCACTATTACAAAAGCATGTATTGCATCTTCATATTTAGAACAAGATTAATTTTTATGGTATAAAGGGCTTTGTTCTCGTAAACAACTTGTTACGTGGTCAATTTTCACGGAGGATACAAAGAGCAACACCTTCTTTAGAGAAACACCACAACAATTGGAAGAAAAAAGAGAAAAAAGGCTTTGTTAGAAAGTGGAAACCAAAATTATGGAAACAATTAAGTCTACCCCTCACAAATATAAAGATGGAAGTGTTGTTTCTCCTAGCCTTCCACAACCTACAAGGGTTACACCACAACAATTGGAAGAAAAAAGAGAAAAAGGGCTTTGTTACAATTGTGATAGCAAATGCACTAAAGGTCATAAGTGTGCTGAGAAGAAATTATTTTACATAGAGTATGAAGAGGAGGAAGAAAAGGATCAAGAAACATCGAAAGAAGAGGATATACGCCAGGACCCAACCCCAGAGAAAGAAGAAATAAATCCGACCATATCTTGTAAAGCATTGGCAAGAATTACCACTCCTCAGACTCTCAAGATAGAAGGACATATCAAGAAGAAAAAGGTTCAAGAAGTGAAAGATCACATCAATAAAGAAGAAATGAATCCAACCATATCTTGTAATGCATTGGCCGGAATTACCACTCCTCAAACTATCAAGATAGAAGGACATATCAAGAAGAAAAATGTTCAAGAAGTGAAATATCACATCGAACATCAAGAAATGAATCTGACCATATCTTGTAAAGCATTGGAAGAAATTACCACTCCTCAAACTCTCAAGATAGAAGGACATATCAAAAAGAAAAAGGTTCAAGTAGTGAAAGATCACATCGATCATCAACAACAAGTTCTCCAACTTTTAAAGGATAACACCACTTTGGTGTAGAATCGGATGAAACAACAAGTAGATCAAAATCGTAGTGAAAAAAAATTTGATGTAGGTGATTGGGTATTTTTACGGCTACATCTCAAGCAAGCTATTATGAAAAGGAAATGTTGGAAATACTACATGCACTTAAGAAACGGCAACCTTATCCAATGGGAAGACACTTCAAGATAAAAATGGGTCATGATAGTCTTAAATACTTTTTATAACAAATATTATCTTTAGAAGAACAGAAAAAATGGGTCTCAAATATGTTGGGTGATGACTTTGACATCATCTATAAAAAAGGGAAGAAAATTTTTGTTGCAGATGCACTCTCAAGAAAGGATGAGGATGTGGAAGCATTGTTTTGTGTTATTTCTATTATCCAACCAGATTGGATAAATGAAGGAAGGGATGAATGGAAGAAGGACAAAAAAGTGTGGCCACTCATTCAAAAGTTGTAGAATATCTCAATTCAAACAATATTGCCAGAACTTGAAGAGGAAGGAAAAATCATATTGGAACCTGGAGCAGTCACAGAAACAAGAACCCGACAGCTATGAAATCGATCAATTTCAGAGTATCTCATCAAGTGGAAGAACTTACCCACTGAAGATTCCACATGGGAGGACAAGAATTTTATACAGAAGCATCAAGAACTACTCAAGCATTGAGGACAACACTTTTTGAAGGAGAGGGGCATGTTAGGCCCCTATACTACTAGTGTAACCCCTTATTGTTATTAGTCCAACACCCTTATTATATTGTTGTACCCATGTAGTCCCCATATTGTTATTATTGTGCCCCATAGAAGCCCACTATTGTTATTATTGTGCCCTTACATTATTATTGTTATGTTGGCTCTAATTATATTATGACCCCTTAGACTCCTATATATAGAAAGGAGATCTTGTCATTTGTATCATCCAAGAATTGTTCATTTGTGTAATGTAAAGGAGGTTGCCCCCTCGAAGAGGTTGAATTCTAAGGCGTTCAACTATCTTTTCTATCTTTTTGTGAGCTAGTTTCATAACAAAATGGTTGAACATGCTCAAGGATTATTACTTTATCCAACAAAATTTTGGTAGTGAGAAAATTAGTTTGGCACTCCTCAAATCCCTTCCATTGGTCAAAGATTGGTGGGAAGGTTACTTGGAGGTATACACAATGGACAAATCTATGTCATTTAGGATAGAACCTACTCGAGAAGAATTTTTGGATGCCCTCAAGGAGGAATTACCCTGTGGGGCACTCTGATGACTAGTACATAAGGCGATTTTTTCCTCTTTCTATATACTAAAAAAAATGTTTTTCCTTTAATTTAAAAAATAAATAAATAAATAAAATTGCTTTTTAGTTTTTTTTAAATAAAAAAATGATTTTTATTTTTTATTTATTTTAAGTTGATTTTTCCAACAACAAAAAAAAATACAATTTCTTTCTCCGTTTTTGTAATATAAATTATTTAAAAATTAATCAATTAATAATTAAACAAAAATTATGTAATGTTACTTTTAGATTTATAGTTGACTTTATGGTTTTTATTTTTTATGGTACCAAGGGTCAAAGCCATAATGTTAATTAATTGGTAATTTTAACCCTAAAAATAAAATAAAAATTAGAGAAAGCTAAAAATACTTGATAAACAAACTTTAAGTGTTGATTTTTAGGGATTTTCATAGTCATGATATTTTTTTCTTTAATGCCATGGTTGAAAAATGTTTAAATTTTAACCCTTAAAAAAAGGGTGATATTGCATCACCACTTTTGCATTTCAGCTTGTTTTTCCATGTCTTTCGTAATCATGATATTTGGTCTTCAATGCCATGATGGAAAAGTGTTTAAATTTTAACCCTAAAAAGGGTGATGTTGCATCACCATTTTTTCATTTCAACTTGTTTTTTCATGTTTTTTGTAATTATTGTATTTGGTTTTTAATGTCATGGTTGAAATGTTAGAATTTTAACCCCGAAATGAAAAAAAAAAAAAAAAAAGGTGATGTTACATCACCATTTTTCAAAACAAATGTAAAAATTAGTAGTAAATGCAACCTCCAAAAAATCAAGAACTCGTTCAAGTTCTTGTTAAGTTGGTAACTTTATTCAAAATAAGGAGGCACTAAGGTAGCAAAGTAAAGGTATCATATTCAAGCATCAGTAGAGGCACAAAAGCTAATGGAGGGTGTCGAGAAAGAAGTCGTCGAAACATGTAGTACTTTTTCAAAGGACCAAATTGTAGGTGAAGTCAAATGCTATGTATTGAACCTAGTGGATTATAGGACATGAAAGACAAAATTTTACAAAATTATTAAGGTTTACTAGATAACAACAACTAGAGTAGCCCAAGCACTAGAAAGCAAACCCAAACTATCCATGGGGATATCCTACACACACTTAGGATCTTTGAAGGGAAGTTTCAACTAATGTGTTAGTGAGTTTATGGAATTGGCTTTTTAATGGCATCACCCAGAGGGGAAGGCATAGAGCAACATCAGGAAGAGTAAGCTAGGGGTAGTCCAACTAATCATATTATACTAGAGGAGGTAGGTTAGCCTCCTAGGCCAAAGAGGGAGTATCTTGAATATAAGGAACATGCTAAAAAGACTAATACAAAATTATATGTCCACCTATTTCCTACTTGGCACCTTGGTTTGAGTATATTTTTCTTTTATATTCTACTTATCAACAAAGAACAATAGTTATAGGCTAATCGTTGAATGTATAGAATTGTCTTGGGACCCTATTTTTTTTAAATGGTTTGATTGTCCAAATAACATTTTGATGAAACTTGATGTTGTGGGGTGATTGATTTCCCTTGTAGCAGTCACCCAACAGCTAGATGACTGACTATACTCAACATTTTGTCCATAAAGTGAATATATAGATGTTTTTAGATTAAAAATATAATATTTTTAAAATAAAAAACATATCAATTATTATTAAAAATGTGGTTAAGGGAAATTTATTTTTCCCATTTTAAACAGTCCAACTTGAAAAAGGAATAAAAAAATGAATAAAAATAAATATAAAACCATTTTAAAATTAAAAAGGAAAATGTGATACGTTTATATATAGTCAATTGGGGTTGATTATGTGCTTGGAAGAAAAGTTGTTATCCTCCCTACCCAGGTTCAAATCTTGCATGTGACATGTTGAGCTCATATTGAGTATCATTTTTAATGGTTTCAAGGCTTAATGTCTACACAGTGCCTTGAGAATTGAAACGTGTACATTCCTCATATGAAAATATTTATCATGGAAAAGTGTCTATATATAAATCGCTAGATAGATATAAAAAACAAAATATTAATAATTTAAATAAAAAAATATTAACAAAAATATTAAAAACAATCCTAGGGGTGGCAAGAACAAGAGGGGTGTTCCTTTGCCCTAATGAAAAAATCGAGTTATAATATGCTTGGGGATTGGGAGTAGCAACCAACAATCAATCAAAGTTCCTTGCTCTTTGGAAAGGTTTAGAACTAGCCATGGAAAAGAAGATCCATAAAATAATGATATTTGAGGATTCATTAATAGTAATTTGGCAAGTTTGGGAGGCTAAATGTCGACACGATTGCAGCCCCTCTCCCACCAATTCTCCTAAAACTTCAACAGTTTGAACTAGTTTAACTTTATCACATTCTAAGAAATTTAAATTCAACGGTGAATGTACTAGCTAATAAAAGATCAAGATTAAACCAAGGGATTATAGAATCGAATAATAGGTGTTTATTAAATTCCACATTGTCATGATTCTTCTTAAAAGCAAAAGGGATCAGTTAATTACATTAATGAGAAATCAAATATGTGGATATACAAGGAGTTTGAGGAGAAAGCATATTTTTGGAGCATAAAGGCCATAGAGGCGATGGCCCATATGGTATGGCAACTTTCATTTATTGCATGGCCTTGGTCACCACCCCTGCAATACCCTTGTCAAGCTTTCATCCACATATGACATGTGAATTTTGCCTTTAATTGCCTTGTGTTTTCATTACATTGCATTGGGCTTTGAATTATTAATCAGCTAAGGTGTATGCACTCAATTTGCCTCACATTGGGGCTATTTTCTTACGACCTTCATATCAATTTGTATCTCCAGCAAGAATTTTGAACCTGAATTAACCTGGATGAACTAGCCTTGCATTCAATTGTGATAAGAAAGGAGATCAGTGGTCATAATGGGAATTACAGTCTTTGTAATACGACCATCCAAGGCTATATTTGTTGGAGAAATTTATATTTCGCCCTCAAGGCCTCAAACCAAGCAATGATATGTTCTAGAGAAGCAAGTCATAATCAAAGCCAACATCTGTAAGAAAGCGAGTTGTCTTTAGTGTGACTTTTTGGAAGCTTTTCCGGTGAATTTTTCCAGTCTAATTTTTCTAAAATCTAGAAGGAATTCATTGACATCACAAGTTTGATGGGTAACCCGTGCACAATAGTAGTGCCCTAAGGGTTTTTCAAGGTGTTGAATCCATATATACATTCAAAAAACTAGTCTAAATAACACAAACCAAGATTTCACCACAAATTTAAACGCTGGATTCTGGCACCGGAAACTCCAAAAAGTCACACTAAAGACAACTTCATAAGAAAGTGTTGACGTTGTACAAGTTCACCATAGAGAATGTGGGCTCTTCTCCTCGTGGCATTGGAAATGCCAATGTCAATGAAATCATATGCAGGGTTCTAGAGGCTATGGAAGGCATGTTGAATTTCAAGCAGTGAAACAAGGCTGAAGAAAAAGCTCAAAAATCCATTTAGTTGTTAACTAATTCCAAACTTGAATTTATGCAGATCAAAATTTACCATTTGTAGTGTGAATTCGGGACTGAGATGGAAGTCATTCATTGCAAATTGATGGAGATGGAGAACCTATTAGTCTCAGGATTGTAGCTAGCACTAGTATAGTTTGAAGCCAATGAAGACACGGAAAGGAAAAAATGAAGAGAGTTCAAGATCCAAAGCAAAAAAATGCATCAATGAGCTCCAATTTTGAAGAAGTGTCTGGCTGGTAAGGTTTTAGCTTTTGATGTTATGTAAGTATCACTTGTATCTAGGAGTTTACTACTAAGTATATAATAGGCATCTATTCATAATTTAGGCAAAAAAATGTCATAAGCATAGGCTTCATATGTATTAGACATTTGAAAGTAGAATTATGGTAGAGTTAGACAAACCATGTAAGGATTTTGAGGCAAAAAATGTCATAAGCATAGGTTTCATGTGTATTAGACATTTAGAAGTAGAATTATGGTAGAGTTAGACAAACCATGTAAGGGTTTTGGACTGAAAACTAGAATTTTATTTTAATAGAAATCTCCTAACTGTTTCTTTGAAAAAAATATATTAAAATAAATCTAAAATAAAAATAGAAGAAATAAAAAACAATAATAAAATAAAACCAATTTAAATAAATAAAACTAAGGCGTCCATATAAATTTTATGGAAAACAACTCTTGATGACTACATTGAGATGTTCCCATAAATTTAATGGTAAACAACTTTTACTAGAATTAAACATTTCCCAATAGCTTAAAACTCCTCAATTTAATGGTAAACAACTTTTACTAGAATTAAACATTTCCCAATATCTTAAAACTCCTCACTTCTTACCATTAGATCCAAATGCTTTAATAAACATGTATTTTTTATTTTAATTTATCATTTTATCTGTTGAATTTTTTAAATGTATTTAATTTTTTTAATACGTTGTCTTTAAATTATTTTATTATATTTTTTTAAAACATTTTTTTAATTAATTTCATTTATGAAAGAGTATTATTAAGAATTTTATTCTCTAAAAGTTGATTTTATTTTTCAATTTAGTGTTGCTATTGTTATTTAATTTAATTTTAAATTTTGCTTGAAATGGTTTATTTTCCCTTATTTCCCCACATATATATATATATTCTTTTCCTCTTTGTTTTTTCCTTTTTTTTATTATTTTTATTTAAATTTTCAAGTTATTAATTTTTTATTTTTTCAATTATAATTTTAAATGATAGTATTAAATTATATATACAACTAATGATACCTCTTCTTTATTTGAAAGGTGATTTAAACATCTTGAATTTAAGAAAATTAATTTACTCTAAAAGATATTGTTACTAGAAACATCACGTTTCAAATTAGGGATTGATTTTAATATTTTCGTTGAAATAGTAATAATGGTTTAAATGTACTTTTTCGAAATAATAAAAATTTGGAAAAATAGTATGGTACTACTGCGAATGTCACTTTTTTATTTCGAATTTGATTTTAAATTTTTTGTTGGTAATATTATGAAAATATTAATGTTATAGTTGCAAAATGTGGTATTTTTAGTCCCAAAAAGAAAGGTGTCACTAATAGCATTGCTTTTTGAAACTAGAATAAAAACAATGATCTAATGTAGTCTCTAAAAAAATGAAAACTCCTGAGGGTTTTAGTAAAGTCAATAACTTTGATGACGATGATGATGATGGTGGTTAAGGTCCACTGAGACCAAACCTTGGTCTATCGGACCTAAAGAAACAAATTATTTAGTTTTATTTAAGATTTTATTCCTATGTTCAAAAAGCTTGGAGAGAAGCCTCCCAAGCTCACTGTAATTTTGACAACGTAAAAGGCTAGGAAGGTCAGTATTGCAACAAAGATTTTGAAACTGAGATCTAATGTGGTTGTACGCAGGGCACTCTAGGAGGAAGTGATTTTCATCCTCGATGTTCGTATTCTCACAGAAATGGCGGAACCTTTCCATCCATGGTGTTTTAGGAACTGCTCAACGACCCTTTTCACTATGGAGCTCATGAGAGTTCGTTCTAATCTTGGCTATATTAATTTTCTTCTTTGAGCTAGTTAAAACAGAGAGATACTTTTGATCTTCTAGGGTGGGGTTGATGACCTCCTTATAATATCTTAATTTTCTTTTAGTTGCTAAATATTTCTCACACCACATTTTTTCTTTGAACTTAAAAGTAACAATATTTTTAATGCGGACTTCAATTAAAATTAATAATAAAAAAACAACAAATTGAAACAAAGTTGATACAACAAATGACCTCATAGAAAATGTTAATATAACTTGTAAAACAAGTAATCATATGCAAATGAGTAATGTTACATGTAATACACATGACCAACAAGTGATACATATACAATGAAATATATGGAAGGTAATTTTTTAAGTAACCATAAGATGGAATCATGTGGTGGATTGATGAAAAAAAACTCTTCCAAAAAATAAATTACAAGCAAAAGCACAAAGTCATGATAGAAGTAACAATAAATGTAAATTTGAATAACATGGAAATTATATTTCCAAAATGATTGTGAAACCTCCCTAAGAAAAGAAATTCAACCAGAACCAATATGAGTTAAGATGTGACAAAGGTAGCAACATTCATAATCCAAATTAATTCAAATCAATTCAATATGTGAACTTAGGATTTATTGATGAAAATTTGAAGACATTATAAATTCAGATGGTTAATATAAAATTGATGATAAAAAATTGATCAAATTTAAGTTAAACACAATAATGTTAATGAGTTAGCCACATCACGATTGATATTTTGATCTCCATTCTTATCTTAATTGTGAAAAAAAAACATTATTTAAATAAAAACATTATTATTAAATAAATATTTGGCATCAGAATCAATGAATTGAGATGATGTATATCTCTTACCATCTAGTTCAGAGATGGGTAATGACACATTCGCATAGAGAAATCACACGTGGAACAAAAGATAACTTTAAGTTAAGGAGTCACACGCCAAGTGAATAACGTAACGTATGCAAAAGGTGTAACCGTTGCATACAGTAAATGCAATCTACCATAACAAGTTGCAACGTGGCATTAAGGCATTTCTATATTTGAAATGTGAAAAGCAAAATTGATGTTTGAGTGCTCCATAAATGAATAATTTACGGAGATTGGTTAAGAGGATAAGTCGTGAAAGTAAGACCTTAAGAGTTTTTTTTTTTTTTTTTCCTTTTTTGCTCCATGTTCATAATGTTATAAAAAGTCATTTAAATCAATTAAAAATTAAAATTAACGCACAATGAAGATGAGAATTTAATTTTACTAAATTATTTTGTAAAGATTAATATTTTTTAATTTAAATATGATTAATTAAAGAAATCTAAATTATTTATAAAAATTGAGTCAAAGCTTGAAATGTATGATAAATGTTATTGTTGTGTGAAAAAAGACAAGATGGGTGTTACCCAACACCCTAGTAACTTATATTAGGTCATTATATAGACACTGAAGTTTAATTGAAAATGAGATCAAATAAAGTAAAAGTAAAATTACTTCGATTGGAGTGATTATCGAGAGTATGTAGGGGATTGGAGGGTGAACTCGCTACCTCACCACCTCAGAAAACATTTAAGAGGGGGTTGGTGTGGCCAACTCGCGCTCCCCCCTCCCCACGCACAAGTGTGCAAATATTCCTTCCTTAATTTATGAACATGGCAAATCTTCAGTGTGGTCTTAGCTCCATTTGTAGAGCTTTCACTCTGCAACTTTTTTGTTGTAATACGGTTCCTCCCTTGCCATAAGTGGGATTTCTTTTGGGGTCTTTCGATGTTGAGGGGCCTATGCATGGCAAATTAGATTTAATCTCTACGACTTCCTTTTTGTTTTTTCTTGAAGCATGCTTATTTGTGCTAAACAATGGTGTTGTGGTGGTTTGGTAATGTTTATGCCTTGGATTGGTTTACGGCTTCTTGATGGCTTGGTGCTCACAAAGAGAGAGTGATGGCAAATTAATGGGCAATTCTTGTTGTGTTGACGAGACTTCTCCTTGGACGTTTTGGTTTCCTCCAGAGCTAGTGTTTTGTACTATCGCAGTGGCCTCGTCTTCTTCGGTCCTTGATACGTACACTGTCGTGGATACTCCATTAGACAGCTTGTCACAACAGATCTGATAACAATATATTAAAACTCTGAATTTTTACACTATTACAATTTTATTAAACTTCTAGATGTGTAAATTTCACTGTAATTAGTTCACGCATGTGAATGAAAATTACGCAGAGAAGTATAGAATGACAAAATAAGCTCTCACACACACATAAAACACAAGATATGCTCTTGGAAACCCTTTCGGGAGAAAACCCAGTTGGAATGTGAGGTTGCTTCGCTCTCTTTCTCTGTTTGGAAAATAACGTTGCAAGTACAAAGAAGCAATGTTTGTGGTCTTTGGGCTTCTACAATGCACAGATCCTCTGTGTGTGCTCTACCTCCTACCTCTCCTCGCTATCATTGCTCAACTATAGAACAAAATGCTCTCAAAAGAATGGGATGTCTCTTCCTCGTAGTGGCCCAGTGATAACACAGTGTAATAGCCTACTAATGGTTAAGTTTAATTACATCAACTCTCAACTAGAGTTACAATATAGACTCTTCTAGAGTTTTTTATATCACAAACATGTGGCTAGCCCATTTTCCATGAATAATGGGCACTGACGCAGCATCTTCTCGAATTATAAATGTGAAAACAAGAAGGTCAACCTCTAAGTAGCATAACTTTTGCAAATGGACTTCGATTGACGCGCTCCTTACGCCGTTGGAAAGATCTCTAGGTAGAATAGTGAAGTTTTACCCCAAAGAATGTCATTTGATGCCTCAAAATTCTCCCGGAAGGTTTTACACTTCGTTTCGCCAAACAAAGTCTCGTCGGTAAAAATGGTCCCATGAGCTAATTCCTCCACTTTTTCCACTCTAAATGCATCAAGATGGATGACAAACATATAGTGATCCATTCTGGATCAACGTTGCAGGATTAAAAGGTTTGGACAATGTTAGACGCTTCCATTGGGGTATTTCCTTAGTATCTTGGCTCTATTCAAATCTCTTTTGGCCTTGAATTTATGGGTTTCAGTGCATGTTGGTGTATTGTATTTGTTGGTATTTGGCTTTATGGCCTGCAATGTGTTGGCAACAACTTGAAGCCTTACCCTGCCTGAGGCTTTCTATCTACCCGCACAATTCTCTATTCTTACGCTCTGCGCCGGTATTTTATGTTTTGGCTTCCCTTCAATCCTCGTTTCAGTGTTTATCCTAGCATTCCCTATCTTTGTAACTCCTCCTTTAGTGTGTTGAGTCTTGACCCTTATAATCGGTGTTGCCATCTCTCGTGCATCATGCCTCGGCGACACGTGCAGTGACCAAGGGGGAGGTGGTGTGGCCCCCAAGGTAGAACTCGCGCCCAAACCCAAGCACATGAGATTGTGACCATCTACCATTTAGATATCATGTCTAACATTGGTGATGAGATTCGCAATCTTGGGTTCCTCTCTAATGAGGACCATCAAGCTTTCTAAGATTCTGAAATCCTTGATGAAGTAGCGCACTGGGTTACTAACCTTGGTCACACCAGGGGAAGATGGAAACAATGCTTTAACTCCATTACCCTATAATGACAAATGAAAACCCTCTTGGACATGATCTTGAAGGAGAAACATGAGTGGAATGACATTATCTCTACTTTGAATGATATCATGTGCGCCCAATGTTACTAGAGTTTGTCCCTGGAGAGCCTAGATGCTAAGATAGACCCATTTGGAGAGCCATCTCCAATGTGATGAAAAACCCCCAGCTCCTCCACGGTCCAGTGCCAAGGATCCTACTCCAATGACTTCCTCAGACTCTTGATTTTCTATTTATGTATTATAGTAGCACTTATACTTGAAGTTCAGTTGTTGATAGGCTTTTTTATATACAGTGGTTGGTTATATTTTGGTTAGACTTTCTCGTCCGTAGGCAATTAATATATTTGGTTTTCCTTGTGGCAAATTGAGACGGCCTACAATGAACTCAGTAAAAAGAATGGCTACATGGTAGTTATATCTTGATATTTTGATATTTTGAGGAAATACCAAAACGAATTCACAGAAAAATTAGATGAAAAAAAAAGGGTGAAGGTAAAATTAGAAAACAAATTAATATTTAAGATATTTAAAATCACAGCACTACTACATCAATTAAGTTTTCCAATTGGTGTCATTTGTGTCTTCTTGTTGGATGAAGACTTCCCTCCTACCAAAAATGATTTATGTAAGGACAACAAAGATTAAAAGGATAAAATATGCAAGAAGATGACAAAAGTAGATGAAGATGAGAAGAGGCAAATTTTATGAAGAAAGAGATGACAAAGAAAGCATATACAATAGGAATAAAGAAGATGAAAGAAATAGGAAGATGACATGTGGACCTCTGGACTTAATAAAAGCAAGAAAATATAATAGTGTAGTGAAATAGAAAGATGATATTACAATAAAAATAAAAATAAAGGAAGATGAAGAAATAGACAACAACAAAGAAAGACAAAAAGCAAGGTAAGAATTCAATTTGAGATGCAAATGTGATGAATCCATGAAACGTGTGCTTAAAAAAATTAACAATCCTTTTCACATGAAAAAGAAATGGACTTAGTTGAGTGTTTAACAATCCTTTTCACATGAAAAAGAAATGGACTTAGTTGAGTGTTTAACAATCCTTTTCACATGGAAAAGATATGGTCTTAATTGAGTGTTTGAAGGATCAACCTCATATTTTGAAATTTTATGTAGCTAAGTCAAAGGACATTGATGTAAACCTAAAAGGCAAGAACTCCCATTTAAAAGTTTGTGGCACTCTAAAAACCATTTTGTACTACAAGGATTGTGGTAAGTCAAAACCACTTGTCATGACAAAGGATTGTTCATAGTACTCTAAACTCGTTGATGTTTATGGTTCATGGTCATTGAAAACCTATTGATGCAATATTTGTGGTAAACATAAACTACCTAAAGATTGTGATGGTTAAATGGATGATGATGTAAAACCTTTGGATGTAAAGGTTGAGAGTCATCCACAAAAGCATAGAGATGTGACAATTGGGTGTAAACCATAAAAACCTAGAGGTGTGATGGTTGAGGGTCACCCATAAAACCCATAGGTGTAGTAATTGAAGGTAATCAAGAGAAAATCCAAGATGTGGTTACACACAAGCCAAATGACATTGAAGGAAAAGAGCTTACAATACGAGGATAAAGATGGGACCAATATAAGATAAAGAGAACCCTGTTCACAAGCACATATTAAGGGGATGTATGAAAGATTAACTTTTGTTGTGATGTTTAATAAATTAATATGATAGATTTGTAATGATGTAAATTAATTCTATAATTCTATGTAAGAATGAGAGAAGATAGAGATAAATATCTCTTGAAAGAGTTATGAAGATATGGTGGAGATGGTTGAATTAATTATCCAATTATGACATAGTTGTTATGGTCACTTGAAGTTACATAAAGGGGCAAATTGTAAACTTAAACTACACTTACCAATGCTTATTTAATATAATTTAGTAAAAATGGAAAAAAAAAAATGAAAAAAAAAAAAAGTCAAGAATAAATATCTCTTGAAAAATTCATAAAGATATCAAAGAGATATTTATAAAGATGGTTGAATTAAATAATCCTGAATTAAATAATCCAATTATAACATAGTGGTTATTATCACCTAAATTTATATAAAAATCAATTATACAATAAAACTATAATATTTATTTAACATAATTATACAATAAAACTATAATATTTATTTAACATAATTTCTCTCTAGGAAATTTCTGAACTAAATGATTCAGGCCTCTTGCTTTGTAATTGAATGTTAAAACCAACATTGGGAATGTGTTCACATTGAATCTATAATCATCTCATTATTCAATTATTCATCATATCATTTCACCTTTTTATCAATACATTTAAAAGGAAAATTTCAATTATCTTTATTTATTTACTTAATAGTAAAATGGGAATAATATGTTCACTAATTATCAAGGAAATATTTAAATTTATAACTATTTAAACATCTTCATAAAAACACAATTCAAAAGTCTCATATTGAAGATAATACATATTTAATGGACTGATTCATGTTTCCCTACTAATTGCTGTAAATTCTTAATGGTTGTCTTTTTTATCGACTGATGTAATGTTGTATTTTTCCATTGATGAATTATCTATGAGATTTAAATTTAGAGATACTTGATATCAATCAGCACAACTCTATAATGAAAGAGTAATGATTCATCTTACAATCGGGTCGGAAAATACATGGCAAAGTCTTCATAAAATTCCACGAACCTTGGTTGGATGAAATGCTTCCAAGGATTGCATAAGATTAGACTCGGAAAATCTAGTCATTTACAAATGGGCCACTCATTGCAGAGATTACTTTGGACAGAGCACATAAATTCATAAGTCCTGGGCCACTCATTGCAGTGAACTGAAAGAGATCACTTTGGATAGACCACATAAATTCATAAGTCCGTGTATGGTCGAATTTGAAATAAAGCTATGCAGGACCAGTGGACCACTGTACCCTTCCTTACTCGTGATAAAATCCCATAATTAATCCAAGTTTGAAGTAAAACTCGGAGAAAGAAACGCAGGACCAGTGTACCTTCACTACTCATGATGATAAAATCCCGTATAGTCGACCAGTGTACTGTAACTTTACTAATCTCATAGAACCCCTAATAATGGACGAGTGTACCTTCACTACTCATCATAAAAATCCCAAGAATTAATGCAAGTTTGAAATGAATCTATGCATTACCAGTGGACCACAGCGTAACCTTCGCTGCTCCTGCTAAGGTCACAATTCCCACCGATCTAGGTACTGCTGCTGAAAATCTACCAACAGTAAGGCCCAAGTTGTTGAAATTTAAGTCGGCACAACAATCACTCAACTCAGACCTTGCAACCACGCCAATAATGTAACTGGCAGGCAAAAATCAAACCCTCTTTGATGAATTTTCAAGGACTTCTGGAACGATTTTGGTGTTAGATTGGGCAATCCACCATTCCCCATTTGTAATTTTGTGTATTTTAAGTACCCACGTTCTCCATGATTCAGAGGACCACAACTACCTGAACTCCCTAACTTTAGAGGCATGCGCAGACCTACCATAAAGAAGGCTCTGTACAAACTTACAGAAGTCTGCAAATACCTCAACTTAAGGAAATCTGCACAAAGCAGACCTATATACTTAGTATAGAGGTCTAGCTTTGCTGCTGCAACCCTGACAAGGCCTGAAAATCTTGCAAGGTACGACCCAAAATGCAAACTACAGGCCATGAAACCAATTATAACTAACAGACATACCTTGTGCACTTTTACAGAATAAAGTTCTATTAAACAAAGCTCTCATTATAAAAGAAATTTTCATTAGGACTCTCCAGTAAACAAATAACAACTGGCATTGGAAATTACAGATCTCTGGGCAGAGCTAAAAGTTCAAACTCCAAGCCTGCAATATCCCAACTTGTTTTTCATGCAGAGATTTGAGCAGAGTACTCAGCAGCAAATGAAACAAATCAAATATCGGTGGAAATAATACTTCAAATCAAAATCATTGGCCTACATACTCATTTGGGACGTTGCAGTGCTTGGAAAGTTATATTTTATGATAAGCCCTGGCATATGAACCAGATGAACTAGATTCAACAAAGCCATACCCATCAGGTCCATTAGAAATTTTCTGAGTGCAGATATTTTTGTCCGACTAATTGCATATTAGTGACCACAGTATAAAGTGCACAAAAGCTAACACCACAAGATCAACACTGGTGAAACCGCAGAAACGCTTAATAGAGATCTTAAACTTTATACAACAAAATAGTAATATTGTGCCTCATAGGCGTTCCCCTTTTTCCATATGTACTTCATACTTGTATCAAGTTTACACAACAATTTTTTCACACAAGCAAATTTTTGCTTGATATATGCAATACAGAACCAAATCCAAAAGACCAAACAGGAGCATTTGGTGAGGTACCCACTATCATTAGTTTTGCAGTCATTGCAAAATAGATTTAAGGGAAAATTGAAAATGAATAGGAACATATGACAAACTATAGGATGGATTTATGAAGACAGAGGATGCAGACTCTTGGCAAAACCATTCATGGTAGTATAGCTCCTGGAAGGAAATCCAAGGCAGCCCAGGAGGCCCTGTCTGTAGGGGAGATATGTCTTTCTCCTCAGCTCTTCTGCCTGGGCTCTGTTTGCTGTATAGTGAAGCTCGTGGGGAGAGACATTGGGTCCTCTTCTAGCAGGGCCCTTAGTGGGATTCGAGCTTGGGCTTGCATTTATCTTCTTGGCTGCTGCAGGTTTCGGCTTTTCAGATTGTTTGGGTATCTTCGGTTTCTCTGAGGATTGTTTTGCAGGGCTAGCGAAGGATAAAGTCCAGTGTCGCTCTCTGGTGTGGTCTCTGCCCTCGCTTTTGCTTCTGTATAGGAGCAGATCTTTCAGACTCCAGCGCTTTGAACCTCTTCGCTTTGTGGAGCTCGATGACGAGGAAGAAGAGGAGGCAATGTTCTTGGACTTCTCATCCGCGTCCCCTGCTTCTTCGTCTTCTAATTTAGAATGCTCTTCTTCTACCCATTGAGCCGAGCTTCTGAGTGGCGACAGTGATCTGGTTCTGCGATGGTGAGATTTGTCCCGACACAAACGGTCTCGGCCCCTTTCACCAACAGGCTCTGCAACTGCAAAACTGGATCCAGCCTTACTTTCCTCTTCTTCCTCCTCAAAATCTATGAGCGGTCCCAAAAACTGTGGCTTCTGCAGATGCGTCGAGAGCTTCAATGGCCGAATCTGGCCATTACAGAAAAGCTCATCGGCCGAAGACATGGTGGGCTCAGTCGACACGGAATCAGCCCCCTCGAGCTCTGAAAATCGCGCACTGAACTCAAAATCCGAGCCAGTCGAAACAGAGGCCTCGTCATCTTCCACCATGGGGATCCCATCAGCGGTGGTGTTGGCCAGAAAATTCTGCTCGGCACGGCGTGAAACCAGAGGATGCATAGGACTGGTGGGTGCACTGAAGAAAAAACCAGCTCCAGGTCTTCCAGGGCTGGAAGGAGCGCTCACATAAGGGGTAGAACAAGCACTATCATAGTCATAATAAAACTTTCCCTTCCCCTCCATATTGCTGCAGCTGCTGCTACCGCTTGTGTTGTTCACCATCCCCACTGCTGAAACGACCCTTAACGTCTCCATTGCTTGTTCCCAACTGCTTGAAACAAAAGAACACAACCCAGCTACCAGAGACTTGTGGGCAAAGGCACAGCTAAAATATATAAAATAAGACAATCACATTACAATACAAGAATCAAGATGGGGATTTAACAAGAAGCACAATCTGCCGAATCTAAAGGGAGGATCAGAATGCAAAATCAACCGAGCACTAACAGTTGTTGAAGTCGCTTATAGAAACAGAACACGCAAGCGATAAGATGTGGGAGAAAGGAGGCTTAGGGGTTTTATTTAGGCATTGTGTGTTGCTTCTTCGAAACCCAAAAATCCCAAATCTAGTGTGACTCGGTCTGTCAACCGCACTGCCAGGAAAGGGAAGAGGGAGGAATGGGCTTTGTATAGAGCAGCAACCTACCATTCACATCATATTTTTCCTGTGCTGCCGCCGGCCGGCCGCCGTAAGTGAACAAATCTTCCGACGCCGCCCTGCCCTGCCCTGCCCGCCTCCCCGTCTTTCCCCGATTTTAACGTTTATATTAAAAATAGCAGCGACTCACGCGGTTTCAGCGAGTTATCTGTTCGTTGCATTCATTTGCAAAGGATCCATCCCTCTGCACTTGTGTCGCACGTGTCATGGAGCAAAGGCATGTGGGGTTGGGTACTGCCCAGTCACTTGTTAATTGGCCACGATCTTATCGAGATTTAAGGAATGATTAAACAACGTTGATAATTCACATTTTATGGCTAAATACGCTTTCTGACGTCATCCTCTTCCACATTCGTAAGCGACACGCAAGACGTATACAGGTAAAGCATGTGGGTTGACTACGCCCCCTGGTTAACTTATCCCACACATGTGACTAAAGCGGTTGAGTGATTGTGTACAACTGGTTTTGCTAAATAATTTTGCTTTCTTTAATTTAAAATAAAATAATGTAGTTTAATTGTGGGATGTTTTGGGTTTTTAATGTGATATAATTTAATGTAAATGTGATTTTAAAAAAGGAATATTTTTATATATTTTAGTATGTAAATTTTTACAGTTAGCAATTATGATGAGAGCTTCTAGAATTTATTGAGGTGTCCTGAGTGAACACTTTACTCATTCTAAGTTCATGTTTGAAAATAGATGGTGTGTACCTGAAATATGGGATACTTCAATAATCTCATACCATGTTTCAAACATTCTTATCATCATATTTTTCTAATTAAAAAAAAAATATATATATATATATATTTTTTAATTAAATATTTAATGATAAATTTAAATTATTTATTTAAAATAATTTTTTTTAAATTTAGAATCTCAAACACTATGTATGGCTATATTTAGTGAAAGTTGAACACCTTTATATAATTAATAATTAAAAATTTATTTTAAATATGGTTAAAATTTATTTATTTAATATAATTTTTTCCTAAATTTAGAGTCCCAAAGGTGCTTTATTTAGTGAAACATCTGTAATCTCACATAACGATCCAAAAACCCTCATTAGCCTACTTTCCTGTAATTAATAATTAAAAAATTATTTTAAATTTTATTGTTTTACCAAATTTGATAATAAAATTTAATTATTTACTTAATATAATTTTTTTCCTAAACTTAGAGTGCAAAATTTTATATTTAAAATTTAATTATTTAATATAATTTTATTTCCAAATTTAAAGTCCTAAAGAATAGAAGAAAGATCGAGCAAATTTAGAAATGTTTTATAATTATAACCTGAAAATTAAAAGTAATACACCCTATCCTATTCTCCTTATAGAAGCAAGTCTTTCCCTATTGAGAGCCTAGCGATGATTAGGTTTCTATTGTACAAGCACAAACTCAATAACATAGACAATCATAGGCTTCCTAAGCTAGCTTTAAATTCCGACCAAAACCACATAAGGCACCACATAAGGCTCAATCGGGGGTGACAGAATGACACAAGGGCCTGGTTAAACTATTGGGAGATCAACGAGAATGATGCATTGCAAAACATTACTAACATTAAAGATATTGTTACTTCTAAGTTCAAAGAAAAAATGTGGTGTGAGAAAGATTTAGCAGCTAAAAGAAAATTAAGTTATTATAAAGAAGGTCATCAACCCCACCCTAGAAGATCAAAAGTATCTCTCTATTTTAACTAGCTCAAAGAAGAAAATTAATATAGCAAAGATTAGAACGAATTCTCATGAGCTCCATAGTGAAACAGGTCGTTGGGCAGTTCGTAAAACACCATGGATGTAAAGGATCTGCCATATTTGTGAGAATAGGAACATCGAGGATGAAAACCACTTCCTCTTAGAGTGCCCAGTGTACAACCACATTAGATCTCAGTGTCAAAATCTTTGTTAGAATACTGAGTTTCCTAGCCTTTTACAATGTCAAAATTATAGTGAGCTCGGGAGGCTTCTCTCCAAGCTTTTTGAGCATAGGAATAAAATCTTAAATCAAAATAAATAATTTGTTTCTTTAGGTCCGATAAACCAATGTTTGGTCTTAACGGACGTTAACCACCATCATCATCATCACTTAAAATTTAATTATTTACTTACTATAATTTGTTTTCTAGAGTCTAAAAGGCTAGGCACTAATTTATTGAGTAAAATTTCTACACCTCAACAATCTGGCACAATGTTCCAAAAATTCTCATCGTCATACTTTTATATAATTAATAATTAAAAATTTATTATAGACCACAGAAGAAGGGTGAATATAGAAATTAAAAAATTATTTTATTTTTTTACCAAAATTTAATAATATAATATAATTATTTAGTTAATATAATTTTTTTTTTAAATTAGAACCTCGAATACTGCTATATTTAAAATTTAATTACTTAATATAATTTTCTTTCTAAAATTAAAGTCCCAAAAGCTAGGTACAGCTGTATTTAAAATTTAATTATTTACTTAATATAATTTTCTTTATAAATTTAGAAGCCCAAAAGCTAAGTAATGCTATATTTAAAATTTAATTATTTACTTAATATAATTTTCTTTATAAATTTAGAGTCCGAAAAGCTAGGTACTGCTATATTTAGTTATAGCTATCAATCACTTGGGGCACAAGAAACAAGGCAAGTGCATCACATGGCATTTAGGTGGAGTGAGAGGTGAGGAGAGAAAGAGACAAACCGAAATGATTGTGGAGATTAAATATAGGTTTCGCTTTCACTGTGTATGCCAGTGCTGCTGTAACGTTCCCCAAAGAATAATCTTGAGAGTAAGGAGGAGCTTTTATTGAACAATTCAAATGTAAGGTGTTTAATGATTTCTTCTCACTACCATTATTTATTATTTATTCAGTGCCGGAATTGTTAGATGAGCGAAGTGCGTTGTTGGTGGTGATATTTCAAATTAGGTGGACTTATTAATTGATAAAAGTGAGATGCCGATATTTTCAAATTAGACAAAATTATTATTCAGAAAGTTCGATGGCGATATCTTTTTCACTCACATTCAAATGATGTATTTAGTGTATATACATATTTGTAATTATTGTTCCAAAAGTTTGATGGTGATATTTTTTTCATTCAAATTCAAATATATTTATATAATAAATATACAACAACGTATATTTATATTTATAAAGTTGGAAATTATATAAATAAATATTTCATTAATGAAGTGAGACGGTGATATTTTAAATTAAATAAAGTTGTATTTAGGTATGGAATATTTTATAAAGGAAATTAATGTAATAATAATAATTGAGCAATTTTAAAAAGTGAAATATTTTATATTATTATAATGAATTTTTTTTACATTTAAATTTAAAAATATATTTCTAAGAAGAGCTTGGGCGTAAATCATATATAGAAAGATCTTTGTCGAGGCGTTTTGCAAATAAGTTGGACAATAAATATTTTATTTTTAGTTTTTATTTTTTATTAAATATATTTTTTACATTTTTATTTAAAATGTTAAAAAAATTAATAAAATTGAAAAATTAGTTGTCAAGATTTTATATTAAAGATGTAATAGAAATTTTTCTAAATATTGAATTTATTTATACATTTAAAAATTATTTTTAACAATACACAGAACTAATTTCAATAATATTTGTTGATAAAAATCAAGAAAATATGTATTTTACTATAATGAAGATGGTAAATAATGAAAATAATATTTTTCAATTTTTATTAAATATGTTTT
Source organism: Pinus tabuliformis (assembly GCA_031772625.1). Lineage (NCBI taxonomy): Eukaryota > Viridiplantae > Streptophyta > Pinopsida > Pinales > Pinaceae > Pinus > Pinus tabuliformis. The sequence continues at coordinate 11,086,318 of CM062812.1, forward strand.
TTAGATTTTTATTTGTTAAAAGAATTAATAAAATTGAAAAATTAGTTATGAAGATCCCATATTAAAGATGTAATAGAAATTGTTTTGCATGTTGAATTTATTTATATACCTAAAAAAAAATTTAAAAATATATAATTTAAATTTTATCAATAATATCATAATTAAATTTCAATAATATTTCTTGATTATTGAAATTTGTTGATTAAAATCAAGAAAATATGTATTTGTTATAATGAAGATTGTAAATAATGAAAATAATATTTTTGAATTTTTATTAAATATATGTTTTAGATTTTTATTCAAAATGTTAAAAGAATTAATAAAATTGAAAAATTATTTGTTAAGATCTCATATTAAAGATGTAATAAAAAAAAAATCAAATGTTGAATTTATTTATACATTTAAAAATGTAATTTTAACAATATACAATTTAAATTTTATGAAGAATACCATAACTAAATTTCAATAATATATACATATATATAGAATATACAATTTAAATTTTATGAAGAATATCATAACTAAATTTCAATAATATATATATATGTATATATATTTGTATATATATAGATATATAGATATATATCTATATATATCTGTATATATCTGTATATATATATATATATATATATATATATATATATAAAAGAAAGTGTTTGGTGGCTCTGATCCCACCTGTCACGCCCCTACACCTGCGGTAGTCTTTCAACCGCTTATAGCGAGGTGTGGTACCACCGAACACTTTCTTTTCACCAATACTTATGTTAGTTCACTTTCTTTTCACCAATACTTATGTTCGTGAACTACGCCTAACATTCCACTTATCCTGCTTAGTTTGTGTTTCGCAACCAAGTATTATTAATGTGTGTTCCTTTATACAAGTGAAAGCCCATAACATTCACATAAACAACATTATACAAGAGAAATGCACAACAGTATAAAGGGAGGGGCAACTCCCTGCAATATGAGTCTGCCTGAATCAATATATTATACAATCTTCACTTTTAGAAAGTACAGACTAAGTCCTTGGGAAACCCCAAATTTATACTTAGCCAAATTTTCACAACTTCGGCAAACTCGGTTGCCCAGCTCGTCGGCGCCTCCGCACGGTCGCCGCACGACTCACCAACCCTTCGTTCACCTCGTCGCACAATCGTGTTGTTTGCCCAACTCGGGCGCGCCTCCAAGTCGCCACACACGGGCGCCTCTACCCGAGACACACCTCCGTTCACAATCTCAACACTTCACCAAGTCACCATGCACACTTGCACGCCGGGCGAGCGCTCACCCGAGTTGTCAAGACACAAGCGCCAAGTCGTCGCACAAAACCGTCGGGCGCCACACACCCATGCACGCCCTCACCCAACCGCCGGGCGCTCCTACCCACACCTTCACCCGCAACTGTGCCTTACCGTGCAGCCTTGCCCAAGAATGGGCACATGTGAAATCTGCGCCTCCTCCTCTTAGACTTGCGCACTAGAAACCTGCGCCTCCTTGCCTTAGCGAAGATGTATGAGCGAGTTGGTTGATGTCAAATGAGGGCCAACGCAACACAATATATATGCGTTGAAGGGGAGGTCATGGCTTGCCCAGCCGACCTCACCCACGCCCTTGCTCCATCGCAAAAGCCCCTAAACCATCAAGTCGGCCTTCATATGTGTTGATACACATCCCACGCCATATAAACAAGCTCTCCTCCTCATATGTGCGCATAAGTGTCATCGCACACTTGGAAGAGCTCACACTTCCACCGTCGCACTTCAAGCCGGAGCTACAGGTCGTTACATCCTCCTCCACCTGAAGTCGTTGTCGTCCTCGACAACATACCATCCTAGTAGCCATCCACCAAGATCAACAATATCCATGATGTCAACTCCTCCACATACTGATGATGAGCCCCAATTTTGGTACAATTTGGGCTCATTTTGGCCTATTCTACTTGCTCAAACCATTCATTTTTTATTGCTTAAGCATGCATTTCTTAGTTTATTCATGTTGTTTGTAGGAAGAAGGGTAGGCACTCTCTCTACGTGACTAATGCATTATGATTCCAGGTTTTGGCATTAAAAGGGAGCAAAAGACAACCAAAAAGGAGATAAGGAGACAACGAGGTGGCACTGCGGGTTTTAGGAGAGGTTGTCCACGGTTCTAGGGACATCCCTCGTGATTCCCACCAAGAACTTCGAGCTCTAATCCATCTCCCCTCCGAGCTTAAAAGCAGCCAGCTGTTCTACAGGAACAGCAGTTATAAACTGCTCTACAGGAACAGCAATTATGACCATCCTACAGGATCAGCAGTTAAACTCTAGTTGGACAGCCGAGCTCCTAAAATGAAGGACACTTGTTGGATCATCGTTTTTGTATAAGTATGGAGGCCTTAGCCTTAGATAGGTTGTTGAAACTCTCGTATTGCTATTGTAATTTTGGAGCACAGCTCAGTTTTCGTTCCTTTTTGTAAGCCAATTTGGCATGATATCAGATTATGAATAAAGAAGGCAGATTCTGATCTAGTTCTGAGTTTTTCTTAAGGAGACTATAGCTCTCAGGTTAGGGCCCAACCTAAGAGCCATAGATCCCCTCTGCTGTAGTGTTGTTTCCATTTCATTTCAGCACTTTGAGCTTTTCATTTGCACATGCAATTCGAATTACAGGTTGTTGAGTTGGTCTTTTTCATGAGTTAGATAGGAATTGCTTATGGTGAATTTGTTTCCACTTGCTTAGTGTAGCAGAGGATAGATATAATCGATTGGAGCTCCAACAAAAAGGTTGTTAAGGCTCACTGCCGTCTCATCTGGGATTGGAGTGAAGTCCATGACTAACCACCAAAAATACGCATTTCTTTCTTCCATGGTTGCTGCAAACACAGTCACGTTATGTTAGATGCTTCCACATGATTCACACCTGCACCACACTCCCTTACCACAGCTTCATGCACATTCTCCTTCGCGTTTAGATTGCTGCTCATTGAATTTACAAGCACAGGTAGTTTAGGTTAATGCATTTTTGGTTGAGTGACAGTCATAAGCATTTGTTTCACTTACACTGCTCTCTCTCGTTCCATCACTTCGTCCTCCATCTTGATCACGCATGCAGACATCTCTTTGACCCCTGCTCCGCTCTGTTATCTCCCAAAGTCTTTCACTCCTCACGTACTTCCATTCTCTAGCCCTTTCGTTGACATAGCCCTTTACCTTCCATCCTCCTCCCTACACTCACTTCCCATCCTATTCTTCCACTTCTAAAGCCATCACCAGCCTTATTCCTACCTTACACATCTCCCCCTACCATTCCATTACTCCTCCATCACTCCAAACACTCACGGTAGGTCATCCTGTAGCCATTTGTAGACATCCTGTAGAAAACAGAGTATCCTGTAGGATCCTCCACAGCCATCCTGTAGGAGGCCACTCTCTCGGTTGCTGAGCATCTGAATGCGAGGAACCTCTGTGGATGGATGCTAAGGATCCCTAGGGACCTCTCCTAGCCTCCCCAACCTATCCCACGCTTTCCTTCCTTCTCCATCCCATCTGCACAACCAAACCCTAGTTAGCACAAGATCACCATCATTCCACACACTTAAAGGAAAAATACAAAAACATAACTTTCATGATGCAAGTAGTTTAGATCCATGCATTTTCATTTATTAGAGGTAGTGACAGCATTGGTAGAAGTTGCATTTACATTCCTTGCATTGTAGAGGTCAGACTAGTTAAATTAGGGTTTCCTAGGTTTACATGCTTTGATTTGCTTTCAGTTCATTTTTGTCAAGTAAAGTAGCTTTCCTTTGAGATTAGCTTTCGTCCATCAATTAGCAAGCTTCTTCTGAGAGCCTATAGAAGTTGGCTTGAGCCCTAGCGGACTTGTGCCAGCTGACCAAGTGACAGCTGCGACAAGAGCTAGTACTTGTGCATATAGCACCGTCGCTTCCAAGTTTGTACGAACTACCGGGTTGATAAAATGAGAGACAGGAAGCCCCAGGAGTTGTAGCATTATTGCTACAATACTGGAGCTCACCATCTTTTTGGCGCCGTTGCCGGGGAAGCGTCAGAGTATTAGTAATTGTTGCTTTTCTTCTACTTTCGTACTCTTACTTCTGCTCAGTAGTTTATTTCATTTCCATTTTGCAAAAGTAGCTTAGCATTTCCTGCTTTCCTAGATTAGCATTTCCTGCTTTCCTAGATTAGCATTTCCTGCTTTCCTAGATTAATATCTCTTGCTTTCCTAGAGTAATTTTTCTTGCTTTCCTAGATTAGCTTTCCAATTCTGCAATTTCATTTGAGCAATATAGTTAGTTGTAGATCACTTTGTTTCAGTTTTGCAGGTACCAAAGAAAAAGCAAAAGCACTCAAAAAAAAAAAAAAAAAAGTCCTTTCCATTTCATGCCTCGTAGGAACCGAGATAGATCAGGCAAATTCCTACCAAACACCCCCACCACATCACTGAGTCACCCTTCTCTCTTCTTTGGTGACAGTGACCCAGAGGAACCTATAGGTGAACATCCGGAGATATACCAAGACCCTATAGAAGAAGAAGAGTTAGAGACCACTCCATCTGAAGCCATGGCTGATAATAGGAGAGAAGATGAGAGAATAGAAGGAGCTTTCCCCATCCGAGAGACCAATGGAGATATGAAAATGAAAAACATTAGCCCCTCCGCCTTGCCTCACTTCCATGGACTGACCACTGAGGATCCTGATACCTTCTTGTTTGAGTTTGCTGTCCTTTGTAGAACCTATGACTATACTGAAGATGAGCAAAAGCTGAAGCTTTTCCCTTCCACTCTTAAGGATGCAGCCCTACGCTGGTTCATGGGATTACCTGGGAATAGCATAGCTACTTGGGCTCAGATGCAGCAAGCCTTCAATACCAAGTATAGGGATTATTGTAGGTCCAAGGAAACCAAGGGAGAGATCTTTCGAATGACCATGGGGAATGATGAGTCTTTAGAGGATTATGAGGAGAGGTTCCAACTTAGCTATAAACGGGCCAGGTGCACACTTGACCCTGAATCCCTCAAGTTGGTTCTACTCCGAGGAGTCCCTGAAGATCTCTTAGACACCCTTCACATGTTAGCTGGGGGGGACATTTACCAACTGCCTTATGAGGACATCAAGACTGTGTTTCGAAATCATTCCAGGGCAGCTAGAAAACGAGGTAGAGGAAATCTCCTCTCCACTGGTGTCCCTTTCTCCAAACATGAGTTTACAAACCAATTAGAAGATCTTAAGAGTGAGGTGAGACAGACCATTGCCATGCAGCTGGACACATTCAGGATCCAGCAGAAGAAAGAAGAAGCTGAGAGAGCCTTGGCTGTCTTCTGTCCTAGGTGCACCAGAAGACACCCTAAGAACGAATGTCCATTGCATTCGGTTGAAGTGTGTTTCGTTTGTGAGGAGGACCACCCAACAAATCAGTGTCCAACCTTACCTGGGTTTAAAGCCATGTACCAAGGAACCGAAGCCCCCACTGAACCTCTCTACTTCATCAACCAAAGGAGGCCTCAAGGATCTAGACCTTATCAGCAGGGGATGCAAGGGGCATCTCAAGCTTATTACAACCCCAACCAGTCAACTCCTATGCCTTCCTGGGGTCCCCCTGCTCATCCTTCATGGTCCATGCCTCCTCCATGGTCTTATCCACCTCAGTACCCTACTCAACCTCCTTCTCATCCATATCACTCACATACCCAGTCGCAGCCTCAATGGAGTGCTCCTCAGTCGGGGTGGAGGCCCCAATACAACACTCCTCCTGCCATTTTGCCTCCACCACCAGTTCAACCTCAGCCTTTACCTCCTGCTCCTCCAAGGCAACCTCAGATGCCTGCTCAACCGAACCCGAACCCCAACAATAGACAGGCTCAGCAGGTATATACTGGGGAGACCTCATGCCCTACCTATGCTGTGGAGATCCAGGAGATCAATCTTAGATCTGGAAAGACTCTTCCAGATCGCCAACCTCCTCCCCCAGAGGATGAGGAAAACCATCAGGAGAGTGAACCAAAGCCTATTCCACCCTTTCCTGAGAGACTAACAGCCACCACACAACCTAACCCAGAAGAAGATGAGCTTTTGGGTGAGCTCAAGCAGTTGTGTGTAAAAATCCCACTTCTCCAAGCCATCAAGGATGTGCCTATATATAACAAGCTGGTTAAGGAGAAGTGTTTCAAACACCCAGGCAGACGGAAGAAAGATGCCTCAACTATCAATGTCATAGGACAACTGTCTGACCTTATGCTAGGACAAGTCATCTGCCCAAAGTACCTAGATCCTGGAAGTCCTGTAGTAGATGTTCACATCAATGGCACCATTATCCCCCACACCTTGATTGATCTGGGGGCAGCCATCAATGTGATGACCAGGGATACCATGCTTAAACTCAATCTTCAGGGTTCCTTGAGGAAGACCTCGACAGTACTGCAATTAGCAGATCGCTCCACCGTGACTCCCGAAGGGATTGTGGAGGATGTCTTGGTCTCTATTGATTCTTGGGAATACCCTGCAGACTTCCTGGTTCTGCAACCAAAGGCCAAGCTTACTGGATATCCTCTCATCTTGGGAAGGCCTTGGTTAGCTACTGCAGATGCTTACATAAGTTGTCGGGCAGGAAACATGACCATCAAAAATGGTCCCATGTCCAAGCAGCTAGTCCTATACCCTCCTGCCCAACCTTCTTTAGAGCATGATTTACCACTCTGGTTGGAGGAAGGAGAGGAAGACGAGGTGTACTCTGCACCTCTGTGCACCCTAGATACCACTAGAAGAGACCCTCCTACCGAGGATGATTTGATTGAGACCCTGATCCAGAATCCACCTTCCAGTGCACTATCTTTAGAGAAGTTGGTGGAGGATGCCCAAGCTAGCACCTTAGTGGACCTTTGTACAACCGGCCCTGTCACTCCCAGAGTCAAAAGTGTGGAGTTCGGCCCTGAGAGAGCATTAAAGATCAGCTCCTCCCTATCTCCTTCCCAGGAGAAGGAGTTGTGTAGCCTATTGGCCAGCCACTTAGATGCTTTTGCTTGGAGCTATAAGGAGATGAAAGGAGTCCATCCCTCGGTCTGTACCCATCATATATACATCAAAGAGGATTGTAAACCAGTTAGGCAACCCCAGAGGAGAATGAATCCAGCCCTTAAGGACATTGTCAAGGAAGAGTTGCAAAAACTGTTGGATGCCGGATTCATCTACCCCATCTCAGATAGTGAATGGGTGTCCCCTCTAGTGTTGGTTCCCAAGAAGAATGGGAAGTGGAGGATCTGTGTAGATTACCGTGAGCTGAACAAAGCTACCAAGAAAGACCATTTCCCCTACCTTTCATAGATCAAGTGTTGGATGGACTGGCAGGAAAGAAGTTCTTCTCTTTCCTGGATGGGTTTAGCGGGTACAATCAAATCCAAATCAGCCCGGAAGACCAAGATAAGACCACCTTCACTTGTCCTTGGGGTACCTTTGCCTACCGAGTCCTTCCCTTTGGGCTATGCAATGCTCCTGCTACTTTTCAGAGAGCTGTCTTGAGCATCTTCTCGGAGTTGGTCCATGATGCAGTGGAAATATACATGGATGACTTTACTCCTTATGGGGCCAACTTCCAGGAAGCATTGTCCAACTTGGGAAAGGTCCTAACCAAGTGCACCGAGATGAACTTGTCCCTTAGTCCTGAAAAATGTGAATTCCTAATGACTGAGGGGACCGTGCTAGGCCATACTATTTCTTCCCAAGGATTGCAGGTGGATCCTAACAAAATTGCTCTCATCAAGAGGGTTCCACCTCCTCAAAAAGTAAGGGATGTCCGGAGTTTCTTGGGATTAGCAGGATACTACCGGAGATTCATTAAGGACTTCAGCAAGTTAGCCTCACCATTGTTTGGTCTGTTGGCAAAAGATGTGGAGTTTAAGTGGACTGACGATTGTCAGAGGAGTTTGAATGAGTTAAAGGACAAGTTGGTGTCAGCACCAATCTTGAGAGGTCCAAACTGGGCCCTACCTTTCCACATCCACACTGATGCCTCGAACAAAGCCATAGGTGCAGCCTTAGGACAAGTTGAGCAAAAACTTCCATATGCCATTTACTTCGTTAGCAAAAACTTGTCCAAAGCAGAGCTGAATTACACTGTAACCGAGAAGGAATTCTTAGCTGTGGTCCATGCACTGAACAAGTTCCGACATTATATTACTGGTTACCAGACTTTTGTACATACTGACCATGCTGCTATTAGATATTTGATGAATAAACCAGATGTGAATGCTCGTATTATTAGATGGTTACTTTTATTGCAGCAGTTTGATCTAACCATTGTTGATAAACCAGGGAGAGAAAATGTTGTTGCTGACTTCTTGTCTAGATTGGATTTGTCTGCAGATGAAGATGGGACGGTGGATGACCAGATGCCTGATGAGCATCTGTTTGCTATCTCAGTACTCTCTCCATGGTTTGCTGATATAGCAAACTACCTTGTTTCAGCTCAGTTCCCTCCGCACCTCTCTTCAAAAGAGAAGAGCAAAATCATCAGAAAGAGTGCCTCATTTACATGGATTGGGGGCAATCTGTTCAAGCTTGGCCCCGATCAGATCTTAAGGCGTTGTGTAAGGGAAGAGGAAGTCTTTGACATCCTCCTCACCTGTCATGATGGGCCTTGTGGAGGACATTTTGCAGCAAAGAGAACTGCCTTCAAGATCCTGCAGGCAGGCTACTATTGGCCCACACTGCATCAAGATGTCAGAAGATATGTCAGCCAGTGTGACCAATGCCAAAGAATGGGGAAACCGACCCAAAGGGATGAGATGCCTCTCCAACCTCAAGTGACTCTTGAGCCATTTGAGAAGTGGGGCATGGACTTTGTGGGTCCAATCAATCCCTCTTCGAGGCAAAGATCCTACATCATTGTGTGCACTGACTACCTGACGAAGTGGGCAGAGACCAAAGCCATCAAAGCAGCAACAGAAGAAAAAGTGGCCGAGTTCTTGAGAGAGAACATCTTCTATAAGTTTGGCTATCCAAGAGAGCTGGTCACCGATCAAGGGAGCCAGTTCACCTCCCACTTGGTTGAAGATCTCCTAGCTCATCACAAGATCAAGCATAGAACCTCCACTCCCTATCATCCTCAAGCAAATGGGCAGGTGGAGGTCACCAATAGAGCATTAGAAGGGATCTTGACTAAAGTGGTGAGCAGCAGCAGAAAGGACTGGGCAGATCGCCTGGTTGAAGCCACATGGGCTTACAACACCACTTGGAAGACCACCACCGGCTTCACACCTTATGAGCTGGTCTATGGGAAGAAAGCTTTGCTGTCCATTGAGTTTGAGTATAACACTTTGAGGATGGCAGCTCAGCTGGACCTAGATCTCAGCCATGCACAACAAGAAAGGTTATTGCAGCTGAATGGACTGGATGAGCACCGCATGCAGGCCCTCCTTCACTCAGAAGTGGTTCAACTTCAGAGGAAGGTGTGGCATGACCAACATCTCCATGACAAGCAATTTCAGCCGGGAGATTGGGCTTTGTTGTATGATTCCAGATACAAAGATTTCAAGGGGAAGTTGAGAACCAGATGGCTAGGACCATATTCAGTGGAAAAGTGTCATGACAATGGATCTGTCCTCATTCGAACCATTGATGAGGAAGCCATTCCCATGCTTGTCAATGGGCATCGATTGAAGATCTACAGGAAGCCTCCCTCAAGACAAGAGTTCATCAAAACAATGGAGAAGGCAGTATTGGTCATAGAGAAGGGTCCTGCCCCTGCTTTGGGCACACCCTGAAGCATCTAAAAAAAAAAAAAAAAAGAAAAAAAAAAAAAAATAATAAAGATCCTTGGGTGAAAACCTCTCTGAGGCGCCCAAGGCAGGTGGTAGGGGTGAAAACCTCATTGAGGCGCCCCTGCTATCTTTCAAAAAAAAAAAAAAAGAAAAAAAGAGGAAAAAGAAATGAAGATCCTTGAGTGAAAACCTCTCTGAGGCGCTTGAGGCAGGTGGTAGGGGTGAAAACCTCATTGAGGCGCCCCTGCTATCTTTCAAAAAAAAAAAAAAAAAAAAAACAAAAAGAAAAAAACAATAAGTCATTATGTGAAATTTGCATGCAGATTGCAGGTGTTCTAAGGCGGAGAGGAAGCCTCTCAACTCAAAGCCAGAAGTCCTTATCATGCAGCCAGGACACCTCACCAGCACCTCCTCCAAGAATGCCTATGTTCTTCAAGGTATGAGCACTTTTATTATAAACTGAGTCTTCTACAGGAAGACACAGATTTTCTACAGGAAGGTGCGATTTTCTACAGGAAGGTGCAAGTTTCTACAGGAAGAGCTGCCTGTCTACAGGAAGCTCTGTACTTCTACAGGAAACTTCCTGTAGAAGCTCAGAACGAGCCAGAATGCGTTTCATGAGCAGATCTGATGACTACGGGTTGGTGTGGACGCATGCAAGCCTCTTTTGGGCCCATGCACGACGCTGATACCTTGCTCCACCATCCTCGTCACCATGCAACTAAGATCCCTGCACCAGCAAACCAGATCAATGAGTTCTCGTGGAAAAATCAGTTGTCAGAGAAAAATGAACACCGAGAGCTCATACCATGTCCATGACGAGCATCAGAAGCTTCGGGAGCGCGATTAGCAGGTCATCTCCATTATCAAGTAGCATGCACCCAAGGAGGTGAGACTGTTGCAAGGCCCCCGCGGGAATCCTGTAGCAGTCAAACCTGCAGGAGTGGATACCATTCATCGCCCAGCCATCTGCAAGCAACACGCGGGCGCATGCAACCAGAGCGTCCACCACAGCGCCAGCATCCTGTAACCACGAGCCTCCGGGACTGTGTAAGCCACATGCAGCAGGTAGATCCGTCGTCCAAAAATCTGAAAATCATGTGCAGACGCGCGCAGGTAAGTGTTCTAATCCTTCCTTCCATCAAATCGCATGAGTATTACTTTGATTTGTTTGCATGGCGTAGAAATGAATGGTTGAGCGGCCGTAAGGCCAGTTGACTGGCCACGTTGGCTAGTGAAGTGATAGTCAGATGATGGGGTGGCAGCCACGACAAAGGGAACACGCAGCACGCACGTGAAGATCAGTCCCGTCAACCAAAAAACGAGTTTAACCGAAAAGGGCGGCGGCAGATCTGTGGGAATGAATGCGGCAGCAAGTGAATGTGCAGGCGGATGATGGGCGACGTCACCCAACGGTCCGGCGGGGACAGCTCACCCTCCGCGCCACGAGCTGCGCCGATTCAAAATCTAATCGGCTAGATTGTGCGCGTATATCCATCCACCTCCACTTCAGAACGTGAGTAACTCTTCTGAATACCTCTGCATGTTGATACGCCAAGCTTTCGGCCGACTGAACACCAGCGAAGCGCACCTCAACCGCAGTCCAATTGCAGTCCTCCCCGAAGTTTGCACACTGCTCCTACAGGAACAGTTCCTACAGGAACAGTTTCTACAGGAACGCAGTCCTACAGGACGCAGTCTTCTACAGGAACGCGGGTGTTCACGAAAAAAGGTGGCCGAGTAACGAGGTAACACTGGACCTCTCATGCAATTGCTCATTTAAGGTGGTAGGATTGTCAGTTACTGTCAGGGTAAAGGAGAAAGTAGATCAATTGTTGTCTGTGTGCCCATACTGCAATTCTACAGGATTGTTGCGTGGTTATACTGTGTTGTAAAATTTTTGTGGGTTATACGCATTGTTCTGCACTCTGTCACCGAAACTAAACTCTCTTCCACCATCACCACCTCCGGTTAAGAAAATTGTGCATCATGCCGGGTGGATTTATCAGGCGAGAACCCACAGATTCCGCCAAATTAAGGAGAAATCCAGCAGTGGTAGATCTCTTTACCAGGGCACAATGGATGCCTTTTTGTGATAAGCTACAAGGCTACGATGATGAAGTAGCCGAGGAATTCTTGCAGGCCTTGAAGCCTAAATCCCTGACACTGGCCACGGTAAGCTTCAGAGGTCTCAGCCTCCAACTCACCCCAGAGCATATAAGTCGAATCACAGAACTGCCCATGGGTCTGCCGTGGGATAAAGAAGAGCGGAAGCAGAGCCAGCAAGCAAAGAAGGAGTTCTTCCCACCTGAGGAAGAATTCTCTGAGGACAAAAATGGGGTGAAAAGGACAAGCCTGTTGCCACCGTGGAACGAAGTCAGTTTGCAAATTATGAAATATATCACCTGTGAGGGTCGTTACAGCATCATATATGCGTATCACTTCAGGCTGCTCAATGAACTAAGACACCAGATTGACCTCCCTGCAGCACAGAGGCTGAGCATTCCTTACTTTTTACTGCAGTCCTTGATGGAATGCTCTACAAAGCTCAAGGACGGAATCCCCGATCAGATAGCCCATCATGGGTTGATAAAATTGCTTGTGGAGGATGCTCTCCACTCATATAAAGTCCCCCTCGCATGGGAATCATTTAGGAACTTAACAAGAGAAGGGGACATAAAAATGTTGCTTGAAGAAACGGGGTCCTCTAGCGGTGAAGAAGAAGAGCCCGTAGCCAAGAGTAAGAAAGGGAAAAGAAAAAGGTCCCGACTCCAACACAGAAGAAAGAACGAAAGGAGAAGGAGGAGGGAAAGGATGACAGAGCAAAAGAGGACACCCCCATCCTGTCAGCAAGGGAACAGAGGTTGAAAAGCAGGGCAGTCAAAACTGAGGTGGTCCCTGCCAGCCCAAGCACCTCGTCAGCTCCTGCAGTCAAAGCCAAAAGCAAAATCCATGCAGCCAAGCAAGAAAAGGTGGCGAGAGTTGCATCTGCAGGAACGCAAGCACAGGCTTCTACAGGAAGCCCGAAAACACAAAAACAGGCTTCTACAGGAAGCCCGAAAACAAAGACAAAGGCTTCTACAGGAAGCCCGAAGATCAGTAAGGAGCAGGCTTCTACAGGAAGCCCAAGAGCAACAACCAAGGCTTCTACAGGAAGCCCGAAAATCATTGGAGGACAGGCTTCTACAGGAGGCCCAAAAACGGAGAAAGAGGCTTCTACAGGAAGCCCGAAAGTGCAACCACAGGCTTCTACAGGAAGCCCGAAGACAGAGACAGGGGCTTCTACAAGAAGCCCGAGATTGGAAAGAGGGGCTTCTACAAGAGGCCCGAAGGTCATTGAGAAACAGCCTCCTATAGAGAGTCCGAAGACAAAGAAAGAATCCTCCACAGGAAGCCCGAAATCTAAAAAGGAGAGGCCCTCTACAAGGAGCTCCGAGAGAGCAAAACGCAAGAAAGAGAAGGCTGGCATTCTCGAAAAAGAGGCAGCAGTGGCACTGGCTGCCCTCAGCACACCTCCAAAACCGAAAGAGAAAAGGGAGAGGGAGACCCCTCTACCACCTGAAGCCAGGAGAAGCAAGAGGATGACCACGGACAAGCCACAGCCTCCACCCAGCAGCCAAACCACTTCAGGGGATGTCCCTACTTCACCCAGTGCAAGGACCCCCTCTAAAACATCAGCCACCCCCGAAAAGGGGAGCCCAAAAATAACTTCCTGGACACGAAAGATAGGCCAGTCGCCTTCCGAAGCCCGACTCAAGGAAATAGAAAAGGGGAAGGAAGCATCACCCTCATCACCACCAGGGGCAGAGAAGGCAGGGCCATCAAAAGCAGAAAAGAAAGAGCCTGTTCCGGTCCCGAGTCCTCGGCCAAGGACAAGGAGCAGGAGCAAGGTTGCTCAAGGATGAGCAAATGGTTCAGCTGGGGGGTGATGATGAGCCCCAATTTTGGTACAATTTGGGCTCATTTTGGCCTATTCTACTTGCTCAAACCATTCATTTTTTATTGCTTATGCATGCATTTCTTAGTTTATTCATGTTGTTTGTAGGAAGAAGGGTAGGCACTCTCTCTACGTGACTAATGCATTATGATTCCAGGTTTTGGCATTAAAAGGGAGCAAAAGACAACGAAAAAGGAGATAAGGAGACAACGAGGTGGCACTGCGGGTTTTAGGAGAGGTTGTCCACGGTTCTAGGGACATCCCTCGTGATTCCCACCAAGAACTCCGAGCTCTAATCCATCTCCCCTCCGAGCTTAAAAGCAGCCAGCTGTTCTACAGGAACAGCAGTTATAAACTGCTCTACAGGAACAACAATTATGACCATCCTACAGGATCAGCAGTTAAACTCTAGTTGGACAGCCGAGCTCCTAAAATGAAGGACACTTGTTGGATCATCGTTTTTGTATAAGTATGGAGGCCTTAGCCTTAGATAGGTTGTTGAAACTCTCGTATTGCTATTGTAATTTTGGAGCACAGCTCAGTTTTCGTTCCTTTTTGTAAGCCAATTTGGCATGATATCAGATTATGAATAAAGAAGGCAGATTCTGATCTAGTTCTGAGTTTTTCTTAAGGAGACTATAGCTCTCAGGTTAGGGCCCAACCTGAGAGCCATAGATCCCCTCTGCTGTAGTGTTGTTTCCATTTCATTTCAGCACTTTGAGCTTTTCATTTGCACATGCAATTCGAATTACAGGTTGTTGAGTTGGTCTTTTTCATGAGTTAGATAGGAATTGCTTATGGTGCATTTGTTTCCACTTGCTTAGTGTAGTAGAGGATAGATATAATCGATTGGAGCTCCAACAAAAAGGTTGTTAAGGCTCACTGCCGTCTCATCTGGGATTGGAGTGAAGTCCATGACTAACCACCAAAAATACGCATTTCTTTCTTCCATGGTTGCTGCAAACACAGTCACGTTATGTTAGATGCTTCCACATGATTCACACCTGCACCACACTCCCTTACCACAGCTTCATGCACATTCTCCTTCGCGTTTAGATTGTTGCTCATTGAATTTACAAGCACAGGTAGTTTAGGTTAATGCATTTTTGGTTGAGTGACAGTCATAAGCATGTGTTTCACTTACACTGCTCTCTCTCGTTCCATCACTTCGTCCTCCATCTTGATCATGCATGCAGACATCTCTTTGACCCCTGCTCTGCTCTGTTATCTCCCAAAGTCTTTCACTCCTCACGTACTTCCATTCTCTAGCCCTTTCGTTGACATAGCCCTTTACCTTCCATCCTCCTCCCTACACTCACTTCCCATCCTATTCTTCCACTTCTAAAGCCATCACCAGCCTTATTCCTACCTTACACATCTCCCCCTACCATTCCATTACTCCTCCATCACTCCAAACACTCACGGTAGGTCATCCTGTAGCCATTTGTAGACATCCTATAGAAAACAGAGTATCCTGTAGGATCCTCCACAGCCATCCTGTAGGAGGCCACTCTCTCGGTTGCTGAGCATCTGAATGCGAGGAACCTCTGTAGATGGATGCTAAGGATCCCTAGGGACCTCTCCTAGCCTCCCCAACCTATCCCACGCTTTCCTTCCTTCTCCATCCCATATGCACAACCAAACCCTAGTTAGCACAAGATCACCATCATTCCACACACTTAAAGGAAAAATACAAAAACATAACTTTCATGATGCAAGTAGTTTAGATCCATGCATTTTCATTTATTAGAGGTAGTGACAGCATTGGTAGAAGTTGCATTTACATTCCTTGCACTGTAGAGGTCAGACTAGTTAAATTAGGGTTTCCTAGGTTTACATGCTTTGATTTGCTTTCAGTTCATTTTTGTCAAGTAAAGTAGCTTTCCTTTGAGATTAGCTTTCGTCCATCAATTAGCAAGCTTCTTCTGAGAGCCCATAGAAGTTGGCTTGAGCCCTAGCGGACTTGTGCCAGCTGACCAAGTGACAGCTGCGACAAGAGCTAGTACTTGTGCATATAGCACCGTCGCTTCCAAGTTTGTACGAACTACCGGGTTGATAAAATGAGAGACAGGAAGCCCCAGGAGTTGTAGCATTATTGCTACAATACTGGAGCTCACCAACTGCAAACATCACTGCAACATATGTAGAACCACCGTCTCCACCATGTCTCGTCCCGGCAACCATCTGTCACCAAGATCACCATACCAAGGTATACACCTCATCGGTATGTCATACATCGGAAATCATCTCAATCCATGACCATCGATCACCCTGTCACAATCTCCACATGCTGCTCCCCATCGTGGAAGGTTGGCCCCTCCATCTCAAGCTACATGCTTCCTGCAACATATCGTGTCGACCTCATCATGTGTCATCCTCGTGTGAACTGCTGCCATGATACTCCAACACAATGCTAACACATCTTTGTACACTACGCATCCCCATGCTTGAACTAGTTGGGTAGCTAATCCAACTGTCACGCTCAAACCATGAGAGTGAACATCCTCATGCCATCATCAGTCGTTTCTTAGAACATCCTGTCACATCATCAACTCGATCAAGAATCCATCTCCATATAAGTGCAAGCCATGCCCAAGCCCATGAAGTAGTCCTCATCTCATCTGCAACATGTTGTCCATGATGTTTGGTACCAATGTGCTGCATGAACGGCCACATCTATCCCAACATCATCATCCATATGTGTGCCTCCTCAATATGAAGAGACCATCTCATCAAACTTCGACTCTCGATGTGCCACATCCAGGTCCATGAAGCAACCTCCATCATATCTGCAATGTGTCATCCCTCAAGTCTGCCATAGAAACAAGTATACACCTGTCTCATCTGCCCATGTGCTGCCCATGATCATAGATCAATCAGCTCCCATGTGTTAAAAGTGGTTAAGTCTCGGCTCAACCCATGCCCAAGTGTTGCCACCAAGGCATCATCATCGTTGTAACTCCACCACTCCAAAGTGTCTCATATCGATCCTCCACATCAAGTCACTCTTTCAAGCCATACCCATACATGTACTTGAAAGTATGCACCCCATCCTGCATCATAGTCTCTGACCTCAACTCCTCAATGCATCAGATCCTTGTCATGTGGAAAGAGTCAATTTTGCGGACAAAACCGACCTCCCTAGAAGCTAAGGCTTTCTAGTGACAAACAAAACAATCAAGCACTATCTTTCCCTAAATATGCATTTAAAATAAAAGCAACCAGGTGTTTAAGGCATACCTTTAGTCCAACGCTGTTTGTAGCAGCCAAGCCTCTCCGATCCAGATGAGCTCCTCCTTCTCTTTGAAACCTGCATTCACTAACAAGCAAACGATTACATAGCACCTGAATAACTCATATAATAAAACATATTCATCATAAAGACCAAGGAGTTTATGAAACAAATTATATATAACAACTTGTTGAGAAAAATGAACTTAATTGTATTAATTGGAAACAAAAGAAACCATTTCAACTAGTGCCTTGGTGTTGTGCAGGTCCCTCCCAGGGTCCAGCAAGAGTTCTCCTTTACTTTGATCAGCTCACCCACTTCCAAATGAAGCTAAGAAAGGATGGGAATCTCTCCTCTCAAGCTCTAAAAGGGAGTCCTAATTTCAGCAGCATCTACCCTTAGGAATGTTCAGCTTTCAACCTCCCCTCCCTCTAGCCCAATGCCTGTATTTATAATGCTTTGGAGGAGGTTAATCAGGTCCACCATCAATGGGATAAGCTCCTCTTTCAAAGGGGTAGATCCCCTCTTCATGGGATAAGTTCCTCTTTCATTGGGATGCATGAACCATCTGAAGGCGCTCAATCCACGTCAAACCATCTTCTAGAATACTCTAGAATCGACCACAAGTAAGTTTTTTGAAGTAAAACTTGCGCCTTTTGACCTTTACAGGAGTACGCACCCACCCCTTTACAGACAGAGCATACAAGTACGCAGGTATTATGAACTTGAGGTGCGTACACGCAGGTAAGGGTAAGAGAAACTGCGTAACCAGAGTTATGTTGACTTTTTAAAGACTTTCTCTCTTTCTTGGAGTTTGACATGAGGAGCAGAGGTATAAGACTTGCCAAGGAGGACAGTATGACAATTGATGGAGCCATACTGACTGCAAATAGTCATGGTGACAAATTTTAGTGTAACAGATTTCCCCCTAAAGTGCGAAGTCTGTAGTAGATTAGGGTTTCATATCATCTAGGAAGGGTGAAGCACTTTATCATTTCAAGGATTATCTTGTGGAGAGCCCAGTTGGAACCTACAAATATTCAACACAAAATACATATATGAGATCATATCATCGCTGAGGTAGGCATTCCCATACTCAGATCAAAAACTTTAACTAACAAACTAACTACTGCTCTGATATAGGAATGATTTCGCAGTACATCATAATCATAGACTCATGTAGACACAGTATGGACGCAGCCATCTGTTTATAATTAGTCTACTATATAATGAATACAAAACTCCTCGCAGCCTGGATGGCGGAAACTAGATCCAGGGTCTTCATTTCTACTTCCCGAAATAGTACGATTCTATCCATGCGAATAAATGAGTTGATGTCGAACATGGTAGAAACCACTTGATTACCAGTCAATGATGTAAACTGTTAACAAGTGTGAGAGAGACCACCAGTGATGTCAATGGTTCTCAAAGTACCCAGTACAATCCATGAGATGTGAATGAATGTGTTGATGTCGAACATGTCACGGAATCCTTCGATCGAAAGTCAATGATGTAAACTGTCGTCAAAGGCGAGAAACCTGCCATTGAGGCATGCAGATTTCAAGGTACTGACGATTCCTAGATCATCTTTCTAGATAATGTGCTGATGTCGATAGAAAGCGATCCGTTGTAGGCAAGCCCACAACACGAAATCATAGATCAAGTTGAAGAAATGTAGCTGTAAGGACTGACTCAGGGATGGTCAAGATGGATGACAGGTATTTTGCAGATGAATGGTTTATTTGCAGTGACCTCTTGAACACATAACGACACAACAGATGGCTTGGTGACAATTGACCCAAAGTTAATACCCAAAAACTGCTGAAGACTTTCAATGTGGTTTGATCAACTGTTAGGCAAAGGATTTCCCAACCCAGGTGAATGAAAAGTGTCGTGTTCAAGAGTGGTGATAAGGTTTTTCTGAGACAAAGGATAACAAATAGGCTCATTTTTCTCTCTTTTCCCCCACCATTTCTGGCAAGTACCTCTT
Organism: Pinus tabuliformis; assembly: GCA_031772625.1. NCBI lineage: Eukaryota > Viridiplantae > Streptophyta > Pinopsida > Pinales > Pinaceae > Pinus > Pinus tabuliformis. The sequence continues at coordinate 11,105,228 of CM062812.1, forward strand.
TATTTTTTACAAGCTTGAGGAGGATAACATTTGCTTGATTATAAGCTCATCCTTCGGATGAGTCCAACTTAGTTTAGATTCGAACCCTAAGAAGGAGTGGTCCGTTCCTGTTTGTAATCGAACAGGTCCTTTACTGTGAAATTTTAACGAGTCCAGTATAGGAGAAACTCGGCGTTTTTCAATTTTAGAGAGTCTGAAAAAACTTAAGAAGACTCCAGGGTTGACCTTTTTCGTAAATTTGTGTCTCCCAAGCCCGAAAAAGTATAAAATAATACTTGAGAGAACCGCTTGATCTTTACGACCAAGGAGTACTTTCATGATTAGTGTCTCTGATCTGAAAAGTAAAAAGCGATCAAGGACACGTCGTTTTATTTCCAATATCGAATTTGAAACGACAAAAATCCGGCAATCTTTTCATGTTTTTACGGTCAGAAAAGGGCTATAAGAGGACCGTCTTTTAATTCCGTTTTAACGAGTGTAAAAGAAACGCTCGGCAATCTTTTCATGTTTTAGGAGTCAGAAAAGGGCTTAAAGATGACTCTGATGTTTTTGTTTGTAAAAAATGACAATTTTCCCTGAAAATCCTTTATCCTGCACAAAAACCAACACATTACTCATACCTGTTGAAGATAGATAAAAATACTTTGAAAAATACCTTTTCATGGTGAAAAATAAACAAATTTACCATTTATTTACCCAAAAAACCTATAAAAAGGGCTTTTACCAATTCATTTTTACCATTTTACTGTTGAGGAGAGAAAAAGGGCTTTTGGCAAGAAACTTCCCGTGGACATTGCGGAGAATCCGACCGTCGAAATCGAACGCCGTCTCTTTCAGGTATTCTACAACATCCTCCTCTTCATTTCCATCCGTTTAGAATTTGTTTTTAGGCCCTAGATTTCATTTTTTGGAGGCTTTGGGGTTTCAAGAACCGCCTTTCGGGGTACGCAGGTGCCACACTAGGGACCCGCGTACCCCGACATTTTCTCAGTTGGGAAAATGTCGGGCGTACGCACCTTGCCTTAAGGGAACCTGCGTACCCACGCTCTGTTCCTAAAGGCGGGGTGCGTACTCCGCGCAAAGAGTTTTCAAACCCCAAATTCTCTAAATTGGACCAAATTTTTTTTATTTCATGGATTCTAATGGATGTTTTCTGGTGTGTAGATTGTTCACCATGCTTGATTGGCACGAGAGAGAGCACGAAGATGTTGATTTGGCCGCCATTAATCATCAACCGTCAATTGATGCTTTGAAGGCATGAGGGCCCAAGTGAGATTTCTAGAGTGGCTGGTAGAAAGATGGAACGTTCAGGACCAGTGTTTTTATATTGGAGGGCACCAGCTCGAGATGGAGCCCACAGATATCTACTTTCTCACTGGTTTGCCCAAGAGAGGCGAACACTTGACTCTGTTCGGGACTAGGCCGGGTGGCCAGTCCATCGCTAGTCTCCGACTAGAGTGGTGTAACACTCAGACTCAGGAGAAGGGGATAGAGATCAAAACTATATCCCGTCCTGAACTTATGGTGATTGCCTTTACAGTTACCAGACTTTGCGGGGCTGCCGCTTTACACATTGCCACTGGATCCCAGATGCGGATGGCGATTGATTGCTATCGAGGTACCATTTTCAACTGGTGTGATGCTGTGTTGGCCAATGTAAAAGGCCAACTGACTAGAGCCAAAAACGGACAGCTAAAGACTTTTGGTTATGGGCCTTTAGTTGTGAGTTTTGGCTTAGAGAGGGTTCCGATGCTGATCCCACAGCAGCTCACTGTTGAGGCTGGGCTTCCTCGAGAGCCCAAATTGATGCGATGGGTTGCGGTTATGGCCCGTCATCCTGATGAGGGCACGGAGGTTGTCCGATTTACTCCGGAGTACTTTCACTGGTTAGAGGACCAGGTCTTTTCTATACAGGATTTTCCTTATGCCGGAGTTGATTTTCGTGGAGATCCGGACATGGTTCTTCCACCGGGAGAACAATGGGATGATACAGGTAATTCATTTTCCACAAGTTTTTAAACTATCTATTTTTTTTTTTGTTTTTATATCGTCTCAAAACTGATAGTAATAATTTTCAAAATGCAGATGTAGGCCCACGACGTCCAGCCAATCTCCGGCCTTTCGAGAGGAGACTACCAGTTGCAGCGGCACCGGCCCCACAGGACGAGGCCACAGAGACTTTAGCTGAGTTGGAACATGACCTAGAGCGTCTTACAGCAGATATACCGGAGACTACCATAGATGATATTCCTATCAGGCTTCAGCGCTATGTAGTCGGGGTCCCAGGACCTTTTAGGAGGTTCTTGTGTAGGGTGGCCCGTGCAGTGGTGTCATATAGAGATCATCACCAGTGATTGGATGGTCGTTTTGTAGACACATGTGACATTTTGGTTTTTTGTACTTATCATTTTTGCCGATCATAAGGTGTTTTTCAACCTATGATCGAAGACGATGTATTTTTTGACACACTCCTATCTATATATATATCATTATTACCGGCTTATCTTGTTAAACATGTGTGATGAAATGTTTTTAAATTTACATGTATGATTATTGCAAATGTCTATTTAACATTCGAGAAGCAATTGCATCTGCTAATGTATTTAAAGACCTTGGAATATGCTGATATTCAATGTAATCAAATTCACGTTCCAAGAGACGCACTCTCAAAAATAACCTTAATAACACTGGATTTCTAATGGCATACACTCTATTAAGCTGTAATACAACGAGTTCAGAATCTAACCTCACTATCAAACTCCGAATCCCAAATGAAATAGATTCAGACAATAACTCAATCACTGCACTGTATTCGGCAATGTTGTTTGTTGTTTGACCGAGGCTCACCCCATGCATAGAAACTAACTCGTCAGAGGGCGAATAGATAACCCAAGCTGCGGAAGAGATATTCCGTGTACTACGACAAGCACCATCAGCAAATCCAATGTATGTTTGGAGAGGCATCGACATCTGCAATATCAAGAGTAAAACCAAGATAAGCCAGAATAACGACGAAAAACACACTCTCTAAGCTAAGCACACTGTCTAAACTAACAAACACACCAGCTAGAAAGAAAAACTAACCTAACTAAAAATCTCCATACCCATCTTTTAAGCATAATACCTCTTTAGGTAAAGTCCATTTCTGGGTTTACCCAAAGAGTCCCCGTCAAAGTCTACCAGCTCATAGGCCCCTTTTGCTAGCTTTCGCTTGACAATATAGGGCCCATGCCACATAGGAACGAATTTTCCAGCACCTAATTTATCATTAGCTTGATCATATAATAACACTAGGTCTCCTTCCGAAAAATTTCGAGGGGTCACATTTCGATCATACTGAGCTTTCATACGTTTTGCGTGAGTCTCGATCGCCAATGCAGCATCACGTCGAGTCTCATCTAATTGAGCTAAGTATAATAAACGCTTTTCCTCTTCGGAAGTAGCTGGAAGTAACTCGATGGCCATTTGCAGTGACGGGATTTCGCATTCAATGGGTAGCACAGCTTCCAAACCATAAACTAGTTGGAAAGGAGTGAACCCTGTTGATGTTTTCACTGAGGTTCGGTACGCCCAAAGCGCTGAAAATAACATGTTGTGCCAATTCGACCGATGAATACCAATGATTCGTCGGATCATGATAACTAAAACTTTGTTGATGGACTCAACCAGACCATTCGCTTGTGGATAATAAGGAGTTGAACTATCGTGACGCAAACCAAGCTGGCCTGTAAGTTCTGTCATCATAACGTTTCGAAAATGGCGCCCATGGTCAGTGATTATCGCTTGTGGGACACCAAACCTAGCAATTATGTGATTGAACACGAAAATTGCAGCTGTCTTGCCGTCTGCCTCGAATGTAGGCATCGCCTCGGCCCACTTAGTAAAATAATCTACCGCAAGGATGATATACGCATGCCCCCCGCCGAGTGAGGGTTACATGTAATAAAATCGATACCCCATTTGGCAAAAGGACCAACGGCAATTATAGGGTGGAGAGGAGCAGGTGGAGCGCGCATCTTTCGATCAAACACTTGACAGTTGTGGCATTTTCGGACCGCAGTAATACAATCTTTAAACAAGGACGGCCAGAAGTAGCCAGCGCGCAATATCTTTTGGGCTGTGGCATACCCAGACATATGACCGCCACACGCTCCAGAGTGACAGTCATTCAGAACCCTTTCAGCTTCTTCGTGAGTTAAGCAACGTCGAAAAATAGAGTCCGCCCCACGGCGATAAAGAGTATCTCCAATAATTTTGTATTGTTGGGACTGGAATCGAATTTTCCGACGTTCCGACTTTGAAACTTCGGGCCGAAAGGATTGGGTCTGGAGATAGACGATGATATCCCCATACCACGGATCTAAAGTGCTGATTAGAAACAAAGATTCGTCCGCAATGGGCTCCTCTGCCACAGTTTCCGTGTCAGCACGCGGGAAGTCACACATTAACTCTGCAAAAACTAAAGATTTCTTAGACTTAGATTTCTCAAACTCCAAGTCGAACTCCTGCAGGATAACAATCCATTTAGAGTACTTGCCCCCTAGCAATTGTTTAGTCAAAATGTAGATCATAGGGTTGCAATCCGAAATGACTGTAGTTTTACGGAGTAAAATGTAGTGACGAAAACGTTGGACAGCTTGAACGGCTGCCAATGCCAATTTCTCCACATGTGAGTATTTTAGCTCAGTTGGATTTAACGTCCGACTAAGGTAATATATCACATGTTCCGTTCCGAATTCATCTTCCTGAACTAAGACCATTCCAATGGTGGAATGGGAGGCGGCGAGGTACAAAAAGTAATCCTGGTTGTAGTTGGGAGGATGCAGCAACGGTGCATGGGTCAACGCGTGCTTGAGTGCATCAAAAGATTTCTGAGCTATCTCATCCCAAGAGAATTGAGCGTTCTGTTTCAACAACCGTGTAAAACCCTTTGTAACCTCGGCGTAGTTAGGAATGAATCGTCGTAAAAAGTTTGCTTTCCCCTGCAAACTTTGGAGTTGGCGAAGACTCGAAGGAGGAGGCAATTTGATGATAGCTTCTACCTTCGAGGGATCGACGCGAATGCCGGCTTTCGAAACTACAAATCCCAGCAATCGTCCCACTTCTATACAGAAGACACATTTGTGTGGGTTCAACCGAATACGATAATGCCTACACCTCATGAAGATTGCTCGTAAATGGACAAGGTGATCAGCTCGATGTAATGAATGAGCAGGCAAATCATCGAGATACGGTTGCACAATGTGTTTGATGTCATGAAACGCATAAGACATCGCCCTTTGAAAAGTTGCTCCGGCATTCTTAAGCCCAAAAGGTAATTTGCAATAAGCAAATGTCCCCCATGGACAAATGAAAGCCGTTTTTGGTTGATCGGCAGGTAGAATATTGATTTGATTGTAACCGGAAAAACCGTCCATAAAGGAAAATATTTCACTGCCGGCACAATCATCAATTATTTGATCGATATAGGGTGTTGGGTAGTTGTCCTTTGGACAAGCTCGATTAATGTCCCTATAATCGATGCATATTCTTATTGTTCCCTGTTTTTTGTTAACCGGAACAATATTCGATACCCAATCCGTTAACGGGATCGGATAAATGAAACCTGCTTTCAACAGTTTTTCAACTTCTGCTTTAATTGCAGCCGCTTTTCGTGGGTGAATCTGACGCAAACGTTGCCGGACGGGTTTAGCGTCCGGGTAAGTCTTGATCTCATGGACAACAATCGCGGGATCAATTCCTGGCATTTCCTCATAGGACCAGGCAAACACGTCGCGGAATTCTTGAAATAGGGCCTTGTATGTCTGAATTTCGTCATCTGTACACGAGGCACCTATATGAATGTTCTCAACAATTCCAGGCTTAACTGAAATGTCAATGGGAATAGTTCGAGAGATGTTTCCCAAATTCAGCTCTGAATCAGGATGTTTCATTGGATTCTGAGCTTCTTTGACATATTCAGCTGTAAAGATTGATGAGAAATCATTTTCAAAACGATCATCCTCAGGTAAAAACGAAGATCTGTGATGGAGATCTTCCCATGGTAAATCGTCTACACACAGGACTTCACGAAGTTGCTCGTCAGATGAAACAACTTCGGGAAACGCTATTAACTCCGAGGTTGATGTGAAAAGTGATTCCTCACGGACCACATTCATTTGGTCGATTTTGGTTGAACGCGGGTCGGTAAAAGACTGCACGGCTTCATAGGCAATTTCATATGGACTCAAAGGCATAGCATCACCAAATGAGTCTATCTCAGATTCAGAAGGAACGATCCAAGGATCGTCATAAACAATGGTGTCTGATGTAATCATATGAATGGATGCAAATGAAGACAATGCGTTGATTGGAGGAAAAGGAAAAGTTCCCAGTAAACCGGCATCTTTAACTAATCCTACTCCAACATCCTTATATGGGATAGTCGTTTTACCGACATGCTGAATACTCTCTGAAGAGGCTGGGTCGGATGAAAAGTAAGCCAGCTGGTCTATTGTTACGATCTTTCCATTATGTGGAAACTTTATTACTCGAAAGACCGATGAAACGACCGCTGTCATAGCGTAAGACCAACTTCGACCCAAGAGAAGGTTGTAGTCTAGAGGGGCATCAACCACCTCCACATCTAGACTAACGGTTTTTCCTTCAACCCCTATAGGCAAATCCTGTAGAATGCCAAAAGGATGAAACCCACGGCCATCAAAGGCCTTAAGAATTGTCGGGGATTGATTTAGTGAAGGAGAACCAAGCGATCTCCAACACTGTATCGACATAATACACGTGGAAGCTCCCTCATCAATTACAGTCCGATGAATAGGCCTGTTTTTTACTATCACTGGGATCTGGAAAGCCATTTGATGAGGCAAACGCGGTGTACTATTTTCTAGATCAAAGATTATTAGGTTCGGGTCCTGAACATCAACAGCTCCTATAGCCGACAAAAGTAATTTACGTTGTGCTGGGCATGATTGCAGCACTTCCAAAGCCGACATTGCTGAGGGTGAAACAGCTAAGTCCTCAACAATGTTATAATTCTGGGCCGCTCTCGCATGTGGATTGAAAGCAGACTTTCGAAGTATACCCTTGGCGGGCGGTTTGATTACTAAGTCCGGGTTAGGTTTCTCGATCTGTAGTGGATCGGAACCGGGAGCTGAGGTTGATGGATTAGAATGAGAAGATTCTGCTTCTTTGCCATCAACAGGACTTTTACTACCATAATCTTGCGATCGAGTCGCAATCCTTACATGAGACATCATCAATATGGGTTCTTCACTGGCACTCGAGGAAGAACCTATCATCTTACTATCCTGCTTTGGAAATGGATCCTTCAAAACAGCAGGAGTTTGGGAACCTTTGACGATTTTCGCAACCTCTGCTCGATGAGGGCAGTCTCTTGTAAAGTGTTCCTCTTCACAAATAAGACAAGGATAACGAGGTTTGCGCTTTTCATCATTGGTTTCCGACTTTTCAGTTTTCTCCTTTGGAGTTTTGTCTGCTTTATTCTTCTTCTTCCCTTTCTTTTTCCCACCGGATTTTGATTTAGCCGTAGATGACTCTACAGCGTGAATATCGGCGGAAACCTCAGCAGAAGAATCTCCTGTCGGGGAGTCAGGCAAGGTTATAATAGGAGAAGAATTCTTGGAGGATTTCTTCTTACTTTTAGTGTTCACCGTACCAATCATGCCATCAGCAGCATGAGATCCCGAAGGAGCAGCAGCGATTTGATTTGACTTAGGAAGATCTGGGATCTTTTCGTGTAACGTACCTGACTGAGTATAAACTAAGTCAAGGTACTGCGCTTGAGCAATCACTTGCTCCTCAGTAACTACTCCGGCCTTAGCTACGTCTTCAGTAATCTTCGGTAACAATGATTTAACAAACCATTCAGCTAAGATCTGGTCCGGGATAAAAACTTTCACTAACCGCCTTCGACGTCTCCATTCATGAATATGATCGGAAATATAAGTGGACGTCGATTGTTTTAATGAAGTTAGTAACTCCGTGCCATTATCATATCTGACCGGCAACTGAAAATGAGTTAAAAACGAGGTAGCTAACTGGCTAAAATTATAAAAAGAGGCCCGTGGTAACTCAATGTACCACTTGGCCGCAAGACCAATGAGAGTACGCTGGAAAAGACGTAAGCGGATCGAATCATCCGAGATGGAATTAGAGGCACACCAGAGGTGGTAAGTCATCACATGATTCGACGGGTCCTCTCCAGACTTACCTTCGAACTTGGGAATGTCACTGGGCAACTTATTCGGCATTGGCGGCCAAAACGGAAGATAATTAATTGGATCGTTCGTTAGGCGCGACAAGTCTGGTAAATCCAAAGTTGCGATAAACGGTAACTGCCGATTAGGATCCCTAAAACTCTGGGTCACGAGACCAGTCCCAGGAGGAGGATATCCAGGATAACTAGGAATAGGAATCGCGTTCGGGATATTGTATCCTCCTGGAAAACCAGGATTAACCGGACCGTACTGGGGTTGTTGTGGTTGTTGATAAGTGTACCCAGGATACGGTTGATACTGGTAAACTGGCTGCTGGACAGCAGGACCGAATTGGTACTGTCCCTGGTACGGTTGATAAGTGAATTGTGGTTGACTTGTGACAACCGTACTTAAACCAGGTTGTCCTACAGGCATCTGAACCGTAGTTTGAATCGTGGATCCAGACGATGGTAAAGATGTCTGAGGAGTAGATACAGAACAGTAGAAACCGGAGCTGTCGATACTCCAGAAGTAAGTGGGGTAGATTGAACAGATGTTGCGGTAGTTGCAGCAGTCGTTTGAGATGGAGTACGAGGCGAAATAGGCCCAGACTGAGAAACTACCGAAGGTACAGAAGTTTGAATATTAGACTGGACTGGTTGCTGGGGTGAACCAGAAACTAAGGGTTGTCCAGTTTGAGATGACAACTGTACACTTGGCTGCAACACCTGTTGAATTTGCGATGGATCCCACACTATGTTCATTCCGGGGTATTGACCCATAACAGGTTGAGGATATTGAGATCCATAACCGGATTGAGGGTAGGATTGATAATTGAAAGGTACATTTCCCGTACCTTGAACATAAGATTGACCTTGGGGTGGTTGGAAACCTTGATTCGAGTACTGACCTTGGGGTAGATACCCTTGAGGCATGTACTGATACTGGGGTTGACCTTGAGGTATAAATTGATACTGAGGTTGACCTTGGGGTACATATTGAGTCTGGGGTTGACCTTGAGGAATGTATTGTACCGTAGGCACATACTGTCCTTGAGGTTGCCCCCCAGACACAATTTGTGTACCTTGAGGTTGCCCCCCAGGCGTTAATTGAGGCTGCCCCCCAGGCGGTAACTGGCCACCTTGAGGTTGAGAACTGGGAATAGAACCTGACATCATGAAAATGTCTCCTACGCTCAACGGTTTATTACCATTGTTTCCAGTTAATAACCCATGTTCAATGGGTTGAGGAGATGCTCCCGCAAAAGTACCAGAAAGTGACTGATACCCAGAGGGAACAGAAGGACCGCCGTACAAAAAAGATTCAGGCGATTGAGTAAACATGGACGACTGACCTGACATATTTACGGGAGTATAAATACCCCTAGGTGGATAAGGAGCACGAGGTGGTGAAAAACTTAACCCTGAGTTGTCCAAATAATTAGTTAAAGAAAGATACCAAGTAGTACTTCTAGGTGGACTGTAAAAAATGGATTCACGCTCCCTTAGATCAATAGTAGGTTGATTTTCAGGGATAGGGATGCCTATTTCTTCTTCTGGAGCAAGTTCTTCAATAGCTATCAAACCAGAAGGAAGATTTTCGGTGATGACTCTTTCTACCCTAGGTGAATCAGGAGCACTAGAAGTTGGAGAGACTAACCCCGATGTTGGAGTAACAGGTTCAGATATCTCAGGTTCTTCGCCTATATCACTAGTAGATGAAAAACTACCAGCAAGTTCGGAAACCGAAATAGCTTCAGGATTATAACCTGTTTCTAGAGTTTGGTAATCAGGATGAACTACCAACGAAGACTCTCCTTCTTCAGGTGAACCTACTTTACTGCCACTAGGAGTTACGAGGACTTTCAAACCTTCGTAATGACCCGGGACGTCTTCAGGAGGTTGGCCCCGAAGTCTACGGGACTTCCTCAACAAATCGGCCACGGTTACAACCTCAGGAGACTGGCCCCGAAGTCTACGGGACTGTCTCGGTAATTCAGCCACAGTTAAAACTTTTAACTACTGCACACGCAAACAAAGTAAAATCTCAAAGCAAACCGCCTAAAGTCTCTAAAGAACCAAACAAATTCGAATCACACGCCTAAAGAATCTAGGGCGTCAAACCACACACAAACAGTAACCTTCCGGACCGAAAACACTAGTTGGTGATGAAATCCAACATCGCAGAATTCAGTACAGAAGTGGCGGGTGGAACAGTTACCCCGGCAACCTGCTTAATGAATAGACTGGCACAAGTTCCTCCACTTTAACCGTCTCGAGTGAAGTGAACCCCCCAGAAAATCCAAGTGAGTCTAGCCGACGTCTGCTCCAGGTACAGTGGGATCTTCCCTCCACCGTCACCTTGGGTAGAATCCTAAAGATAATAGTCACTAAGGTCACCAACAGCAACAAATATACCTGGGGGAACAGTCTACGATCCGATACACACGCAAGGGCAGAGTAACAAGCTCAATCCCCTTGCCGGCTCCTTGACAATAATCCAAGGTTTACCGACAAGTGACCCCAGGCTCCTCGACAATGGTTAATCCGAGGTTTACCGTTTGTAGTACGTGCATATCTGGCGTCGTTCCCAATGAAGGAGGATTGATTCCCTCACTGGTTCGGACACGATCTCGTGCTTCTCCTTTAAGAGGAGCTTTCCCAGAGCATAAATGTAACAGTTGGATTTATCCTACCACAAGATAAGCTACTTGTTTGGTTTTACTGTCTTGGAGAGTTAATTACTCTCCTACTCCAAGACACTAGCCTGATCTATGTTGGTGTTTCAGAGCCCTAGTAAATAAAAAGTTACTAAGTTAATTTTACTTTAAGCGTTAATTTTTATGGCTTTTCTTTAGGACAAAAGGTAGCGGAGATGAAACTGATGGTGTGTAGACTCGACTCAAATCCACTAAAAAGATGCACCTAAGATGATTTAAACTATCTTTCCTTTTCAATGAATTCCCTAGCTAAGAGAGTTGGAGAATGCAAAATTTATAAAGACAACTTTCTTGGCAATGAAAATCAAAGAAACAATCTCTTTATCTTTTCCAAAGCACACAACACATGACCACTAATTATTTCACGAAAACTTCCTTTCTCTTTTCAAAGACTTCAAACGCTACTAAAACAAACTTTTCTTCAAAAGAGATTTTGTATTTTTCCCTATTTTAACAAAGCATGTAAAACTACTTAACAAAAATCAATTTTAAGATCTATGAAAATCTAAGAGAAATTTACCTAAAAGCAAATCTAAGAGAAATTTACCTAAAAGCAAATCTAATGAGGTAAAAGCCTACAAAATATAATTCCAGGATGTTTTACTCAGTTACAATTCAACCAAGGACTAATTCATGCAGAATCATAAACCAGTCAAAAACAAAAATAAAAATCTTTTGTTCTTTTTCTTAAGAATGAAATTCACAGCTTAACCAACAAGCCTTCTCGAAATTCCGCAAAGAGACAACACAAAGGTAGGTTTCTCACAAAGGTGGATTTTACGAAAGGTCCGACTCCTAAGAAGACTGAAAAGACCAGGGATATCCAAGGTTTTTACAACTTCTAAAGCCAAAGTCACTACAAGACCAATACAAAAATCAAACCTAGGGCTAGAATTTCTATGAACTTCACTAAAACCCTTGATGCTAATGAAACAAGCTTAGATGAAAACTTCTGACAGGTAACCAGTGGATCTGGGCAGCAATAAACAAACTATAAACAAAATCTAATAGGTAAAAAGGAAAAAATGAAATTTTCTAAACTTTTGACAGGGTACGCAGGCAGCCTGTTTGCACAGGTGCGGCCACGCTCTGTGTACAAAGCAGAAGTGCGTACAGGTACGCACTGTGCTTAACGCAGAGGGTGCGTACTGCTCTCAAAATCAAGAAAAATAAAAAACTAACTCAACCCTAAGCTATTCCACCCAAATTCACAGTCAATCAGTCAAAAACCAGAAAGAAATCGACTTTTCTCAAATCAAAGTATCAATCAAAAGAGAAATCAATCAAATCCATGGATTCCCCAGTGGAGTCGCCATTTTGTCATGCGGAAAGAGTCAATTTTGCGGACAAAACCGACCTCCCTAGAAGCTAAGGCTTTCTAGTGACAAACAAAACAATCAAGCACTATCTTTCCCTAAATATGCATTTAAAATAAAAGCAACCAGGTGTTTAAGGCATACCTTTAGTCCAACGTTGTTTGTAGCAGCCAAGCCTCTCTGATCCAGATGAGCTCCTCCTTCTCTTTGAAACCTGCATTCACTAACAAGCAAACGATTACATAGCACCTGAATAACTCATATAATAAAACATATTCATCATAAAGACCAAGGAGTTTATGAAACAAATTATATATAACAACTTGTTGAGAAAAATGAACTTAATTGTATTAATTGGAAACAAAAGAAACCATTACAACCAGTGCCTTGGTGTTGTGCAGGTCCCTCCCAGGGTCCAGCAAGAGTTCTCCTTTACTTTGATCAGCTCACCCACTTCCAAATGAAGCTAAGAAAGGATGGGAATCTCTCCTCTCAAGCTCTAAAAGGGAGTCCTAATTTCAGCAGCATCTACCCTTAGGAATGTTCAGCTTTCAACCTCCCCTCCCTCTGGCCCAATGCCTGTATTTATAATGCTTTGGAGGAAGTTAATCAGGTCCACCATCAATGGGATAAGCCCCTCTTTCAAAGGGATAGCTCCCCTCTTCATGGGATAAGTTCCTCTTTCATTGGGATGCATGAACCATCTGGAGGCGCTCAATCCACGTCAAACCATCTTCTAGAATACTCTAGAATCGACCACAAGTAAGTTTTTTGAAGTAAAACTTGCGCCTTTTGACCTTTACAGGAGTACGCACCCACCCCTTTACAGACAGAGCGTACAAGTACGCAGGTATTATGAACTTGAGGTGCGTACACGCAGGTAAGGGTAAGAGAAACTGCGTAACCAGAGTTATATTGACTTTTTAAAGACTTTCTCTCTTTCTTGGAGTTTGACATGAGGAGCAGAGGTATAAGACTTGCCAAGGAGGACAGTATGACAATTGATGGAGCCATACTGACTGCAAATAGTCATGGTGACAAATTTTAGTGTAACAATCCTCCAAGTCCACCATATATGAAGTCTCCAAATGTCACAACAATCTCATGTCATCATGAGCTCCATAAGTCATCCCCAACCAACATCTCAGCAAGCATACAAGTCTCGGCCCAAAGGTCTCTGCAACATGCCTCAGCTCTCCATGTAGTAGGAATGCCCCATAGCCTGCTCACAATCTCATCCAAGTCCATGGCCTTGTTGTACAAGAGTGCACAAGCTCTCCATCGGCTCATAAGCAAAACATCTCCATGTAATAAGGTTGGGGAAATTACCCGAGAATAAAGGAAGACTAATCCGCATAAAGGTGAGCTCCACTGATCATAAGTACGACATACTTAGTAAAGTCTCAAGTCTAAAAGGAACGGGAATATTCATAAATGAAGATCTCATTCCAGAAGATCAAGCAGAATTAAGAAAGGAGGTTCAAAAGGTAAAAGAAGCTAGAAAGGAAGGAAAATGGGCAATAATCAGAAATAGAAAAGCCTTTATTCGAGATAGAAACCAAAAAGATAGTAATCATTAGCAATTAAACATGCTCCAGATCCTTTCTTGGAACTGTCGGGGCTTCCCATGGAACAAAGGCCCCAAGCTAAGTTGGATTTCAAATGATGTTGATATTATTTTGCTTATTGAAACTTGGGAGCACGAAGAATCTAAGGTCCCTAACATAGATGGCTTTACACTATGGTCTACCTGGAACAAGCGATCCTCTCGTAGAGGCTTTGGGGGAATAACTTGTTACATTAAGAAGAACATCTGCCCTCATGCTAGGATTTATAAAAACAACCCTCACAACCAATATACTTGGAGTGACATTAATAATAAAAAGTCCTACATAGAAATATGTTATTTTCCCCCCATCAATTCTAACTTATATAAGAAGAAGAATCTAGATAAAACTAACCCTTACAATGGTTTAAAGAATGATATTTCTAGCCTAAGGAATGACGGTAATACCCTCTTAATAAGTGACTTTAATGCTCGAACTTCAAACAACCAAGCTATTATTCTAAGCAATCATTCCAACCCTACTCCTCTTTGGTTAGACGAAGACCCTACTCTGGCTAGTAGGTACAAAAGGAGCTCTGAAGACCTAGGGGAAAATTTGTTTGGATCGGAGCTAGTCAAGCTATGTAGTGCTCAGGATCTCATAATTTGCAACGGTCTAAAGAAGTGGCCCAATTCCAGCAAGATGACCTGCATCCATGGACTTGGTAGCAGCGTGGTAGACTACGTTATTTCTGATCTCCCATTATATAATGAAATAATAAATTTTGACATCTTAAACGACCTCAAACCTGACTCTGATCATAGGCCTTTACTTATAACTCTCAATTTTGTCATGCATAGAGTTCCCACAGAAAATAATACTTACAGCCAAAAGAACTTAATATTTGATAGAAATAAAAATGATCTCTTTCTAAATGAATTAAAAACTAATTTGCTTCCTTTATCTAGTATAGACAACATAGAAGACCTCTATCATAATTTTACTACAACCCTATCATATTCTATTAACAAGTTCTCAATTGAAGTTTCAAATAATAAAAGAAATAGCAAAACCAATCCATGGTATGACAAAGATTGTAAAAGTGCGAGGAGAGCAATTAAGGAAGCTGTTGATGAATCTCTTAAAATGGACAAGATAAAAATATACAAAGCCCTAACTAAAAGGAAAAAGAGGCGCATTCGTCAAAGACAAGAGAATCTCTTACACCTCTCTAAGGTAGCTCCTAAGAAATTTTGGAGGCAGATTCTGACTAGGAAGACTAAAGATAATAATAAAATTGCTCTCCACGATTGGAATTCCTATCTTAAAAAGCTTTATGAATCTCCCAATGTCATGGATAATTTGGAAACCCTGCTCACAACGAAAGAAGTTTTCTCTTTAGAAGACATTAAGTTTGGGGTTAATCGCTTCGCTAATGGGAAAGCTAAGGACATTGAAGGTTACCAGGCGGAAATCTTAAAGATTGGAGGTCCTGTCCTCATCCCCCACATCCACAAGCTTTTCAATCAAACAGTCAAGCAAGGGTTCCCTAAACTTTGGACTGAGAGCCTCATTATCCCTATTTTTAAAAGTGGGGATACAAATAACCCCTCTAACTATCAGACAATTATGATCAACCCTCTCTTAGCCAAGTTATATGGTAGTATTTTGGAAAAGAAGTTAAGCATATGGCTTGAAAGTGAAGGCAAGTGGGCTAAAGGCCAAGCAGGTTTCAGAAGGCATCACTCAACAACAGACCACCTCGTTATGCTTAGGATCATTGCAGAGGAATGTCGTAATGATAAATCCAATTTATTTTGTTGCTTTGTCGACTTTAGAAAGGCTTTCGATACGGTTCCTAGATACAGCCTTTGGAATAGATTAGAAGAGCTAAAGGTTCCTCTCGAGTTTAGAGTTGCCGCTATAAGGTTATACGAGAATGTAATTGCCAAACTAAAAAGCAATGAGGGGTGGTCGAAAGATATTAAATGTAACATCGGAGTTAAACAAGGTTGCCCCCTCTCCCCTACCCTATTTGGCATTTACATCGATAAGCTCGAAGGCTATTTAGAGGAAGCAGCATGTGATGGCACAATCTTAGCTGGGATAGTCGTCATCCTTCTTCTCTATGCTGACGATATTGTTCTTTTCGCAAGGTGCCCATCTGATCTTTATAAGCAACTCAGGATTCTTAAGGATTTCTGCTCTACCATGGGTATGACTGTTAACACTGACAAAAAAAAAGTTATGATTATCAAATCCAAGAAGGACACTTACGCTAATTTTATGTATGACAATAATAACTTGGAGGAAGTGTATTCTTACAAGTACCTAGGAATTGATATTCATCACAAGCTCAACTGGAACCATAGCATTGAGAAAATGATTAATGGGGGGTGGAAAGCTTATTTTGGTCTTGAAAATAATTGTAAAACAACGAACCTCGTAATGTGGGATAAAAAGAAGTTCCTCTTTGAAACTTTAGTCACTCCTGTTATCTTATATGGCTGTGAGGTTTGGGGTTGCAGCATCTCTAGAGAATCATGGAGAAAGATTGAGCAAATCCAGAAGCGTTTTATAACTTATAACCTGAAAATTAAAAGCAATACACCCTATCCTATTCTCCTTATAGAAGCAGGTCTTTCCCCTATTGAGAGCCTAACTATGATTAGGTTTCTGCTATACAAGCACAAACTCAATAACATAGACGATCATAGACTTCCTAAGCTAGCTTTAAATTCTAGCCAAAACCACCTAAGGCTCAATCGAGGGTGGCATAAAGACACAAGGGCATGGTTAAACTATTGGGAGATCAACGAGAATGATGCATTGCAAAACATAAATAACATTAAAGATATTGTCACTTCTAAGTTCAAAGAAAAAATGTGGTGTGAGAAAGATTTAGTGGCTAAAAGAAAATTAAGTTATTATAAGAAGGTCATCAACCCCACCCTAGAAGATCAAAAGTATCTCTCTATTTTAACTAGCTCAAAGAAGAAAATTAATATAGCAAAGATTAGAACGAATTCTCATGAGCTCCATAGTGAAACAGGTCGTTGGGCAGTTCCTAAAACGCCATGGATGGAAAGGATCTGCCATATATGTGAGAATAGGAACATCGAGGATGAAAACCACTTCCTCTTAGAGTGCCCCGCATACAACCACATTAGATCTCAGTTTCACAATCTTTGTTACAATACTGACTTTCCTAGCCTTTTACAATGTCAAAATTATAGTGAGCTCGGGAGGCTTCTCTCCAAGCTTTTTGAGCATAGGAATAAAATCTTAAATCAAAATAAATAATTTGTTTCTTTAGGTCCGATAGACCAATGTTTGGTCTCAGTGGACGTTAACCATCATCATCATCATCATCATCATATATATATATATATATATAGAAAATAATAATTTTGAACTTTTATTAAGTATATTTTTTAGATTTTTATTCAAAATGTTAAAAAAAATAATAAAATTGAAAAATTAGTTGTTAAAATCTCATATTAAAGATGTATTAGAAAATTTTCTAGATGTTGAATTTATTTATACATTTAAAAATGTAATTTTAACAATACACAATTTAAATTTTATCAATAATATCATAACTAAATTTCCATAATATTTCTTGATAAAAATCAAGAAATATGTATTTTATTATAATGAAGATTGTAAATAATGAAAATCATATTTTTGAATTTTTATTGAATATATTTTTTAGATTTTTATTCAAAATATTAAAAAAATTAATAAAATTGAAAAATTAGTTGTTAATGTCTCATATTAAAAATGTAATAGAAAACTTTCTAGATGTTGAATTTATTTATATATTTAAAAATGTAATTTTAGCAATACACAATTTAAATTTTATTAATAATTTCATAACTAAATTTCAATAATATTTGCTGATAAAAATCAACAAAATATGCATTTTATTATAATGAAGATTGTAAATACATAGGGTGTAAGGTAAATATTTTATTTTTGAATTTTTATTAAATATACTTTTTAGATTTCTATTCAAAATGTTAAAAGAACTAATAAAATTGAAAAAATAGTTGTTAAGATCTCATATTAAAGATGTAATATAATTTTTTCCTGCATGTTGAATTTATTTATATATTTAAAAATGTAATTTTAACAATATACCATTTAAATTTTATCAATAATTTCATAACTAAATTTCGATAATATTTGTTGATAAAAATATAGAAACTAAAATCTGTAAACTTCTCAAATAAATAAATAAAAAATTATTATAGCTATCTTAAAAAAAATATAAAAAGAATCATCATTTATTAATCATCATAATATTATAAAGAAGAATTATTTACTATACTTGGGGTAAGAAGAATTATTTACTATATTTGGGATAAGTGTAAATTTATGATATTGTTTGTTACAATTTAAACTATGTAAGTAGTTTTTTTATTACATTATTGGCTATGCAAGTGGGTTTGGGTGGAACTTCTATAACTCCTATTGTGACACTATGAGGATAATCTGCAAAGCGTTCATATTATTAATATTTTATTTTATTACATTATTGGCTATGCAAGTGGGTTTGCGTGGAACTTCTATGACTTCTATTGTGACACTTTGAGGATAATTTACAAAGTGTTGATATTATTAATATTTTATTAACATGAATTATCCTTCGAATTGTCATGATCTATAAAATTGTTTCTTAGGGATTGTCTTATCTTTTGAGAAAAAAATAAATTATAATTTAATAATAAAAAAAATATTTATATGAATTTTAAGTTTTTACATTTCTCAATATCTATTTTTATTAAAAATTAAAAATAATATTAAAGAATTAATTGTAATTTATCATACCATTATAAAAAAAACCATTTAAAATTCAAAACCCTTTATTTATCGACATCGATCATTCACCACGAGTATCACATGGGAGTATTCAAAAAAACTAATGAGATTGATATTTTATTTTTCTAACTAGAATTATCACAATAAAGCAAGATTATTTAAAAGTTGGACCTCTGAAATTTTAACTAAAATAATAAAATGATAGGTTTCACAAAGTATTTAATTTTAACTAAAATAATAAAATGATAGGTTTCACAAAGTATTTAAATTATTATTTATTTTTTAAAAACAATTTATTACAATTTAATAAAAAATTATAAATTATTATTTTTTTTATAAATAATTTGTTACAATTTAATAAAAAATTAAGGTATAGGACATTTTTATAAGTAAATATAAGTTTTCATTCAAAACTTAATACTTAAGTAAAAAGGCTCAAACTTATCACAATTATTTAATAAGAATATATTTCAATTTAAAAAAACTTAAACTTATAATTATTTAATAAAACTATAGAAGTTGAAATTCAAAATCTTTTATAACTAAAACAATTTCATGTTCAATAGAATTCATTTTTGTTCAAGACATGTTCAATAGAATTCATTTTTGTTTCGGACATATTGTTAATATAGAAATTCTAAATTTCAAGTTCAAATCCAATTAAAAAAATTTAGACAAACTTAAAATATGTAGATTACAGAGTTATGTGGGATTACAAACTCTTTTAGGAACATATTAATTGCATAGACTTCCTAAGTTAGCTTTAAATTCCAACGAAAACCACCTAAGGTTTAATCGGGGGTGGCATAAAGACACAAGGGCCTGGTTAAACTATTGGGAGATCAACGAGAATGATGCATTGCAAAACATAGATAACATTAAAGATATTGTTACTTCTAAGTTCAAAGAAAAAATGTGGTGTGAGAAAGATTTAGTGGCTAAAAGAAAATTAAGTTATTATAAGAAGGTCATCAACCCCACCCTAGAAGATCAAAAGTATCTCTCTATTTTAACTAGCTCAAAAAAGAAAATTAATATAGCAAAGGTTAGAATGAATTCTCATGAGCTCCATAGTGAAACAGGTCGTTGGACAGTTCCTAAAACGCCATGGATGGAAGGATCTGCCATATATGTGAGAATATGAACATCGAGGATGAAAACCACTTCCTCCTAGAGTGCCCCGCGTACAACCACATTAGATCTCAGTTTCACAATCTTTGTTACAATACTGACCTTCCTAGCCTTTTACAATGTCAAAATTATAGTGAGCTCGGGAGGCTTCTCTCCAAGCTTTTTGAGCATAGGAATAAAATCTTAAATCAAAATAAATAATTTGTTTCTTTAGGTCCTATAGACCAATGTTTGGTCTTAGTGGACGTTAACCATCATCATCATCATCAATAATTTTTAATTTACAAATAAATTATAGATTTGTATGTGAAACAAATTCTTTTAAAGTAATATGTTTTACCTATTTAAAAAGTGAAGTAATTGAAGTTTTATTTAGAGTAAGATTCATAATTATTTTTTAATAATTTAAAATAAAAGTGAAATTTTATCATTAAGTAATTTAACATTAAAGTTTTATTTAGAATAAACACTAAAATTATTTTTGTTTATTTAAAATTATTAATTTTTTTCATAAATAAAATAATAATAATAAAAAAATTTAAATTTTAATATATTTAAGAACAAAAATTTATCTTCAAACAATACAATACAATATATAAATATTAAATATTACACAACATTGGAAACCATCAATCCCCAATAACAATGCTAACTCTAATTTAATAACTGAATTATAATAAATTTTACCATTCACATAAAAAAAATAAAACAAACAACCTTTACTTAAAATCATTTATATAAAAACTGAAAGACAACCAATTTGAATTGACTTAACTACACACCCAATTTGAATTGAGTTAGCTATTACTTCGAGCCGACATAAAGGAAGTCAACCATATATTTATTGTAAAATTAATTAACATCAAAGGCGGAATTATTCAGGGTCTGAGGTTTCGTCATTTTAGCAACAACTTCCATGAAACCACGAACCTGCCATAGTTATTAAAATTACGATGCACAATTAACGATAAATTATTCCCTAATTTGGTTTTAACAAAGGTTCAACGACTAGTTTAATGTTGGTTTTTTTAAGTGGGAGGAAATTAATTAGAGTTAATTGAGGTTTTGGTTTTTTTACCTGCCATAGTTATTAAAATTACGATGCACAATTAACGATAAATTATTCCCTAATATGGTCTTAACAAGGGTTCAACGATTAGTTTAATGTGGGTTTTTTTAGTGGGAGGAAATTAAGAAGAGTTAATTGAGGTTTTGGTTTTTTTAAGTGGAGGAAATTAATTAAAGTTAATTGAGGTTTTTGGTGTGTAGATTTAGAATGTTTAAATTTAATATAATGGTTGATATTGAAATGTTAGTATATATATAGAGGGTTTAAATAATAGTTTAATTTCTAGAGAATAGTATATAGATAATTTAGGGTTTTGTTTTTTGAGAAAGTTAATTAGAGTTAATTTTAATTTTAATTAGAATTAATGGAGATTTTTAGTGTAATAATTTATGGAAAATATATTTTGGTTTTGGTTTATTTAAAGTAAGAGGAAATTAATTAGAGTTAATTGGGATTTTTGGTGTGTAAATTTATAATGTTTAAATTAAATATAGTTGTTGATATTGAAATATTAGTATTTATACAGAGGGTTCAAAGAATAGTTTAATGTTTAGAGAATAGTATATAGATAATTTAGGGGATAGTTTAATGTTTAGAGAATAGTATATAGATAATTTAGGGGTTTTGGTTCTTGAGAAAGTTAACTAGAGTTAATTTCGATTTTAATTAAAATTAATTGAGGTTTTTAGTGTAGTAATTTATGGAGCAAATTCATGATATTTGAATTTATGGTGATATAGATGTAGCCAAATTTACTTTAGACTTGGATTAGATCTGGTTAATAGATTTCGTGGCAAGTTTTTTGGTTAATTTTTGAATGATTTTGGAGTGCACATATTTGATGAATAATAGTTATCAAAATTCTAAGTAAATAGTAGTTAATAAAATAATGTCAAAATTCTAATGCTTTGAAGTTAATGATTAAGGTGTGCTATGATTAGTTCTAAAGTGAAATATTTTAGTAGAGGAGAGTGGTATTGATGTTCTCAGTGTATTATGGCACTCCCTGATGGGGGTGCTTTCACAACGATCATTTCCTGGCATGTGGTATAATTGGCATGCGGATCATATGTATGGTATATGGGGTGGTGACCCTTGGCATAAGAACCATTCTCTACACCTAGCTCTGCATGCCCCTTGTGTGGCGATCTCACAATTTTCAAACTATTTTGTACCTATCGAGGTCCGATCGACTTAAATGCGAGCAGGTGGGAGTATGTGGCTCTCAGTATGAAATTCATTTTGGCAACGAAATTTATTTGTATGGCTAAGTATTGTGTTATGCTGCTCACCTCACACGACAAGTTTGGTCTCTCATGTCCTCACCCTGCTATATATGCATGATGCAGGTCCCAGGGTGGTGGAAAGGTTGTGTTTTGGTTATTGTTGGTGAAAATCCACAGAGGTCAATTTGTGAATGGTGGACAATGGTTGTCTATTATGGGATACATGGAGGTTATATGCTTATATGGTTCCTCGACCGAGAATGCCTAGTCATCGAGTTGGCACACTTGGGTCATCCTCTCCACGATGTTGGCAGTTGTTCGGATGGGAGTCCATGGCCAATTTCTTTGAATCTGCTCTTCTGAAAGTGAGAAAGAAAATTCTTCACTTAGAGGCCAAGGAGTTTGGTGATCGTGTATATTTCTCTAATTTAGAGATTGGAGGCAACAATCTCAAGTGAATTCTTGATCTAGGAAAGTTTCGTAAGAGAAGGCTTTACTTTCTCCATTCTATTAGTTTGCACCGTCAATTGGAAACTCTACTAAGAACGGTCATTCAAGATAAGCACGTAGATAATTATAAGGTGTTTGCAGGTCAGGAGGAGATGAAGCGAATCTTGAGGGACATCAAGTATAACTTGGATGACATTGTGGTCAGACTAACTCAGGTGGAGCGCTTTGTGGTATCTGATTTAGAGACTGACTCCAGTGAGCAACAAGAGGTGTCTGTGGTCATCAACGCTCTAGCTCAAACCTTTCCTCATGCAAAATTTTCTCCTTTCTCACCAATTATCATCTCAGACTAATAAGTCCACTATGCATATCGTATTAGTGTTTACTGTCGATTAGTATATTTTTTTTGTAAGCAATCGTATGATGTTGTCAGTAGTTCCATTGGGGCGATGATATGTATTTTTGTTGCATATTTTTGGTATTTTGTATGGCTCATTTTCATAACCTTAGGGAGATTAGTGGATAGTAAACTTCTCTATTGTAGTTTCCAAGTTCTTGCATTGGAGCAGGGTAGTATCAACTTGGTAAATTTTGACCATTGTTAGTCCTGGTGTGGCTATGGTTATCCTTAGTTAAAGATAAGATCTCCCAGACTACCCTTTTGGATGTATGAAAGGATTTCATTGTAATATCTTTGGTTATTAACATAAATCTATAGAAGAAGTTTACAAAAAAAAGTGTATCATGGCAAATTGACATCTAATAATTTGTATTTTCCTTAACAACCTTACATAGATATCAAAATAATTGATGCATGTCATATATCAATGCAATCTCCACTGGTAGGAAGCCCGATGTTGCATGCATTGCCCATCTTTGTGAATTTTTATACCTTTCACCATATCTATAACATCCCTTTGTTTTATCCACCTTTCACCATATTCATGGTTGCCCTTTGCTATCTATATATACCATGGTGCTTGTATTGCCCATCGCTACACATTATTATGCCCTCCACTATATCCACAACCACCCTTTGCAACATCCATAACTACCTGATACCACATACATGCCCTAGTGTATATGCCACCATATATACCATCTTGGTATATATATATATATATATATATATATATAGCTATATATAGAGAGAGAGAGAGTGGAGGGTGGACATAGCAAATAAGTGAATCATAAGGCTCTTAAGGAGAAGAAAAATCCTTGCATGAGAGATGGTGCTTGTTGTTATAGAAATTTTTGGGCACTACAACCCCAAGCATGAAATGTCCATAAACCAAGGGCTCCTAAGTCCCTAAAAGTGTTGTTCTAACCCCTAAAGGAACAAGGTCAACAGATTACAACTTCTCCCAGAAGTTCTCCATGAAAAACTGCTCAGAATTGGTCAAAACAGGATCATTTCAGCTGCTCCACTGGCCAAGTGCGTTGCATCTCACCTAAGTACATTGTGTGGGTGCATTGCATTTCAAAAAGCCCTTCTATGCGGTGCGATGGGCGAGAAATGACAAATGGCAGTGTCATTCCGCGAGGTGGAGAGGCAATGGAAGCTTCCAGAAACTTCTCCTGTGACACTTGCCTCTCTGAATTCGACCAAGGATGAGTAAGAGATCATCAATCTCCAAGTGGAAGCAAGAACTATCAAAGGGAAGACACAAATCAAATGATAAGCTGACTCATCTCCATTACAGATATCTATATATGGATCCCTCATCCCAGAGATCCAGAGGCTGGAATTTTGTATATTGTAAGGAATTGTTGTTGGTTTCTTGAGACAAACATCAGATTGTTGGGTGATCTAAGCTTTGTATGAGGTGAAGAGGGGCTTCCTTGTTGGGAGGTTGATGCTGGGTCAGAACAACTGGTTGTAACTCCTCCTGGCTCTTTCTTGTTTATCAATAAAAGTTATTCAAGTCTTCCTCCATACTCTTGTGTCATTGATATTTGCTGCATTTGTATGGTCAATTTACATCTGATCCTAGATTGTTTATGATTATAGATCCATGTCTTTGTATAGTGCTATGATACTGTGATCTTACAGGTACTTTGTGAAGCTGGGCGTGCAAGGGAACAAGTAGCGAAAGACTATCAAAGAAGAGAGGAATCAAATCAGGAGATTAGCGCAAGACAGAGGTTGGTCTTTTTGTTCCTCTCTATCTATAATTCATAAAGGAAAAATGAAAGTAGCTTTACTCTGTTTGTTTCTAAGGCAGTTGTCACACCTTAGTGGGATAAGCAGTTCTGAATAGACACTTTTCCCTGTAACAAAATGGCGACTCCACTGGGGACAAATTAGTTTGTTTGTTTATCTTCCTTGTTGTCTATTTCATAAACTTACAGGTAGCATTCGAACTGCATTTGCCATAGCAAATGCAAAGTAGATAAATGCTACTTCAGTCCATCTACGGGATCTGTTTATGATTTAAACAACTGATTCACAAACTCTCTGATTGCCCTTGTGATAGCTCTTAGATCCTCCTTAGATCTACCCCTGATTGTTGAGTTACTGATTACCTTTTGCTCGGCCAAAACCCATGAACTGAACTGCAAACTGTGACCCGGAACCAAAATAGAGTCTCGTTTTTGGCCCAGCGCAGGTACTGTTTAGAGAATCTGAACTTCAGCGCACTTCCCGAGTGGAGAAGGTGCGCTGCATTTCAAATTCCCTGTGTTACAGGTGCGCTGATCAGACTAGGCTTTGTGCAGTTTTGGTTTCTGTGATTCATTCTTTCCAGTTCTATTCCTGAAATTTGCTGCCTGTGATCAGTATATGTCTGTTTGAAACCCCTTTTCCTTGCTATTATTCCGCCTCCTTTGTACGAAAGAACTGTAAATATTTTTGTGTGTTTGTTGAGTCATTTTCAGTTCTCCTTTGCAAAAGTAGCGTAATCGTACTGTCGTCCTTTGATTTGAAATTGTCGCAAGTGTCGATTTCAATCATAGGAAAGAGTTTGATTGCTGTTGATAGTCGATTATCCTGTTACTATTGTTCTTGGTCTGAATTTGTAATTTTTCTAGTGTCAAAACAAGTATTCATTTCAAAATCGTAAGGTGTTGTGATCGTCTCCATTTTTTATTTCGAAAAGAAACTTGTTGATATTTGTCGCTTGAAAAGAAATTCAGATTTGTGCATCAACTTTCTTCTTATCATTCATATACTAAGAAAGTCGAAAGCAAATACATGCATGTGCATTTGCATATAGACAGTCTGATTGTTTTGATTTAGGAAAGTGCATTTAGAGTGTGCTCTTTGCTCTTTGTGAAAAGATTCTGTCTTTCTTTCCTTAGTAGCTAGGATTTTCATTGCACAAAGAAAATAAAAAGATTGTTTATCATCTTAGATTGCATTTTAGGAATTACATCTACATCTCGCGGTGAACCTGAAAGGAAAACTTCATAAACAAGATCAACTATAAAATAAATTCAATGAATCTAACAACGCTTTGGAACTTAATGCACAACATTTAGAAGTCTAGGCTAGAGACGTATTCCGGCGTCGTAAAGCCTGGTAACTGTTGTTCTCACTGATGGTTGGGTGATTCCTCCACTTTGAGACGATAAGTGCCAGTACGGACTTGTGCTCCCACGTACCGTCGAGTATATTTTGGGAGACCCCAATAGGCTTAATCCTTTATCCATAGGAAGCCGTGTCTGCCGCCCTATCGATCGCAATGCACTGAACACAACATTCGGGAAGATTGACTGCCGTACCGTAAAAAGTATTCTGCAGTTTTGCGATTGGTTTGGTAATCCATCTACCTAGATTTCCAGAGCAGTACATTTCGTTCCTTTTCAGACTCTTTAACAGAAAAGGTCCATCTGAGCACTTGTCACTTCAGGCTCATTAAAAATCGAAGGAGACTAGAGTCATCTTTTGTTTTTTCTCGACTCTTAAAAATTGAAAAAACAAGTTGTGTCAAAGCGTCTAAAATTCATTTAATTCGGAAACATACTCCCCCTTTATTTTTAGTTGATCGAGTAATCCGAAATCGTGGAAGAAATTCAATTGAAACCCCGTCGTTCGCGGAGGCTTACGAGTCAACCGTCTTTGTCTCCGGAATCGAAGCTAGTACGGACAAAGCGAACTCGTTTAACTGGTTCCAAATCTCCTGTTAAAGTTAGAACAAGTGTTCCAACAACATCAGAGACTCCAGTTACTCCAAACATTTCTGGAATCCCTGCCTCTACAGAAGAAGTTCAGCAGCCACAGAAGGACAGTAGTATTGATCCTAGTCTGAGGGTAAACACTTGTGTTACCGAACCAGTTCCATTTACAACCGGTTCGGAGAGTCTTTCTCCTCAAACATTTGTCGCTGCCGATTCCATACCTTCTTCGGCACCAGAAATATTCTACGGACCTGACAGTCTACCCCTTCCACCTGGTCTGATTGCCATAGAAGAGATTGTGGAAGATCCTCCAACTAGTACTCCATCGCAATTTGGAGTCGGGATCACTCTATATCCTTCTTCATCAGAAGTTAGTCTACCGCCAATGGAAGCTCCTGTAGAATCGCTAGGTAATCTTTTGGATAGACTAGAAATGTCTGAACAACCGTCGACATCTAGGACTGTGTCGTCTGACACAGCGATGGCAGAACCCCCTGCTATCACTCCAACAATGTTCGTCAGTATACCATCTGTCCCAACTAGCTCTCAATCGCTAGAAGGAGCCCACTCAGGGGCCATTTCGACAGTATGGTTTGTTCCTGTTTGTTCATCCGGAATAATATCCGGAAACTCTTATGTTGAGTCTCAACAAATTGATCCATTTGGAGGTCAATTTAGGCAGTCCAACCCTCAAGGGCAAACCATTCCCTTGAGTTCTGGATTACCACCGTATGGCGGGCAGTATACCCTTTCGTTATCCCCTCCGGGGGGACAACCATACGGGAGTTCACAACAAAATTCGGGTTATGTTGGAATTACTTCTAGTGGTTGGGTACCAATACTACCTCAACAACCAAGAGTTGTATACTCGATGCAACAATGCTTACCTATGTCAAATATACCAACTACGCCAGCTATTGTGACGATGTCGCAAGTTCAAGCGCTGCCTGTTGTATGCCAACCTCAGATTTCTCATGTTGTAATGCGACAGCCCCTTGACCCTGCGACTAAACCACAATCACTGACTGGAGGAATGACACAGGTTCAGACGGGTACAATTACCCCTCATCTTGGTCAAACTGTTAGTATCGGGCAACAACACATGGCTTCACAACCATGGCTAGTACAATACCAACAACCGCAATTCCAACAAGTATACCAAGGTTCTGAGCAACAAATCTTTGCAAATAGTGGACAGCCGTATATTCAAAACGGTCAAAATCAACCATTTTACAATGGTCATGCCCACCAACCTTACCAAAGTTACCAGCATCAAATGCATTATGCCGGTATGCAAAGACCAACTGCTTAGGCAATCCCATCTTATCCTAGGTATGCTTCACCTAACCTGAATCAGCAGTTACCCTTTGTGGCAACTTTAGAGTTACCCGATTTGAATCGGTTAACAAATGATCCAATCGCTTACGCCCCTTGGTGGCCAGCGATTCCGCATAAACTTCCATCAGATATTCCTAAATTTAATGGAAATCCGGGTGAAGATCCGTCGAATCATGTGATGACCTTTCATCTATGGTGTTCATCAAACACCCTAAATGATGATTCGATAAGGCTTCGCCTTTTTCAAAGGATGTTAACTGGTCCGACGGCAAAATGGTACATCGAATTGCCTAGAGCTTCATTTGACAACTTCAGTACCTTAGCCACAACCTTTTTAACCCATTTTCAATTACCGATAAGGTACAAAACGGGAATGGAACTCCTTACCAACTTCAAATAGACGAGGGCCACTCACATATCTGATCATATACATAAGTGGCGACGTCGTCGTAGAATGGTAAAAACATATGTTCTCGATCAGCTCTTAGCAGAATGGTTTATCAAGTCATTACTACCTTCCATCACGGAAGATGTGGCA
Source organism: Pinus tabuliformis (assembly GCA_031772625.1). Taxonomy (NCBI): domain Eukaryota; kingdom Viridiplantae; phylum Streptophyta; class Pinopsida; order Pinales; family Pinaceae; genus Pinus; species Pinus tabuliformis. The sequence continues at coordinate 11,133,721 of CM062812.1, forward strand.
AAGGGGGGAGTCGTAACAGAAGAGCAAGTTATCGCTCGTGCGCAATATTTGGACTTGATTTACACTCAGTCCGGCACGCTCTACGATAAAATACCTGATGCCCCTAGACCAGAATTCTCAGTTCCTCCTCCTCCTAAATCAAACAATGACTCTCATGCCGGCGATGGCGTAATTGGCACAACAGACACGAAATCGACAAAGGCTACATCCAAAAAGGCCCGTAAGATTTTAGGTCAAAATGCAAAAGATGAACTTCTTGCCTCGGAAGTAAATGTCGTATCGACAGATAAAGGCAAAGAAACCAAGCAACCAGGGGGCAAGAAGAAAGGCAAAGGGAAGAAGAAGAAATAGGAAGAATCATCACCTAAAAAATCTTCTGCAAACCCTCCTGGAAATAGGAAACCAAAAAATCCATGCCTTATATGTGATGAGGATCATTGGACCGCAGATTGTCCACACAGAGCTAAGCTTAAAAAATTCTTCAAGAATTCAAAAACCTCCGCACTGTTAACTGATCCGTTTCCAAATCCAGGAACAAATCTGGTTGAAAGTGGAAATTATTCCCCGTCTCAAGTGCTAATGTTGTCGGTTTCAAAACAACAAAATGATGCTTTGATATCGATGAGGAACAAAGATTATGGGAATCCACAGCGGTCGAACAACAAGGATAAAGATCAACCTAGTAGTTCGACAACAACTTCGACAGAGGTTGTGCCGCCCATCATTCCTGAATTGACAATAAAACCGCCAAAGGGAGTAGTACACAAGTCGACGTTTAATCCCCGCGCTAGAGCGGCACAACATTATAATATAGTGGAAGATTTGGCCCAATCGCCATCCGCTATGTCGACTCTTGAAGTACTACAAAATTGCCCATCCCAAAAGCAGGCTTTATTATCAGCCATTGGTGGGATAGACCCAAAGGATTCCAATCTTGTATCCTTCGATCACAAAGGATACGATCCCCAATTACCAGCTCAACTAGCTTTCCTTGTTCAAGTGAAAGCCCTCAACAAAACTGTTCATCGAACAATTATTGATGAGGGGGCATCTACATGCATTATGTCGATGAGTTGCTGGAAAACTTTAGGATCTCCAACCTTGTCGCGATCTTCGACGACATTAAAAGCATTCGACGGAAGGACATTGTTTGGTCAATTTAGTGTTGTCTAAATTGCTATCATTAATTGTCAACCCGGGGCTCGTAAGCTGATGAAGTGAGATGTACAGTATGTACTTAAGTAACCTTTCCTAGTTCTTTTTGTCGTTTTTGTGGTTGATTTAACTTCTTAAGATGGAGTGATGGATTTATAAACAAATGAGTGCGTGTGTGTGTATATGGTGATTTCTAAATGCTTCTAGAACTTTTTAAAGAGAAAGCTATAAAAGTGACTTGCAATGGAATTGAAACTTCGAATGAAAGCAAAGCATTAAACAAAGTGACTAATGGCACTAGTCCACTATCTATGCTGCTGATAAGAAAAAAATAGCATCTATGTTAACTCAATGGAAAGTGAAAAACACTACTTTAACTGCAAAACTTAAATGACAAATCATAACACTTCATTCTTTCTTAACACTCTGCCTCTAGCTGCAATTGTTCATGTGAAAAACAGTTAAGAAGGAATCAGTAATATGAGTCAAAAAGCTAATCAAACCAAGCTGCCACTCAATGATATTTTGGTCCAATAAAGGTTAGACAATTATGATGAGAAGACCATCAAAAGGTTAGTAAGCAACTTGTCAAAAACTTGATAAAGTAAACTAGCAATGAAACTGCGTAAGTGAGGTAAAAATCAGCAGCTAAGACAAGACAACTTCGAATACCATCAGTGATAAAAAGAGATAAAAACACACTATCCCGGGCTCCTAACACACCTGCATAAACCAACTGATCAGTTCTGAAAAGTGCTGGAAATGTAAAGGCATGAAATCAAACTATACATTATTATACATGTTCAAAGAAATGAAAAACTGCAGAAATCAAACTATACATTATTGTACATGTGAAAATGAAAACAAAGAAAGGCAAGAAAATAAAGTTAAATGCTACTGTACATAGGTTGTGATAGATGGGGGCCCTCCATCCACTCAACCAGCTAAAGATCAGCTACGCAGAGATGAGCAGAAACAATCTTCTTATATTAAATCAGCATGTCAAAATACAGTCAAAAAGTGCTGTAGAAACAGCCTTTAAAACAGAGTTTGATAACCAAAACAATTACAGCAATTACAATATAAAAAAGCTAATCTCTAAGCATTGGCAAACGCTTTATTTATAGGCACAGGGACAAACTGTCCTCTGCGTAAACTAAGCAACTACAGTCTTAACTAATTAACTACGCAACAACACGCAGGCAACTCCGTGCACGTTTGGAGGAAACGGTCATAATGGGGAGTAAATCTATGGTTAGATCCTGTTCCTTACTGTCTTCGTGGCGTGGAGGAAGTGCCAGCTGTGGTTCCGTGTCTCAGTTGCTCACGCAGAGCCGTGCCACCGTCTGGAACTTAACTGTTTGACCGTGGGTACTCCTGCGTTGACCGGGGGCATACGTGATTGATTTGGCCCAACCAATAGCATACGAACCATGTATACATTCATACCAACGTGCCCAGGTGGCCCGTTCCTGGAGAAGACACGTGGAGTATAGCAAACAACAAAAAGGCTGCGGAATCTCTGAACAGCTGCGGAATTGCTGAGTAGCTGCGGAATTGCAGAACAGTTGCGGAATTGCTGAACATGTACCAAAATTCTAAACAAACAGTCAATCATTAGCACAGTCAACAAATCATGTTAAAAAGACATATAATGCAATGAATTGAACAAGTTGATGGAGGAAATGATGTCAGAAGAGAGAAGTGAATAGGGAAAAGCTGTTGGGAGGACAGGTAAATGAGTGTAAGGTTGAGGCTCAACATACCCCCACTGCGAGGGTGTTGCATGTCCTCATGCAACCAAAATTTTGTCATAATATTTTAGTTCACATGTTCAGATGCCTCTGCCAAGACATCCAACCTTCTCCTTTTCCTTCTTGTTGCCAAATTTGTTCTTGGTTTCCTAACCAAGCACCTGAATTTCAAGTTGATCAAGGCCCTACTTAATTTCTTGCATTTCCTCTTCAATTTCCTGTTCTTTCTTTGCCAAAGACCCAAATGAAGCATTGTATTATCGTGGATCATTTTGTCCACGTTTCTCTGTTCTTTCAATGCTTCGTTTTCCTGTTTGATGTGGCGGTTTAGGACCTCTAGCTCAAATACTTCTTGCTTCAGAGATTGAACCTGCTTTTCAAGGGGCAAGACAGTACTAGGACCAACAACAGATTGCTCTAATATTTCCAAATAATCATATGCCTCCTGCTGGACAGGGTCAATGTCAGGTGTTTGTCTTGGCCTAAATTCAAATCCTTGAAAACTGCTTTCTCTCTCTTGCTGGAAAGGGCTTTCCTCTCTTGGAGGACTTAGCTCAATAGCTAGCCGAATTGGAGTCTTCTCAGGTGTGCCCAAATCAATGAAATGGGACTGTTTCTCTTTAGTCACACTCTTCTTCTCTATAAGTCTACTGCTTCTTCTTACTTGCAGGCTCGTACTTTTTGGTTCTTGCTGTTTTTGCTTTTGTTTCTTTTTGGAGATGGCAGTTTCATGAAGCTGAGCAAGCCTATGAGCTAATGTTTGGGTATCTTCTTCACTTGAGGGTTCAGGTGAAGGGTATGACTCTTGCAAAATAGCTTTCCCTTTATCCCCCTTTTGTCTTTTTGTTCTGCTTCCCTTTTTCTTTTCCTTTTGAATAGTTTCTTGAACAGTTTCTTGGGCAATTTCTTGAAGAGTTTTTGTAACAATTTCTTGGGTAGTTTCTTCAATTTCTACAGCAGTGTCTTGGGCAGCAGTCTCTTCTTGGGTAACCATTTCTTTCCCTTTTCTTCTACTTCTTTTTGGCACCCTAGGAGAGCTACTAGAGGCTTCTGCTGCCTCTTGAAAATGGTTTCTAACAAGGAATTTCTCCCATGTATCCTTTCTAATTTTTAACTGCTCCTCAATCAAGATTTTAATGAGTCCATGGTGATATAGGTGCGGCTCAATGTTTCCCACGTTTTTCTGAACAGTGGCACTCATTTTTTTTAGACTAGCTAGCAAGAAATAAGGAAGATTGATGGTATGTTCACCCATAAAATTCATCATTATCTTTGTATGATAAACATACATTATACCAAATCTGCCTTCACATGTTAAAAATTTCTGAACTAGCAAAAGTAAGGCAGTCCATTCCTTTTTAATGACACTTACAGGTATTCCTTTGGTGAAGATAGTGGTATCCATACCTGGATTTTTCAACATGTTCTTCCACTCTTGGCCTTCAACAGTTCGATTTTTGAACCAACGTTCCCCAGTACGAGGCAAGGCAGTTGCTTGAGCCAAGCTGCTCTATGTGACAGTGAATTGTAGGTCTCCAATCTCCACAGTATTTGTTTTTCCATCAAACGACCGAGCAAAGGCTTTGGTAACTTCCTTGTGATATCCTTTGAACTTCTGAATAAATTTTAACCACTTGGCCTTCTGCAGGGCATTCTTCGTTTGTGGGTAACCGTCTAAAAACTTAGAACCTTCTGGCTCTGCTCTTAATAACTTGCCCATTTCGGTTACCAGCTCTCTTGCTGCTCTGACAACGTTGTTTGAATACTGGAGAGAGAGCTATACGGGAAAAACAGTGCTCAGCAGTGGATATTACGGCTACAACAGAACGCTCAGCAGTGGGTATTACGGCTACAACAGAACGCTCAGCAGTGGGTATTACGGCTACAACAGAATGGCCGTAATGCAATTACGAGACTGGTGGTCAGGGTTTTGAGTGGAGACGTGAGGAAAATAGAACAGAGTATGTTCTCGGTGAAACAGAGTAGTGAATGAAACCGAGAGTGAAAACGGTGAGGGCGTAGATAACAATGCGAAGATGAGGTTATGCATGCGAGAAGCGGAGTTATGGGTAGAGGATACAACGGCCAAATCCCTGAACGTCGGGTGGCTGCGTAAACTTGGCTGCAGAATGATCAATTGGAGAGCCGTGGTACAACAGTACACGTCACTCTGGTACGAAGAATTAATGAGAGAGAGCAGGCCGTATTAAGTTCAAATCAACAGCAATTAGGGAACCGTTAGGAAGGTGGTGAGGTGGATTACGCAGCATAATGGATGAGGATTATGAAGAGTGGATGGGGGTCTCGTCAATCATTACATTACGTGCTTCCTACCATAATCCGAGAACCATACATAAATGATATAACTATTAGTTAGAAATTTAGAACATACCTTCGTGTATTTGCATTTTGATCCCTAACCTTTGATTTATTGCTGCCTTTGTATATGCCATGTGTCCTTGCTCTTTAATGATGCTGGTGCTTTTGACTGCAGATTTTTTCTTTTTGAAACAGAGTTTGTTTTTGTTGCAGGAACAGAGTGTATTAGCTGCGGAATCTTGATATCAGCTGCGGAATTGGCTCCTAGCTGTGGAAATTGCAGCAACACTTTTCTGCCTGCACAAAGAGGATTAAAACAACTTGACTGAATGGAATAGTCCTGAGAGGGACTTTATTGGTGAAAATGAGATGGAATGAATGGACTGGAAGAAAATGAAGTGGAATGAAAATGATGAGATGGATGAGATGAATGAGATGGACAGAAAAAGAGAGATTTTTTTTTTTTGGAAAATATAAAGTGTCAGGTGACCCTGATTTTCACTTCATATTTTCTGCATAAGACTGCCAATCCAAGATTGGTTTTCAGGCTTATACAAGATATTTTGTCCTTTTTTTTTTTTCAACTGAAAGAAACAAAAATCAGGCTGATGGAGGAGAAGAATTCTTCTCCACTAGCCTCATTGCAGAATCTTCTTGGAACATTTTAACAAATTCCTCTCTTGAGAGTGGCTTGTGGTAGACTTTCAATCTATGGCCATTCACAATGAGAGGAGGCTGAAGCTCATCAATGGTCTTCACTCGAACTGCTCCATTTTTAAAGACTTCATCAATCTCATATGGCCCAAGCCAATGAGTTTGAAATTTTCCTTTGAAGTCCTTAAACTTGGAATCAAACAATAGTGCCCAATCTCCTTTCTGAAACTTTCTTTCTTTGATGTGTCGATCATGCCATTTAGTTCTTTGGTGCTGAACTAGATCGGTCCTTAGAATTGCATCTTGTCTTATTTCATCTAGCTCATTTAGCTGGTCCATTCTGTGTTTTTGAGCTTCTGATAGGCTCATCCCCAATTGAACTGCCATTTTGAAGGTCTTGATTTGGAACTCAATGGGGAGCAGGACTTCTTTCCCATAAACAAGTTCATAGGGAGAATGTCCTGTTGTGTTTCTCCATGTAGTTCTATAGGCCCATAAGGCTTCAGGAAGCCTTTCCGCCCAATCTCTTCTATGAAGATGAACAGTCTTGGTGATAATGCCCTCAAGGACTTTATTGGTAGATTCCACTTGACCATTTGATTGCGGATGGTATGGAGTAGATGTTCTGTGCTTGATTTTGTATTCCTCCATCAGCTTCTCCATCAATTTAGATGTAAATTGGCTTCCCTGATCTGTCACAATTTCTCTTGGGACACCAAAACGAGTAAAAATATCCTCAAAAAGAAATTGAGCAACTGAATTTTCAGTGGCAGAAGGCAATGCCTTAGCTTCTACCCACTTAGTAACATAATCAATGCAAACCAATATGTACTTCTTTTGCTTAGATGGTGGATTAATAGGTCCAACGAAATCTAGAGCCCATTTCTCAAAGGGTTCGATGCATACCTGTGGCTGTAGTGGCATTTCATTTGAAGGAGTTGGTTTCCCAACTCTTTGGCAGCTGTCACACCTTCTAACATACTGCTTTGCATCTTTAAAGAGAGAAGGCCAATAATATCCTAAAGAAAGGATTTTATAGGCTGTCCTCTTGTCAGCAAAGTGTCCGCCACACGGTTCATCATGACATGCCTTAAGGATGTCAGGCATTTCATCTTCCCGAACACATCTTCTGATCATACAATCTGGCCCTGTTTTGAACAATTCATTAGAAATCCAAGAATAATGTGAACTTTCCTGAATGATTTTCCTTTTCTCATTAGGAAATAAGTGTGGAGGTAGCTTCCCTGTAACTAGATAATTAGCAATATCTGCATACCAAGGAGTCTTGGTAGTTACTGCAAACAAGTATTCATCTGGAAACTTATCCTCTACAGGAGAGTCTTCGTTAGTGTTTTGGATTCTAGACAAGAAATCAGCTACTGTGTTTTGTTTTCCTGGTCTGTCTAACACAGTAATGTTGAATTCTTGTAAAAGTAAAAGCCATCTTGTAACTCTGCCATTAGTAATAGGTTTGTTCATGAGATATCTAATTGCAGAGTGATCAGTATGGACAAAAGTTTCATAGCCGGTTATGTAGTGTCTAAACTTGTTGATTGCATGAACAACGGTTAAGAATTCTTCTTCAGTCACAGTGTAATTTAACTCGGTGGGAGTCAAATTTTTACTGGTGTAATAAATGGCATAAGGGACCAAATCCTTTTGTCCCAAAACAGCTCCTAGAGCTGTATCTGAAGCATCAGTAGAAATGTGGAAAGGGAGTTTCCAATTTGGCCCTCTCAAAATGGGTGCTTCAGATATTCTAGTCTTTAAACTTTCAAAGGCAGACTGACATTCAGGATCCCATTTGAACTCACAGTCTTTGGTAAGTAATTTGAAAAGAGGAGATGCTATCTTAGTGAAGTTTTCAATAAATCTTCTATAATATCCAGTAAACCCAAGAAAACTTCTAACATCTTTCTGGCAATTTGGAACAGGTAACTTGGAGATGACTTCCACTTTGGATCTATCAACTTTAATTCCATCTCCTGAAATATGATGTCCTAAAACAATTCCTTCAGTAAACATCATAAAACACTTTTCATGACTTAATGAAAGATTTGTTTCTTTACATCTAATTAGAACTTTTTCCAAATTTTCTAATGCTTCTTCAAATGTGTTACCATAAACTGTGAAATCATCCATGTAGACCTCTACACAATCATGAATTAGATCTGAAAAGATTCCTAGTACAGCCCTTTGAAATGTAGCGGGTGCATTGCATAATCCAAAAGGAAGTACTCGGTAAGCAAAAGTTCCCCAAGGACAAGTAAATGTGGTTTTGTCTTGATCTTCAGGTGCTACCTGAATTTGATTGTAACCACTAAAACCATCCAAAAATGAGAAAAACTTTTTACCTGCTAAAGTATCTAATACTTGATCAATAAAGGGCAAAGGAAAGTGATCCTTCAAGGTTGCTTTGTTTAATTCTCTGTAATCAATGCAAACCCTCCATTTACCATTCTTTTTAGGTACTATAACCAAGGGAGAAACCCATTGGCTATCTGAAATAGGGTAAATGAAGTTTACATTGAGTAACTTCTGGAGCTCTTCTTTCACTATCTCTCTAAGATTTGGATTCATCCTTCTTTGAGGTTGTCTGATTGGTCTACTGTTTTCCTCAATGTAGATGTGATGAATGCAAGTCTTAGGGTCAATACCTTTCATGTCGGTATATTCCCATGCAAAAGCAGTAGAATGTCTTTGCAAGACTTTGGTTAGCTCTTCCTGTTGGGATTTTTCCAAGTTTTTGTTAATGTTTAATGTCTTTCCATGAAAGATCTCAATGGCAGAACTACCAAATTCTTCCATAGAGAAAAGAGACATTTGTCTAGATGATAGACACTCTATGTCAGAATCCAACTGAAATTGTGTAGAGTCATATTCTGAAGATGGTTCAAAATTTTCTAATGTATTCAGAATTTGACTATCTTCACTAATCTCAGAAATGGTAAAGACAGGTTGTATAGTATCTTCATCATCAACCCACTCATTATCTCCTATTTCTGTAATTGCTTTCGCTGGAGGATACAGATTGAACTTCTTTGTTGAATTGCCATCAGAAATATACATATCCCCAGACCTACAACTTATGAAAGCATCAGCTGTGGCCAGCCAAGGTCTTCCTAAAATAAGAGGATGTCCTCCTAGATTGTTCTTGGGAGTTAAAATCATAAAATCAACTGGATATTCCCAAGAGTCTAGGGAGACTGGAATTTCTTCCAATACACCATCAAGTTTAATGATTGATCTATCTGCAAGCTGCAGTAGAGTAGGTGTAAAGAGAAGGTTAGGAAGTTTTAACTGGTCCATGGTCTGTCTACTCATAATGTTGATAGCAGCCCCTAAATCAATCAAAGTATTTGGTATTTCTACCCCATTGATATGTGTTTTGACAATTGGACTACCGGGGTCTACATATTTCTGCATGGTAATCTTTCCCATCATAATGTCTGCAATTTTTCCTACCAGGTGGATTCTTCTGGTATCTCTTGGTTTCCTTCCTGGTCTTTTAAGGCTCAACTCCTTTATTGTTTTTGCTAGAATGGGAATCTCTTTAATGGCTTGTAACAAGGGAATCTTGATACAGACATTCTTCAATTCATCTAGAAAATTATAGTCAGGCACCCAAATTTGCTTTTCCACTCCTTTGTCGATTTGTAACCTTTCAGGAAAAGGAGGTGTGGCCACAGATGTAGGTTGCTCAACTATGGGAGTTGTGGGGGTTGATTCTTTTTCTTTTTCTTTTTGAGTGTTTGGGTTTTGAAGGGATGCTTCAGAACCCTTATTAGCTCTAAGAGATTCTTCCTCAGAAATGCTTGGTTGTTGAACATTTATAGAAGGTTGATCTAAGATTCTACCTGATCTGAGTTGTACTTCATTGAGAGGAACAATCATATAGGTAGGGAATGGTTGACCTTCCATCATGTAAGCATTTTGAGGGTTCCTATTATTGGGGTTTGGCAATGGCTGAGAAGGAAGTTGATTTGACTTTTGTTGGGATTGGAGCAAGAGTTGAGAATTTTGATTTTGTGGAGAAGGTTGTTGTTGTTGAGGGAATGGTAATGATAGTTTTTGACTTTGATTTGGAAGTTGTGGAGCTTGCTGATTCTGAAAAGATGGAGGATATTGATAGAATTGAGCAAATCTCCCATAAGGATTTTGCATGCTTTGCATCCATGATTGAAAAGGATTTTGAGGTTGAGGCCAAGGTTGTTGCCAAGGATTCCAATTTGGTTGGGGTTGAAAATTCATAGAGTTGTTAAACCCTTGATTTTGTTGCCCCTGCCAAGGTCTCCTTGCAACAAAACAGAGAGATTCAAGTGTATTTGGATCTTCTTGAAAGACTGCTTTGAGCCCAGGGATTGAAGGACAAACCTTGGTCTCATGGTTTTCTGAGCAAATTACACATGTTTCCACAACTTGTGCTTCCAAGGGACATTCCCTTAAAGCATGTTTCTTCCTACATTTCGGGCAAAAGATGGCCAAGGCCTCGGCTTCTGCTTTCTGTTTATTGTGGATCTTAAGGGTGTTTAATTGTTCACTCAGACTCCCTAAGATGTCAATTTTGAATTCATCAAGCATATTTCCAATCTCAGCCCTACTTACTGATCCAGTTGCAGATTTATTTGCTCTGAGGAGAGAAGGATCTCTAGGCCCTTTTTGAGTTTTTGATTTGCCCCTTGAGAGATGGACACATAATTCTGCTATATCAAAAAGTGGAAGCTGAGATATATCTCCCTTCCCCATCATATTCAAAAGATCTATCCATTCATCTCTAATGGCTTTTAGTAATAGGGCTTTCAAGGTCTCTTCATCCGAGTTACTCATTTTTGCTCTTTTCAAATTATACTGAAATCTTTCAATCAATTCCTCCAAATTCTCATCTTCTCTTTGTACCATTTTAAATACCTCATCCTTGTGGTTGGTGGGCATACAATAGTCCAGGTACCTATCCAAAAATGTCTGTTTCATATCATTCCAAGACCTAATGGATTGAGTGACTAACCCCATGAACCATTTCAAAGCTTGTCCTTTCAATGTGGAAGGGAACAATTTGAGTTTTTGAGTGTCATCCAAATAGTCATAAGTTCTACATACGACTTCAAACTCAATCAAGAATGTTTCAGGGTCCTCATTCCTTGATCCATGAAAGTTTGGGAGGATAGATGGTGAGATGTTCTTCATGGTGGCTCGGGAACCCTCATCAACTATAGGGAATCCGAATGAGTTATCCCCATCCCTATTTCCTCCAATATTACCTCTACCTCCTCCATTGTTTCCTCCTCCTCCTCTACCTCTACCTCTACCAAATCCAGGTGCTTCTTCCTTTGCCATGGTAGTTTCCCCAGAGACTTCTGAGTCTTCTGGTTCTTCTACTAAGGGTGTATGAGAAGGATTCCCTCCTTCTTCTTCAGGTGTTTCTACTTCTTCAATTATAATTTGCCTCTCTGGAGAAAGAAGGAAAGGATCTCTTTCAGACTCGATGGAAGGTATGGGAGAGTTGACTCCTTCTTCTTGAATTCCGGGAACCCTAGGGCTAGGAGTGTCAGTTGGAGATAAGGGAGGTGTCTCTTGTCTATCCCTTGAAGTAGATGGACTTGTAAAAATTGAACTCTTGGCTCTAGCTAAAAATCTTCCCCTAGAATCTCTAGCTCTATGCATGTCATTTTTTATTTTTTCCTTCAAGTCAGGCTAATAATTCTTTTTCTGATCTTCCAGGTCACTCTAGGTGCAAGAAGAGAGCATACTTAAGAAACTATTAAACCAATAACTTTCTCTTTTCTGATCCTCCAGATCACTCTAGGTGCAAGAGGAGAGCATACTTTGAGAGGTTATCAATTTCCCTTTCTTGAAATTTTCTTAATTTTCTTAGAATTGGCTACCTAATTTCACTTCCCCGGCAACGACACCAAAATGTTTGGTCAATTTAGTGTTGTCTAAATTGCTATCATTAATTGTCAACCCGGGGCTCGTAAGCTGATGAAGTGAGATGTACAGTATGTACTTAAGTAACCTTTCCTAGTTCTTTTTGTCGTTTTTGTGGTTGATTTAACTTCTTAAGATGGAGTGATGGATTTATAAACAAATGAGTGCGTGTGTGTGTATATGGTGATTTCTAAATGCTTCTAGAACTTTTTAAAGAGAAAGCTATAAAAGTGACTTGCAATGGAATTGAAACTTCGAATGAAAGCAAAGCATTAAACAAAGTGACTAATGGCACCAGTCCACTATCTATGTTGCTGATAAGAAAAAAATAGCATCTATGTTAACTCAATGGAAAGTGAAAAACACTACTTTAACTGCAAAACTTAAATGACAAATCATAACACTTCATTCTTTCTTAACACTCTGCCTCTAGCTGCAATTGTTCATGTGAAAAATAGTTAAGAAGGAATAGTAATATGAGTCAAAAAGCTAATCAAACCAAGCTGCTACTCAATGATATTTTGGTCCAATAAATGTTAGACAATTATGATGAGAAGACCATCAAAAGGTTAGTAAGCAACTTGTTAAAAACTTGATAAAGTAAACTAGCAATGAAACTGCGTAAGTGAGGTAAAAATCAGCAGCTAAGACAAGACAACTTCGAATACCATCAGTGATAAAAAGAGATAAAAACACATTATCCCGGGCTCCTAACACACCTGCATAAACCAACTGATCAGTTCTGAAAAGTGCTAGAAATGTAAAGGCATGAAATCAAACTGTACATTATTATACATGTTCAAAGAAATGAAAAACTGCAGAAATCAAACTATACATTATTGTACATGTGAAAATGAAAACAAAGAAAGGCAGGAAAATAAAGTTAAATGCTACTGTACATAGGTTGTGATAGATGGGGGCCCTCCATCCACTCAACCAGCTAAAGATCAGCTACGCAGAGATGAGCAGAAACAATCTTCTTATATTAAATCAGCATGTCAAAATACAGTCAAAAAGTGCTGCAGAAACAGTCTTTAAAACAGAGTTTGATAACCAAAACAATTACAGCAATTACAATATCAAAAAGCTAATCTCTAAGCGTTGGCAAACGCTTTATTTATAGGCACAGGGACAAACTGTCCTCTGCGTAAACTAAGCAACTACAGTCTTAACTAATTAACTACGCAGCAACACGCAGGCAACTCTGTGCACGTTTGGAGGAAACGGTCATCATGGGGAGTAAATCTATGGTTAGATCCTATTCCTTGTTGTCTTCATGGCGTGGAGGAAGTTCCAGCTGTGGTTCCGTGTCTCAGTTGCTCACGCAGAGCCGTGCTACTGTCTAGAACTTAACTGTTTGACCGTGGGTACTCCTGCGTTGACCGGGGGCATACGTGACTGATTTGGCCCAACCAATAGCATACGAACCATGTATACATTCATACCAACGTGCCCATGTGGCCCGTTCCTGGAGAAGGCACGTGGAGTATATCAAACAACAAAAAGGCTGCGGAATCTTTGAACAGCTGCGGAATTGCTGAGTAGCTGCGAAATTGCAGAACAGCTGCGGAATTGCTGAACATGTACCAAAATTCTAAACAAACAATCAATCATTAGCAAAGTCAACAAATCATGTTAAAAAGACATATAATGCAATGAATTGAACAAGTTGATGGAGGAAATGATGTCAGAAGAGAGAAGTGAATAGGGAAAAGCTGTTGGGAGGACAGGTAAATGAGTGCAAGGTTGAGGCTCAACAGACATATACCCCATATGGTATTCTAAGTAACTTGAAGGTTGAACTAGGAGGGAAAACAGTAGAAATAGATGTTGAAGTAATCGATGGAAATCTCGATTACAACATCCTACTAGGAAGACCATGGATATATGTTATGGCTGCCATTGTGTTGACCTATTTTAGGAAGATTGCATTTCCCTTCCAAGGAGGGATTACAATCGTCGATCAACAAAACTTCCTCCCCAATGGTTCTCAAGTTATAGGAAGCATTCCTATGATCCATGGAAGCCCCCATTTGCTTCAAAATATCGGAGTAGGCCTACTAAAAGATCCTATATTAATGGGAACTTTCGCCCTTCCACCTCCAATCCATCTGGCGGAAGTAGCGTCGGTAGGAACCTGCAATATGATATCTTCTAAAAAGATCTCAGAAAATGATATCGACATGGATCATGTAATGGTTTTGCCTCCAAGCCCGATGGAAATATTGTAGCAATCAATGTTCCTAGCCTGGATGGCAAACCCAAATCAACGCTCATCAAGCGTTTGGATAGACAGGTCTGAGGAATATGGTACCCCTTCAGATCCTTGGTCGCGAGTGCATGTCACCGACGATGGAATTGTTCAATCAATGGTAATTGAAGGGGCACCATGGAATGATTCCCACCATCGCTCCCTTCTTTCGGATTGTGGAGAAGATACTCCTGATGACCTTTATCATCCTTCAGTTTTTGATTTTCTATCAAATACTGTAAACACGGTGGATTCCGAACGAAACTTGTCCAACATTGAAGAGACTATCGCCATAAATATCTCGACAAAAGCAGATGTTGTAGAGAATATTTATGTTGGAAAATGTTGTTCTCCTTCAGAACTGGAAATATATGACGCTCTTTTTCGCGAATTCAGAGATGTCTTTGCCTGGTCATATAGTGAAATGCTAGACATTGACTCGAGTATCGTTGAACACGAAATTAAGATGTATCCAGATGTCAAACCAGTACGACAACGGCTACGGCAGGTGCACCCCAAGAAAGCCGCTGCCATTAAGGCAGAAGTTGAGAAACTTCTCCATGCTGGTTTCATTTACCCGGTTCCTCTAACCGGTTGGGTATCGAATATTGTCCCTATTATGAAAAAACAAGGAACAATTAGAGTGTGCGTTGATTATAGGGATGTAAATCAATCTTGTCCAAAAGACAAATACCATACACCCTTCATCGGCCAGATAATTGATGAATGCGCCAGATGCGAAATCTTTTCATTCATGGATGGATTCTCCGGGTATAATCAAATAAATATCCACCCACAGGACCAGTCAAAGACTGCATTTATTTGTCCATGGGGCACATTCGCATATCGAAAATTACCCTTTGGTTTAAAGAACGCAGGGGCGACGTTTCAAAGGGCAATGAATTATGCCTTCCATGACATCAAAAACATCGTTCAACCATACCTCGACGACCTTCCGGCTCATTCGCGAAAGTGGACTGATCACCTGCAGCATTTAAGAGCGATATTTTTACGTTGCCGACACTACAAGATACGACTCAATCCACACAAATGTGTATTTTGCGTCAGTTCTGGTCGTTTACTTGGCTTTGTAGTCTCAAAGGATGGGATTCGTCTCGACCCATGTAAGGTTCACGCAATCATAAATTTTCCTCCACCTTCGAATTTGCTTCAGATTCAGAAACTCCAAGGGAAAGCAAACTTTCTGAGGAGGTTCATTCCAAATTACGCCGAACTTGCTAAAGGTTATACGCGTCTTTTGAAAAAGGAAGTACCCTTTGTCTGGGATCAGGTTGTGCAAGCTTCCTTTGATGATTTAAAAGAATCCCTAATGAAAGCATCATTAATGTATGCTCCTGATTATCAAAAGGATTTTAACCTGTATCTGGCTACAACAGATACGACCATCGCAATGGTTTTAGTTCAAGAAGACGACAGAATCGAACATCCTAAATATTATTTAAGTAAAAACTTAAATGATACAGAAAGCAAATATTCTTATGTTGAAAAGCTAGCATTCACAGCTGTTCAAGCGATACAGAGATTTCGACACTATGTCCTCTTTCGAAAAACTACCATTATGTCAGATTGCAACCCCATGCCTTATATATTGTCGCGACAGTTGCTGGGGGGCAAATATTCAAAATGGATAGCAATCCTACAAGAGTTTGATCTGGAATTTGTAAAATCCAAGTCAAAGAAAGCTCTGGTTTTCGCAGAATTATTATGCGATCTCCCATCGTCGTCCAACGATGAAACATCCGAAGAAACAATCGTGGACGAAAGTTTGTTTCTGATATCTTCAAGCAATGAGTGGTATGGAGATATAATAATTTATCTCCAAACCCAAAAATATAGGCCAAATACCTCTCGCTCCGAACAAAAACGTATTCGATACCAAGCAAAAGACTACATGATCGTCGGTGATACGCTTTACCGTCGCGGTATCGATACAGTTCTGAGAAGGTGTCTCACGCATGAGGAGGCCGAAAAAGTCCTGAATGATTGTCATTCAGGCACGTGTGGGGGGCATCAATCCGGTTATGCTACAGCGCAAAAAATCTTACGAGCAGGATACTTCTGGCCAACAATGTTTAAAGATTGCATAAACGCAGTCAGAAGTTGCCATGCTTGTCAAATTTTCGATAGCAAAACCAGAAGACCACCCACACCTTTGCAGCCAATAGTCGCTGTCGGGCCATTCGCCAAATGGGGCATCGATTCCATGACATGTAACCCCACCTCGACCGGGGGGCATGGGTATATCATAGTCGCAGTTGACTATTTTACCAAATGGGCCGAGGCGATGCCTACATTAGATAATACTGGTGAAGCAACTGCCCTCTTCTTTTTCAATCATGTAGTCGCTAGATTCGGCATACCACAAGCTATAGTCACAGATCATGGATCGCATTTTCGCAATCACATGGTGGTCGAATTAGCTGCCAAACTAGGGTTGTCTCATGACAGCTCTACTCCATATTATCCGCAAGCCAACAGACAAGTTGAAGCAATCAACAAGGTCCTGAAACGTATGCTGCAAAGGATGATTGGAGTTCACAAAAGAAGATGGCACCTAATCCTATACTCAGCTTTGTGGGCTTACCGAACATCGGTAAGGAATGCGACCGGGTTTACACCTTTCCAACTGGTATATGGCCTGGAAGCAGTCTTACCAATCCAGTGCGAAATCTCGTCTCTCAAACTCGCAATTGATCTCCTCCCTGGAACTTCAGAAGAAGAAGCTCGTTTCTTGGAACTAATCCAATTGGATGAAACCCGTCGTGATGC
The DNA here is from genome assembly GCA_031772625.1 of Pinus tabuliformis. Classification (NCBI taxonomy): domain Eukaryota; kingdom Viridiplantae; phylum Streptophyta; class Pinopsida; order Pinales; family Pinaceae; genus Pinus; species Pinus tabuliformis. The sequence continues at coordinate 11,150,569 of CM062812.1, forward strand.
CGCTTTGGCTAACGAAGCCCATAAGAAACGAGTCAAAGCGCAGTTCGACAAAAATGTCAAACCCCGTGTCTTCTCAGAAGGTGACTTGGTCTTGCCTTATGACCAAGAATTTGATAAATTGGGAGCAGGTAAATTTAAGTCTTTATGGATGGGCCCCTATATTGTTAAGCGAGTGTTAGCAAAAGGAGCCTACGAGTTAATGGATTATGACGGAATTCCATTGGCGCAACCTCGTAACGGGTTGTACCTCAAGCGTTACTATGCGTAATTCAGTATGGTAACCTGTATGCTTTTGTTATGTTTTTGTTTTCGCTAAAGTGTTTATTTTGGTCAAGTAATCCACTTTTTACATTTATTACAGATGTCAAACCTATTGGAGTCATGTGTTGGATATGCCGACGGAGTGAGTCGTAGTTTGCAGAACCTATCTTCCGCGGCCTGGGCCATTTTTGATCCAAGCAGCGAGTTAGTAAGTTTCAGAGGGGTATGTATTGGTCGATCAACGAATAACATCGCTGAATATAGCGTGTTGATAGAACTTCTCTCTGATGCCATCACACATGGTATACGTCGACTGATTGTCAGGCTAGACTCACAACTCGTCATACTACAACTCACTGGTATCTACCCTGTCCGAAATCCAGCTATTTATCGCATGTTCCTAAGGGTTAAGATTTTGGAAGGACAATTTGATATCAACATATTTCCATAAACTTAAACACATTAACTGACTCATTGGCAAATTATGTGTTAGATAAACATTTGCAACATTTATAAAAAGAAGCATACCATCAATATTGGCATTTGGATCATGTAACTTAACCAAAATAAAACTCCGAAAATCAAAAATATATATAACTGTTTATGGTTTACACATAATGTTCTGTAACCAAGACAAAATTGGTCAAATGACCAAAAAACTCAAAATGCTAGGGGGCGCCCTAGTCTAATGATGCTCGTGATAGCAAGTCACAGCTTGTGCGATCATGCGTAAGAGACGAGTCCATCGTCTTGGCACACCAGTAGTATGCCGTTGCAACCTCAAGGGCAGCTCGTCAGTCCTCACATCTGGAATACAAAGAGTGAGGCCCTAAACCTGCTCTTGTAATGCTGTGAGAGTCTCGGCCACATCGAGGTCGCGAAGGATAGCCCTTCCAACAGCCTCTCCTGCTGGGGTGGCAACTGGCACTCTCAGGTGTGCTACTGGCCGAACATGACCAACATCTGCATGAACACATGAGTTTGATTAAGTCTTGATAGAATAAAGCACAAGGACATTATAAATGAAAAACGATAAACAGGAATATGGTCAAAGAATTTACCAATGGCGCCCCACTGTTTGCCATCTGGCAGTACTAAATATGGATCACCCCGGAAGTCCATGGCAGCATATGGATACTCGGAATAAACCATCTCCTGACGATCAAACCACTCGAAGAAGGTATCAGAAAATGAAATTTGAGACTGACCAGCATGCCTAGACATATGGTCAACCCATATCTGCATACGTGGTTCAGTAGGTGAAGGTAAATCGAGTGCAATATACTGCGGCTGCATCAGTGGTATCTTTTCCAAGGCAAAGGCGGTCAAAATAGAACCATACCCAAAGTTCTTCAACCTCCTGCTCTTTACCTTGGTCAACTGTTCTTTTATCACAAGAAGTACTGCGTCGCACCAGTTGAACACCTTCGGTTGGAGGCATTCCAAGGCATACTGCATATAAGATCGATTGGCTACATGAAGAGCCGCACCACAAGCCATCCTACCAAAAGTAAACAGAATAGTCTTGAGGGACCTGTCAGTGACATCACGGATGATGATCTTGCTGTCTTTACTCGGCTGAGATCCCTCTCTGCAATACCGGCGAACATAATCCTCAGAGATTCACCTCCTCACCCCGCCTCGACAAGCCAGTCAAGAAATAGATGTCTACTACAGTCAAGGGGATAGATTTGCCCCTGATCTGGAAAACCTGGTTGGTAGGATCCCAAGCATCGAGCAAATACTGCAGTAAGTTGATCTGTTGTCTCATGCTAGAGATGCGGAAAAACTTCAGCAAGCCATAGTTCCGCAGTGCGTTTACTGTAACTGGATCATGTAGGGCAAGCATGTCCTCTTCTTCATGCTCATGTTCTCGCCATGTAATAGTCATCTTACTCCAAAGAAAAACAAACAAGAGAAGAGTTAGATCCTGATTTTGGTAAGAAACAAGCAAAATTTCCATCAAAAACTGTGTATAAAATTCCTTCTCTGCGCCCATCACACCTACAATAGTGCTCTGGGTGCGTTGCATGTTAGATGGCTAGTGAATAGGCCAACATCCAACACACCTTTCGATACACAGAGGGTGCGCTGAAGGCAGAACGAGTTTTTCAAATCCCAGAGGCTCAGAAAAACCAGGAATCAAGCCCAGAATGCAAAATGGAAAGCATGAAATGAAAGAGCTCAGGTTTAGCTCCTACCTGGTCCAGACGGCGCCGAGAATCGTCCACAGAATCTCCCGAAATCAGCTGATGAAAATCAAAGGGGGAAGCACCTCCAAAGCTCCAACAAACCAAAGTTCAAATGAAATGGTAAAATGAGAGGTGAAAGCACTTTTTCATTACTTTTTACGTAGTTCAAAGTAAAATATTAGTGTTCTAACTCATTTTTCAAGCATATATTGTTCATTTCTGACTAGTTTGATGAAGCAAGTGAAAATACAGTACAATCTTAGAAAGAACAAAGCTATTTATGGTAAAGTAAAAAAGAGACCATGTAATCGAGCAGTTTTAGCGCATAGTTCAAGCTCGTTAAAAAATAAACATAAGCCATGAGCAAATGTTTCCCCCCGCGTTTAAGCTCATTAAAAAATGAACTATTCCCCGCTAAATAACCATCGTGAATGTAGTACTTCAGCCATTAAAGCCTTGGTCGTGTTTGCATCGTCACCTCCACTTTTGCATTGGCCGATCATTCACCTCCATTTGATTATTTACCCATTTTGAGGAACAGCTGTGAAGAGTGATCTCACTAGCCATCCTTGTAACATTGCCGTGATTGGAAAATTCCAAACCTTACCTGGAATCAGTTGCTACCCATTTTATCACTCGTTCCTCAAAAGACGAGTCTCCTTTAAGCTCTTTTCAACTGACTCGTAAAATATGAAAAGATTGTCGAGCCATTGGCCTCTCCAGCTCGTTAAAGGGATCGGAAGTGCTATCCCTCCTCTAAATTTTAATCTTTTTGGACCTGAGGGATCATTACACAAAAAGATCGAGCGCTTGTTTTGTTTGGCTCGTTAAAAGTATCGAAAATTCATCCCTTCTGTATTGTTTTATACTTTTTCGGACTTAAGGGATTAGATGACGAAAAAGGAATTTTGGAGTCTCCTTTACGTTCCTTTTCAGACTCTCTAAAATTGAAAAGGATCGAGTTATCTTTGTCGTTAAACTCGTTAAAATTTTAATAGCGACAAACTTGTCTATAGACGAGAACGAGTTTCACTATCTCTAGGCTCGTTAAAACATAGCGATGGGTTTGCCCGAAGGGCAAATTATAGAACAAGCATATGTTATCCTCCTCAAGCTTGATAAAAATAAAGAGGTACTGGTCAGCAATGGCTGGGGAAAAATTGGGAAGAAAACTTGAAGAAACTTTGTTGGTAGCAAGTTGCTCTTGAACATGACACTTTCACTCCGCATCCAAGTCGGGTTGGGTTGTTTCATTCACCGGTCACATCACCATGGTCCCATCATACCATCCACATTTGGGGTTAATGCTACCAATCCATCACGTCAGTGTCGCCGATATGTTCAAGAGAAGTCATTCATAGAATTCACCTATGTCTCACCCACTACAATACATTTATACTCCATTCTTTCATGACCGCCACCCTGAACCTTATATCACTAGATCGTTTTCACCTCCATTAAAATCATTTGCTCCGTTCTGTGTCATTGATGTGGGATTCATTAAGGCCCTCCTATGACGGATCACTTCTTGTCGACATCAGCTCATTATCCAAGAAGTTGATCTAGGAACACCCCATTCAGTACTTTGAAGCTTGCATGCCTCAATGGCAAGTTTCTCACTTCTGGCGACAGGGTTACATCAATGACCTTCGCCCGAAAGATTTTGCGTGGTGTTCGATGCCAAGTCCTTTATTCACACCACGTGAATTGTACTGCAGTACCTTGAGGGTCATTATCATTATCGGTGATTCTTCTCGCGCTTGTTAACAACTTATATCATTGGCTGGTAATCAAGCGATGTCTTTCCATGTTCGACTTCAGAACATTTATCACATGGAGAGGCTTGTACTTCGAGTGAAGATCGAACGAGATTGAAGACCCTAGATCTAGTTTCATCCATCCGGGCTGCGATATACATTCAGGAAAATAAAAACATCAAATGTCCATCATTGACGCACAGATAATCATCCAATCAAAGGGATGATGGCTCTATCAGAATCATCAGTCTACACTCAGACGATTGTCTGTCCTATGTACATGAAAATGAATTTATAAAGCTGAGCATGGGAATGCCCGTCTCAGCTAGATCATGAAAATATTATGAAGATAATGTATTGTATTGTATCTTATTACAGGTCTCCTCCCAGCTTGAAAGAACTTCGGATCCTCATAATAAAGCATTTCACCCGACATCAAAAGATTAACGACCTTATGCTTTAGGGGGCAACTGTTATAGACATTTTTGGGCACTACAACCCCAAGCATGAAATGTCCATAAACCAAGGGCTCCTAAGTCCCTAAAAGTGTTGTTATAACCCCTAAAGGAACAAGGTCAACAGATTACAGCTTCTCCCAGAAGTTCTCCATGAAAAACTGCTCAGAATTGGTCAAAACAGGATCATTTCAGCTGCTCCACTGGCCAAGTGCGTTGCATCTCACCTAAGTACACTGTGTGGGTGCGTTGCATTTCAAAAAGCCCTTCTATGGGGTGCAATGGGCGAGAAATGACAAATGGCAGTGTCATTCCGCGAGGTGGAGAGGCAATGGAAGCTTCCAGAAACTTCTCCTGTGATACTTGCCTCTCTGAATTCGACCAAGGATGAGTAAGAGATCATCAATCTCCAAGTGGAAGCAAGAACTATCAGAGGGAAGACACTAATCAAATGATAAGCTGACTCATCTCCATTACAGATATCTATATATGGATCCCTCATCCCAGAGATCTAGAGGCTGGAATTTTGTATATTGTAAGGAATTGCTGTTGGTTTCTTGAGACAAACATCAGATTGTTGGGTGATCAAAGCTTTGTATGAGGTGAAGAGGGGCTTCCTTGCTGGGAGGTTGATGCTGGGTCAGAACAACTGGTTGTAACTCCTCCTGGCTCTTTCTTGTTTATCAATAAAAGCTATTCAAGTCTTCCTCCATACTCTTGTATCATTGATATTTGTTGCATTTGTATGGTCAATTTACATATGATCCTAGATTGTTTATGATTATAGATCCATGTCTTTGTATAGTGCTATGCTACTGTGATCTTACAGGTACTTTGTGTAGTTGGGCGTGCAAGGGAACAAGTAGCGAAAGACTATCAAAGAAGGGAGGAATCAAATCAGGAGATTAGCGCAAGACAAAGGTTGGTCTTTTTCTTCCTCTCTATCTATAATTCATAAAGGAAAAACGAAAGTAGCTTTACTCTGTTTGTTTCTAAGGCAGCTGTCACACCTTAGTGGGATAAGCAGTTCTGAATAGACACTTTTCCCTATAACACTTGTCCTTTGCCTCCCACTTGTTCTTTTTGGATCATACATTTGATCTCCTCTATATTTTGTTTAAGTCTCCTACTTAGTCATAATTAACCAATGGATACCACTTGAGAGCCCCATTACTTGTGTTCATGACACCTAATTTGACAACTATCACAATTGGTTAGTAAAACTATACAACCCCATAAGAAAATATTTATAATGTTAGTGAGACATTTGAAATTATGACACTACTGCAAGTAAAACCTAATTCCCATTTGCATTTAACTCGTCTACTATAAAAAAAATTCTTAATGTATATAAATTACTTTGTTTTGAACAATCGATATATCTATGACAAATATATTTTGCTCATATATTATCTAACCATGTAGACCATATACACCTTAGTATAAATATTATGCATCTTATACAAGTGCCTAATAAAGCCAAAGGCTAGGCTAAGTGACATGACAATAAGGATTTTTCCAAGGAGTGGGAGCTACGAGGGAATAAGGATGAAAAAAGAGACAAATATATTTGGTTTATTATCACTTTACCCATCTAAAAACTTCGATTTTCATATTTTGGAAAGGTGTCTTTTCCGTTGTTCTCAAATATGTTGGACCCTCAACTTTGACTCGATTCTTTCTTCATTTTTCGTTTGTCTTTTGCTCTCCTATCACCTCCATCTATAGATGGATATGTTCATAAAATGATATGATTACTTAGTTTGTTGGGATATGGGGGGCAAAATTGTTGCGGTGTACATGAATTCTCGTTGCGTATTTGATTAATTTATGATATTTGTTTGAATTTTTAAACCAGAGATCCATGAAGGTTTTTTTAATGGGTTGTTCTCTAAGTTTGTTAGAGCCACGTTGTGTTAGAGTCATATCCTTTATTGAATGTATGTGAGAGTGGATTTTTACATTAGAATGTTGTATGGTTATGAAGGATTTTATTTTAAAAAGGATAGCTGCGATGCAGCGAGTCCCTGCACTAAGTTGAGATGTGTCATAGCTATGCTGGCAAGCTCTTAGTTCAAGCCAAGACAGAAGAAAACTAGTATGTGTCATAGCTATGCTGGCAAGCTCTTAGTTCAAGCCAAGACAGAAGAAAACTAGTATGACCTGTTGCAATACACCTCAGGCACATTCTGGACAACAAGTGTCTGGACAACAAGTGTCTGGACAACAAGTGTGTGTGTTATAACAGGTTGTTCAGCAGAATAGCTCTTAGTTCAAGCCAAGACAGAAGAAAACTAGTATGTGTCATAGCTATGCTGGCAAGCTCTTAGTTCAAGCCAAGACAGAAGAAAACTAGTATGACCTGTTGCAATACACCTCAGGCACATTCTGGACAACAAGTGTCTGGACAACAAGTGTGTGTGTTATAACAGGTTGTTCAGCAGAATTTGACACAACTCCTTAGAATAGTGAAAAAATATGCCTAACCTAGCTAGTGGACATTCAGTTATTAAAAAAAGAAAAAAGACTACATATTCAGTGGTTCAGAGCATAACTTTCCTCCTTAAGAGTTCAGTTCTCGTTTGCAGGCATTGTTACCTCGTAGTTTTCCCAACATTGCTTCATAAAACCAATCATATAACTCCTAATCTCCCACCAACTTGATTAGGAATCACTGCGCCCTCGTCTAAGTTCATCTTATATCTTTCTACTGTGAAGTTCATAGTTTTCCCAATAGCTTTATCGGTGGTATCCAAGAAAGGCTTCAAATTACGCCTGCGAAGATTTTCCCAGAGAAAGATTTTCCAAAATTTGATAAGTTTTCGATTTTAGACTCTACGGCCATAAAATGTTCAGTACATGTGATTCCCTTAAAAAGGATTGTGAAAATGATAAATGCAGGAGCTCAATTACATGCCATATGATACTATTAAAAACTTTTTGCAAATTTCTACTATAGAAAACAGATAATCCCAATACCGAATGCTGCCCGTCCTGCACCGGTAACAGCAACCCACTTTAATTTTCAGTGAAATGGTTTGAATGTGCTTGAAATCATTACAAATTTTCTTGAGAGCCGGGGTAATTTTCAATTATGGCAAAACTAGGCTTCAGATTATATTATGATAAAAAGACGTCATGGACCATGTGGGCCCTCCCATGAACGCCACATGCCTCACCTCCTCCATGTTATACCGTGGGTCATGACCAAGCTACTACCATGGGATACTGTTGCATGAGCATGCTAGTACCTCAGCCACGTACCCAAATCTGCATGTAATCTGATGAAACCTGGGATCGATGAAACCTGTGTTAACAAATGGGGGAAAAGATCTGTCCGAGGCAAATAGCCTATTTTGCAGCGTTCATCATTCCAAGGATATGCTGGCTATGATTTCTGCTCTTACTCGAGTAGTCTGTGGGCATATCCTTCATCCCATGGAGGGCAGCACACCTCAATTAGTAGCCGAGAAGAAGAGATGCAGAGATGAGGAACAGACGATCTCATCCACCATGAATTGCGCCAAGCCGGACGATATTTCTGGTCAACACCTTACATTCTCTCCAGGTAAATAAATAGTCTCCTCATCTGTGAATTTTTTGACAGTCCTTTTAAGTTTTCATGGCCTGAATACGAATTGTAGATGAAATGAAATGAATATCTCAGAGGCTGTAAACAATTGGATCGTGCATCAGAATTGGTATAAAGTAGGAGGCAAATGGAAAGAAAAAGTAAAATATTTGTAATATATATGGTGTGTTCTATGCTACATGGAATGAAAGGGATAAAGGAAAATTAATAAACATTTGAAACAAAATAGGCTTCTAATAGCAGTAAAACGAGCCTCGAGAAGAACCAGATCTGGAAGGGAAATACGAAATTAATCTACTATATCTGGTGTCTGGTATGCTATAAGGAATGAAGAGGTGAAATAAAAATTAGAAAAACACACGAAACAAAATAGGTTTAAATTAGGTTTGTAATAGCAGAAATATAAACGCGGAAAGGAATCCGATCTTGAAAAGAAATATAAAACCTTTGTAATATCTCTGGTGTGTGCTATCTCATATGGAATTGAAGGAAGAAATTAACAAATCAAATGAGGTTTATAGGAGACCGAAAGTTGATCATGAAAAGTAACAAGATCTGTCTTCTATTCACTCATTTCCAGGAATGGAAAAAAAAAGGACAAAATTTAATCCTGTTTGCAGTCATTCCTTCACAGTGGCCTCCTTCAACCCCTCATCGGCAAGCATTTCATAGCTTCATGGGCATGAAAATTTAAAATTTCCCTGCATAAAAATTTGCCAGAATTTGTGAGAATCAGTATTGCAGCAAAATTTGCTGCATGAAAATTTACCACGCTGGATTTACAAAGGCAACATATTATCAATTCTTTTTCTGCATGAAAATTTACCACAGCATTACATAAAAGTCTTTCATTATCAATGTAATTTTTTCAGGAGAAACTGCATGCCAAAGCACTCTCGATTTATTTCATCACTGAAAGAAATGGCGTAGCTAATGAGGAGAGCGTACCCAATGGCTTGCTGCGAGACTGCGTTTGCCTCGGTGATGAGGAGGCCTCCTCTCGTGGTTCTCTGAGAATAGAACTCCACGTGGCAGGGCTGCGGGATGTTGTCGAGCGCACGACATTGAGTCATGGGAGCCAACACAACCCTGCAGGTACGTGAACATGAGTTAGTACCTGAAGCTCACTGGCTTTGCAGAAAAATTATATAAATTACTTGCTCTGAAACTAAATTTGTGACATAGTAAATTACCTGTGAGACAGATTGAATAGCGGACCCATCTGAAAAGACGAAAGGAGATGAGGACTCGGGCACGAAAGAATGACTTCAATTTAACAAACGCTCGCCTGCAATATGAATGAAATACTCTCTGCTGAACTATGATTGCTAGCAGAAGCTATTGCAAAGCATAAACAATGAAACCAGAAGGCGTCTAAGAAAAGAAGCGGAAGAGTCCGGGAAAACAATTTGGAAGTGGGAGAAGAGATGCAAGGTGTTGATATTGGGGACCGCCCTCCTGACACCTGCCGGCAGCCAAGGACACCTGCAGCTTAACACCAAAGCACAACCTTGTAACAGCCAACAGGATATAATACCTTAGGAAAGCTTGGCATACCCCGGCTGTATGACTTAACATTAAACATTAACGAATTAATGTTAGCATTAAAACGAAACCGCACACGGTCAGGGCCAGTCGATTGTGCTTAAATACGAGTTTAAGCTATGGTCCGGCCTCTTCCGCCTCGGGAAGAGGCCAAATAAGATGGCGAAGGATGGCGAAAGAATGAGTGCAAACGAAACTTAGGATATCCCCGCTCTAACCGCCGTATAACAGAGAAGGGCAGGGGTCAACTAATGCTAAGTCGGGGTCCTATCGATTACTATAGTCCCTGCCGGATGCCAGATGGCAGGGACTAATAAGAGTTTTGGTTATGAAAACATTAAGTTAGGTGAATTATGGTTTTTGAGAGTTTTATATATTAAATTATTATAAATATTGATATTGATATGAATTTTGGATAATTAATTATAATTTTTTATTTGAATTATTTAATAATTATGTTTGAGTTACAAGTAAATTATTATATTATAATTTAATTTTGAAAGTAATACTCGATACTTAGAGTAGAGAGGAAAATCATTCCTAACTAATGAGATTGAGATTTATGTGTAGCTTCAAAAAAAAAAATTATATGGTTTTTATTTCAAATTTAAATGAGATTATGTAAATGTTTTATTTTAAATATTAAATGAGATCATGTATAGTGAAAATTATGGTGTTTGTTCATGTATGTTGTCATTTCATGTTATTTAAATAGAAATTTTACTTGTAAATAAATTAATAAGTTTATAATTTAAATTTTATCATGTGTATGTGTATTATGTTGAATATTAAATATTATTGTTGAATTAAATGAACCATATGCAATAGAGGTATTGTGTAGATTATTTCTTGCATTTTTAGTAATTTGTGTTGGAAAAGTTGGATAAACGAATATTGAAATTAAAAATGACCTATATTTAATGAATATGTGTAGTTAGCAAGTTAGATAGTTAAACACAAATGGACAAGCTTTACCACAAAATTTCCATGCAACAAAGAGAAGAAAAAACTGTGAAATGTCATAGATGTTCTAATCAAACAACTGGAACACAAGGGAAATTTAGAAACACATTTTTATTCCTCTAAGGTGGTTCACATCACTGAGTTTGTGGTTGATGACAGATGGGAGCCAAAGGGAGTCACACCATTGCCATGTGGGCAAAAGATACATCGATCTATGGAATGCTAAATGGTAGGTTTCTAGAGGCTACAGACTGAAAATAAAAGTTTTTAAAGGAACCACTCCCTTAAAAAATGCCTTTAACATAAAAATACTTATACATAGTTTCACAAATTCCAAGGTATTTTTTAAGGATTTACTTTTTTTCCTATATATAGTATTGCAGGCAACTATTCTAGTTTGAAAATTCATACATATAGAATGTAGGCCAATATTCAATCAAAAACATATAATTTATTATTAAAATGAGTAATTTTTTGGCGAATATAATCCATTTAATCATATATATGTAAAAAATAGGTGAATTTTTAACAAAAATGGCAAATATTTTTTCTAGAAAATGTCAAAAAATAGCTCACTTTCGAAATTTCGACCCTAAAATTTTCCCTAATAAATTCATGTTAGAATTCAATAGAAAAGAAAATTTTAGATTTGTGAAACTAAATTTCGATATTGACTTGTGATATAATTTGGGTGAAAATTTGGACAACAAGAACCTAATAGCTAAGTAGTGCAAAATTTATTATTCGTTAAAAAGGAAATAAATAATGTTAAGCGGAAAGCTTCTATAAAGAATTCCATACCAAGATAGATTATACATGGCATTCCAAAAGAAAAACTTCAAATCAATAAAAAAATTCTAATTCTTCACAATTTGAGAGAGACAAATTACACCTATCACAACTTGAGTAAGCAAAATTCAAAAGTTTGAATTTATGGTTTTGTTCAAGGTGTTGTAGCTAAATCTAGCACCCTATGGCACAAGTGTTGTAGGGGAGATAGAAAGCCTCCTAGAGACAATCTTTGGGTTGATTGTAGACCAGTGCCTAGGACATATTAAATAGAGGAGTGCATCAAAGGTTATATTTGAGGGGTTTGTAGCACTCCAATTGTCACGTAATGAAAGATAATAAGGGGGCTTGGTTCATTCCTCCAAAGGTATGAGTTATGTATTTCAGGTACTTCCTCACACACACAGTTCCCAAAAGTATCACATAGAGCAACGGAGGTCGATTACTTCAAAGGGGATTATAGCTTAATATTTTTTTTGAGTAAATTAGAGAGGATTAGGAGAAAGCATAACTCCTCATATAGAGCCCAAAACATCCAGAATTCTATAGTGAACACATAGAGCTGCAAGCAATGGGAAAGTCTACACTTGTTTGAGTTACAAGTAGAGATAATGGATTGAAGCGAGGATGGGTGCTATGATTCATATAGAGTAGTTTAAAGATATAATTTCAGCCCTTCATTCAGACATATGCATTAATAAATCAACACACATGGATCTGCAAGGAAGCATGAAATCATTTCAAGCAGCTATTATAGCATGAATGCAGAGAAGAATATGAATATAATGGAATTAAGTCGGAGGATAACATACTGTAATACTTAGAAGGGGGAATCACCACCATTTCTTTGCTTAGTCTGAAAGATCTGCCTGTGTAAAATAATATAGTCTCAGATACAATTCATGCTCTTACAAACTTATGAGCCAAATTGGTATCACAAAGTTCAGACCCATCGAGTGAGAAATTCCAGAACCTCTGTATAATGTTGCTTTCCCTTATTTATAAGAAGAAGGGAAGAGCTTGGGTTATAGTTAAAAGAAATATCTTGGCCTGAGCTCTAGTTGTCTGCTAGACTAGATGTCTCGGCCAGTGTAAGGCTTTATTGCCAAAAGATTACAATTGGGATCTGCTCCCTTTCTTAGAAATAAGAAACTACTGAAAATAATAAGAAACATAAGGAAGATGGAGGAAGAGGTCCTTTGCAGTTCTTGTGAAGGCTTCTGATCAAGCCACATCTCTGTCATCATGCTCTTTTCTACTGTTGAGGCGGTTCACTATCCATTCTCCCTTAAATGCCTTCGGCACCGACTCTGGATGCGTGCTACGAGAGGGCCTTATCTTGAATGTGCCCATACCTAGCTTGAATTCTCCATACTTCCATTCAACACCCCAGTTGTCGACCCATACGTCCTTTAAATCTATGTGTAATCCTTTTCGGCGCTCTAATACACCTAGGGGTGTGTTTTATGATGTAACAAGCAATTTTTCGGGTGCGGACCTTTAACACAGAAATAAGACGAAACAGGCGAGTTCCGACTTCCCTTTAAGCCCTCATGCTTTCAGCCCCTTTCTACAACTTCCTTCATATGACCGGGGGCTTGAACTAGGTGATTAGCCTTTTAGGTGCTAAGGCTTTCCACCACTGTTCGGGGGGCCCTTTCGTTTATAACACAAAAAGCCTTTGATACTTATTTTACCGCGCTGGCCGATATTTCGAATTCGAAATCCTTATAAAATATAACCCATGACATATCGCATCCAGGAGAATCCCCCGCATATCACAATTGCGACCAGGAAGGAGTATTTGTGGAGGAATAAGCTTTTACTTCATGCAATCGCTAATCGCCGATCCACGGGGTGATGTCATCACTACCACGTGTCACCCTGTGAGTGGTGGCACGTGTCTCCTCGAAATGACCCTATAAGATCCCTGAAAGCATCGAAACTGAGTGACATGTGTCTCTCATGCGGCCACGTCACCTTTCGTACTGCCACATGGAGGAGAGAGAAACAGTCCTCCCGGCCTTGGTTTTTCCATGCATTTCCTTTGTAAATCCTTTTCGGCCTCCCCTGACGATGTTACACTGGATCGCAAAATCGATAAATCACAATGCTTTTAAAGTGATAACCCCTTTACTCCACCGATCGCCGATTGTCGATATCGCAGGATTGCGACCCTGCGAATATGTGGGGATGTGGGACTGTAGGAATGTGGATATGAGGGATTGCGGGATGTGAGACTGTGAATATGCGGGAATGTGACATCGCCGATATGCGAGACTGCGGGATGCGGGATTGTGGGAATGCGAATATGCAGGGCTGCGGGATGGGGGACTGCACACCACTGATCATCGATAAGCTGTACCACCATGTGGAGGAGAGAGAAGGGGATGGAACTGCCTTGGTTTTTTCCTGCATTTCCTTTATAAGCTCTTTTCGGCCTCCCCCGGTGATGTTACACTATATCGCAAACGAAACACCGCGAGGCTTTAAAGTTAGGACCTCGTTGATTGCCGATACGTTGATATGCCGATGTGCCGATGATGCAAGATTGTTACGGGCAAATTTAGTGTCTTTTCGAACGACTAACCCCTAGACCTAGTAGCAAGTCTAGAACAACAATTAAAGTAATTCCATTGCTTTTCCTATAGCCAACAAATAAAAGAAAGAGGAGTAAAAGTACCAACCTGTATCTTTCGCTTGATCCCTCTTCCCTTTGACCGCTTTTGCCACTCCTTTCCATACTTTACTCGCTTGAAAGGTACCTGCACACAAGCTGAGATAGAAAACCATCAAAACATACATATCGATTTGTTAACTAAACATATTATAGAATTGAAAGTACAATATACATCACATAACACATGAATGGGAAAAAGCATAGAACTCTTTATTCATAGAAGGAAAGATTACAACCCATGTATATGCATGTCCGATTCAATGTCATCCTTCCAGCTTCAAACCCTTCTCTCCTCATGAAACAACAATTTGACATGATAACATTACTTTCTCTACTAATCTCATTCCAACAACACTTCCTTAGCTTATGAAGTTCCAACCTCCACCAGCCTTTGAGAGCTTGGTCCTTTTATAACTGAAAAGAGGAGGTTAGGCCATTAATGGCCCTCATGAATGCTTTGCCATATTTGGGAAGTGGTTCCATGGAGGAAGGGATAATGGATTAAGGTTCATTCATCTCCTTCCTCATTCCAAAGCGAGCCCAATACTTCTAGAAACCTCTAGAAGCATCCATTGGATGAGGAATCAAATGGATTTATTTGAAAAATTCGATGGATCTCGCTCATCGCAGGTGATACAAAGGCCAGGTGCTATGCATAGCACCCAGATAGTGTAGTGCCTGCCATTCATTGTATCTAGATAGAAATCCACCTGCGATGATCTCTTTAGGGACATTTTTTGGATGAATGGTGTCATGAAACACTTGGGAAGCAAGCATGATGTAGGTTAACTTCATTAGGGAATGAAAACAACTGAATTAGAGGTCGATGGACCCTAATAATATAGATCTGGAAGTTGGGGTTGATGTGCCCAAATTTTCCTGTAACATATGCCCCCTAAAGCATGAAGTCAAAAATAACCATGTTGAGTGAGATGCTTTACCATTTGGAGAGAAGGTTTCGAACCGGAAGGTGACCTACATTAGTTACAATACAAATATCATGATACTTTGATTTTTTCTCATAATTTTGCTCAGGGAAGGCATACCCATGCACAACTTATAAACTTTCATTACATGTACAAATATAGTCGTCTACAGATATAGACCCATGAATGGATGACCATGAATGTAAGGCCATTTGTACATTTGATATAGTACTCCTGAAAATATATCGTAGCCCGAATGGATGAAACTAGATCCGTGGTCTTCAATCTCGTCCAATCTTTCACTCAAGTACACGTCTAACCATGTGATTAAATGATCTGAAGTCAAACATGGAGAGACATTGTATGATTACCAGCCAATGATGTAAGCCGTTAACAGACGCGTGAGGAATCACCGATAATGATAATGACCCTCAAGGTACTGCAGTACATCTCGCATGGTGTGAATAAATGATTTGATGTCGAACACCATACGAAGTCTTTCGGTCGAAGGCCAGTGATATCAACCTATCGTCGGAAGCGAGAAACCTGCCATTGATGTATGCAAGCTTCAAGGTACTGAAGGGGTGTTTCTAAGTCAACTTCTTAGATGATGTGTTGATGTCGACAAGAAGCGATTTGTCGTAGGAGGGCCTTGATGTATCCCACATCAACGACACGAAATGAGGTAAATGATTTTTGAGATGAAACAGTGACTGATGACACAAGGTTCAAGAATGGCGGGCATGAAAATGAAGGTTTACTGTATTGTAAAGGATGAAGCTTTGAATTGAATGAATTCTCTTGAACACATTGGTGACACTGAAGTGAATTGGTAGCATTGACCCAAAACAAAGTGATAGATGGTATGATAGACCAACGATGTGATAACCATCAAGCTGAATGACCCAACCCCATAGTCACGGTGATGAGGTGAAACTGTCATGTTCAAGAGTGACCTGCTACCATAAAGTGTTCCTAGCTTTTCCATTTTCCCCAGTCATTTCTGACCAGTGCCTCTTTATTTTTAATCAAGCTTGAGGAGGATAACATATGCTTGTTGTATAATTCCACCCTTCGGGTGAATCCATCGCTATTTGATGTTTTAACGAGTCTAGTGAAGGTGAAACTTGGTCTTGTCTAGATGGACAAGTTTGTCGCTATTTGATGTTTTTAACGAGTTTAACGACAAAGATAAGTTAGTCCTTTTCATATTTAGAGAGTCTGAAAAGGGTCCAAACGAAAACTCCAAAATTTCTTTTTCGTACATTTGTCTCTCAAGCTCGAAAAAGCATAAAACCATACAAGAGAGAACCTATTGATCATGTTTGACCAAAGAGTACCTTTTTCGTAGTTATTCTAACTCAGTTCGAAGAAGGGGTAAAACTATACTGAGTAGATATCGATTCTAATCCATTAACGAGCTAGAAATGACAAGTGCTCGACAATCTTTTCATGTTTAGAGAGTTCGAAAAGAGCTTAAAGAGGACTCCATTTTGAGGAATGAGTGGTGTCTAGGGTAGCAATTGGTTTCGGTGATGTTGGAACTTCTCAAAACATGTTGATTTATGTGAAGAGGCTAGCTAATAAGACCATGCATTGCAACTGTTCCTCAAAAAAGGTAAAACAACCAAGTGAAAGCGTATGATTGGCCAAAGAGATGATGGTGATTGAATGAAACAACCAAGGCTCATTTGATAGAAAATGCTGATAAAATGACAATCACAAGGGTTAAAATGGAAGTGGGTTCATTTTTACACAAGCTTGAACCATAGGGAACTATGCTTAGATTCAGTTTCATGTTTACACAAGCTTGAAACGAAAAACTATGCTTGGATTCAGTTTCATTTTTACACAAGCTTAAAACGAAAAACTATGCTTGAATTGGTTTACATGCCCCAAGCATGATGAAAAGGAGAGTCTCTTGTAACCAGATGGAAGTCATTGCGGTGAAGCAGGACGGTTATCCAACACCTTTTTGGCTTTGTCCAGATAGATAAAGGTGAATGGGTTGATTCCCTTAACATAACCTACATGAAAACTTAACTTTAGCACTAGGTGCATGCCCCCCAAGCTTCATTACATTCACCTAAGTAGATTACTCGTGGCTATTAGGTGGATGGAATGAAGGTTCTTTTATGAGATCAAGTGAAAGACTCGACTGGGATTTTACAAGATCTAATCAAAGACTCGAATTGGAACTTTGCTCCAGGGGTCCTTGTTTCATTTTTTAATGAGCTTGACACAAGACAAGGAACTCTACTCAAATTCTTGGTTTCGTTTTTCAACGAGGTTGACACAAGACACGAAACTGTCCTCATGGGTATGTTTCATTTTTTAACGAGGTTGACATAGTAAAAGAAATATCCTCATACTCCTTGGTTTCATTTTTTAACGAGGTTGACACAAGACAACGAACTATCCTTGAACCCTTGTTTCATTTTTTAACAAGGTTGACACAAGGCAACGAACTATCCTCGGGAGCTGTTTCATTTTTTAATGAGGTTGACACAGTAAAGAACTATCCTCATACTCCTTGTTTCATTTTTAACGAGGTTGACACAAGACCATGAACTATCCTCATGGACCTGTTTCATTTTTTAATGAGGTTGACACAAGACAAGGAACTATCCTCGGACCCTTGTTTCATTTTTTAACGAGGTTGATACAATAAAAGAACTATCTTCATAGACCCTTGTTTCATTTTTTAACGAGGTTGACACAAGACAACGAACTATCCTCATGGACCTGTTTCATTTTTTAACGAGGTTGACACAGTAAATGAACTATCCTCATATTCCTTGTTTCATTTTTTAACAAGGTTGTCACAAGACCAAGAACTATCCTCAAAATCCTTATTTCATTTTTAAACGAGATTGACACAAGACAAGGAACTATGCTCGGAGACCCTTGTTTAATTTTTTAGCAAGGTTGACACAAGACAATGAACTATCCTCAGACTCCTTGTTTCATTTTTTAACGAGGTTGACACAAGACAACGAACTATCCTCACACTCCTTGGTTTCATTTTTTAACGAGGTTGACACAAGAAAACGAACTATCCTCGAAGACCCTTGATCACAACTTATAAGTGGTCATGAAGGAAAGATCTGGTTCTAATGCCCCCAGTACATGATGTACAACATCACTAAATTGATCGTTAGTTGATGTAGGTATGGAATAGGTTGCCACATAATTAACTTGCGGCGGGGCTGATACCATTGGTACAAAAGGACCACTTAGGGAAGATGGTTGACTAGGAGCCATATTTGGACCGGGAAATGAAAGCTGGTTAATGGTGACAATTCTGCCTTCATGCGGGAAACAAATCACTCGAAAGAGTGTTGAAACAATAGCTCCCATGTCATAAACTGTTGGGTCCCTATAATACTAGTGATTACCCCATTATTATTGTAGTTGTACCCCTTATTAATATTTTTGTGCCCCTATTGTCCCCATATTGTTATTATTGTGCCCCATAGAATCCCTCTATTGTTATTTTTGTGGCTTTATATTATTATTGTTAGGTCGGTTGGGTTATATTGTGACTCCTTAGACTCCTATATATAGAAAGGAGGTTTTTTCATTTGAATCATCGAAGAATTGTTCATTTATGTAATGTAAAGGAGGTTGCCCCCTCGAAGAGGCTAAATTTTAAGGCGTTGATCTATCTTTTCTATCTTTTTCTTGAGCTGGTTTCATAACATTTGGTATCAGAGCTTTGGATTCTAGGGTTTCGCTGCTCCAAACAGGTCATCGTGGCATTTTCGCTATAATTTTTTTTTTTGCGACGTTTCAGAAGCTAAAAAAAAAACCTATTTGAGAAGACATCGCACTGAAGCTCGGGTCCGAATTTCAGAGTTTTTCGCACTATATTTGCGGAGATATGATCTGAGGAAGTTGGTCTTTTTGCAGACTCCTGAATTACATTCCAAATAGGTGACCTAGGGAAATCATCATAACTTTCTCTTTGAGCATCGGATTGAAATTTTGTAAGAAGGTACAGAAAGAGGACGGACTGTAGTTTCTTGTGTATATTTTTCAGAGCCAAAGGTCAAAACAGGGACACGTGGCACGTCGTACAAGTTCGCTCTACTGAATTAGTCTATAATCAGGTCACTGTGGGAGATTTGGCATAACTCTTCATTGGAGAATCCAATTGGGGTCAGACTGGTGGCATTGGAAAGAGGACATAGAGGGCTACCACAGGTTGCAATTTCAGAATTGGATGATCCGAAATTACAGAGATACATCAGAGGCAATATCAAGCTCCTACAAAGTGAAAAAAGGTGTGTATATTTTTTAAATTTTTGCTTAAACTTGGTTTGAAAAATTATTTTGAAGTAATTCAAAGGGCATAGTAGAGCATTAGTATTGGTAACTGATGCCCCGAGGAAAGAAAATGCAAACACCTCGTAAGCAATTTGAAAGCTCTAGCATGATTCATGAAGAAGAAGAAGAAATGCTACATGATATATCAAAATTACAAGACCAAGTGCAACAAATTTCACTCTCACAAAAGCTAACAGAAGCTAAGATAAATGGAGTGGAATCTAAGATAAATGGCATGGAAGCCAAGATTGACGATTTGAAGATAGATTTTAAGGCAGATTTGACAAATTTTCTACAAGAAATACTTACTAATGGTGAAAGGGGAGGAAAGGAAACTCATGATGCAAACAAAGGAAATGTTAATTATGATTTCATAGACTCTAATGTTGGATCGAAGACGCACCATATTCCAAAAATCGATATGAGGAAGTTTGATGGCAAGGATCCCGCAACATGGATATTACAGATGGAGCAATTTTTCGATCTCAATAATGTGCAAAACACATAAAAGGTACGTATTGCAACTTTATATTTGGAACCAAATCAGTTTGTATGGTATCAATGACTTTGCTCTTGTAAACAATTTATCACTTGGGCAATTTTTACGGAAGAATTGATAGCACATTATGAGGATACAAAAAGCAACACTTTTTTTAGCCAATTGATAAGTCTCAAACAAAAGGGTTCAATAATGGAGCACATTGAGGAGTTCCAAAAATTGAACATAAGGGTAAAAAGTATTCCAGAGGAGCATAGGATTGATGTGTTCATAGGGTCTTTAAAGGATAATATCCAACATGATGTTCGCCTTTGGGAACCTGATTCATTAGAGAAGGCATTCAGGTTAGCAAGAAAAATGGAAAGCAAAATTATGGCAACCAGGAAGCATACCACTCACAACTATAAAGACGGAAGTGTTGTTGCCGCTAGTCTTCCACAACCTATAAGGTTGAAACCACAAAAATTGGAAGAAAAAAGAGCAAAAGGGCTTTGTTACAGTTGTGATAGCAAATGCACTAAAGGTCATAAGTGTGCTGAGAAGAAATTATTCTACATAGATTGTGAAGAGGAAGAAGAAAAGGAGCAAAAAAGGTCAAAAGAAGAGGATATACTCCAGGAACAAAGCCTAGATGAAGAACAAATGAATCCGACCATATCTTGTAATGCATTGGCGGGAATTACCACTCCTCAAACCATCAAGATAGAAGGGAAAATCAAGAAGAAAAAGGTAATAGTGTTGATTGATTCAGGAAGTACCCACAATTTTATTCATTGTAAGGTAGCAAAAGAATTGAATTGCTTCTTATATCCAGCACCAGAGTGTCAAGTGATGGTTGCAAATGGAGGAACAATAAATTTCTCTGGAAAGTGCCATAATATCAAGCTATCCATGGGAGAATATGTATTGACTAGCCTAATGCTTTCCATTCCAATGGGAGGTGCTGATGTTGTATTAGGAGTCCAATGGCTACAATCCTTGGGTACAATAGCTTTTAATTTTCAAGAACTTTTCATGAAATTTTCTGTGGAAGGAAAGGAAGTTGAATTAAGGGGTATTGCAGGGAAACCGGGAAAGATAATCAGCTCTAACAGTATGACAAAGCTTCTAAAAAAGGAACGAAAAGGTGTAATTGCACAATTATGTTTGCTAGATGTTTCCACATTGGAATCATCTATTTCTCTAGATCTCCAAAAAGTCTTGGGCAATCTGTTGAGCTAATTTATGTTCCTAAACTAACACAAATATTTACTATCAATCCGGGTTGTTTATTCTTTGAGGCAAATTCACTATTTGTGAAGATCTAATATAACCAAACCTTGAAAGATAAATGATTAAAAAGCAAAAGAAAATATATCTAATAACTCTAATTCAATCAGCTCAAAAGAGAAAATATTGAAAGGGTTCTTGAACTCAAGAAGTCCACTTCCACCTCATTTATTACTTAATGAATTAGAGATTGTAACCAAAAACTCAAGATGCATAAATTATACATGAAAGAGGCTCTTAACTTAAGAGACACTTAAAGTTTTCCATCATAACTCATTCATCTCAAGATATAAATCTAAATGGAAACAAACTATTTGCATGTAAACAAAAGAGACTAGTTCTGATTCACCATTTCATAGAGGGAATGCCCAACTTGAACACTTGTTTTCCAACTCAACCATTAACAAATGAAATCAATCACTATGAATAACCATAAGGCAATCTGAAATAAGACTTTGAAAAACTAAAGCTACCATCAACCAGATTTGCAATGAAATAAAACTAGTTTAACTTGGAAGTGTACTTAGCTTGGAGTGGGGGCCCTCCACCCTTGCCTTGCACACTTTTGAAGATGATATCAGAAGTTTTATATCAGTCACACATCCATGTATTGAGCAGAAAAAATGAGAGTAACACAAGTCTTCAAACCAAAAATATTACAGCATAGAAGTATCATAAGTCAATGTCTTGAGCCATCAAAGTGTGGCTCTTAAATAAGGAGTTTCATGAAACCAACTGATCTACATTTACTCTAACAATCTTATCTACTCTAAGCCACCTATCCAAGTCGAATCCACTCCTCTCATCCCAAGAAATATGACTAATATCATGGAATCTCAAAACTGCCCTATTTAGATGGGATTTCTGGATGACTAGTCATGATTGACTAGCTCCAAATAGGCATAATAAAGCTCGTTCTGTTGGAACCAAGCATATGTGGCTTGGTCCTAGTTCCCAAGCTTTTCATTCATGTATCCCATTCGTGCTTAAGTGGCCTGCATCCATATCAACCATGAAGTGATTACGGGAATTTCTGAAATTGCCAAAATTGCACTTAAAATCAAACTTTTATAAAAACTTTAGAAATTGACAAATTAAAGCTAAATACCTGATTAGACATCAAATATTCATTAAAATGGAATGGATGGAGTGAAAATGAAGGATAAATGGATGGTTAGGTAAGTTTCTCAAAGCAAAATAAGATCAAAACTGAGGCCCAACATCTCTCCCATGCTTATGATCAAGCATGTCCCCATGCTTGCTTGCTTCTCTTGGACCTTCTGCCCTCTGAAGTGGATGCTGTACCTGTTGCTGTTTCCCTATTCAAACAATCAAATTCTGATTCCTGCTTTACCTTCAACATTGCTGCTTTAACCTTTTGTTTTTCATATTTAGCTTGCCACATATTTTTGTCCTTTAACCATTTGAATGCCTGTTTGGAAAGCAATTCATTTCTCCTTTTCAACCTGCTTATTTCTTCTTGTAACTTTTCATTTGTTTTCATTATATTTGCATTATCCTTTTTCTGTGCCTTATTCTCTGATTTTAATTGCTTTTCCACAATTTTGCTTATTTCTATCTGATCAGTTAAGTCTTGGATTTTGGCCAAATTAATTTCCTTTTCAAAATCCTGGGTGGTTTTCATTAATGATTCTCCTGCATCATTATCATATATGGAATCCCTTTCAAGGGGTTCTTGTGCTATATCCTGTTCTTCTGGTTTTCTAGGAGAATATGCTTCTACTTCTTTTTCAAAATCAATAGAATTCCTATTCCTAGGAACAGACATAACAGATGTTTCAGTCTCATGCATGGCCATATTTCTAGCTCTTGTTCTTGGATATAGGGGAGAATTCATCATGCTTCTGTTTTCCTGCTCTACTTTGTCCTGTATATCAATAAGCTGTTCAGTAAAATGATTTTTATGCATGAATTCTTTCCATTCTAGGCCCTTTGATTTCACCTGATGTTCCACTAAGATTTTGATTAACCCCTGATGATATATTTGTGCTGCCCTTGGCCTATGCTCCTGTTTCACTGTTTCAATCATTTTCACAAGACTTTTGTATAGGAAATATGGTAAGTTAATCCTATCATCCCCTTTGATATGCTGTAGTAATCTAACATGATATAAATGAGCAATGCTGTATCCACGATCACAAGTCAAGAATTTTTGAATAACCAAGACCAGTTCCCCCCATGGTTCATTAAACCACTCCCTGGGTATCCCTTTAGTTCTATCAAATGTCCCTTTTCGGTTCTTCTCAAGGAAGAAAGTCCACGCTTTCTCCTTGAAGTGTAAACCTTTATGATACTTTTCCCCTATCATTGGCAACTCTAAGGCTTTGGATAAGTACTCTTGAGTTACGGGGACAATGATTTCTCCTACTTGAGTTTGGTCTTGGCTGAAATTATTGATGAAATCTTTAGTTATCTGCTCAGAATGGCCATTAAACTTCTGTAGAAATCCTATCATCCCTGACTGATACAGTTTTTCTACAGTTTCTTTTCCCCAGCTTTCTATTTGAAATCTTGGTTCTACCCGGTTTGTCATGATTTCTGTGAACCAATCAATATAATCCTCTGCTGTTACTAACTTCATTTTAACAAAAATTATGACTATTGTTTTTAAATGAAATTGTAGAAGCAACGAGGCTTACCTTCCCCCTCTGACTCAACTTTAATCTGTTTGACTCTGTCTTCTTTAACCTCTGTTGTCTTTCCTCTGCACAAGCACTGTTTCAATTCCCTGTTTAAGGCAAACAACACCTGAATATCTTCTATCAATACACTGCTCTCTGTTTGTTTTTGAAAATTAAATACACATGCAGCAATAACCATGTTTTTCTCAGCTCAAAATAACATGAGTTACTGTGTATTTAAACAAAAACTTGAAAAATTTTGCGCTCGGCCTCTCAACAGATCCTCAAAAACATTCTCTGCCTATTCACAAAAAAAAAATGGCTGTGTAATGCAGCAAATTGCTCTCGGCCTTTCAACAAATTTTCAGGAAAATTGACTGTATAATGTGGCAAATTACTCTCAGCCTCTCAAGAAATATTCCAAAACATTCTCGGCCTAATCCTTTTCATCATTTTTTCAAAAATATGACTGTGTAATATAGCAAATACTGCACACAGAGTTATAAGCCTAGAGGACTAATCACATGCGCTCGGCCTCATCATACTCACTGCTTATAACAAATGTCAAACAATTTTTTTTTTTAAAACGCAGACTATAAAAACTCTCGGCCTCAAGACACAGACAATGCAAATTTTGGCATTCAACTAAATTCCGCAGTTAGCATAGCATGTATGCAGGCACTCCTGCGCATTTCAATCCTCTGTAAATGGCACAAATATATTAAAATCTTAAGACATAGGCGCGCAGTGAAGGCATAAATGCATGTCACTTGTTTTGAATATGCGCAATCTACAGCATTTCTCTGTTTACATTTGACAATCCCACCTCTCTCGGCATATACTAATGCGTTTCTCGGTTTGGCAGCCCATAACACATGCAACAATGCTCAACAATCTGACTTAATGCGTTCAACAACACATATGACAAACACTCTGTGATTTAATGCGTCCTCTGTTCTGGTCAAACCACATATTCACATGCATATGACAGAGACTAGCGCGCAGCAAAAATGAAGGTTAAATGCAACAATGGTTTAACAATCAGCGCTCATATATAAACAACCCTTGGCACTTCGGCATTCAAACTAACTCTCCGCGTTTGATGCATTAGATTCCATATTTAACTCAAAATCCTCTATCGTGTTATGCATGCAATATGTAAACTTTAAATGCTGGATTGTTGACCGTTGTTTCTACACCATAATTTACGCATAAAAATCGGTTTAGTCTATCCATACGTGCTGCAAACTTGGAGTTATCCCGGTTTTAGTGTTACCTGACTGTCACTGGCCGCGTGGGATGCAAACAAGCACTTCAAATCCCTCTGTCTTCGGTCAGTCGAACTGGTGGCAAAACAACAAAATCTGTGAGTTAATGGCGAGGACTCATACATATCTACAGTCGCCGAGCGAAATAAACTCCAGTCTTACCTTGTTTGCTTCCAACACTCGGCTTTCTCCACTCATTCAACTCAGATTTCGTCTTTAAAATCACCTCAATACACTCCTTTCTCCTTTTACTATGTTGCGGCTTCAAACACGATTTTCTGAGCTATGGCAATGAGGAATGGTGATTTGAACAGCGCAGGGGAGGTTGGTTTATGACCGTTTCTCTGCTGTACCCTGCGTTTCATTCATTGGTGCTGTTTTGCGTGGTTACATGGCCGTCCTCATTGACTCAGTCGCCCGACTGAGTCATGAGGATGGCCGTATTGTTGTTTCATACGCATATCTTCCGCCGCTCCATCATCCAATAACCATACGCTGCCATAACACCGTGTCAAAATCCGTACCTGTGTGTTGGCCTGCGTGGTATTTGTTTTGTTCATTGCTACGACCCTCGTTGATTATGGCCACCATCGTGCGCCTTCATTGCAACGACACTTACATATTTCATTTCATTACTTGGCCGCAGCACTGCTGTTTGATTATTATCATATGGCTTGTGCATAAATGTGCCAAATACATACCTTATTCTCCATATGATATGCGCCCAAACTTTAATCTCTGCACTTTAAATATCATAGGTCTGCGTTTATATGCCATAATGTTTATTTGAATAACATGCTTCTCCTTATATCATTCCTTGTAACCCATGAACTTCATTATCATAACCCGCGGCCCTTCATTACTATGTTATATGCTATTGGATATGCGCATTTGGTTTATGTATATTCCTTATACCTCCATGTTATATGCGCAATACTTTATACCTTAATACATTTGATATATGCGCATACTATATTCTCTTTGCAACATATATACCTTATACCATTAGCTTTTGCGCATTTGAAAAATAACTTTAGCGCTCATATAACTTATGATATATATGTTCAATGCCTTTATAATTTATAACTTTAGCGCATACCTTTTATAACATAGCTTTATAATTTTAAAATGACCATTGGGGTCATGTTTAAAATTATAATCATTCTAATGCTCTGAGTTTATGTGCAGGTGAAAAGAGTTGTCCTAGCTTGATCTTTTTGCGTTTAAGGAAAATACCTAGGGTTATAAAAATATGTATAGGAAATGTATGTGAATGAAATGGAATATGAATAGGGAATGTGGGGTATATATTGGGAATAAATATTAATGAATATTTGCAGATACTAACTTCAATTAGATCAAAACTAAAAGTTTCTAAAAAAAAAATTTGAATTTCAAGCACAAAATGGCTATGAATATACTCCCTTGAATGTTGTTTGTACAGGTGGAATGTTGAATGCTGTTTGTACAGGTGGAATGCTGAATGCTATTTGTACAGGTGGAATGGAATCCAAAATGTTGTGGATAGATGAAAAGTAGACTTTTATTACTGCTCCTTGTTCACTATGCTCCATTTCTTGAATTGTTCAGGTCCCTTTTAATAATGTTTTCCTTTCAGGTCCCTCTGTACTGCTTCTGGTATATTGTGTCGGCTTTGATCTGGTTCTGCTGCAACAAGTTTGCTTCAGGTCCCTCTGCAATACTATTTCATCTCAGGTCCCTCTGCAATGCTTCTGGAATGATTTGATCTGCTGCAACTAATGTTTGCTTCAGGTCCCTTCTGTAATGATGTTTCAATTCAGGTCCCTTCAGGTTCTGCTGCAACAAATTTGCTTCAGGTCCAAAGTGATCAACATAATACCTTAGCTGTGGCAGCTAAAAGCTTGCTACAAGACTCTCCCTTACTGAAAGTTTGACTTGTTCTCAAGTCAATTGTGGAAAGGTCCTGCATTGAAATTGTGTGAGAATAGTAAAACAAGAATATAGAATTCATAGAGTCCAGGTTTCCCTGGTTTTCCCCTATGAATTCGAGTTTGCATGGTGCCAGTTGCCTGGTTTTCACCAGCAAACCAATTTATTTTTTTATGTTTTGTTTTTTCATATATCTTTTCCCTTTTTTTTTATGTTTTTTTTTTTTTTCATATTTTTTTTTTTCATAATTTTTTTATTCTTTTGTCGAACTGGAAGATGGCAGAGCCATAATTTCCAGTCCTGTTTCTTCTACCAATTGTTTCATGAATGTCTCTTTACTAATAGGCTGATGATAAACTTTTAGCCTATGACCATTTACAACAAATGAGGTGGGGTCCTGGTCAATGGTCTTTATCTTTACTGCTCCATTGTCAAAGATTTCCTCAATTTCATATGGCCCTAGCGAGTGTGTTGTAAACTTTGCTTTGAAATCCTTGAACTTGGAGTCAAATAATAAGGCCTAGTCTCCCTTCTGAAATGTCTTTGTTTTAATGTATCTATCATGCCATTTCATTCTCTGTTGCTGTACTAATGTTGTATGTTCAATTGCTTGTTGACGATGTTCATCCAATTGGTTAAGTTCCATGATCCTCTGTTGTTGTGCTTCAGTCAGGTCCATGCCCAATTCTGCTGCTAGTCTGTAGGTTTGTATCTGAAATTCAATAGGCAATAAGGCTTCTTTCCCATAGACCAACTGGTATGGACTAAAACCAGTTGTGTTTTTCCATGTGATTCTGTAAGCCCATAATGCATCCTTTAACTTCTCAGACCAATCTTTCATGTTCAGCTGCACCATCTTAGTCATGATATTTTCTAAGACCTTGTTTGTGGATTCTACCTGACCATTTTCTTGAGGGTGATATGGAGTAGACTTCCTATGTTTTATCTTATATTTCTCTGTCAGATCCCGCACTAACTTTGATGTAAACTGCGTTCCTTGATCTGTCACTATTTTTCTTGGTACTCCATATCTTACAAAAATTTCTTCAAAGAGGAAGGTAACCACTGTGTCCTCTGTCGCTCTGCTCACTGCTTTGGCTTCCACCCATTTGGTAGTCTGTGCACACTAGGATGTACCTTTTTCCATTTGATGGTGGATTAATGGGTCCAACAAAATCAAGTGCCCACTGCTCAAATGGCTCAATGAGGATCTGCGGTTTGAGCGGCATTTCATCTGACATGATGGGTCTCCCTATTCTTTGGCAACTGTCACATTGCTTGACATATGCCTTAGAATCCTTGAAGACAGATGGCCAGTAATAGCCCAATTGCAGCACTTTATATGCTGTTCGTTTGTCTGCAAAATGACCACCACATGGTTCGTCATGACATGCCCTGAGAATATCTAGTATTTCATCTTCACGCACACACTTTCTAATCATTAGATCTGAACCAGTATAAAACAAATCACCATTCACCCAGCTATACCTAGAACTTTCTCTAACAATTTTCTTTCTTTGCTTGCTAGTGAATTGAGTTGGAAATTTTCCAGATGACAAATAATTAGCAATATCTGCAAACCAAGGTGTTTTAACTGTTATGGCAAACAGATGTTCATCAGGGAAGTTGTCTATCACAGGATTTGGGTCTTCTGGTGATTGGATGCGGGACAGAAAGTCAGCCACCTGGTTTTCTTTGCCTGGCCGGTCTTGGATTGTAATGTTAAATTCTTGCAATAACAGGAGCCATCTTGTAATTCGTCCATTAGTGATGGGTTTGTTCATCAAATATTTTATTGCTGAATGATCTGTGTGAATAAAAACTTGATATCCTGTTATGTAATGCCTGAATTTGTTTACTGCATGTATAACGGCTAACATTTCCTTTTCGGTGACTGTATAGTTTGTTTCTGCAGGTGTCAAATTCTTACTGATAAAGTATATTGCATAGTTGAACAAATTTTCTTTCTGTCCCAAAGAGGCACCTATTGCAGTATCTGATGTGTCAGTGGAAATATGAAATGGCAAAGACCAATTTGGCCCTCGAAGTATGGGTGCCACTGACAGCTTATCTTTTAAAATTTGAAAAGCATTCTGACAGTTATTTGTCCATTGGAATTCAACATCTTTTGCTAATAATTTAAACAGGGGTTGAGCTATTTTGCTAAAGTTTTCTATGAATCGTCTGTAATAGCCCGCATAGCCCAAGAAACTTCTGACCTCCTTTTGAGTTGTAGGTGGCATTAAGTTAACTAGGACTTGAATTTTGGCTGGATCCACCTTAATTCCGGAACCGGAAATATGGTGTCCCAGAACTATACCCTCTGTTAACATCATATAGCATTTTTCATTACTTAATGACAGATTTGTTTCGATACATCTCTTCAAGACTTTCTCAAGATTGTTAAGACAATCATCGTATGTGTTTCCATACACTGTGAAGTCATCCATATAAACTTCTACACATTCATGGACTAGATCAGCAAATATCGCAAGCACTGCTCTTTGAAAAGTTGCAGGTGCATTGCATAAACCAAATGGCAAAACATTATATGCATAGGTTCCCCATGGGCAAGTAAATGTAGTTTTGTCTTGGTCTTCTTTTGTTATTCTAATCTGGTTGTACCCACTAAACCCATCCAAGAAAGAGAAGTATTTCTTTCCAGCCAAAGAATCTAGCACCTGGTCAATGAATGGTAAAGGAAAATGATCTTTTAAGGTAGCTTTGTTTAATTCTCGATAATCTATACATACCCTCCATTTTCCATTTTTCTTTGGTACAACAACCAGTGGTGAAACCCATTGACTATCTGAAATAGGATAGATGAATCCAACATTTAACAGTTTTTGCAGTTCCTCTTTCACTATTTCTTTCATCATAGGATTCATTCTTCTTTGAGGTTGTCTAACAGGTTTAAGTTTATCATCTGTATAGATGTGGTGGATACATGTGGTAGGATGGATTCCTTGCATGTCAGTATAATCCCAGGCAAATGCTTTTGAGTATTTTTGTAGTAATGCAATTACCTCTTGTTCTTGTTTTGATTGCAGCTGGTTTCCAATATTTAAATGTTTTCCAGGATGTACCTCAATTGTTTTGATTATTGGGTTGCTAATTGTGTTTACAGGAAAGATGTCTCCCAAAGAATTCTGCAAAGTTCGAATAGTACATGTTTCCTGAAAACATTGATTCAGAAGTTCATTTGCAGCTTCATATTGAACTTTCCTAAGCTGCTCTGAAATGCTTGGTTCTGAGATAAAAAGGTCCATCAGATCTTCATTCTCCTCCTCTTCTCTAAAATCAAAGAATTGATTAATACTTAAAACTGCTTTTGTTTGTTGCTTTTCCTGGGTTTCAAGTATTGATTCTAAAGAAGTGGTTTGTGCAGGTGAATAGAGAGTGATATGTTTCCTTTCATCTCCATGTGATATTATCATACTTCCAGATCTGCATCCTATTAAGGCATCAGCAGTGGCTAACCATGGTCTGCCTAATATCAGAGGATGTCCTCCCAAGTTTGTCTTTGGTTGCAAGATCAAGAAGTCAACAGGATATTCCCATGAATCCAAGGAAACTATGATATCTTCTAACATTCCTTCAGGAACAACCTTAGATCTATCTGCTAATTCCAAGACTGTTGAGGTTGATCTAATGTTGTTTAATTGCAAAGTTTTCATTGTTTCCATTGTCATTACGTTTATAGCTGCTCCCAAGTCTATTAATGTGTTAGGTACAGAGAAATTATTTATTGATATGGTAACCATTGGGATACCGGGATCAATATATTTTTCTATTACAGTTTGAGTAGACATGAGACTTGCTAATTTACCAATGACTTGGATTGTTGCAGGATCCTTTTTCTTTCTTTCTTTCCTAATGCACAATTCCTTTATTGTCTTTGCATATATCGGTATTTATTTAATGGCTTTTAATAAAGGAATCTTAACATATGCATTTTTTAACTCATCTAAGATATCAAATTCAGGAAGGGTTATTTGATTTTGAGTTTGTTGTTCTACCAACCTTTCAGGATAAGGTGGTGTTTGTGTAATATTTGCTCCTTTCTGATTTTGTACCTTAGTTTGTGCTGTTTCAGATGATTCTCCTTGTTCAGCTGGTTCTTCTATAATTGGAGGATAATCCTTCTTAAGTACTTTTCCAGACCTTAAATGGACATCATCAAGAGGAAGAATTGAATATGCAGGATAATATGCTGTTTCCTCTACTGTATATGCAGATTTGTCCACTTTGTTATTCGGATTAGCCACCGGTTGGGATGGTAATTGTGTTGGTCTGGGTTGATTTGAAGGTAACTGTAATTGCTGTGGTTGTGTTAACAATGGTGGTGGATTCTGCTGTTGGAATGGATATGCAGAATTTTGTTGCGGAAATGGCATGGATGAAGGATATGGTGGGTATGAAAATGGCTGTTGGTACTGTTGCTGGTAATGTTGTTGATATTGTTGAGACTGTTGTGGTTGTTGGTTTCCATAACCATATCCTCTCCAACCTTGTGCAGGTTGTTGTGGATATTGTTGTGGAGGCCAAGCTTGCCATGGCATTGGAGGGGTCCAAGGATTATAAGATGGATAAGCATAATTTTGCTGAGGGATTTGTTGCTGATTTGGTTGAGGCATTCTAGGTGGCCATGGTCTTCTTGGTGCAACGTAATAGAAACCTTCTGCTCCTTGCATTTCTTCCATTGAATTAGTTTGCAAGTCTTTCAATGTTACACAATTTTCTGTGGAGTGATTGCCTGTACAAAGACCACACACTTGAATGCTATCTAAAGGACAGTCTCTCAAAGGATGTTTCTTTTTACATTTTGAACAAAATATTGCTAAGGCTTGTTCTTGTTCTTCTTTCTTCTTGTTTGCCTTTAGCACATCTACTTGTGTCCCTAATGTACTCAAAAGATCTGTTTTGAAATTTTCCAATAGACTTCCTATTTCAGCCCTTGTTATCCCTCCTGCAGCTGACTTTGCCGCTTTAGAACTTACTTCCCTTCTTCCGGTTTTTGATCTTCCTCTAGAATATTTCTGACATAACTCGACAATTTCATCAAATGGAAGATTTGAAATATCTCCTTTACCCATTAGATTTAAAATGTCAAGGTATTCATCTCTTATACCTTTGAGGAAGATTGTGCGAACAGTTTCTTGATTTAGGGAATGTTGTTTAGACTTCTGAAGATTATATGCAAACCGTTCTAAATATTCTTCTAGATTTTCATCTTCTTGCTGTGTCATTCTAAACACATCTTCCTTTGAATCTCTAGATCTACAATAAGGCTGATATTTCTTAAGGAAGACTGTTCGCATATCATCCCAGGAGGCTATTCTTTGTTCTCCTAAACCCATAAACCATTTTAAAGCTGCTGCCTTTAATGTTGCAGGGAAAGACGGAGCTTATGAACATCATCAGTATAACCATATGTTCTACATAAGATATCGAATTCAAACATGAATGAATCCGGATCTTCTGTAGACATTCCATAGAAGTTTGGCAACACAGAAGGTGGAATGTTTTTAATCTTTACTTCTTCTCCTAGTATTGCACTTGTATCTATTATTGGGAAACCAAAAGTAGATTCTTGGTCAAGTCCATCTTCTTGTCTTTTCCTGTCATTTTCTAACTTCCTATCATTTTCGTGTTTCCTTTCTTCCTCTCTCTTCCTTCTCCATTCTCTTTCTTGTCTTTCATTTTCAGCTCTTTGTTCTTCAGGAGTAAGATGAATGGATCCATGTCCCTCTTCTTCTGCCATTTGTTGAGTTGTTTCAATTTCAGGTGGAGGTTCAAGTTGTGGGAAGATAGGAGGATCGATGGATGGAAAAACAATTTGTTTTCCTTTCTCTTTTGGTTTTCCGGAAGTGGAGAATTTTTGCTTTGCTTCCCAAGCTGACAAAGTTTGCCTTTCAATCAAGGTTAATCTTTGGCCACTTCTTTGTTTTTCAATCAGCTCTTCAATGATTGGATTACCAGTAACAGGTGTATGTGATGATCCTATCTCTACTTGTGGGGGGTTTTTGATAAATCTACCTTGAGGATCTCTAACTCTAGGCATAAAGAAACATAATTAAAGAAATGAAATGTAACTAATGTTTTTGTGTATTTTGGATTTTATCTCTCTATTGACTATGCCGATATTTGCCTCCCCGGCAACGACGCCAAAATGTTGAGCTAATTTATGTTCCTAAACTAACACAATTATTTACTATCAATCCGGGTTGTTTATTCTTTGAGGCAAATTCACTATTTGTGAAGATCTAATATAACCAAACCTTGAAAGATAAATGATTAAAAAGCTAAAGAAAATATATCTAATAACTCTAATTCAATCAGCTCAAAAGAGAAAATATTGAAAGGGTTCTTGAACTCAAGAAGTCCACTTCCACCTCAGTTATTACTTAATGAATTAGAGATTGTAACCAAAAACTCAAGATGCATAAATTATACATGAAAGAGGCTCTTAACTTAAGAGACACTTAAATTTTTCCATCATAACTCATTCATCTCAAGATATAAATCTAAATGGAAACAAACTATTTGCATGTAAACAAAAGAGACTAGTTCTGATTCACCATTTCATAGAGGGAATGCCCAACTTGAACACTTGTTTTCCAACTCAACCATTAACAAATGAAATCAATCACTATGAATAACCATAAGGCAATCTGAAATAAGACTTTGAAAAACTAAAGCTACCATCAACCAGATTTGCAATGAAATAAAACTAGTTTAACTTGGAAGTGTACTTAGCTTGGAGTGGGGGCCCTCCACCCTTGCCTTGCACACTTTTGAAGATGATATCAGAAGCTTTATATCAGTCACACATCCATGTATTGAGCAGCAAAAATGAGAGTAACACAAGTCTTCAAATTAAGTCTTCAAACCAAAAATATTACAACATAGAAGTATCATAAGTCAATGTCTTGAGCCATCAAAGTGTGGCTCTTAAATAAGGAGTTTCATGAAACCAACTGATCTACATTTACTCTAACAATCTTATCTACTCTAAGCCACCTATCCAAGTCGAATCCACTCCTCTCATCCCAAGAAATATGACTAATATCATGGAATCTCAAAACTGCCCTATTTAGATGGGATTTCTGGATGACTAGTCATGATTGACTAGCTCCAAATAGGCATAATAAAGCTCGTTCTGTTGGAACCAAGCATATGTGGCTTGGTCCTAGTTCCCAAGCTTTTCATTCATGTATCCCATTCGTGCTTAAGTGGCCTGCATCCATATCAACCATGAAGTGATTACGGGAATTTCTGAAATTGCCAAAATTGCACTTAAAATCAAACTTTTATAAAAACTTTAGAAATTGACAAATTAAAGCTAAATACCTGATTAGACATCAAATATTCATTAAAATGGAATGGATGGAGTGAAAATGAAGGATAAATGGATGGTTAGGTAAGTTTCTCAAAGCAAAATAAGATCAAAACTGAGGCCCAACACAATCATTCCAAGGTATTTGAGACTCCCAAAGGTCTCCCACCTATTCGTGATCATGATCATGCTATTCATCTGATTCCAGGAAGTGTTCCTCAAAACATCAGGCCGTACAGATATCCCTATGCCCAAAAGAGTGAAATTGAACGTATGGTTGCAGAAATGCTAGAGGCTAGTATAATTAAACCGAGTCAAAGTTCTTTCTCTGCTCCAGTAGTATTGGTGCACAAGAAGGATGGATCATGGCGCATGTGTCCAGATTATAGGGAGCTCAACAAGCTCGCTATTAAAGATAAGTTTCCCATTCCTGTCATTGATTAATTATTGGATGAATTGCATGGATCAATTTACTTCACCAAGTTGGATCTTCATTCAGGATATCATCAAATCAGAATGAAGACTGAAGACATTCTGAAAACAACATTTAGAACTCATGAGGGTCATTATGAATTTTTGGTCATGCCTTTTAGCCTTACCAATGCACCCTCAACATTTCAAGGTTTGATGAATTCAATTTTCAAACCATTCCTTAGAAAATTTGTGTCAGTATTTTTTGATGATATACTAATCTACAACAAGTCTTAGAAGGATCATGTTGAACATGTTGACAGGGTGCTACAACTATTAGAGGAGAAACAATTATATGCAAAAAGATCCAAATGTTTCTTTGGAGAACAAGAGGTGGAATATCTGGGTCATATTGTATCTCATGAAGGAGTTAAGGTAGACCCTAGCAAAATTAAAGCCATTAAGGAATGGAAAATCCCCACATCCATAAAGCATCTGCGAGGATTTTTCGGGTTGACAGGGTATTATCGCAAGTTTGTTAAGAATTATGGGAGAATAGCAGCAC
The DNA here is from genome assembly GCA_031772625.1 of Pinus tabuliformis. Taxonomy (NCBI): domain Eukaryota; kingdom Viridiplantae; phylum Streptophyta; class Pinopsida; order Pinales; family Pinaceae; genus Pinus; species Pinus tabuliformis. The sequence continues at coordinate 11,185,962 of CM062812.1, forward strand.
CTCTAACAACACTATTGAAGAAAGATGCATTTTCATGGACTCCAGAAGCAACAAAGGCCTTCGAACATCTTAAAGAGGCAATGTGCCAAGCACCTATCTTAGCTACACCAGACTTCACAAAAACTTTTATTGTGGAATGTGATGCTTCAGGAAATGGAATTGGTGTTGTTTTAATGCAAGATGAAAGACCCATTTCTTTTGAAAGTCGTCCAATCAAGGGAAAGTTTTTACACAAAGCTATTTATGAGAAGGAAATGTTGGCAATACTCCATGCACTTAAGAAATGGCGACCCTACCTAATGGGAAGACACTTCAAGGTAAAAACGGATCATGATAGCCTTAAATACTTTTTAGAACAAAGATTATCCTCTGAAGAGCAACAAAAGTGGGTCACAAAGATGTTTGGTTATGACTTTGAAATCATCTACAAAAAAGGGAAGCAAAATGTGGTGGCAGATGCACTGTCAAGAAAGGATGAGGATGTGGAAGCATTGTTGTGCACCATTTCTATTATCCAACTAGATTGGATAAACGAAGCAAGGGAGGAATGGAAGAATGACGAAGAAGTGTGGGCACTTATACGAAAGTTACAACAAGATTTTAGTACGTCGGATACATTTAGCTGGAAAAATGATTCGTTATGGTACAAAGATCGCTTATACCTCTATAAGAATTCCCAGCTAAAACAAAAGATTCTTATGGAATTGCACACTTCTCCCTTAGGAGGGCACTTGGGATTTTTAAAAACTTACCACAGGGTTAAGAAGGAATTTTTTTGGGATGGCCTTAAATTAGATATTCAAAAGTTTGTGGCGGAATGTTTGGTTTGCCAACAAAATAAAGTTGAAACAATTAAGACACCGAGTCTATTACAACCTTTATCCATTCCAAGCCAACGTTGGAAGGAGGTTTCAATGGATTATATATATATATATATATATATATATATCTATATATCTACATATAGATATATATCTGTATATATATCTATATATATATACAATTTAAATTTTATGAAGAATATCATAACTAAATTTCAATAATATATATATATATATATATATATATATATAGATATCTATATATATCTGTATATATCTATATATACAGATATATATAGATATATATCTATATATACAGATATATATAGATATATATCTATATATATAAAAGAAAGTGTTCAGTGGCTCTGATACCACCTGTCACGCCCCTACACCTGCGGTAGTCTTTCAACCGCTTATAGCGAGGTGCGGCACCACCGAACACTTTCTTTTCACCAATACTTATGTTCGTGGACTACGCCTAACATTCCACTTATCCTACTTAGTTTGTGTTTCACAACCAAGTATTATTAATGTGTTCCTTTATACAAGTGAAAGCCCATAACATTCACATAAACAACATTATACAAGAGAAATGCACAACAGTATAAAGGGAGGGGCAACTCCTTGCAATATGAGTCTGCCCGAATCAATATATTATACAATCTTCACTTTTACAAAGTACAGACTAAGTCCATGGAAAACCCCAAATTTATACTGAGCCAAATTTTCACAACTTCGGCAAACTCGGTTGCCCAGCTTGTTGGCGCCTCCGCACGGTCGCCGCATGACTCATCAACCCTTCGTTCACCTCGTCACACGATCGTGTTGTTTGCCCAACTCGGGCGCGCCTCCAAGTCGCCACACACGGGCACCTCTACCCGAGACACACCTCCGTTCACAATCTCAACACTTCACCAAGTCAACATGCACACTTGCACGCCGGGCGGGCGCTCACCCGAGTTGCCAAGACACCCGCGCCAAGTCATCGCACAAAACCGTCAGGCACCACACACCCATGCACGCCCTCACCCAACCGCCGGGCGCTCCTGACCGCACCTTCACCCGCAACCACGCCTTACCGTGTAGCCTTGCCCAAGAATGGGCGCATGTGAAATCTGCGCCTCCTCCTCTTAGACTTGCACACTAGAAACCTGCGCCTCCTTGCCTTAGCAAAGATGTATGAGCGAGTTGGTTGATGTCAAATGAGGGCCAACGAAACACAATATATATGTGTTGAAGGGGAGGTCATGGCTTGCCCAGCCGACCTCACCCACGCCCTTGCTCCATCACAAAAGCCCCTAAACCATAAAGTCGGCCTTCATACGTCTTGATACACATCCCACGCCATATAAACAAGCTCTCCTCCTCATATGTGCGCATAAGTGTCATCGCACACTTGGAAGAGCTCGCACTTCCACCGTCGCACTTCAAGCCGGAGCTGCAGGTCGTTACATCCTCCTCCACCTGAAGTCGTTGTCGTCCTCGACAACATACCATCCTGGTAGCCATCCACCAAGATCAACAATATCCATGATGTCAACTCCTCCACATACTGCAAACATCACTGCAACATATGTAGAACCACCATCTCCACTATGTCTCATCTCGGCAACCATCTGTCACCAAGATCACCATACCAAGGTATACACCTCATCGGTATGTCATACATCGGAAATCATCTCAATCCATGACCATTGATCACCCTGTCACAATCTCCACATGCTGGTCCCCATCGTGGAAGGTTGGCCCCTCCATCTCAAGCTACATGCTTCCTGCAACACATCGTGTCGACCTCATCATGTGTCATCCTCGTGTGAACTGCTGCCATGATACTCCAACACAATGCTAACACATCTCTGTACACTACGCGTCCCCATGCTTGAACTAGTTGGGTAGCTAATCCAACTGTCACGCTCAAACCATGAGAGTGAACATCCGCATGCCATCATCATTCGTTTCTCAGAACATCCTGTCACATCATCAACTCGATCAAGAACCCATCTCCATATAAGTGCAAGCCATGCCCAGGCCCATGAAGTAGTCCTCATCTCATCTGTAACATGCTGTCCATGATGTTTGGTACCAATGTGCTGCATGAACGGCCACATCTATCCCAACATCATCATCCATATGTGTGCCTCCTCAATATGAAGAGGCCATCTCATCAAACTTCGACTCTCGATGTGCCACATCCAGGTCCATGAAGCAACCTCCATCATATCTGCAATGTGTCATCCCTCAAGTCTGCCATAGAAACAAGTATACACCTGTTTCATCTGCCCATGCGCTGCCCATGATCATAGATCAATCAACTCCCATGTGTTAAAAGTGGTTAAGTCTCGGCTCAACCCATGCCCAAGTGTTGCCACCACGGCATCATCATCATTGTAACTTCACCACTCCAAAGTGTCTCATATCGATCCTCCACATCAGGTCACTCTTTCAAGCCATACCCATACATGTACTTTAAATTATGCACCCCATCCTGCATCAAAGTCTCTGACCTCAGCTCCTCAATGCATCAGATCCTCCAAGTCCACCATATATGAAGTCTCCAAAAGTCACAACAATCTCATGTCATCATGAGCTCCATAAGCCATCCCCAACCAACATCTCAGCAAGCATACAAGTCTCGGCCCAAAGGTCTCTGCAACATGCCTCAACTCTCCATGTAGTAGGAATGCTCCATAGCCTGCTCACAATCTCATCCAAGTCCATGGCTTTGTTGTACAAGAGTGCACAACCTCTCCATTGGCTCATAAGCAAAACATCTCCATGTCACAAGGTTGGGGAAATTAACCGAGAATAAAGGAAGACTAATCCGCATAAAGGTGAGCTCCACTGATCATAAGTACGACATACTTAGTAAAGTCTCAAGTCTAAAAGGAACGAGAATATTCATAAATGAAGATCTCATTCCAGAAGATCAAGCATAATTAAGAAAGGAGGTTCAAAAGGTAAAAGAAGCTAGAAAGGAAGGAAAATGGGCAAATCAAAAATAGAAAAGCCTTTATTCGAGATAGAAACCAAAAAGATAGTAATCAGTAGCAATTAAACATGCTCCAGATCCTTTCTTGGAACTGTTGGAGCTTCCCATGGAACAAAGGCCCCAAGCTAAGTTGGATTTCAAATGATGTTGATATTATTTTACTTATTGCAACTTGGGAGCATGAAGAATCTAAGGTCCTTAACATAGATGGCTTTACGCTATGGTCTAGCTGGAACAAGCGATCCTCCCGTAGAGTCTTTGGGGGAATAGCTTGTTACATTAAGAAGAAAATCTACCCTCATGCTAGGATTTATAAAAACGACCCTCACAACCAATATACTTGGATAGAGATCAGTGACATTAATAATAAAAAGTCCTACATAGCAATATGTTATTTCCCCCCATCAATTCTAACTTCTATAAGAAGAAGAATCTAGATAAAACTAACCCTTACAATGGTTTAGAGAATGATATTTCTAGCCTAATAAATGACGGTAATATCCTCTTAATAGGTGACTTTAATGCTCGAACTTCAAATAACCAAGCTATTATTCTAAGCAATCATTCCAACCCTACTCCTCTTTGGTTAGACGAAGACCCTACTCTGGCTAGTAGGTACAAAAGGAGCTCTGAAGACCTCGGGGAAAATTTATTTGGATCGGAGCTAGTCAAGCTCTGTAGTGCTCAGGATCTCATAATTTGCAACGGTCTAAAGAAGTGGCCCAATTCCAGCAAGATGACCTGCATCCATGGACTTGGTAGCAGCGTGGTAGACTACGTTATTTCCGATCTCCCTTTATATAATGAAATAATAAATTTTGACATCTTAAACGACCACAAACCTGACTCTGATCATAGGCCTTTACTTATAACTCTCAATTTTGTCATGCATAGAGTTCCCACAAAAAATAATACTTACAGCCAAAAGAACTTAATATTTGATAGAAATAAAAATCATCTCTTTCTAAATGAATTAAAAACTAATTTGCTTCCTTTATCTAGTATAGACAACATAGAAGACCTCTATCATAATTTTACTACGACCCTCTCATATTCTATTAACAAGTTCTCAATTGAAGTTTCAAATAATAAAAGAAATAGCAAAACCAATCCATGGTATGATAAAGATTGCAAAAGTGTGAGGAGAGCAATTAAGGAAGCTATTGATGAATCTCTTAAAATGGACAAGATAAAAATATACAAAGCCCTAACTAAAAGGAAAAAGAGGCAGTACATTCGTCAAAGACAGGAGAATCTCTTACACCTCTCTAAGGTAGCTCCTAAGAAATTTTGGAGGCAGATTCTGACTAGGAAGACTAAAGATAATAATAAATTGCTCTCCACGATTGGAATTCCTATCTTAAAAAGCTTTATGAATCTCCAAATGTCATGGATAATTTGGAAACCCTGCTCACAACGAAAGAAGTTTTCTCTTTAGAAGACATTAAGTTTGGGGTTAATCGCTTCGCTAATGGGAAATCTAAGGACATTGAAGGTTACCAGGCGGAAATCTTAAAGATTGGAGGTCCTGTCCTCATCCCCCACATCCACAAGCTTTTCAATCAAGCAATCAAGCAAGGGTTCCCTAAACTTTGGACTGAGAGCCTCATTATGCCTATTTTTAAAAGTGGGGATACAAATAACCCCTCTAACTATCGGACAATTATGATCAACCCTCTCTTAGCCAAGTTATATGGTAGTATTTTGGAAAAGAAGTTAAGCATATGGCTTGAAAGTGAAGGTAAGCGGGCTAATGCCAAGCAGGTTTCAGAAGGCATCACTCAACAACAGACCACCTCATTATGCTTAGGATCATTGCGGAGGAATGTCGTAATGATAAATCCAATTTATTTTGTTGCTTTGTCGACTTTAGAAAGGCTTTCGATACGCTTCCTAGATACATCCTTTGGAATAGATTAGAAGAGCTAAAGGTTCCTCTCGAGTTGAGAGCTGCCGCTATAAGGTTTACGAGAATGTAATTGCCAAACTAAAGAGAAATGAGGGGTGGTCGAAAGATATTAAATATAAAATCGGAGTTAAACAAGGTTGCCCCCTCTCCCCTACCCTATTTGGAATTTACATCGATAAGCTCGAAGGCTATTTAGAGGAAGCAGGATGTGATGGCACGATCTTAGCTGGGATAGTCATCATCCTTCTTCTCTATGCTGACGATATTGTTCTTTTCGCAAGGTGCCCATCTGATCTTGATAAGCAACTCAGGCTTCTTAAGGATTTCTGTTCTACCATGGGTATGACTGTTAACACTGACAAAACAAAAGTTATGATTATCAAATCCAAGAAGGACACTTAGGCTAATTTTATGTATGACAATAATAACTTGGAGGAAGTGTATTCTTACAAGTACCTAGGAATTGATATTCATCACAAGCTCAACTGGAACCATAGCATTGAGAAAAGGATTAATGGGGGATGGAAAGCTTATTTTGGTCTTGAAAATAATTGTAAAACAACGAACCTCGTAATGTGGGATAAAAAGAAGTTCCTCTTTGAAACTTTAGTCACTCCTGTTATCTTATATGGCTGTGAGGTTTGGGGTTGCAGCATCTCTAGAGAATCATGGAGAAAGATTGAGCAAATCCAGAAGCGTTTTATAACTTATAACCTGAAAATTAAAAGTAATACACCCTATCCTATTCTCCTTATAGAAGCAGGTCTTTCCCCTATTGAGAGCCTAACTATGATTAGGTTTCTGCTATACAAGCACAAACTCAATAACATAGACGATCATAGACTTCCTAAGCTAGCTTTAAATTCTAGCCAAAACCACCTAAGGCTCAATCGAGGGTGGCATAAAGATACAAGGGCATGGTTAAACTATTGGGAGATCAACGAGAATGATGCATTGCAAAACATAAATAACACTAAAGATATTGTCACTTCTAAGTTCAAAGAAAAAATGTGGTGTGAGAAAGATTTAGCAGCTAAAAGAAAATTAAGCTATTATAAGAAGGTCATCAACCCCACCCTAGAAGATCAAAAGTATCTCTCTATTTTAACTAGCTCAAAGAAGAAAATTAATATAGCAAAGATTAGAACGAATTCTCATGAGCTCCATAGTGAAACAGGTCGTTAGGCAGTTCCTAAAACGCCATGGATGGAAAGGATCTACCATATATGTGAGAATAGCAACATCGAGGATGAAAACTACTTCCTCTTAGAGTGCCCCGCATACAACCACATTAGATCTCAGTTTCACAATCTTTGTTACAATACTGACCTTCCTAACCTTTTACAATGTCAAAATTATAGTGAGCTCGGGAGGCTTCTCTCCAAGCTTTTTGAGCATAGGAATAAAATCTTAAATCAAAATAAATAATTTGTTTCTTTAGGTCCGATAGACCAATGTTTGGTCTCAGTGGACGTTAACCATCATCATCATCATCATCATATATATATATATATATATAGAAAATAATAATTTTGAACTTTTATTAAGTATATTTTTTAGATTTTTATTCAAAATGTTAAAAAAAATAATAAAATTGAAAAATTAGCTGTTAAAATCCCATATTAAAGATGTAATAGAAATTTTTCTAGATGTTGAATTTATTTATACATTTAAAAATGTAATTTTAACAATACACAATTTAAATTTTATCAATAATATCATAACTAAATTTCAATAATATTTCTTGATAAAAATCAAGAAATATGTATTTTATTATAATGAAGATTGTAAATAATGAAAATCATATTTTTGAATTTTTATTGAATATATTTTTTAGATTTTTATTCAAAATATTAAAAAAATTAATAAAATTGAAAAAATAGTTGTTAATGTCTTATATTAAAAATGTACTAGAAAACTTTCTAGATGTTGAATTTATTTATATATTTAAAAATGTAATTTTAACAATACACGATTCAAATTTTATTAATAATTTCATAACTAAATTTCAATAATATTTGCTGATAAAAATCAACAAAATATGCATTTTATTATAATGAAGATTGTAAATACATAGGGTGCACGGTAAATATTATATTTTTGAATTTTTATTAAATATACTTTTTAGATTTCTATTCAAAATGTTAAAAGAACTAATAAAATTGAAAAAATAGTTGTTAAGATCTCATATTAAAGATGTAATATATTTTTTTCCTGGATGTTGAATTTATTTATATATTTAAAAATATAATTTTAATAATATACAATTTAAATTTTATCAATAATTTCATAACTAAATTTCGATAATATTTGTTGATAAAAATATAGAAACTAAAATATGTAAACTTGTCAAATAAATAGATAAAAAATTATTATAATGAAAGCTATCTACAAAATAAACTATAAAAAGAACTATCATTTATTAATCATCATAATATTATAAAGAAGAATTATTTACTATACTTGGGGTAAGAAGAATTATTTACTATACTTGGGATAAGTGTAAATTTATGACATTGTTGGTTACAATTTAAACTATGTAAGTAGTTTTTTATTACATTATTGGCTATGCAAGTGGGTTTGGGTGGAACTTCTATAACTCCTATTGTGACACTATGAGGACAATCTACAAAGTGTTCATATTATTAATATTTTATCTTATTACATTATTGGCTATGCAAGTGGGTTTGGGTGGAACTTCTATGACTGCTATTGTGACACTATGAGGATAATTTACAAAGGTTGATATTATTAATATTTTATTAACATGAATTATCCTTCGAATTGTCATGATCTATAAAATTGTTTCTTAGGGATTGTCTTATCTTTTGAGAAAGAAATAAATTATAATTTTGATAATTAAAAAAGATATTTATATGAATTTTAACTTTTCAAATACATTTCTCAATATCTATTTTTATTAAAAATTAAAAATAATATTAAAAATTAATTGTAATTTATCATACCATTATAAAAAAACCATTTAAAATTCAAAACCTTTATTTCTCGACATCGATCATTCACCACAAGTATCACATGGGAGTATTAAAAAAGAACTAATGAAATTGATATTTTATTTTTCTAACTAGAATTATAACAATAAAGCAAGATTATTTAAAAGTTGGACCTCTGAAATTTTTAACTAAAATAATAAAATAATAGGTTTCACAAAGTATTTAAATTATTATTTATTTTTTATAAACAATTTATTACAATTTAATAAAAAATTATAAATTATTTTTTTTTATAAATAATTTGTTACAATTTAATAAAAAAATTAAACTTGGTATATGTGATGATCTCGGAAAATGTAAATATTGGAATTTTACTGTGGTAAAAGACAGAATTTGGAAGACTGTTTTAAAAAACTTTAATAGTATTTCTTTCTTATTTATGAATTAAAATATATATTAAGAAAATATACTTCTTGAAATGCTGGCAACTTCTGAAAGGGAGTTGGGAAAGGAAATCAGTGGTGAAAACTGCACTAAAACTACCTTCCTTAACTGGAAAGGCTTCCAGGGAAAAAGGGAGGGGAGAGGCAAAAATCTGGGCGGTAAGGATAGGCAGAGAAGAAAATAAAAAAAAAATTGGTTAAGTCTGGTAAGGACCAGATAACCAAGCACAAGTTGCATGGATCTTGTTGAGGGCTGTGGGCCTGCAAGATAGCTTGGGGGGAGATCCCAGTCCTGGCGACGGATCTCATGGTTGGGTGGTCAAGAGTAAACAAAGGATATAGGTGAACTTCTGTAGCGCATCCACAAATCCAAGCGGACCAGGTAAGTAGAAGCTTCTGGTGAAACTATTCTCAATAGTGAATATATTTCCATGATATTATTGTCAACTGAAAATTACAGTAGCCAAAAATACAGTAGAATAACAGTGAAGTTATTTGAAAATATACATTTCTTCTTATCGTTATTATGCATGCTGTGATGCTATCTGCTTAAAAACAAATATTACAGAGGTGCCAATAAATGACTGTTAAGAAGGGCCTAATTCTGTTACAGTTCTTGGTACTTCAAAAACAAAACAGAGATCAATCATCACTGTATAGAATACTAAAGAGTTAATTTACACATATAAAGAAAACAAATAAGCAAGTTTCGATGAAGATGAGTCTGTTAACTATAGCAGAGGGTAAGGTAGCGGGTCCCGAGCCGGGATTACCCAGAACTGGTAGAAAAACTCATCGGGACTGATAACCTTAACGGCCACAGAGTGGATGTTCATTAAAAAGAGATCGGGAGACCATACGAAATTCTTACCATGTATGGGAGTATACACGAAAAAAGCAAACTGTAGAGCGGATATATAACATAAACAAAAATACATACCGCTAGACAGAGGTAACTGGTAGACAGCGAAGGGATGAGCAATCCTAAGGGGGAGGTTCGAAAAAACAATGAACCAGACTCTAACTGTATCATTATATAATTAAACATCGAAGTTGCAAAATGTATGTTACCACCATAATCACAGTAGCAAAATGCGACAGCAGTATGGAAATCTACCATTCGAAATCAACTGAACATCTATTTTCCATGATAAACATAACCATTTCATCATAACTATTACATCTCAATAGTAAGGAACCCTAGCAGTTCGAAGAAACATTAAGTCGCAAACAGAACAGAAATGCCTACGTTTTTAAAGACAATGGCAGTTCCGCCGTAATATAGAGCTATGAGAATATAAACGACTGTAATGATATTATATACACATAAATTACTTGCAGAAAGTCGAGCTCACAAAGTTCTGGAGCCAAGGCTCTCAAGAGCGAAGATTAATCTGTTATTAAACTTTCCTGAAGAACCCAAGAAATAAATTTACATATACAGAGTTAAGTAATCATTTCCAAGGAGCTGCGAATCCGAAATAAACAATAACATTCATTGGAAAAAACAGAGAGGTCCCATAATCCTCGACCCGGTCCAAGCTAGTAGTCTTTACTACTCTAATTCTTAAATGATTACAATTAGATAAATGGTATATGAAACGCAGAAAGGAAATTGAGATAACTTAAACTACTGGAGACTGCCATGGGCACCTCCTGTTTGAAAAAGAATTGACTACTTCCTCACAACCCAAACAGGGCAAGTCGAGACAACAAAGCCTGAGAGTATGAAAACCACGAGTAGCCTCGGAGGCAAACCCCAAGGACCCTGTCCTGGGTACTTCTGTCAAATTATGGAAATCTGAAAGCAAGCAAAAGAAAAACAAGTATGTATAAATCCCGTAGCAGCAACAGTAAAAAAGGGAAACCCCAAATACCCGCACCCAGGAATCAACCGAGCATGGATGCCTACCTGATATGCGGCGAGGTAGGCCAGGTTGCCGAGGACCTGTCGTTCTGCATATCGGAAAAGACTGTAGTGTCCACCTTCACACAACAAAGAAACACGAAAACCATTAACACATACAAATTCATCGGTGTGACCTGTAAGGAGAAGAGTATTCATAATAGGAATAACCGTGAAATTGGCTATGAGAGAATGCCATTACCTGCATAGGTAAACCCCGGGGAACGGTTGAATAACTCCTGTACAGCGGATAGAGTCTCAGTGGAAGAGTGAACGGGAGAATCCCCTGTGCGCAGAGAGACAAGCCAAACCTGGGAGCGGTGCCAGGTCCAAATGAGCCGAATGAAGACTCAAAACAACTTAATATGAACCCCAAAACCCTCCGGCAAACCTCCACCCTCGGATCCAGATCTGATGATCCGAACCGTTGAATTAGAGCGGGAACCAAAGGCGCGGGGAATGAGGGTACGGGGCCCTGCCCGATCACATGGCCGAGCAGAAAAGGCAGACGGTGTAGGCCAGATGTACTGAATAGTAATAAAACAACTATCCTTAAAATTTAATGCAGTTCAACAACTCAACGCCGGAATATGACTCCGGTCACCATGCAAAACATCCAGCGCATTTATCCGGTTGCCAAGAAACACATCCAATGCATACAAACAAAAAAATAAAAATGACATTTGATTAGACTTACGATGATCCGAGTATCCCCTAATGATATTTGATGATCCGAGTAGGCAGTATGATGTGGCAGTGTGTATGCGGTTAATTAAGGATATGGTAAAGATTACGAAGGTAAAGATTAAGATTTTTTTTTTTTTTTGTCTATGGTAGGATCGTGACAGGCACTTTTATAAGTAAATATAAGTTTTCATTCAAAACTTAAGTATTAAATTAAAAAGGTTCAAACTTATCACAATTATTTAATAATAATATATTTCAATTTAAAAAAACTTAAACTTATAATTATTTAATAAAAATATATAGAAGTTGAAATTCAAAATCTTTTATAACTAAAACAATTCCATGTTCAATAGAATTCATTTTTGTTCCGGACATATTGTTAATATAGAAATTCTAAATTTCAAAGTTCAAATCCAATTAAAAAAATTTAGACAAACTTAATTAAAAAAATTTAGACAAACTTAAAATATGTAGATTACAGAGTTATATGGGATTACAAACTCTTTTAGTAACCTATTAATAATTTTTTATTTACAAATAAATTATAGGTTTGTATGTGAAACAAATTCTTTTAAAGTAATATGTTTTACCTATTTAAAAAGTGACGTAATTGAAGTTTTATTTAGAGTAAGCTTCAGAATTAATTTTTAATAATTTTAAAATAAAAAATTCCAATATATTTAAAAGTGAAATTTTATTATTAAGTAATTTAGCATTAAAGTTTTATGTAGAATAAGAATTAAAATTATTTTTGTTTATTTAAAAATATTAATTTTTTTTATAAATAAAATAATAATAATAATAATAAATTTTAAATATATTTAAGAAGAAAAATTTATCTTCAAACAATACAATATATAAATATTAAATATTACACAACATTGGAAACCATCAATCCCAATAACAATGCTCACTCTAATTTAATAACTGAATTATAATAAATTTTACCATTCACATAAAAAAATAAAACAAACAACCTTTCCTTAAAATCATTTATATAAAAATTGAAAGGCAACCAATTTGAATTGACTTAGCTACACACCCAATTTGAATTGACTTAGCTACACACCCAATTTGGATTGACTTTAGCAATTACTTAGAGCCGACATAAAGGAAGTCAACCATATATTTATTGTAAAATTAATTAACATCAAAGGCGGAATTAACTACGAACCTGCCATAGTTATTAAGATTACGATGCACAATTAACGATAAATTATTCCCTAATTTGGTTTTAACAAAGGTTCAACGACTAGTTTAATGTTGGTTTTTTTAAGTGGGAGGAAATTAATTAGAGTTAATTGAGGTTTTGGTTTTTTTACCTGCCATAGTTATTAAAATTACGATGCACAATTAACGATAAATTATTCCCTAATATGGTCTTAACAAGGGTTCAACGATTAGTTTAATGTTGGTTTTTTAGTGGGAGGAAATTGACAAGAGTTAAGTGAGGTTTTGGTTTTTTTAAGTGGAGGAAATTAATTAAAGTTAATTGAGGTTTTTGGTGTGTAAATTTATAATATTTAAATTTAATATAATGGTTGATATTGAAATATTAGTATATATATAGAGGTTTTAAATAATAGTTTAATTTCTAGAGAATAATATATAGATAATTTAGGGTTTTGTTTTTTGAGAAAGTTAATTAGAGTTAATTTTAATTTTAATTAGAATTAATGGAGATTTTTAGTGTAATAATTTATGGAAAATATATTTTGGTTTTGGTTTCTTTAAAGTAAGAGGAAATTAATTAGAGTTAATTGGGATTTTTGGTGTGTAAATTTATAATGTTTAAATTTAATATAGTTGTTGATATTGAAATATTAGTATTTATTAAGAGGGTTCAAAGAATAGTTTAATGTTTAGAGAATAGCATATAGATAATTTAGGGGTTTTGGTTCTTGAGAAAGTTAATTAGAGTTAATTTCGATTTTAATTAAAATTAATTGAGGTTTTTAGTGTAGTAATTTATGGAGCAAATTCATGATATTTGAATTTATGGTGATATAGATGTAGCCAAATTTACTTTAGACTTGGATTAGATTCTGGTTAATAGATTTCGTGGCAAGTTTTTTGGTTAATTTTTGAATGATTTTGGAGTGCACATATTTGATGAATAATAGTTATCAAAATTCTAAGTAAATAGTAGTTAATAAAATAATGTCAAAATTCTAATGCTTTGAAGTTAATGATTAAGGTGTGCTATGATTAGTTCTAAAGTGAAGTATTTTAGTAGAGGAGAGCGATATTGATGTTCTCAGTGTATTATGGCACTCCCTGATGGGGGTGCTTTCACAGCGATCATTTCCTGGCATGTGGTATAATTGGCATGCGGATCATATGTATGGTATATGGGGTGGCGACCCTTGGCATAAGAACCATTCTCTACACCTAGCTCTACATGCCCCTCGTGTGGCGATCTCACAATTTTCAAACTATTTTGTACCTACCAAGGTACGATCGACTTAAATGCGAGTAGGTGGGAGTATGTGGCTCTCAGTATGAAAGTCATTTTGGCAACGAAATTTATTTGGATGGCTAAGTATTGTGTTATGCTGCTCACCTCACACGACAAGTTTGGTTTCTCATGTCCTCACCCTGCTATATATGCATGATGCAGGTCCCAGAGTGGTGGAAAGACTGTGTTTTGGTTGTTGTTGGTGAAAATCCACAGAGGTCAATTTGTGCATGGTGGACAATGGTTATCTATTATGGGCTACATGGAGGTTATATGCTTATATGGTTCCTCGACCGAGAATGCCTAGTCATCGAGTTGGCACACTTGGTTCATCCTCTTCACGATGTTGGAAGTTGTTCGAATGGGAGTCCATGGCCAATTTCTTTGAATCTGCTCTTTTGAAAGTGAGAAAGAAAATTCTTCACTTAGAGGCCAAGGAGTTTGGTGATCGTGTATATTTCTCTAATTTAGAGATTGGAGGCAACAATCTCAAGTGAATTCTTGATCCAGGAAAGTTTCATAAGAGAAGGCTTTACTTTCTTCATTCTATTAGTTTGCACCGTCAATTGGAAACTCTACTAAGAACGATCATTCAAGATAAGCACGTAGATAATTATAAGGTGTTTGCAGGTCAGGAGGAGATGAAGCGAATCTTGAGGGACATCAAGTATAACTTGGATGACATTGTGGTCAGACTGACTCAGGTGGAGCGCTTTGTGGTATCTGATTTAGAGACTGACTCCAGTGAGCAACAAGAGGTGTCTGTGGTCATCAACGCTCTAGCTCAAACCTTTCCTCATGTAAAGTTTTCTCCTTTCTCACCAATTATCATCTCAGACTAATAAGTCCACTATGCATATCGTATTAGTGTTTACTGTCGATTAGTATATTTTTTTTGTAAGCAATCGTATGATGTTGTCAATAGTGCCATTGGGGCGATGATATGTATTTCTGCTGCATATTTTTGGTATTTTGTATTGCTCATTTTCATAACCTTAGGGAGATTAGTGGATAGTAAACTTCTCTATTGTAGTTTCCAAGTTCTTGCATTGGAGCAGGGTAGTATCAACTTGGTAAATTTTGACCACTGTTAGTCCTGGTGTGGCTATGGTTATTCTTAGTTAAAGATAATATCTCCCGGACTACCCTTTTGGATGTATGAAAGGATTTCATTGTAATATCTTTGGTTATTAACATAAATCTATAGAAGAAGTTTACAAAAAAAAAGTGTATTATGGAAAATTGACATCTAATAATTTGTATTTTCCTTAACAACCTTACATAGATATCAAAATAATTGATGCATGTCATATATCAATGCAATCTCCACTGGTAGGAATCCCGATGTTGCATGCATTTCCCATCTTTGTGAATTGTTATACCTTTCGCCATATCTATAACATCCCTTTGTTTTATCCACCTTTCAACATATTCATGGTTTCCCTTTGCTATATATATATACCATGGTGCTTATATTGCCCATCGCTACACATTATTATGCCCTCCACTATGTCCACAACCACCCTTTGCAACATCCATAACTACCTGATACCACATACATGCCCTAGTGTATATGCCATTATATATACCATCTTGATATATATATATATATATATAGAGAGAGAGAGAGAGAGAGAGAGAGAGAGAGAGAGAGTGGAGGGTGGACATAGCAAATAAGTGAATTAGAAGGTTCTTAAGGAGAAGAAAAATCCTTGCATGAGAGATGGTGCTTGTCCTTTGCCTCCCACTTGTTCTTTTTGGATCATACATTTGATCTCCTCTATATTTTGTTTAAGTCTCCTACTTAGTCATAATTAACCAATGGATACCACTTGAAAGCCTCATTACTTGTGTGCATGACACCTAATTTGACAACTATCACAATGGGTTAGTAAAACTATACAACCCCATAAAAAAATATCTATAATGTTAGTGAGACATTTGAAATTGTGACATTACTGCAAGTAAAACCTAATTCCCATTTGCATTTAACTCGTCTCCTATAAAAAAATTCTTAATCTATATAAATTGCTTTGTTTTGAACAATCAATCTATCCATGACAAATATATTTTGATAATATATTATCTAACCATGTAGACCATATACAAATATATTTTGATAATATATTATCTAACCATGTAGACCATATACACCTTAATATAAATATTGTGCATCTTATAAAAGTGCCTAATAAAGCCAAAGGCTAGGCTAAGTGACATGACAATAAGGATTTTTCCAAGGAGTGGGAGCTACGAGGGAATAAGGATGAAAAAAGAGACAAATATATTTGGTTTATTATCACTTTACCCATCTAAAAACTTCGATTTTCATATTTTGGAAAGGTGTCTTTTCCGTTGTTCTCAAATATGTAGGACCCCTCAATTTGTCAGGAGACCTCTATACAATAGACAAACCCTCAACTTTGACTCGATTCTTTCTTCATTTTTCGTTTGTCTTTTGCTCTCCTATCACCTCCATCTATAGATGGATATGTTCATAAAATGATATGATTGCTTAGTTTGTTGGGATATGGGGGGCAAAATTGTTGCGGAGTACATGAATTCTCGTTGCGTATTTGATTAATTTACGATATTTGTTTGAATTTTTAAACCAGAGATCCATAAAGGTTTTTTCTATGGGTTGTTCTCTAAGTTTGTTAGAGCCACGTTGTGTTAGAGTCATATCCTTTATTGAATGTATGTGAGAGTGGATTTTTACATTAGAATGTTGTATGATTATGAAGGATTTTATTTTAATAAGAGTTTTGGTTATGAAAACATTAAGTTAGGTGAATTATGGTTTTTGAGCGTTTTATATATTAAATTATTATAAATATTGATATTGATATGAATTTTGGATAATTAATTATGATTTTTTATTTGAATTATTTAATAATTTTTATTAATTATGTTTAAGTTACAAGTAAATTATTATATTATAATTTAATTTTGAAAGTAATACTCGATACTTAGAGCAGAGAGGAAAATCATTCCTAACTAATGAGATTGAGATTTATTTGTAACTTCAAAAAATTTTTTATATGGTTTTTATTTCAAATATTAAATGAGATTATGTATAATGAAATTTGTTTTTATTTTAAATATTAAATGAGATCATGTATAGTGAAAATTATGGTGTTTGTTCATGTATGTTGTCATTGCATGTTATTTAAATAGAAATTTTACTGGTAAATAAATTAATAAGTTTATAATTTAAATTTTATCATGTGTATTA
Source organism: Pinus tabuliformis (assembly GCA_031772625.1). Taxonomy (NCBI): domain Eukaryota; kingdom Viridiplantae; phylum Streptophyta; class Pinopsida; order Pinales; family Pinaceae; genus Pinus; species Pinus tabuliformis. The sequence continues at coordinate 11,203,367 of CM062812.1, forward strand.
TGTTGAATATTAAATATTGTTGTTGAATTAAATGAACCATATACAGTAGAGGTATTGTGTAGATTATTTCTTGCATTTTTAGTAATTTGTGTTGGAAAAGTTGGATAAACGAATATTGAAATTAAAAATGACCTATATTTAATGAATATGTGTAGTTAGCAAGTTAGATAGTTAAACACAAATGGACAAGCTTTACCACAAAATTTCCATGCAACAAAGAGAAGAAAAAACTATGAAATGTCATAGATGTTGTAATCAAACAATTGGAACACAAGGGAAATTTAGAAACACATTTTTATTCCTCTAAGGTGGTTCACATCACCGAGTTTGTGGCTGATGACAGATGGGAGCCAAAGGGGGTCACACCATTGCCATGTGGGCAAAAGATACATCGATCTATGGAATGCTAAATGGTAGGTTTCTAGAGGCTACAGACTGAAAATAAAAGTTTTTAAAGGAACCACTCCCTTAAAAAATGCCTTTAACATAAAAATACTTATACATAGTTTCACAAATTCCAAGGTATTTTTTAAGGATTTACTTTTTTTCCTATATATAGTATTGCAGGCAACTATTCTAGTTTGAAAATTCATACATATAGAATGTAGGCCAATATTCAATCAAAAACATATAATTTAGTATTAAAATGAGTAATTTTTTGGCGAATATAATCCATTTAATCATATATATGTAAAAAAATAGATGAATTTTTAACAAAATTGGCAAATATTTTTTTTAGAAAATGTCCAAAAAATAGCCCACTTGCGAAATTTCGACCCTAAAATTTTCCCTAATAAATTCACGTTAGAATTCAATAGAAAAGCAAATTTTAGATTTGTGAAACTAAATTTCGATATTGACTTGTGATATAATTTGGGTGAAAATTTGGACAACAAGAACCTAATAGCTAAGTAGTGCAAAATTCATTATTCCTTAAAAAGGAAATAAATAATGTTAAGCGGAAAACTTCTATAAAGAATTCCATACCAAGATAGATTATACATGGCATTCCAAAAGAAAAACTTCAAATCAATAAAAAAATTCTAATTCTTCACAATTTGAGAGAGACAAATTACACCTATCACAACTTGAGTAAGAAAAATTCAAAAGTTAGAATTTATGGTTTTGTTCAAGGTGTTGTAGCTAAATCTAGCACCCTATGGCACAAGTGTTGCAGGGGAGATAGAAAGCCTCCTAGAGACAATCTTTGGGTTGATTGTAGACCAGTGCCTAGGACATCTTAAATAGAGGAGTGCATGAAAGGTTATATTTGAGGGGTTTGTAGCACTCCAATTGTCACGTAATGAAAGATAATAAGGGGGCTTGGTTCATTCCTCCAAAGGTATGAGTTATGTATTTCAGGTACTTCCTCACACACACAGTTCCCAAAAGTATCACATAGAACAACGGAGGTCGATTACTTCAAAGGGGATTACAGCTTAATATGTTTTTTTGAGTAAATTAGAGAGGATTAGGAGAAAGCATAACTCCTCATATAGAGCCCAAAACATCCAGAATTCTATAGTGAACACATAGAGCTGCAAGCAATGGGAAATTCTACACTTGTTTGAGTTACAAGTAGAGATAATGGATTGAAGAGAGGATGGGTGCTATGATTCATATAGAGTAGTTTAAAGATATAATTTCAGCCCTTCATTCAGACATATGCATTAATAAATCAACACACATGGATCTGCAAGGAAGCATGAAATCATTTCAAGCAGCTATTATAGCATGACTGCAGAGAAGAATATGAATATAATGGAATTAAGTCGGAGGATAACATACTGTAATACTTAGAAGGGGGAATCACCACCATTTCTTTGCTTAGTCTGAAAGATCTGCCTGTGTAAAATAATATAGTCTCAGATACAATTCATGCTCTTACAAATTTATGAGCCAAATTGGTATCACAAAGTTCAGACCCATCGAGTGAGAAATTCCAGAACCTCTGTATAATGTTGCTTTCCCTTATTTATAAGAAGAGGGGAAGAGCTTGGGTTATAGTTAAAAGAAATATCTTGGCCTGAGCTCTAGTTGTCTGCTAGACTAGATGTCTCGACCAGTGTAAGGCTTTGTTGCCAAAAGATTACAATCGGGATCTGCTCCCTTTCTTAAAAATAAGAAACTACTGAAAATAATAAGAAACATAAGGAAGATGGAGGAAGAGGTCCTTTGTAGTTCTTGTGAAGGCTTCTGATCAGGCCACATCTCTGTCATCATGCTCTTTTCTTCTGTTGAGGCGGTTCACTACCCATTCTCCCTTAAATGCCTTTGGCACCGACTCTGGATGCGTGCTACGAGAGGGCCTTATCTTGAATGTGCCCGTACCTAGCTTGAATTCTCCATACTTCCATTCAACACCCACGTTGTCGACCCATACGTCCTTTAAATCTATGTGTAATCCTTTTCGGCGCTCTAATACACCTAGGGGTGTGTTTTATGATGTAACAAGCAGTTTGTCGGGTGCGGACCTTTAACACAGAAATAAGACGAAATAGGCGAGTTCCGACTTCCCTTTAAGCCCTCATGCTTTCAGCCCCTTTCTACAACTTCCTTCATATGACCGGGGGCTTGAACTAGGTGATTAGCCCTTTAGGTGCTAAGGCTTTCCACCACTGTTCGGGGGGCCCTTTCGTTTATAACACAAAAAGCCTTTGATACTTATTTTACCGCGCTGGCCGATATTCCGAATTCGAAATCCTTATAAAATATAACCCATGACATATCGCATCCAGGAGAATCCCCCGCATATCACAATCGCGACCAGGAAGGAGTATTTGTGGAGGAATAAGCTTTTACTTCGTGCGATCGCTAATCGCCGATCCACGGGGTGATGTCATCACTGCCACGTGTCACCCTGTGAGTGGTGGCACGTGTCTCCTCGAAATGACCCTATAGGATCCCTGAAAACATCGAAACTGAGTGACACGTGTCTCTCATGCGGCCACGTCACCTTCCGTACTGCCACATGGAGGAGAGAGAAACAGTCCTCCCGACCTTGGTTTTTCCATGCATTTCCTTTGTAAATCCTTTTCGGCCTCCCCTGACGATGTTACACTGGATCGCAAAATCGATAAATCACAATGCTTTTAAAGTGATAACCCCTTTACTCCACCGATCGCCGATTGTCGATATCGCAGGACTGCGACCCTGCGAATATGTGGGGATGTGGGATGCGGGACTGTAGGAATGTGGATATGCGGGATTGCAGGATGTGAGCCTGTGAATATGCGGGAATGTGACTTCGCCGATATGCGAGATTGCGGGATGCGGGATTGTGGGAATGCGAATATGCAGGGCTGCAGGATGTGGGACTGCACACCACTGATCATCGATAAGCTGTACCACCATGTGGAGGAGAGAGAAGGGGGTGGAACTGCCTTGGTTTTTTCCTGCATTTCCTTTATAAGCTCTTTTCGGCCTCCCCCGGTGATGTTACACTATATCACAAACGAAACACCGCGAGGCTTTAAAGTTAGGACCCCGTTGATTGTCGATACGCCGATATGCCGATGTGCTGATGATGCAAGATTGTTACGGGCAAATTTAGTGTCTTTTTGAACGACTAACCCCTAGACCTAGTAGCAAGTCTAGAACAAAAATTAAAGTAATTCCATTGCTTTTCCTATAGCCAACAAATAAAAGAAAGAGGAGTAAAAGTACCAACCTGTATCTTTTGCTTGATCCCTCTTCCCTTTGACCGCTTTTGCCACTCCTTTCCATACTTAACTCGCTTGAAAGGTACCTGCACACAAGCTGAGATAGAAAACCATCAAAACATACATATTGATTTGTTAACTAAACATATTACAGAATTGAAAGTACAATATACATCACATAACACATGAATGGGAAAAAGCATAGAACTCTTTATTCATTGAAGGAAAGATTACAACCCATGTATATGCATGTCCGATTCAATGTCATCCTTCCAGCTTCAAACCCTTCTCTCCTCATGAAACAACAATTTGACATGATAACATTACTTTCTCTACTAATCTCATTCCAACAACACTTCCTTAGCTTATGAAGTTCCAACCTCCACAGCCTTTGAGAGCTTGGTCCTTTTATAGCTGAAAAGAGGAGGTTAGGCCATTAATGGCCCTCATGAATGCTTTGCCATATTTGGGAAGTGGTTCCATGGAGGAAGGGATAATGGATTAAGGTTCATTCATCTCCTTCCTCATCCAAAAGCGAGCCCAATCCTTCTAGAAACCTCTAGAAGCATCCATTGGATGAGGAATCCAATGGATTTATTTGAAAAATTCGATGGATCTCGCTCATCGCAGGTGATACAAAGGCCAGGTGCTATGCATAGCACCCAGATAGTGTAGTGCCTGCCATTCATTGTATCTAGATAGAAGGCCACCTGCGATGATCTCTTTAGGGACATTTTTTGGATGAATGGTGTCATGAAACACTTGGGAAGCAAGCATGATGTAGGTTAACTTCATTAGGGAATGAAAACAACTGAATTAGAGGTCAATGGACCCTAATAATATAGATCTGGAAGTTGGGGTTGATGTGCCCAAATTTTCCTGTAATAGATGCCCCCTAAAGCATGAAGTCAAAAATAACCATGTTGAGTGAGATGCTTTACCATTTGGAGAGAAGGTTTCGAACCGGAAGGTGACCTGCATTAGTTACAATACAAATATCACGATACTTTGATTTTTTCTCATAATTTTGTTTAGGGAAGGCATACCCATGCACAACTTATAAACTTTCATTACATGTACAAATATAGTCGTCTACAGATATAGACCCATGAATGGATGACCATGAATGTAAGGCCATTTGTACATTTGATATAGTACTCCTGAAAATATATCGTAGCCTGAATGGATGAAACTAGATCCGCGGTTTTCAATCTCGTCCAATCTTTCACTCAAGTACAAGTCTAACCATGTGATTAAATGATCTGAAGTCAAACATGGAGAGACATCGTATGATTACCAGCCAATGATGTAAGCCGTTAACAGACGCGAGAGGAATCACCGATAATGATAATGACCCTCAAGGTACTGCAGTACATCTCGCATGGTGTGAATAAATGATTTGATGTCGAACACCATACGAAGTCTTTCGGTCGAAGGCCAGTGATATCAACCTATCGTTGGAAGCGAGAAACCTGCCATTGATGTATGCAAGCCTCAAGGTACTGAAGGGGTGTTTCTAAGTCAACTTCTTAGATGATGTGCTGATGTCGACAAGAAGCGATTTGTCGTAGGAGGGCCTTGATGTATCCCACATCAACGACACGAAACGAGGTAAATGATTTTTGAGATGAAATAGTGACTGATGACACAAGGTTCAAGAATGGCGAGCATGAAAATGAAGGTTTACTGTATTTTAAAGGATGAAGTTTTGAACTGAATGAATTCTCTTGAACACATTGGCGACACTGAAGTGAATTGGTAGCACTGACCCAAAACAAAGTGATAGATGGTATGATAGACCAACGATGTGATAACCATCAAGCTGAATGACCCAACCACATAGTCACGGTGATGAGGTGAAAGTGTCATGTTCAAGAGCGACCTGCTACCATAAAGTGTTCCCAGCTTTTCCATTTTCCCCAGTCATTTCTGACCAGTACCTCTTTATTTTTAATCAAGCTTGAGGAGGATAACATATGCTTGTTGTATAATTCCACCCTTCGGGTGAATCCATCGTTATTTGATGTTTTAACGAGTCTAGTGAAGGTGAAACTTGGTCTTGTCTAGATGGAAAAGTTTGTCGCTATTTGATGTTTTTAACAAGTTTAACAACAAAGATAACTCAGTCCTTTTCATATTTAAAGAGTCTGAAAAGGGTCCAAAAGAAAACTCCAAAATTTCTTTTTCGTACATTTGTCTCTCAAGCTCAAAAAAGCATAAAACCATACAAGAGAGAACCTATTGATCATGTTTGACCAAAGAGTACCTTTTTCATAGTTATTCTAACTCAGCTCGAAGAAGGGGTAAAACTATACTGAGTAGATATCGATTCTAATCCATTAACGAGCTAGAAATGACAAGTGCTCGACAATCTTTTCATGCGTTAAGTAAGTCATTCATGTATGACCATTTCCATGGGAGGTAGTCGTAACTGACTAATTTATCATGATTTTTGAATAGTTCACTTAGCACTCATTGCATCGGGTGATGCTCACAGGGGTGAAGAAGTGGGATTGAAACTAGTGAAATGAATCACATAGCATCAATCATCACTTCCGGGGCTTGCACCCGGTAACCAGGACTTCCCAGGAGATCACCCATCCCAGAACTCCTCTGGCTCAAGCGCGCTTAACTGTGGAGTTTTTCCCACAATCAAGCCCACTTAGCTTGCTACCCCATTTGCAAAACCTTAGCAAGTATTGTGCCTCATGAACCATTCAAGTAGAGATCCCTTGACTCTTTTTGAATTTAAGTATGGGGGTTTACACAGTGCATTATATTAGATATCATTTTTGGGATTCAACTGCGTTAAGTAAGTCATTCACGTATGACCATTTCCATGAGAGGTAGTTGTAACTGACTAATTTCTCATGATTTTTGAATAGTTCACTTAGCACTCATTGCATTGGGTGATGCTCACAGGGGTGAAGAAGTGGGATTGAAACTAGTGAAATGAATCACATAGCATCAATCATCACTTCTGGGGCTTGCACCCGGTAACTAGGACTTCCCAGGAGGTCACCCATCCCAGAACTCCTCTGGCTCAAGCGCGCTTAACTGTGGAGTTTTTCCCACAATCAAGCCCACTTAGCTTGCTACCCCATTTGCAAAACCTTAGCAAGTATTGTGCCTCATGAACCATTCAAGTAGAGATCCCTTGACTCTTTTTGAATTTAAGTATGGGGGTTTACGCAGTGCATTATCATTTTTGAATCCCAAAAATGATATCTAATATAATGCACTGCGTAAACCCCCATACTTAAATCTTTTCATGTTTAGAGAGTTCGAAAAGAGCTTAAAGAGGACTCGATTTTGAGGAATGAGTGGTGTCTAGGGTAGCAATTGGTTTCGGTGATGTTGGAACTTCTCAAAACATGTTGATTTATGTGAAAAGGCTAGCTAATAAGACCACTCATTGCAACTGTTCCTCAAAAAAGGTAAAACAACCAAGTGAAAGCATATGATTGGCCAAAGAGATGATGGTGATGGAATGAAACAACCAAGGCTCATTTGATAGAAAACACTGATAAAATGACAATCACAAGGGTTAAAATGGAAGTGGGTTCATTTTTACACAAGCTTGAACCATAGGGAACTATGCTTAGATTCAGTTTCATGTTTACACAAGCTTGAAACGACAAACTATGCTTGGATTCAGTTTCATTTTTACACAAGCTTAAAATGAAAATCTATGCTTGAATTGGTTTACATGCCCCAAGCATGATGAAAAGGAGAGTCTCTTGTAACCAGATGGAAGTCATTGCGGTGAATCAGGACGGTTATCCAACACCTTTTTGGCTTTGTCCAGATAGACAAAGGTGAATGGGGTGATTCCCTTAACATAACCTTCATGAAAACTTAACTTTACCACTAGGTGCATGCCCCCCAAGCTTCATTACATTCACCTAAGTAGACTACTCGTGGCTATTAGGTGGATGGAATGAAGGTTCTTTTACGAGATCAAGTGAAAGACTCGACTGGGATTTTACAAGATCTAATCAAAGACTCGAATTGGAACTTTGCTCCAGGGGTCCTTGTTTCATTTTTTAATGAGCTTGACACAAGACAAGGAACTCTACTCAAATTCTTGGTTTCATTTTTCAACGAGGTTGACACAAGACACGAAACTGTCCTCATGGGTATGTTTCATTTTTTAACGAGGTTGACATAGTAAAAGAAATATCCTCATACTCCTTGGTTTCATTTTTTAACGAGGTTGACACAAGACAACGAACTATCCTTGAACCCTTGTTTCATTTTTTAACAAGGTTGACACAAGGCAACGAACTATCCTCGGGAGCTGTTTCATTTTTTAATGAGGTTGACACAGTAAAGAACTATCCTCATACTCCTTGTTTCATTTTTTAACAAGGTTGACACAAGACAACGAACTATCCTCGATTTCCTTGTTTCATTTTTAACGAGGTTGACACAAGACCATGAACTATCCTCATGGACCTGTTTCATTTTTTTAATGAGGTTGACACAAGACAAGGAACTATCCTCAGACCCTTGTTTCATTTTTTAACGAGGTTGATACAATAAAAGAACTATCTTCATAGACCCTTGTTTCATTTTTTAACGAGGTTGACACAAGACAACGAATTATCCTCGTGGACCTGTTTCATTTTTTAACGAGGTTGACACAGTAAATGAACTATCCTCATATTCCTTGTTTCATTTTTTAACAAGGTTGTCACAAGACCAAGAACTATCCTCAAAATCCTTATTTCATTTTTAAACGAGCTTGACACAAGACAAGGAACTATGCTCGGAGACCCTTGTTTAATTTTTTAGCAAGGTTGACACAAGACAATGAACTATCCTCAGACTCCTTGTTTCATTTTTTAACGAGGTTGACACAAGACAACGAACTATCCTCGGACTCCTTGGTTTCATTTTTTAACGAGGTTGACACAAGACAACGAACTATCCTCGAAGACCCTTGATCACAACTCATAAGTGGTCATGAAGGAAAGATCTGGTTCTAATGCCCCCAGTACATGATGTACAACATCACTAAATTGATCGTTAGTTGATGTAGGTATGGAATAGGTTGCCACATAATTAACCTGCGGCGGGGCTGATACCATTGGTACAAAAGGACCGCTTAGGGAAGATGGTTGACTAGGAGCCATATTTGGACCGGGAAATGAAAGCTGGTTAATGGTGACAATTCTGCCTTCATGCGGGAAACAAATCACTCGAAAGAGTGTTGAAACAATAGCTTCGATGTCATAAACTGTTGGGTCCCTATAATACTAGTGATTACCCCATTACTATTGTAGTTGTACCCCTTATTAATATTGTTGTGCCCCTATTGTCCCCATATTGTTATTACTGTGCCCCATAGAATCCCTCTATTGTTATTTTTGTGGCTTTATATTATTATTGTTAGGTCGGTTGGGTTATATTTTGACTCCTTAGACTCCTATATATAGAAAGGAGGTTTTGTCATTTGAATCATCGAAGAATTGTTCATTTATGTAATGTAAAGGAGGTTGTCCCCTCAAAGAGGCTGAATTTTAAGGCGTTGATCTATCTTTTCTATCTTTTTCTTGAGCTGGTTTCATAACATTTGGTATCAGAGCTTTGGATTCTAGGGTTTCGCTGCTCCAAACAGGTCATCGTGGCATTTTCGCTATAATTTTTTTTTTGCGACGTTTCAGAAGCTAAAAAAAAACCCATTTGAGAAGACATCGCGCTGAAGCTCGGGTCCGAATTTCAGAGTTTTTCGCGCTATATTTGCGGAGATATGATCTGAGGAAGTTGGTCTTTTTGCAGACTCCTGAATTACATTCCAAATAGGTGACCTAGGGAAATCATCATAACTTTCTCTCTGAGCATCGGATTGAAATTTTGTAAGAAGGTACAGAAAGAGGACAGACTGTAGTTTCTTGTGTATATTTTTCAGAGCCAAAGGTCAAAACAGGGACACGTGGCACGTCGTACAAGTTCGCTCTACCGAATTAGTCTATAATCAGGTCATTGTGGGAGATTTAGCATAACTCTTCATTGGAGAATCCAATTGGGGTCAGACTGGTGGCATTTGAAAGAGGACATAGAGGGCAACCACAGGTTGCAATTTCAGAATTGGATGATCCAAAATTACAAAGATACATCAGAGGCAATATCGAGCTCCTACAAAGTGAAAAAAGGTGTGTATATTTTTTAAATTTTTGCTTAAGCTTGGTTTGAAAAATTATTTTGAAGGAATTCAAAGGTCATAGTAGAGCATTAGTATCGGTAACTGATGCCCCGAGGAAAGAAAATGCAAACACCTAGTAAGCAATCTGAAAGCTCTAGCATGACTCATGAAGAACAGGAAGAAATGCTACATGATATATCAAAATTACAAGACCAAGTGCAACAAATTTCACTCTCACAAAGCTAACAGAAGCTAAGATAAATGGAGTGGAATCTAAGATAAGGGGCATGGAAGCCAAGATTGACGATTTGAAGATAGATTTGACAAATTTTCTACAAGAAATACTTACTAATGGTGAAAGGGGAGGAAAGGAAACTCATGACGCAAACAAAGGAAATGTTAATTATGATTTCATAGACTCTAATGTTGGATCGAAGACGCACCATATTCCAAAAATCGATATGAGGAAGTTTGATGGCAAGGATCCCGCAACATGGATATTACAGATGGAGCAATTTTTCGATCTCAATAATGTGCAAAACACATAAAAGGTACGTATTGCAACTTTATATTTGGAACCAAATCAGTTTGTATGGTATCAATGGCTTTGCTGTTGTAAACAATTTATCACTTGGGCAATTTTGGCGGAAGAATTGATAGCACATTATGAGGATACAAAAAGCAACACTTTTTTTAGCCAATTGATAAGTCTCAAACAAAAGGGTTCAATAATGGAGCACATTGAGGAGTTCCAAAAATTGAACATAAGGGTAAAAAGTATTCCAGAGGAGCATAGGATTGATGTGTTCATAGGGTCTTTAAAGGATAATATCCAACATGATGTTCGCCTTTGGGAACCTGATTCATTAGAGAAGGCATTCAGGTTAGCAAGAAAAATGGAAAGCAAAATTATGGCAACCAGGAAGCATACCACTCACAACTATAAAGACGGAAGTGTTGTTGCCGCTAGTCTTCCACAACCTATAAGGTTGACACCACAAAAATTGGAAGAAAAAAGAGCAAAAGGGCTTTGTTACAGTTGTGATAACAAATGCACTAAAGGTCATAAGTGTGCTGAGAAGAAATTATTCTACATAGGTTGTGAAGAGGAAGAAGAAAAGGAGCAAGAAAGGTCAAAAGAAGAGGATATACTCCAAGAACAAAGCCTAGATGAAGAACAAATGAAACCAACCATATCTTGTAATGCATTGGCGGGAATTACCACTCCTCAAACCATCAAGATAGAAGGACAAATCAAGATGAAAAAGGTAATAGTGTTGATTGATTCAGGAAGTACCCACAATTTTATTCATTGTAAGGTAGCAAAAGAATTGAATTGCTTCTTATATCCAGCACTAGAGTGTCAAGTGATGGTTGCAAATGGAGGAACAATAAATTTCTTTGGAAAGTGCCATACTATCAAGCTATCCATGGGAGAATATGTATTGACTAGCCTAATGCTTTCCATTCCAATGGGAGGTGCTGATGTTGTATTAGGAGTCCAATGGCTACAATCCTTGGGTACAATAGCTTTTAATTTTCAAGAACTTTTCATGAAATTTTCTGTGGAAGGAAAGGAAGTTGAATTAAGGGGTATTGCAGGGAAACCGGGAAAGATAATCAGCTCTAACGGTATGACAAAGCTTCTAAAAAAGGAACGAAAAGGTGTAATTGCACAATTATGTTTGCTAGATGTTTCCACATTGGAATCATCTATTTCTCTAGATCTCCAAAAAGTCTTGGGCAATCATTCCAAGGTATTTGAGACTCCCAAAGGTCTCCCACCTATTCGTGATCATGATCATGCTATTCATCTGATTCCAGGAAGTGTTCCTCAAAACATCAGGCCGTACAGATATCCCTATGCCCAAAAGAGTGAAATTGAACGTATGGTTGCAGAAATGCTATAGGCTAGTATAATTAAACCGAGTCAAAGTTCTTTCTCTGCTCTAGTAGTATTGGTGCACAAGAAGGATGGATCATGGCGCATGTGTCCAGATTATAGGGAGCTCAATAAGCTCACTATTAAAGATAAGTTTCCCATTCCTGTCATTGATGAATTACTAGATGAATTGCATGGATCAATTTACTTCACCAAGTTGGATCTTCGTTTAGGATATCATCAAATCAGAATGAAGACTGAAGACATTCCGAAAACAACATTTAGAACTCATGAGGGTCATTATGAATTTTTGGTCATGCCTTTTGGCCTTACCAATGCACCCTCAACATTTCAAGGTTTGATGAATTCAATTTTCAAACCATTCCTTAGAAAATTTGTGTCAGTATTTTTTTATGATATACTAATCTATAGCAAGTCTTAGAAGGATCATGTTGAACATGTTGACAGGGTGCTACAACTATTAGAGGAGAAACAATTATATGCAAAAAGATCCAAATGTTTCTTTGGAGAACAAGAGGTGGAATATCTGGGTCATATTGTATCTCATGAAGGAGTTAAGGTAGACCCTAGCAAAATTAAAGCCATTAAGGAATGGAAAATCCCCACATCCATAAAGCATCTGCGAGGATTTTTCGGGTTGACAGGGTATTATCGCAAGTTTGTTAAGAATTATGGGAGAATAGCAGCACCTCTAACAACACTATTGAAGAAAGATGCATTTTAATGGAGTCCAGAAGCAACAAAGGCCTTCGAACATCTTAAAGAGGCAATGTGCCAAGCACCTATCTTAGCTACACCAGACTTCACAAAAACTTTTATTGTGGAATGTGATGCTTCAGGAAATGGAATTGGTGTTGTTTTAATGCAAGATGAAAGACCCATTGCTTTTGAAAGTCGTCCAATCAAGGGAAAGTTTTTACACGAAGCTATTTATGAGAAGGAAATGTTGGCAATACTCCATGCACTTAAGAAATGGCGACCCTACCTAATGGGAAGACACTTCAAGGTAAAAACGGATCATGATAGCCTTAAATACTTTTTAGAACAAAGATTATCCTCTGAAGAGCAACAAAAGTGGGTCACAAAGATGTTGGGTTATGACTTTGAAATCATCTATAAAAAAGGGAAGCAAAATGTGGTGGCAGATGCACTCTCAAGAAAGGATGAGGATGTGGAAGCATTGTTGTGCGCCATTTCTATTATCCAACTATATTGGATAAACGAAGCAAGGGAGGAATGGAAGAATGACGAAGAAGTGTGGGCACTTATTCGAAAGTTACAACAAGATTTTAGTACGTCGGATACATTTAGCTGGAAAAATGATTCGTTATGGTACAAAGATTGCTTATACCTCTATAAGAATTCCCAGCTAAAACAAAAGATTCTTATGGAATTGCACACTTCTCCCTTAGGAGGGCACTCGGATTTTTAAAAACTTACCACAGGGTTAAGAAGGAATTTTTTTGGGATGACCTTAAATCAGATATTCAAAAGTTTGTGGCGGAATGTTTGGTTTGCCAACAAAATAAAGTTGAAACAATTAAGACACTGAGTCTATTACAACCTTTATCCATTCCAAGCCAACATTGGGAGGAGGTTTCAATGGATTTTATCTATATATATATCTATAGATATATATATAGATATATATCTATATATATATATATATACAGATATATATATAGATATATATATATATCGATATATATATCTACATATAGATGTATATCTATATATATCTGTATATATATCTATATATATATATATATATATATAGAATACACAATTTAAATTTTATGAAGAATATCATAACTAAATTTCAATAATATATATCTATATATATATATAGATAGATATATATCCATATATATCTGTATATATCTATATATACAGATATATATAGATATATACAGATATATATAGATATATATCTATATATATCTATATATATAAAAGAAAGTGTTCGGTGGCTCTGATCCCACCTGTCACACCCCTACACCTGCGGTAATCTTTCAACCGCTTATAGCGAGGTGCGGCACCACCGAACACTTTCTTTTCACCAATACTTATGTTCGTGGACTACGCCTAACATTCCACTTATCCTACTTAGTTTGTGTTTCGCAGCCAAGTATTATTAATGTGTGTTCCTTTATACAAGTGAAAGCCCATAACATTCACATAAACAACATTATACAAGAGAAATGCACAACAGTATAAAGGGAGGGGCAACTCCCTGCAATATGAGTCTGCCCGAATCAATATATTATACAATCTTCACTTTTACAAAGTACAGACTAAGTCCATGGAAAACCCCAAATTTATACTTAGACAATTTTTCACAAATTCAGCAAACTCGTTTGCCCAGCTTGTCGGCGCCTCCGCACGACTCATCAACCCTTCGTTCACCTTGTCGCACGATCGTGTTGTTTTCCCAACTCGGGCGTGCCTCCAAGTCGCCACACACGGGCACCTCTACCCGAGACACACCTCCGTTCATAATCTCAACACTTCACCAAGTCACCATGCACACTTGCACGTCGGGAGGGCGCTCACCCGAGTTGCCAAGACACCCGGTCCAAGTCGTTGCACAAAACCGTCGGGCGCCACACACCCATGCACACCCTCACCCAACTGCCGGGCGCTCCTGCCCGCACCTTCACCCGCAACCGCGCCTTACCGTGTAGCCTTGCCAAGGAATGGGCGCATGTGAAATCTACGCCTCCTCCTCTTAGACTTGCGCACTAGAAACCTACATCTCCTTGCCTTAGCAAAGATGTATGAGCGAGTTGGTTGATGTCAAATGAGGGCCAACGCAACACAATATATATGCGTTGAAGGGGAGGTCATGGCTTGCCCAGCCGACCTCACCCACGCCCTTGCTCCATCGCAAAAGCCCCTAAACCATCAAGTCGGCCTTCATACATGTTGATACACATCCCATGCCATATAAACAAGCTCTCCTCCTCATATGTGCGCATAAGTGTCATCGCACACTTGGAAGAGCTCGCACTTCCACCGTCGCACTTCAAGCCGGAGCTGCAGGTCGTTACATCCTCCTCCACCTAAAGTCGTTGTTGTCCTCGACAACATACCATCCTGGTATCCATCCACCAAGATCAACAATATCCATGATGTCAACTCCTCCACATACTGCAAACATCACTGCAACATATGTAGAACCACCGTCTCCACCATGTCTCGTCTCGGCAACCATCTGTCACCAAGATCACCATACCAAGGTATACACCTCATCGGTATGTCATACATCGTATATCATCTCAATCCATGACCATCGATCACCCTGTCACAATCTCCACATGCTAGTCCCCATCGTGGAAGGTTGGCCCCTCCATCTCAAGCTACATGCTTCCTGCAACATATCGTGTCGACCTCATCATGTGTCATCCTCGTGTGAACTGCTGCCATGATACTCCACCACAATGCTAACAAATCTCTGTACACTACGCGTCCCCATGCTTGAACTAGTTGGGTAGCTAATCCAACTGTCACGCTCAAACCATGAGAGTGAACATCCTCATGCCATCATCAGTCATTTCTCAGAACATCCTGTCACATCATCAAATCGATCAAGAATCCATCTCCATATAAGTGCAAGCCATGCCCAGGCCCATGAAGTAGTCCTCATCTCATCTGCAACATGCTGTCCATGATGTTTGGTACCAATGTGCTGCATGAACGACCACATCTATCCCAACATCATCATCCATATGTGTGCCTCCTCAATATGAAGAGACCATATCATCAAACTTCGACTCTTGATGTGCCACATCCAGGTCCATGAAACAACCTCCATCATATCTGCAATGTGTCATCCCTCAAGTCTGCCATAGAAACAAGTATACACCTGTCTCATCTGCCCATGCACTGCCCATGATCATAGATCAATCAGCTCCCATGTGTTAAAAGTGGTTAAGTCTCGGCTCAACCCATGCCCAAGTGTTGCCACCAAGGCATCATCATCGTTGTAACTTCACCACTCCAAAGTGTCTCATATCGATCCTCCACATCAAGTCATTCTTTCAAGCCATACCCATACATGTACTTGAAATTATCCACCCCATCCTGCATCAAAGTCTCTGACCTCAGCTCCTCAATGCATCAGATCCTCCAAGTCCACCATATATGAAGTCTCCAAAAGTCACAACAATCTCATGTCATCATGAGCTCCATAAGCCATCCCCAACCAACATCTCAGCAAGCATACACGTCTCGGCCCAAAGGTCTCTGCAACATGCCTCAGCTCTCCATGTAGTAGGAATGCTCCATAGCCTGCTCACAATCTCATCCAAGTCCATGGCCTTGTTGTACAAGAGTGCACAACCTCTCCATTGGCTCATAAGCAAAACATCTCCATGTCACAAGGTTGGGGAAATTAACCGAGAATAAAGGAAGACTAATCCGCATAAAGGTGAGCTCCACTGATCATAAGTACGACATACTTAGTAAAGTCTCAAGTCTAAAAGGAACAGGAATATTCATAAATGAAGATCTCATTCCAGAAGATCAAGCAGAATTAAGAAAGGAGGTTCAAAAGGTAAAAGAAGCTAGAAAGGAAGGAAAATGGGCAAATCAGAAATAGAAAAGCCTTTATTCGAGATAGAAACCAAAAAGATAGTAATCAGTAGCAATTAAACATGCTCTAGATCCTTTCTTGGAACTGTCGGGGCTTCCCATGGAACAAAGGCCCCAAGCTAAGTTGGATTTCAAATGATGTTGATATTATTTTTCTTATTGAAACTTGGGAGCACGAAGAATCTAAGGTCCCTAACATAGATGGCTTTACGCTATGGTCTACCTGGAACAAGCGATCCTCCCGTAGAGTCTTTGGGGGAATAGCTTGTTACATTAAGAAGAAAATCTGCCCTCATGCTAGGATTTATAAAAACGCCCCTCACAACCAATATACTTGGATAGAGATCAGTGACATTAATAATAAAAAGTCCTACATAGCAATATGTTATTCCCCCCCATCAATTCTAACTTATATAAGAAGAAGAATCTAGATAAAACTAACCCTTACGATGGTTTAGAGAATGATATTTCTAGCCTAATAAATGATGTTAATATCCTCTTAATAGGTGACTTTAATGCTCGAAATTAAAACAACCAAGCTATTATTCTAAGCAATCATTCCAACCCTACTCCTCTTTGGTTAGACGAAGACCCTACTCTGGCTAGTAGGTACAAAAGGAGCTTTGAAGACCTCGAGGAAAATTTGTTTGGATTGGAGCTAGTCAAGCTCTGTAGTGCTCAAGATCTCATAATTTGCAACGGTCTAAATAAGTGGCCCAATTCCAGCAAGATGACCTGCATCCATGGACTTGGTAGCAGCGTGGTAGACTACATTATTTCCGATCTCCCATTATATAATGAAATAATAAATTTTGACATCTTAAACGACCACAAACCTGACTCTGATCATAGGCCTTTACTTATAACTCTCAATTTTTTCATGCATAGAGTTCCCACAAAAAATAATACTTACAGCCAAAAGAACTTAATATTTGATAGAAATAAAAATGATCTCTTTCTAAATGAATTAAAAACTAATTTGCTTCCTTTATCTAGTATAGACAACATAGAAGACCTCTATCATAATTTTACTACAACCCTCTCATATTCTATTAACAAGTTCTCAATTGAAGTTTCAAATAATAAAATAAATAGCAAAACCAATCCATGGTATGACAAAGATTGCAAAAGTGTGAGGAGAGCAATTAAGGAAGCTGTTGATGGATCTCTTAAAATGGAAAAGATAAAAATATACAAAGCCCTAACTAAAAGGAAAAAGAGGCAGTACATTCGTCAAAGGCAGGAGAATCTCTTACACCTCTCTAAGGTAGCTCCTAAGAAATTTTGGAGGCAGATTCTGACTAGGAAGACTAAAGATAATAATAAAATTGCTCTCCACGATTGGAATTCCTATCTCAAAAAGCTTTATGAATCTCCAAATGCCATGGATAATTTGGAAACCCTGCTCACAACGAAAGAAGTTTTCTCTTTAGAAGACATTAAGTTTGGGGTTAATCGCTTCGCTAATGGGAAAGCTAAGGACATTGAAGGCTACCAGGCAGAAATCTTAAAGATTGGAGGTCCTGTCCTCATCCCCCACATCCACAAGCTTTTCAATCAAGCAGTCAAGCAAGGGTTCCCTAAACTTTGGACTGAGAGCCTCATTATGCCTATTTTTAAAAGTGGGGATACAAATAACCCCTCTAATTATCGGACAATTATGATCAGCCCTCTCTTAGCCAAGTTATATGGTAGTATTTTGGAAAAGAAGTTAAGCATATGGCTTGAAAGTGAAGGTAAGCGGGCTAATACCAAGCAGGTTTCAGAAGGCATCACTCAACAACAGACCACCTCGTTATGCTTAGGATCATTGCGGAGGAATGTCGTAATGATAAATCCAATTTATTTTGTTGCTTTGTCGACTTTAGAAAGGCTTTCGATACGGTTCCTAAATACAGCCTTTGGAATAGATTAGAAGAGCTAAAGGTTCCTCTCGAGTTGAGAGCTGCCGCTATAAGGTTATACGAGAATGTAATTGCCAAACTAAAGAGCACTGAGGGGTGGTCGAAAGATATGAAATGTAACATCGGAGTTAAACAAGGTTGCCCCCTCTCCCCTACCCTATTTGGAATTTACATAGACAAGCTCGAAGGCTATTTAGACGAAGCAGGATGTGATGGCACGATCTTTGCTGGGATAGTCGTCATCCTTCTTCTCTATGCTGACGATATTGTTCTTTTCGCAAGGTGCCCATCTGATCTTGATAAGAAACTCAGGCTTCTTAAGGATTTCTGCTCTACCATCCTGTTATGATTATCAAATTTAGGCTAATGTATGACAATAATAACTTGGAGGAAGTGTATTCTTACAAGGGAATTGCAGCAACTCTAGCTTGAGAGAAATCATGGAGAAAGATTGAGCAAATCCAGAAGCGTTTTATAACTTATAACCTGAAAATTAAAAGTAATACACCCTATCCTATTCTCCTTATAGAAGCAGGTCTTTCCCCTATTGAGAGCCTAACTATGATTTGGTTTTTGCTATACAAGCACAAACTCAATAACATAGACGATCATAGACTTCCTAAGCTAGCTTTAAATTCTAGCCAAAACCACCTAAGGCTTAATCGAGGGTGGCATAAAGATACAAGGGCATGGTTAAACTATTGGGAGATCAACGAGAATGATGCATTGCAAAACATAAATAACACTAAAGATATTGTCACTTCTAAGTTCAAAGAAAAAATGTGGTGTGAGAAAGATTTAGCAGCTAAAAGAAAATTAAGTTATTATAAGAAGGTCATCAACCCCACCCTAGAAGATCAAAAGTATCTCTATATTTTAACTAGCTCAAAGAAGAAAATTAATATAGCAAAGATTAGAACGAATTCTCATGAGCTCCATAGTGAAACAGGTCGTTGGGAAGTTCCTAAAACGCCATGGATGGAAAGTCTGCCATATATGTGAGAATAGCAACATCGAGGATGAAAACCACTTCCTCTTAGAGTGCCCCGCATACAACCACATTAGATCTCAGTTTCACAATCTTTGTTACAATACTGACCTTCCTAGCCTTTTACAATGTCAAAATTATAGTGAGCTTCGGAGGCTTCTCTCCAAGCTTTTTGAGCATAGGAATAAAATCTTAAATCAAAATAAATAATTTGTTTCTTTAGTTCCGATAGACCAATGTTTGGTCTCAGTGGACGTTAACCACCATCATCATCATCATCATCATATATATATATATATATATATATATATATATATATATATATATATATATTGAACTTTTATTAAGTATATTTTTTAGATTTTTATTCAAAATGTTAAAAAAATAATAAAATTGAAAAATTAGTTGTTAAAATCCCATATTAAAGATGTAATAGAAATTTGTCTAGATGTTGAATTTATTTATACATTTAAAAATGTAATTTTAACAACACACAATTTAAATTTTATCAATAATATCATAACTAAATTTCAATAATATTTCTTGATAAAAATCAAGAAATATGTATTTTATTATAATGAAGATTGTAAATAATGAAAAACATATTTTTGAATTTTTATTGAATATATTTTTTAGATTTTTATTCAAAATATTAAAAAAAATTAATAAAATTGAAAAATTAGTTGTTAATGTCTTATATTAAAAATGTAATAGAAAACTTTCTAGATGTTGAATTTATTTATATATTTAAAAATGTAATTTTAGCAATACACAATTTAAATTTTATTAATAATTTCATAACTAAATTTCAATAATATTTGCTGATAAAAATCAACAAAATATGCATTTTATTATAATGAAGATTGTAAATACATAGGGTGTACGGTAAATATTTTATTTTTGAATTTTTATTAAATATACTTTTTAGATTTCTATTCAAAATGTTAAAAGAACTAATAAAATTGAAAAAATAGTTGTTAAGATCTCATATTAAAGATGTAATATAATTTTTTCGTGATGTTGAATTTATTTATATATTTAAAAATGTAATTTTAACAATATACAATTTAAATTTTATCAATAATTTCATAACTAAATTTCGATAATATTTGTTGATAAAAATATAGAAACTAAAATATGTAAACTTGTCAAATAAATAAATAAAAAATTATTATAATGAAAGCTATTTACAAAAAAAACTATAAAAAGAATTATCATTTATTAATCATCATAATATTATAAAGAAGAATTATTTACTATACTTGGGGTAAGAAGAATTATTTACTATACTTGGGATAAGTGTAAATTTATGATATTGTTTGTTACAATTTAAACTATGTAAGTAGTTTTTTTATTACATTATTGGCTATGCAAGTGGGTTTGGGTGGAACTTAACTCCTATTGTGACACTATGATAAGGATAATCTACAAAGTGTTCATATTATTGATATTTTATCTTATTACATTATTGGCTATCCAAGTGGGTTTGGGTGGAACTTCTATGACTGCTATTGTGACAATATGAGGATAATTTACAAAGTGTTGATATTATTAATATTTTATTAACATGAATTATCCTTCGAATTGTCATGATCTATAAAATTGTTTCTTAGGGATTGTTGAGAAAAAAATAAATTATAATTTTGATAATAATAAAAAATATTTATATGAATTTTAAGTTTTCAAATACATTTCACAATATTTATTTTTATTAAAAATTAAAAATTAATTGTAATTTATCATACCATTATAAAAAAACCATTTAAAATTCAAAACCCTTTATTTCTCGACATCGATCATTCACCACAAGTATCACATGGGAGTATTAAAAAAGAACTAATGAAATTGATATTTTATTTTTCTAACTAGAATTATGACAATAAAGCAAGATTATTTAAAAGTTTGGACCTCTGAAATTTTTAACTAAAATAATAAAATGATAGGTTTCACAAAGTATTTAAATTATTATTTATTTTTTATAAACAATTTATTACAATTTAATAAAAAATTATAAATTATTATTATTTTTTTTGTAATAATTTGTTACAATTTAATAAAAAAATTAAACTTGGTATATGTGATGACCCCGGAGAATGTAAATATTTGAATTTTACTGTGGTAAAAGACAGAATTTGGAAGATTGTTTTAAAAACTTTAATAGTATTTTTTTATATTTATGAATTAAAATATATATTAAAAAATATACTTCTTGAAATGCTGGCAACTTCTGAAAGGGAGTTGGAAAAGGAAATCAGTTGTGAAAACTGCACTAAAACTACCTTCCCTAACTGGAAAGGCTTCGAGGGAAAAAGGGAAGGGAGAGGCAAAAATCTGGGCGGTAAGACAGACAAAAAATAATAATAATAATAATAATTAAAAAAGAAATAAATAAACAAATAAATAAATAAAATTGGTTAAGTTTGGTAAGGACTAGATAACCAGGCACAAGTTGCATGCATCTTGTTGAGGGCTGTGGGCCTGCAAGATAGCTCGGGGGGAGATCCCAGTCCTGGCGACGGATCTCATGGTTGGGTGGTCAAGAGTAAACAAAGGATACAGGTGAACTTCTGTAGCGCATCCACAAACCCAGGCGGACCAGGTAAGTAGAAGCTTCTAGTGAAACTATTCTCAATAGTGAATATATTTCCATGATATTATTTGTCAACTGAAAAATTACAGTAGCCAAAAATACAGTAGAATAACAGTGAAGTTATTTGAGAATATACAATTCTTCTTATCGTTATTATGCATGTTGTGATGCTATCTGCTTAAAAACAAATATTACAGAGGTGCCAGTAAATGACTGTTAAGAAGGGCCTAATTCTGTTACAGTTCTTGGTACTTCAAAAAAAAAACAGAGATCAATCATCACTGTATAGAATACTAGTGAGTTAATTTACACATATAAAGAAAACAAATAAGCAAGTTTCGATGAAGATGAGTCTGTTAACTATAGCAGAGGGTAAGGTAGCGGGTCCCGAGCCGGGATTACCCAGAACTGGTAGAAAAGCTCATCGGGACTGATAACCTTAACGGCCATAGAGTGGATGCTCATTAAATAAGAGATCGTGAGACCATACGAAATTCTTACCATGAATGGGAGTATACACGGAAAGAGCAAACAGTAGAGTAGCTATATAACATAAACAAAAAAAAACATACCGCTAGACAGAGGTAAACTGGTAGACAGCGAAGGGATGAGCGACCCTAAGGGGGAGGTTCGAAAAAGCAATGAACCAAACTCTAACTGTAACATTATACAATTCATCATCGAAGTTGCAAACTGTATGTTACCACCATAATCACAGTAGCAAAATGCGACAGCAGCATGGCAAATCTACTATTAGAAGTCAACTGAACATCTATTTTCCACGATAAACATAACCATTACATCATAAACATTACATCTCAACAGTAAGGAACTCTAGCAGTTCGAAGAAACATTAAGTCGTAAACAGAATAGAAATGCCTACGTTTATGAAAACAATGGCAGTTCCGCCGTAATATAGAGCTATGAGAATTTAAGTGGCTGTAATGATATTATATACACATAATTATTTGCAGAAAGTCGAACTCACAAAGTTCCGGAGCCAAGGCTCTCAAGAGCGAAGATTAACCTGTTAATTAAACTTTCCTGAAGAACCCAAGAAATAAATTTACATATACAGAGTTAAGTAATCATTTCCAAGGAGCTGCGAATCCGAAATAAACAATAACATTCATTGGAAAAAACAGAGAGGTCCCATAATCCTCGACCTGGTCCAAGCTAGTAGTCTTTACTACTCTAATTCTTAAATGATTACAATTAGATAAATGGTATATGAAACGCAGAAAGGAAATTGAGATAACTTAAACTACTGGGGACTGCCATGGGCACCTCCCGTTTGAAAAAGAACTGACTATTTCCTCACAACCCAAACGGGGCAAGTCGAGACAACAAAGCCTGAGAGTATGAAAACCACGTTAGCCTCGGAGGCAAACCCCAAGGACCCTATCCTGGGTACTTCTGCCAAATTATGGAAATCTGAAAGCAAGCAAAAGAAAAACAAGTATGTATAAATCCCGTAGCAGCAACCGTCAAATAGGGAAACCCCAAACCCTCACCCAGAAATCATCCGAGCATGGATGCCTACCTGATATGCGGCGAGGTAGGCCAGGTTGCCGAGGACCTGTCGTTCTTCATATCAGAAAATTCCATGACTGTAGCGTCCTCCTTCACACAAACAAAGAAACACGA
Organism: Pinus tabuliformis; assembly: GCA_031772625.1. Lineage (NCBI taxonomy): Eukaryota > Viridiplantae > Streptophyta > Pinopsida > Pinales > Pinaceae > Pinus > Pinus tabuliformis. Next base: position 11,226,802 of record CM062812.1, read on the forward strand.
AAACCATTAACACTTACAAATTCATCGGTGTGACCTGTAAGGAGAAGAGTATTCATAATAGGAATAACCGTGAAATTGGCTGTGAGAGAATGCCATTACCTGCATAGGTAAATCCCGGGGAACGGTTGAATAACTCCTGTACAGCGGATAGAGCCTCGGTGGAAGAGTGAACGGGAGAATCCCCTGTGCGCAGAGAGACAAGCCAAACCTGGGAGCGGCGCCAGGTCCAAATGAGCCGAACGAAGACTCAAAACAACTTAATATGAACCCCAAAACCCTCCGGCAAACCTCCACCCTCGGATCCAGATCTGTTGATCCGCACCGTTGAATTGGAGCGGGAACCAAAGGCGCAGGGAATGAGGGTACGGGGCCCTGCCCGATCACATGGCCGAGCAGAAAAGGCAGATAATGTAGGCCAGTTGTACTGAAGAGTAATAAAGCAACTTTCCTTAAAATTTAATGCAGATCAACAACTCAACGCCGGATTATGACTCCGGTCACCATGCAAACATCCAACGCATTTATCCGGTTGCCAAGAAACACATCCAATGCATACAAACAAAAAATAAATAAAGACATTTGATTAGACTTATGATGATCCGAATATCCCTTAACGATATTTGATAATCCGAATAGGCTGTATGATGTGGCAATGTGTATGCGGATTAAAAGGGATATGGTAAAGTTTATGAAGATAAAGATTAATATTTTTTTTTTTCTTTGTCTATGGTAAGATCGTGACAAACACTTTTATAAGTAAATATAAGTTTTCATTCAAAACTTAAGTATTAAGTTAAAAAGTTCAAACTTATCACAATTATTTAATAATAATATATTTCAATTTAAAAAAACTTAAACTTATAATTATTTAATAAAAATATATAGAAGTTGAAATTCAAAATCTTTTATAACTAAAACAATTCCATGTTCAATAGAATTCATTTTTGTTCCGGACATATTGTTAATATAGAAATTCTAAATTTCAAAGTTCAAATCCAATTAAAAAAATTTAGACAAACTTAAAATATGTAGATTACAGAGTTATGTGGGATTACAAACTCTTTTAGGAACAGATTAATAATTTTTAATTTACAAATAAATTATAGGTTTGTATGTCAAACAAATTCTTTTAAAGTAATATGTTTTACCTATTTAAAAAGTGACGTAATTGAAGTTTTATTTAGAATAAGATTCAGAATTATTTTTTAATAATTTAAAATAAAAAATTCTCATATATTTAAAAGTGAAATTTTATCATTAAGTAATTTAGTATTAAAGTTTTATTTAAAATAAAAATAAAAATTATTTTTGTTTATTTAAAAATATTAACTTTTTTTCATAAATAAAATAATAATAATAAAAAAAAATTCTAATATATTTAAGAACAAAAATTTATCTTTAAACAATACAATACATTATATAAATATTAAATATTACACCGCATTGGAAACCATCAATTCCCAATAACAATGCTCACTCTAATTTAATAACTGAATTAAAATAAATTTACCATTCACATTAAAAAATAAAACAAACAACCTTTACTTAAAATCATTTATATAAAAATTGAAAGACAACCAATTTGGATTGACTTTAGCTATTACTTAGAGCCGACATAAAGGAAGTCAACCATATATTTATTGTAAAATTAATTAACATCAAAGGCGGAATTATTCAGGTTCTGAGGTTTCGACATTTTAGCAACAACTTCCATGAAACTACGAACCTGCCATAGTTATTAAAATTACGATGCACAATTAACGATAAATTATTCCCTAATTTGGTGTTAACAAAGGTTCACCGACTAGTTTAATGTTTGTTTTTTTAAGTGGGAGGAAATTAATTAGAGTTAATTGAGGTTTTGGTTTTTTTACCTGCCATAGTTATTAAAATTACGATGCACAATTAACGATAAATTATTCCCTAATATGGTCTTAACAAGGGTTCAACGATTAGTTTAATGTTGGTTTTGTTAGTGGGAGGAAATTAATAAGAGTTAATTGAGGTTTTGGTTTTTTTTAAGTGGAGGAAATTAATTAAAGTTAATTGAGGTTTTTGGTGTGGAAAATATATTTTGGTTTTGGTTTCTTTAAAGTAAGAGGAAATTAATTAGAGTTAATTGGGATTTTTGGTGTGTAAATTTATAATGTTTAAATTTAATATAGTTGTTGATATTGAAATATTAGTATTTATACAGAGGGTTCAAAGAATAGTTTAATGTTTAGAGAATAGTATATATATAATTTAGGGGTTTTGGTTCTTGAGAAAGTTAACTACAGTTAATTTCGATTTTAATTAAAACTAATTGAGGTTTTTAGTGTAGTAATTTATGGAGCAAATTCATGATATTTGAATTTATGGTGATATAGATGTAGCCAAATTTACTTTAGACTTGGATTAGATTCTGGTCAATAGATTTCGTGGCAAGTTTTTTGGTTAATTTTTGAATGATTTTGGAGTGCACATATTTGATGAATAATAGTTATCAAAATTCTAAGTAAATAGTAGTTAATAAAATAATGTCAAAATTCTAATGCTTTGAAGTTAATGATTAAGGTGTGCTATGATTAGTTCTAAAGTGAAATATTTTAGTAGAGGAGAGCAGTATTGATGTTCTCAGTGTATTATGGCACTCCCTGATGGGGTGCTTTCACAGCGATCATTTCCTGGCATGTGGTATAATTGGCATGCGGATCATATATATGGTATATGGGGTGGTGACCCTTGGCATAAGAACCATTCTCTACACCTAGCTCTGCATGCCCCTCGTGTGGCGATCTCACAATTTTCAAACTATTTTGTACCTACCGAGGTCCGATCGACTTAAATGCGAGTAGGTGGGAGTATGTGGCTCTCAGTATGAAAGTCATTTTGGCAACGAAATTTATTTGGATGGCTAAGTATTGTGTTATGCTGCTCACCTCACACGACAAGTTTGGTCTCTCATGTCCTCACCCTGCTATATATGCATGATGCAGGTCCTAGGGTGGTGGAAAGACTGTGTTTTGGTTGTTGTTGGTGAAAATCCATAGAGGTCAATTTGTGCATGGTGGACAATGGTTGTCTATTATGGGCAACATGGAGGTTATATGCTTATATGGTTCCTCGACTGAGAATGCCTAGTCATCGAGTTGGCACACTTGGGTCATCCTCTTCACGATGTTGGCAGTTGTTCGGATGGGAGTCCATGGCCAATTTCTTTGAATCTGCTCTTCTGAAAGTGAGAAAGAAAATTCTTCACTTAGAGGCCAAGGAGTTTGGTGTTCGTGTATATTTCTCTAATTTAGAGATTGGAGGCAACAATCTCAATTGAATTCTTGATCCAGGAAAGTTTCGTAAGAGAAGGCTTTACTTTCTCCATTCTATTAGTTTGCAGTACCGTCAATTGGAAACTCTACTCAGAACGGTCATTCAAGATAAGCACGTAGATAATTATAAGATGTTTGCAGGTTAGGAGGAGATGAAGCGAATCTTGAGGGACATCAAGTATAACTTGGATGACATTGTGGTCAGGTTGACTCAGGTGGAGCGCTTTGTGGTATCTGATTTAGAGACTGACTCCAGTGAGCAACAAGAGGTGTCTATGGTCATCAATGCTCTAGCTCAAACCTTTCCTCATGCAAAATTTTCTCCTTTCTCACCAATTATCATCTCAGACTAATAAGTCCACTATGCATATCGTATTAGTGTTTACTGTCGATTAGTATATTTTTTTGTAAGCAATCGTATGATGTTGTCAGTAGTGCCATTGGGGCGATGATATGTATTTCTGCTGCATATTTTTGGTATTTTGTATGGCTCATTTTCATAACCTTAGGGAGATTAGTGGATAGTAAACTTCTCTACTGTAGTTTCCAAGTTCTTGCATTGGAGCAGTGTAGTATCAACTTGGTAAATTTTGACCACTGTTAGTCTTGGTGTGGCTATGGTTATCCTTAGTTAAAGATAAGATCTCCCAGACTACCCTTTTGGATGTATGAAAGGATTTCATTGTAATATCTTTGGTTATTAACATAAATCTATAGAAGAAGTTTACAAAAAAAAAGTGTATTATGGCAAATTGACATCTAATAATTTGTATTTTCCTTAACAACCTTACATAGACATCAAAATAATTGATGCATGTCATATATCAATGCAATCTCCACTGGTAGGAAACCCGATGTTGCATGCATTGCCCATCTTTGTGAATTGTTATACCTTTCACCATATCTATAAGATCCCTTTGTTTTATCCACCTTTCACCATATTCATGGTTGCCCTTTGCTATATATATATACCATGGTGCTTGTATTGCCCATCACTACACATTATTATGCCCTCCACTATATCCACAACCACCCTTTGCAACATCCATAACTACCTGATACCACATACACGCCCTAGTATATATGCCACCATATATACCATCTTGGTATATATATATATATATATATATATATATATATAGAGAGAGAGAGAGAGAGAGAGAGAGAGAGCGGAGGGTGGACGTAGAAAATAAGTGAATCAGAAGGCTCTTAAGGAGAAGAAAAATCCTTGCATGAGAGATGGTGCTTGTCCTTTGCGTCCCACTTGTTCTTTTTGGATCATACATTTGATCTCCTCTATATTTTGTTTAAGTCTCCTACTTAGTCATAATTAACCAATGGATACCACTTGAGAGCCCATAATTACTTGTGTGCATGACACCTAATTTGACAACTATCACAATTGGTTAATAAAACTATACAACCCCATAAGAAAATATTTATAATGTTAGTGAGACATTTGAAATTATAACACTATTGCAAATAAAACCTAATTCCCATTTGGAGTTAACTCGTCTCCTGTAAAAAAATTCTTAATCTATATAAATTGCTTTGTTTTGAACAATCGATCTATCCATGACAAATATATTTTGCTCATATATTATCTAACCATGTAGACCATATACACCTTCGTATAAATATTATGCATCTTATACAAGTGCCTAATAAAGCCAAAGGCTAGGCTAAGTGACATGACAATAAGGATTTTTCCAAGGAGTGGGAGCTACGAGGGAATAAGGAGGAAAAAAGAGACAAATATATTTGGTTACCCATCTAAGGACTTCGATTTTCATATTTTGGAAAGGTGTCTTTTGTGTTGTTCTCAAATATGTTGGACCCCTCAATTTGTCAGGAGACCTCTATCCAATAGACAAACCCTCAACTTTGACTCGATTCTTTCTTCATTTTTCGTTTGTCTTTTGCTCTCTTATCACCTCCATCTATCGATGGATATGTTCATAAAATGATATCATTCCTTAGTTTGTTGGGATATGGGGGGTAAAATTGTTGCGGAGTACATGAATTCTCGTTGCGTATTTGATTAATTTACGATATTTGTTTGAATTTTTATCCATGAAGGTTTTTTCTATGGGTTGTTCTCTAAGTTTGTTAGAGCCACGTTGTGTTAGAGTCATATCCTTTATTCAATGTATGTGAGAGTCGATTTTTACATTAGAATGTTGTATGGTTACGAAGGATTTTATTTTAATAAGAGTTTTGGATATGAAAACATTAAGTTAGGTGAATTATGGTTTTTGAGAGTTTTATATATTAAATTATTATAAATATTGATATTGATATGAATTTTGGATAATTAATTATAATTTTTTATTTGAATTATTTAATATTTTTTAATAATTATGTTTAAGTTACAAGTAAATTATTATATTATAATTTAATTTTGAAAGTAATACTCGATACTTAGAGTGGAGAGGAAAATCATTCCTAACTAATGAGATTGAGATTTATGTGTAACTTCTAAAAAAAATATTTATATGGTTTTTATTTCAAATATTTATATGGTTTTTATTTCAAATATTAAATGAGATTATGTATAATGAAATTTGTTTTTATTTTAAATATTAAATGAGAGCATGTATAATGAAAATTATGGTGTTTGTTCATGCATGTTGTCATTGCATGTTATTTAAATAGAAATTTTACTTGTAAATAAATTAATAAGTTTATAATTTAAATTTTATCATGTGTATTATGTTGAATATTAAATATTGTTGTTGAATTAAATGAACCATATACAGTAGGGGTATTGTGTAGATTATTTCTTGCATTTTTAGTAATTTGTGTTGGAAAAGTTGGATAAACGAATATTGAAATTAAAAATGACCTATATTTAATGAATATGTGTAGTTAGCAAGTTAGATAGTTAAACACAAATGGACAAGCTTTATCACAAAATTTCCATGCAACAAAGAGAAGAAAAACTATGAAATGTCATAGATGTTGTAATCAAACAATTGGAACACAAGGGAAATTTAGAAACACATTTTTATTCCTCTAAGGTGGTTCACATCACCGAGTTTGTCGCTGATGACAGATGGGAGCCAAAGGGGGTCACACCATTGCCATGTGGGCAAAAGATACATTGATCTATGGAATGCTAAATGGTAGGTTTCTAGAGGCTACAAACTGAAAATAAAAGTTTTTAAAGGAACCACTCCCTTAAAAAATGCCTTTAACATAAAAATACTTATACATAGTTTCACAAATTCCAAGGTATTTTTTAAGGATTTACTTTTTTTCCTATATATAGTATTGCAGGCAACTATTCTAATTTGAAAATTCATACATATAGAATGTAGGCCAATATTCAATCAAAAACATATAATTTATTATTAAAATGAGTAATTTTTTGGCGAATATAATCCATTTAATCATATATATGTAAAAAAATAGGTGAATTTTTAACAAAATTGGCAAATATTTTTTTTTCTTCAGAAAATGTCCAAAAAATAGCCCACTTGCGAAATTTCGACCCTAAAATTTTCCCTAATAAATTCACGTTAGAATTCAATAGAAAAGCAAATTTTAGATTTGTGAAACTAAATTTCGATATTGACTTGTGATATAATTTGGGTGAAAATTTGGACAACAAGAACCTAATAGCTAAGTAGTGCAAAATTCATTATTCCTTAAAAAGGAAATAAATAATGTTAAGCGGATAACTTCTAGAAAGAATTCCATACCAAGATAGATTATACATGGCATTCTAAAAGAACAACTTCAAATCAATAAAAAAATTCTAATTCTTCACAATTTGAGAGAGACAAATTACACCTATCACAACTTGAGTAAGAAAAATTCAAAAGTTAGAATTTATGGTTTTGTTCAAGGTGTTGTAGCTAAATCTAGCACCCTATGGCACAAGTGTTGCAGGGTAGATAGAAAGCCTCCTAGAGACAATATTTGGGTTGATTGTAGACCAGTGCCTAGGACATCTTAAATAGAGGAGTGCATCAAAGGTTATATTTGAGGGGTTTGTAGCACTCCAATTGTCACGTAATGAAAGATAATAAGGGGGCTTGGTTCATTCCTCCAAAGGTATGAGTTATGTATTTCAGGTACTTCCTCACACACACAGTTCCCAAAAGTATCACATAGAACAACGGAGGTCGATTACTTCAAAGGGGATTACAGCTTAATATGTTTTTTTGAGTAAATGAGAGAGGATTAGGAGAAAGCATAACTCGTCATATAGAACCCAAAACATCCAGAATTCTATAGTGAACACATAGAGCTACAAGCAATGGGAAATTCTACACTTGTTTGAGTTACAAGTAGAGATAATGGATTGAAGCAAGGATGGGTGCTATGATTCATATAGAGCAGTTTAAAGATATAATTTCAGCCCTTCATTCAGACATATGCATTAATAAATCAACACACATGGATCTGCAAGGAAGCATGAAATCAATTTTAGCAGCTATTATAGCATGAATGCAGAGAAGAATATGAATATAATGGAATTAAGTCGGAGGATAACATACTGTAATACTTAGAAGGGGGAATCACCACCATTTCTTTGCTTAGTCTGAAAGATCTGCCTGTGTAAAATAATATAGTCTCAGATACAATTCATGCTCTTACAAATTTATGAGCCAAATTGGTATCACAAAGTTCAGACCCATCGAGTGAGAAATTCTAGAACCTCTGTATAATGTTGCTTTCCCCTATTTATAAGAAGAGGGGAAGAGCTTGGGTTATAGTTAAAACAAATATCTTGGCCTGAGCTCCAACTATTTGCTAGACTAGATGTCTCGGCCAGTGTAAGGCTTTGTTGCCAAAAGATTACAATCAGGATCTGCTCCCTTTCTTAGAAATTAGAAACTACTGAAAATAATAAGAAACATAAGGAAGATGGAGGAAGAGGTCCTTTGCGGTTCTTGTGAAGGCTTATGATTAAGCCACATCTCTGTCATCATGCTCTTTTCTGCTGTTGAGGTGGTTCACTATCCATTCTCCCTTAAATGCCTTCGGCATCGACTCTGGATGCGTGCTACGAGAGGGCCTTATCTTGAATGTACCCATACCTAGCTTGAATTCTCCATACTTCCATTCAACACCCTAGTTTCCGACCCATACGTCCTTTAAATCTATGTGTAATCCTTTTCGGCGCTCTAATACACCTAGGGGTGTGTTTTATGATGTAACAAGCAGTTTGTCGGGTGCGACCTTTAACACAGAAATAAGACGAAACAGGCGAGTTCCGACTTCCCTTTAAGACCTCATGCTTTCAGCCCCTTTCTATGACTTCCTTCATATGACCGGGGGCTTGAACTAGGTGCTTAGCCCTTTAGGTGCTAAGGCTTTCCACTACTGTTCGGGGGGCCCTTTCGTTTATAACACAAAAAGCCTTTGATACTTATTTTACCGTGCTGGCCAATATTCCGAATCCGAAATCCTTATAAAATATAACCCATGAAATATCGCATTCGGGAGGATCCCTCGCATATCACAATCGCGACCAAGAAGGAGTATCTGTGGAGGAATAAGCTTTTACTTCGTGCGATCGCTAATCGCCGATCCATGGGGTGATGTCGTTACTGCCACGTGTCACCTTATGAGTGGTGGCACGTGTCTCCTCGAAATGGCCCTATAGGATCCCTGAAAACATCGAAACTGAGTGACACGTGTCTCCCATGCGGCCATGTCACCTTCTGTACTGCCACGTGGAGGAGAGAGAAACAGTCCTCCCGGCCTTGGTTTTTCCATGCATTTCCTTTGTAAATCCTTTTCGACCTCCCCTGACGATGTTACACTGGATCGCAAAATTGATAAATCACAATGCTTTTAAAGTGATAACCCCTTTACTCCATCGATCGCCGATTGTCGATATCGCAGGACTGTGACACTGGGAATATGTGGGACTGTGGGATGCGCGACTGTAGGAATGTGGATATGCGGGATTGCAGGATGTGAGACTGCGAATATGCGGGAATGTGACATGGTCGATATGCGAGACTGCAGGATGCGGGATTGTGGGAATGCGAATATGCAGGGCTGTGGGATGTGGGATTGCACACCACCGATCATCGATAAGCTGTACCACCACTTGGAGGAGAGAGAAGGGGGTGGAACTACCTTGGTTTTTTCCCACATTTCCTTTATAAGCTCTTTCCGGCCTCCCCTGGTGATGTTACACTATATCACAAATCGAAACACGATGAGGATTAAAGTTAGGACCCCGCTGATTGCCGATATGCCAATGTGCCGATGATGCAAGACTGTTACGGGAAAATTTAGTGTCTTTTCGAACGACTAATCCCTAGACCTAGTAGCAAGTCTAAAACAACAATTAAAGTTATTCCATTGCTTTTCCTATAGCCAACAAATAAAAGAAAGAGGAGTAAAAGTACCAACCTGTATCTTTCGCTTGATCCCTCTTCCCTTTAACCGCTTTTGCCACTCCCTTCCGTACTTAACTCGCTTGAAAGGTACTTGCACACAAGCCGAGATAGAAAACCATCAAAGCATACATATCAATTTGTTAACTAAACATATTATAGAATCGAAAGTACAATGTACATCACATAACACATGAATGGGAAAAAGCATAGAACTCTTTATTCATTGAAGGAAAGATTACAACCCATGTATATGCATGTCCGATTCAATGTCATCCTTCTAGCTTCAAACCCTTCTCTCCTCATGAAGCAACAATTTGACATGATAACATTACTTTCTCTACTAATCTCATTCCAACAACACTTCCTTAGCTTATGAAGTTCCAACATCCACCAGCCTTTGAGAGCTTGGTCCTTTTATAGCTGAAAAGAGGAGGTTAGGCCATTAATGGCCCTCATGAATGCTTTGCCATATTTGGGAAGTGGTTCCATGGAGGAAGGGATAATGGATTAAGGTTCATTCATCTCCTTCCTCATCTAAAAGCGAGCCCAATCCTTCTAGAAACCTCCAGAAGCATCCATTGGATGAGGAATCCAATGGATTTATTTGAAAAATTCGATGGATCTCGCTCATCGCAAGTGATACAAAGGCTAGGTGCTATGCATAGCACCCAGATAGTGTAGTGCCTCCCATTCATTGTATCCAGATGGAAGGCCACCTGTGATGACCTCTTTAGGGACATTTTTTGGATGAATGGTGTCATGAAACACTTGGGAAGCAAGCATGATGTAGGTTAACTTCATTAGGGAATGAAAACCACTGAATTAGAGGTTGATGGACCCTAATAATATAGATCTGGAAGTTGGGGTTGATGTGCCCAAATTTTCCTGTAACAGATGCCCCCTAAAGCATGAAGTCAAAAATAACCATGTTGAGTGAGATGCTTTACCTTTTGGAGAGAAGGTTTCGAACCGGAAGGTGACCTGCATTATTTACAATACAAATATCATGATACTTTGATTTTTTCTCATAATTTTGCTGAGGGAAGGCATACCCATGCACAACTTATAAACTTTCATTACATGTACAAATATAGTCGTCTACAGATATAGACCCATGAATGGATGACCATGAATGTAAGGCCATTTGTACATTTGATATAGTACTCCTGAAAATATATCGTAGCCCGAATGGATGAAACTAGATCCACGGTCTTCAATCTCTTCCAATCTTTCACTCAAGTACAAGTCTAACCATGTGATTAAATGATCTGAAGTCAAACATGGATAGACATCATCTGATTACCAGCCAATGACGTAAGCCGTTAACAGACGCGAGAGGAATCATCGATAATGATAATGACCCTCAAGGTACTGTAGTACATATCGCATGGTGTGAATAAATGATTTGATGTCGAACACCATACGAAGTCTTTCGGTCGAAGGCCAGTGATATCAACCTATCGTTGGAAGCGAGAAACCTGCCATTGATGTATGCAAGCCTCAAGGTACTGAAGGGGTGTTTCTAAGTCAACTTATTGGATGATGTACTGATGTCAACAAGAAGCGACTTGTCGTAAGAGGGCCTTGATGTATCCCACATCAACGACACGAAACGAGGTAAATGATTTTTGAGATGAAATAGTGATTGATGACACAAGGTTCAAGAATGGCGGGCATGAAAATGAAGGTTTACTGTATTGTAAAGGATGAAGTTTTGAACTGAATGAATTCTCTTGAACACATTGGCGACACTGAAGTGAATTGGTAGCATTGACCCAAAACAAAGTGATAGATGGTATGATAGACCAACGATGTGATAACCATCAAGCTGAATGGCCCAACCACATAGTCACGGTGATGAGGTGAAAGTGTCATGTTCAAGAGCGACCTGCTACCATAAAGTGTTCCCAACTTTTCCATTTTCCCCAGTCATTTCTAACCAGTACCTCTTTATTTTTAATCAAGCTTGAGGAGGATAACATATGCTTGTTGTATAATTCCACCCTTCGGGTGAATCCATCGCTAATTGATGTTTTAACGAGTCTAGTGAAGGTGAAACTTGGTCTTGTCTAGATGGACAAGTTTGTCGCTATTTGATGTTTTTAATGAGTTTAACGACAAAGATAACTTAATCCTTTTCATATTTAGAGAGTCTGAAAAGGGTCTAAAAGAAAACTCCAAAGTTCTTTTTCGTACATTTGTCTCTCAAGCCCGAAAAAGCATAAAACCATACAAGAGAGAACCTATTGATCATGTTTGACCAACGAGTACCTTTTTCGTAGTTAATCTAACTCAGTCCGAAGAAGGGGTAAAACTATACTGAGTAGATATCGATTCTAATCCATTAATGAGCTAGAAATGACAAGTGCTCGACAATCTTTTCATGTTTAGAGAATTCGAAAAGAGCTTAAAGAGGACTCCATTTTGAGGAATGAGTGGTGTCTAGGGTAGCAATTGGTTTCGGTGATGTTGGAACTTCTCAAAACATGTTGATTTATGTGAAAAGGCTGGCTAATAAGACCACTCATTGCAACTGTTCCTCAAAAAAGGTAAAACAACCAAGTGAAAGCGTATGATCGGCCAAAGAGATGATGGTGATGGAATGAAACAACCAAGGCTCATTTGATAGAAAACGCTGATAAAATGACAATCACAAGGGTTAAAATGGAAGTGGGTTCGTTTTTACACAAGCTTGAACCATATGGAACTATGCTTAGATTCAGTTTCATGTTTACACAAGCTTGAAACGACAAACAATGCTTGGATTCAGTTTCATTTTTACACAAGCTTAAAACGAAAAACTATGCTTGAATTGGTTTACATGCCCCAAGCATGATGAAAAGGAGAGTCTCTTGTAACCAGATGGAAGTCACTACGGTGAAGCAGGACGGTTATCCAACACCTTTTTGGCTTCGTCCAGATAGACAAAGGTGAATGGGGTGATTCCCTTCACATAACCTACATGAAAACTTAACTTTACCACTAGGTGGATGCCCCCCAAGATTCATTACATTCACCTAAGTAGACTACTCGTGGCTATTAGGTGGATGGAATGAAGGTTCTTTTACGAGATCAAGTGAAAGACTCGACTGGGATTTTACAAGATCTAATAAAAGACTCGAATTGGAACTTTGGTCCAGGGGTCCTTATTTCATTTTTTAATGAGCTTGACACAAGACAAGGAACTCTACTCAAATTCTTGGTTTCATTTTTTAACGAGGTTGACACAAGACACGAAACTGTCCTCGTGGGTATGTTTCATTTTTTAACGAGGTTGACACAGTAAAAGAACTATCCTCATACTCGGTTTCATTTTTTAACGAGGTTGACACAAGACAACGAACTATCCTTGAACCCTTGTTTAATTTTTTAACAAGGTTGACACATGACAACAAACTATCCTCAGGAGCTGTTTCATTTTTTAATGAGGTTGACACAGTAAAGAACTATCCTCATACTCCTTGTTTCATTTTTTAACAAGGTTGACACAAGACAATGAACTATCCTCGATTTCCTTGTTTCATTTTTAACGAGGTTGACACAAGACCATGAAATATCCTCATGGACCTGTTTCATTTTTTAATGAGGTTGACACAAGACAAGGAACTATCCTCAGACCCTTGTTTCATTTTTTAACGAGGTTGATACAATAAAAGAAATATCTTCATAGACCCTTGTTTCATTTTTTAACAAGGTTGACACAAGACAACGAACTATCCTTGTGGACCTGTTTCATTTTTTAACGAGGTTGACACAGTAAAAGAACTATCCTCATATTCCTTGTTTCATTTTTTAACGAGGTTGTCACAAGACCAAGAACTATCCTCAAAATCCTTATTTCATTTTTAAACGATCTTGACACAAGACAAGGAACTATGCTCGGAGACCCTTGTTTAATTTTTTAACAAGGTTGACAGAAGACAACGAACTATCCTCAGACTCCTTGTTTCATTTTTTAACGAGGTTGAAACATGACAACGAACTATCCTCGGGCTCCTTGGTTTCATTTTTTAACGAGGTTGACACAAGACAACGAACTATCCTCAAAGACCCTTGATCACAACTCATAAGCGGTCATGAAGGAAAGATCTGGTTCTAATGCCCCCAGTACATGATGTACAACATCACTGAATTGATCGTTTGAGCGGGAAACTAGAATAGGTTCTTCTACTCCTTTATCTTGTTTGGAGGTTGATGACTCTTCACCTCTACCTCTCTTAAATTCTCTATACATTTCCTCTACCATGGCTCTCATGGTCATGAAACTGTCCATGAACTGGGAGTCCGATTCCAAGGGACTTTCTTCTGACATTTTCCTCTTAGGATAGACTCTTCCAATTTCTAGATTAGCTTCAACCAACTCTCATTCTCCTAATTTAAGCTTTGATCTAGTTATCATTCAACAAAATGAATCCAAAACAAGCTTGTCTAAGCTTAGCAACCTAGAGCTCTGATACCACTTGATCTGGAATTGATCTAAGACAAAGAATAAGGTATTACAGACTCATGTGCATGGATGTGCCTATGTTATTTTATGCAACGGATCGATAAGATTGCGAAATACCCAAGTACTGAAGTAGTTAAAGAAAACATAACAGGCAAACATATAAACACAACATGTTTAATAAAGAGTTCACCCAACACTCCTGGGCTACATATCCTGGTCCCGCCTTCAATGGTGGCCTCTCTATTATGTTTTCAAATCAGAGTTTTTACAATAGTGAGCTCAATTTGTGTCTCACACAACAGATATAAATTAGCAAGACTGTACTTGGATTCCCCAAGTCTCTGGAATACATAGACTCTCCTTACTGACTCTCGACCTCTATTGGTCACAATATTATGAGCCCAATCCGAGACTCATACATGACAGGCATATACAGAGGAGTTCGCTTGAACCTCTCAAGCCTTCTCTAGAGTACACAGACTCTTTGACTCTCTCTGGCTCTGTCTTAACTCTGGCTTGATGCTGCCTTTTCTTCTGCAGGTCAGCTCGGCTTCTCGTCTCTGCTTTTGGCTTACTAACTCACTTTCTTGCTTTCTTTGTCAGCTTGTGGCTTTAAAGCCAATTTGCTTTCTGACTATTCGTTTCCGCTTCCTGGCTTCCCAGTTCCCCTACCTCTGTCCATTTGAATCCCTCTGTTTTGCGTAATCATCACTATATAATGCCTCGCAGGGAGGTGGCCACCCATTTCATAACAAACTGAGTATCAGTTCTCTTGGACGTTTTTGAAACGACCGTTTCTTCCGTTAACTCCAAGAATTCCTCCGAAACACGACCTTCTGCCAACACATCATCCACGTTGGACTTCAAATCCTATACAAATCTGCCTGTTGACCTCATCAAATCTGGTCATCCATTAGAACGTGTCTCCGCTGTTGATCTGGAGCCTCCAAATCATATGGTCATCATCCATATTGGGCGGGTAAGTAACATGATATTTACCCATCCGATGTGAGCGGTTTTCTCTCTCTTCCATTGAACACGTGGCACCCATTGTGTGGCATCAGGCGGGACTCGGTTGAAACCGCTTATCACTCAAAGCCCTTATGATATTATGCCAGTTTTTTGTGGGACCCCGCTTCTGACGAAATCAGAACGATATCCGTTACATTTTATGATTTTTCGGGTTTGGGGGCTTACATCCCTTCCTTCTTTGAGGGGTTTGCCCTGCGATATGTGATTAGTGGTGAGCTCTAGTATTGCAGTAATGATGCTGCAACTCCTGGGGCTCCCTACTTTACTTTTATCAACTCGGTAGTTCGTAACAAACTTGGAAGCGACGGTGCTATATGCACAAGTACTAGCTCTTACTGGAGGCTGTCACTTGATCAACTGGCACAAGTTCGATAGGAGCTTAAGCCAACTTCTATGAGTTCTCAGAAGAAGCTTTTAACTGTTATGGAAGAAAGCTAACTCAAAAGAGGCTAGTTCATTTGTCGAAAGAAGATGAAAGCTGAAAGGAAACGCAAACCCTAGCAAACCCTAATTTTACCCACTAACCCTACTTTTGCAAGAAAGGAGATGAAACTACTGAAATGGATGCCATTGACTACTGAAAAGGTAAAATGCATGTATTCAAGCTACTTATGAAGGAAAATATGAAAGAATCATATTTTTGTACTTTTGAGCAATTTTATGCAGAATTATTATGCTTGTGTTTTAATTATTTGTGATTGTGTAGAGGTTTGGTGGCAAAGGGAGTTGGAGTTGGCTTTTGCAGGAGGTTGGGAAGGTGTGGAGAGGACCTAAGGAGTCCCTAGAACCCTTCTAGAGACTTCCACTACGATCAGACTTCGAAAAATCACTCGCATGAACTTCTATATAGGCTGTAGGGCATATACAGGAAGTTCTACAAGAGGAGGCCGAAAGTGGTTTCTGGAGGTTTGAAGGTGCAAAAATAGTGGGAAAAGGGGAGTGAAGGCTAGATGGAGGTCTCAAAAGGTCTAGGACTCTATCAATGAAGATCAGACATGAAAGAGATGGTTGGATTTGTTCAAAGGTCAAGGAAGCAACTTTGCACAAGAACTTAGAAATTAGGGTAGTTTGGGAAAGTATGGAGAATGAGTGGATGAAATCTTGAGAGATGGACGAGAGTAGGTTATGTAATGGAAAAATGATAAGCTGGAGTGTTCTAAAAGTGAGCTTCACACTTACTCTTCAAAACTGTCCCAAGCAAGAACTAAAAAAACAAAGTTTTACCTATTTAACCTAATTCTGACCTAAAAACCAGAAAAGTGTTGAACATAACTTTATGCATAGGAAGTTATGCAAGAAAGCCATGGAAGCTAAGCAAGAACAGAACTAAGCATCTAAATACAACTGATATCAACTTCTCCAACTCGAAAACTCACACTAGCAATTGCATTGGAAAGGAAAAACAATGTTTTGGTGGCAACAAGAGTGCCTTGGTCTCAATTCATGGTCCCAAGGAGGGAGTTGGTAGCCTTTCTTTGGATATTTTTCTATTATTGCAACAAACTATCTAATCAACCTGAAGCAAGAACAACTATTCTAATCATAAAAAAAACATAAGTAACAAAGCAATATTTAACCTAAATAACATAAATTATTTCATGAATGCAATAAAAAACATATAAATACACAAAGGAGGTGCTGGGAACTTGGGTTGGGCCCAACCCCAAGAGCTACAGCCCCCTAGGAAAGATCAGTGCTGGTTCAAAGCTAGATTCATCTTCATTGATCAAAAAAATAATAGTTACATCACAAAATTGTCTGCAAAAAGAGCTTGAAAATGAGCTGAGTACAAGGCTGCACTAAAGTGCGAAAATAGACTATAAAATGGCTAACCTACTAAGGCTTGAAGCCTTCTTATTTATACAAGTGAGGACTCCCAACAGTCCTCCTAAACTTTAGGAACTCGGCTGCCTAAAACTGCAGATAACAACAACTTCACTAGACTTGCTCGGCTGCCCCTTGGAATCATCTTTTGTGGGCTATTGAACTCCGAGCTGTTGATGGAGAACTCGAGGAAGGGGTCATTTAATGCAGGAGACACCCCTCCTATAAGTTCTTAGCCTTGTTTCTTTGATTTTGGCTGCCGATCTACTCATAAATGCCTGGTATTGGTAAAAAAATGTCCAAAAATCTGCAATAAACACTCATTAAACTTTGTGGTAAAGTGACTATCCCCATTCACTCAATTAACATAAATATATTAAAAAAAATGCACAAAACTATGGAGAATGGTGGATTCAATGAAAATAATAGGCAGAATGAGCCCATATAATTACCCATTTCTGGGGCTCATCATCACCCCCTTGCTGAATGTGTTGCTCATCCTCTAAGCAATTAATCCAGTTCTTCATCTTTGATAGCTTTAACATCTTCCTTGACATCCCAGGCCTCTGAGGTGTTGTCCTCTTCTCTGTCATGAAAACCTGCCTTTCTGTCCACTTTCTCCCATTGTTTTTGTTCCTCCTCCTCCTTAACCCCTTCCAACAGTCCTAGCAATAGTGGAGGATTGAACTTAAGACCAATCCAGTTGGCTTTCAAGTTTTGCATTGATTGTTTGTATAGGGGTACTCTCCTCATAGCTTCCCCCATTCTAGTTGGGGAGTGATACTCCCTTATCTTTAGGCTATGGGACAACGTATTCCATCTTCTTGTGCAAGCATGAAGGTAGTTATCACCAAACAACCTCTCTGTATCTTCAAAGTGAGCAATAGCTTGTGCTTTCCTTTCAACATAGTCAAGCGCAATCTAAGGGTTGTCTGCAAGGTGCTGGTGGGCATATATGAGATTTGAGGGATCATTTGGTTCTTCCCTTATCATGAGGTGCTCACTTAGCTCACTGGTCATAATCTTCTGAATTTCTACTGTTCTCTTTTCCTCATGGTTCAACGAAGAAGCCATAGCCATGAGTTGTAGGTCTCCTAATGCAACATTTGGATCCCATAGATTCATGTTAGGAAGTGCCAAGTTGTGTATATAGAATTCTGCTAACTTGGCTTTATCTTCAACTGAGCTACTATCACATAAATGCATAAATTGATTATAATTCTGGGGTGGGATTGTGCCCCTTTGGGCCAATGTTTTAATTTGGAATTGAAGCCATTGGTATTTGAGATAAAATGCATAGGATCTAGCTGGTTTTCTACATTGCAAGGCTTCCATTGCCCAGCTGGCCATGCAGGCCATTTGGACTTCTTTTTCCTGCAACTGCTGTTTTAAAATCTGCACTTCATCTGCTACCCAAGACTCTTTTTCTTGTAGCAGTTTCATCAGCATTTCAACATCAGCCTATGGCTCTCCCTCTTGCTACTATTTCTTTGTTGCTTCATTGTCTGTTAGGGGACCTTCTTGCTGTTGCTGCCCTCCCAAGATGGACAACCTATCTCCCTTATGAATTTCCTGTTGCTGTAACTTCTTTTTCAGCAATTCATTTTCTTCTTGTATTTGGGCTCTTTTACTGCTCTCTATGTGCCTTACCATGGCCAACTCCCCTCTCAATTCCTCCAGCTTGTCCTCCATGTGCCCTATGTCTTCAACTCCTTTAGATTTAGTAATTTGCATCCAGGTGTGGGTTCTGACCCTTTATTTTTCTAATTCAAAGAATAGAGGCACAACGAATTTTTGTGGAATGATCTTCCCACCTTCTAGTAGATTGTAATAGGAGCCTAAATTAGGCTGAGGGCTTGGTTCAGGTATTTCTTTGGCCTTGACTTCCCTTTGTGATTGTTTTGCTGCCTTCTCTTCTAATTTTTCAGTTTCTTTCAGCTTGGCTAGTGTTTCCTGTAGAGATGTTTCAACTCACCGTAGAACTGCTTTTGAGTCCATCAACTTGATTCTTTCCTTCCAGGTGGATGTTTTAGGACTTCCTCTCTCATAGGTGATAGAGATATTGGAGGGAGATTCTGCCTTCTTTTCAGTAGGTGTATCCTCAATGACAATTGGTTCCTTTGATGGTGGCTAGGGTTTGCCCACTTTAATCCTAGTGCTCCTTCTAGCTTTAAAATACATAGAGGTTTGCCTTTTTCTTTTTCCTTTTTGTTTTGCTGGTGTGCTTAATGCAGCAAGCACAACTGCTGCTTCCCTTGCCAATGTTTTAGGGGATGTTTCTTTCTGCTGTGATTTTCCTTCATCTCCTACAACCATTCCTATGTCTACTGTTTTTGCTTGTGTCTCTACTATCTCTGGTGGTGTCTTCTCTTTTTCTTGCTGGGTCCTTGCCTTGCTTGTGGCAGTCTTCTTTTGGGCTTTCTTGGCCTTTTTCTTCTCAGCCTTTGTCCCTTTTCTCTTCTCTGTTTTTGAGGTTGTTTTCTTCTCTGCCTTACGCTTAGCAGTATTTTTGTCAAATTTCTCCTCTTCTTCCCGTTTCTCCTCTGTTTTTCCTTCTGTTTGAATGTCTTGTGCTTCCTCATTACTGTTCTTCTCAAGTTCTTCAGTTTGCTCCTCCTCTTCATTGCTGGATGGGCTAATGTCCTCAGTCAAAGTTTTGATGTCATCATCTCTGGACATATTTCTGAAAATTTCCCAACATATGGAGATGGTATATGTGTGTAAGGTATCTTCTACCAACAATTTGATGAGCCCATGGTGGGCCATTTGGTCTGGGACCCTTGCATTTAGCTTGGTGCCACATTCTATCAAAGTTTGGAGGTGGAAATATGGGAGACTGAGTTTTCTAGTTGGAGGTAGGTTCATCCCATATCTCAATTCATGCAACAACCTGAAGTGATAACCATAAATTATGCTGAACCTCCCTTCACATGTGATATAATTCATTATTTGGTAGCTGATTTCACTCCATAGAGGAGGCAAGCTTCTCCTTTTGACCCCATTTTTATCCTCTACAGGATGCTCCTCAGGCTGAAAAAATTTCTTCTTAGCAACCTATCCCGATGATTTCTCCTCCTTGCTCCAAGGGAGCCCAAGTGGAAGACCTATGATTCTACTGATGAAATCAGGTGTAAGCTCTAGGGTTAGACCCCTAAAACTGACTGTGGCATGTTTTTTCGAATGGTGTCTTAGAGACATAAAAAATTCTTCAGTCACGTCCTCATCATATCCCTGAATTCTTTCAAAGAAGGGCATCCAGTTTGCCCTGGTGAAGAGGGCCACCACCTCAGGGTGATCATGCAATTTGCTAGAGTTCAAAGGTTATTTTCTCATGAATACTCCTAGCATGGTGTTGAGTGCTTTTTAAAAATGCTCAGGTGAGAAAGTAGGCAAAACTGAAAACATAGGGATAGCTAAATTTTTGTCTTTTTCTTAAACTAGACAAGGAATTTCCCATGTGCTTTCTCTTTACAACATCAAATTGCAATATTTCCCCTATTTCAAACTGCTTTTATCCTGAATTTGATTCTCTGCTTTTGGAAAGAATTTTTTTTTGACAGAACAGAGGATAAATAACACAAGGTTTTTCAGAGAGTAGACAGATATGCAAATTCTGTTTTTTTTGTTTTGTTTTGTTTTTTTTTTTCACACAGGCTGGTTTCTACGGTTGCATGCATTTTCTTTACAGTAGAATTTGAGAAAGAAGGAGACAAACTTCGAATGTAGAGAAGAAAATAGAGAATTGTGTAGAACTCAGAGAAAATATGCAGGCAGACTTTTAAGCTTCATTCTCCTTCCTTTCAACCCAATACTATGTTTTTAATCCACCACCTTATACAAATAGGTCAAATGTAGAGGAGTTTCCCGAGCCTACCTCATTTCAAGCTCGAATTTTGACAAAAATCTCAGGTTTTCCTTCCGCAGAGCTGTTCTCTGCCTTTCTTGTAGAAATCTCCTTGTAGAAATTTTTCGGCTCCTGTAGAATGCAACAGTGCTCCTGTAGAGCCTGATAGGCGGGAGGGTTTTGAAAAACTAGCAGAAAACTGGCAGAAGACAACTAGTTGGCTGTTCTGGAAGTGGTAGGTGAGTACTGCAGTCGAGAACATCATGAATGAAAAATGAAACAAAGGGTGGTGGAGGCTTCGACCGCACTATCCTTTAACTGTTGGCGTAATCCGTGGTGAGAAGGTGAGGTGGCTGGATGGGTACGTTCCCATCCTGACCATTGGTCCTACATCACAGTCATAATGGTTCTGCATGCCGCCTGACTGCCATCACTTCCCTTACTCCTGTTATACGCCGCCACCACTACTAGTCCCGAATGTTTTTTCCTGAATTGACATACCACACGTGCTGGCTGCGTATCTGATCGGCAGTTTGAATTTGACGGGGCTCATTTGAATTCCACGAGGGTGTGTAACTGAATGAGGGTGGTCAGTTAGCTGGCTACCGATTCCATTCAATCGTAACCATTCCCACATTTCATGCAATTTTGAAATATTATTCATGCAATTGAGGAATAGTTTTAGGCACTTACCTGCTCAGTCGCTGCTGTGTTATGCATATTTCGGACTTTGGCACTTCACTTCCTCATTGCTGTTGCTGCTTGCTCTCTGCATGCTCGACCTTGGGCTTATGCTAATGATCTTTCATTCCAACATTGCTCCTTGCATGTTTCATACGTCCTGCTGCACTGACCCTGTCTTTGGAGTATGTTTTTAAAAGGGATCAGCTGCTACAGGAATCCTGTAGGATTTCACGTAGCTGCTTCTCCTTCTGAAATTCAAGCTAATATTTGCGTAGGGCTAGAACTACTAAATAAGGTCTCGACTGAAAAGGAATCACAGCTGGAAGTTATCAGGTAGGAATGAGTAAAAATGCTGCTGCTTTTATTTGTCATCATTTTTTTTTTGGTTTGCAGAATGAAGGAAACATAATTTCTGTGTGTGGCTGTGCAGGGACACAAAAAAAAACGAGTGAAATGTAGGTGTACAGGGATGGAATGGAAAAATAGGAAGATGGATGGTGGCAGGGAGTTTCACAGGCCTCCTAGACAAATTTCCAACCCTTGGGTCCTTCTCTGAGATTGATTTTGGCTTTTCTGTAGTTTCTACAGGATCCTCCTGTAGAATACACAGAGTTTCCTGTAGGATGCGAAATTTTAGAACAAATGAGACCAAAACCTGGGAAAGGATAACGATGATGGGGGAATGGATTGTGAAGGGTGCATGCAGCCTGGCCATGTCTTTTTTCCTCTTGTGCGACCCTCCTGCAACTTGCAATGACCTTCCTGCGACTCGTAATTTATTCAAAAGAAGTTAGGTTTTTTTTTTTTTTAGTTTGAGACAGCTGGTGCGCCTCCAGGAGGTTTTCACCCTCACTGCCTGCCCTGGGTGCCTCCGAGAGGTTTTCACCCAGGGATCTTTTATTCCATTTTTCCTTTTTTCTTTGTTTTTTCTGTGTTTTTGTTTTTTGTTTTTTGTTTTGCTCAAGGTGTGGGTGGAATGGAGACAGGGACCTGCTCCACTACCAACACTGATTTACCCAGAGTCTCAATGAACTTCTGCTTGGAAAGGGGCTTCCTGTATATCTTCAATCTATGCCCATTGATGAGCATGGGATGGCTTCTTCATCAATGGTCCGGATAAGAACTGAACCATTGTCATTGCATTTTTCTACTGTATATGGTCCCAACCATATTGTCCTCAACTTGCTCTTGAAATCCTTGTATCTCGAATCATACAACAACGCCCCATCTCCCAGCTGAAATTGTTTCTCTTTGAGGTGCCGATCATACCATATTTTTCTTTGAAGTTGGACTACCTGTGAGTGGAGAAGGGCCTACATTCTCTGTTCATCTAATCCATTTAGCTGAAGCAATCTTTCCTTTTGTGCATGGCTAAGATCTAGGTCTAGCTAAGCTGCCATCCTCAATGTGTTATATTCAAATTCTATGGACATCAAATCCTTCTTCCCATAGACCAGCTCATAGGGTGTGAAACCTGTGGTGGTTTTCCAAGTAGTGTTATAGGCCTAGATGGCCTCAACCAATCGATCTGCCCAATATTTTCTGCTGCTGCTCACTACCTTAGTTAAAATCCCTTCCAAAGCTCTGTTAATGACTTCCACCTATCCATTTGCTTGCGGATGATAAGGGGTGGAAGTTCTGTGCTTAATCTTGTGATGTGTGAGCAGGTCTTCAATCATATTAGAGGTAAACTGACTTCCTCGATCTGTGACTAATTCTCTTGGGTACCCAAACTTGTAGAAGATATTTTCCCTCAAAAACTCAGCTACTTTTTCTTCTGTTTCTGCTTTGATTGCCTTTGTTTCTACCCACTTTGTCAGGTAATCCGTGCACACAATGATGTAAGACTTCTATTTTGAAGGAGGGTTGATAGGACCCACAAAGTCCATGCCCCAATTCTCAAATGGTTCAAAAGTCAATTGAGGTTGCAGGGGCATCTCATCCTTTGGAGTAGGTTTCCCCATCCTTTGATATCAGTCACATTGGTTGATGTATCTCATGACATCTTGATGAAGAGTGGGCTAATAGTAACCTGCCTGTAGAATTTTGAAGGCAGTTCTCTTTGCTGCAAAGTGGCCCCCACAGGGCCCATCATGACAGGTTAGGAGGATGTCAAAAGCTTCCTCCTCCCTGACACATCACCTCAAAATCTGATCTGGGCCAAGTTTAAAAAGATTGCCCCCAATCGAAGTGAATGGGGAACTTTCCTTCATGATATTGCTCTTCTCTTTTGAGGACAGGTGTGGTGGAAACTGTGCTGAAACCAAATAATTTGCTATATCAGCAAACCATGGAGAGAGTATTGAAATAGAAAATAGGTGTTAATCTGGCATTTGATCATCCACCATTCCTTCTTCACCTACAGGCAGATCTACTCTAGACAAAAAATCAGCAACAACATTTTCCTTACCTGGCTTATCAACAATGGTCAAATCAGATTGCTGCAATAAAAGTAACCATCAAATGATACGAGCATTTACATCAGGTTTATTCATCAAATACCTAATTGTAGCATGATCAATATGTACTAATGTTTGATAGCCAGTGATGTAGTGTTTGAACTTGTTTAGGGAATGGACTACAACCAGGAGCTCTTTTTCAGTTACAGTGTAGTTTAATTCTATCTTGGACAGGTTTTTACTGACAAAATATATGGCATACGGTAACTTCTCTTCAACTTGTCCTAAGGCTGCTCCTATAGCTTTGTTCGAGGCATCTGTTTGAATGTGGAAAGGTAGGGCCCAGTTTGGACCTCTCAAGATTGGGGCAGTTATCAGCTTACCTTTCAAGGCATCCAGAGCCTCTTGCCAGTTGTTAGTCCATATGAGCTCAGCATCCTGCCCAAAAAGACCAAACAATGGAGAGGCTAGCTTACTAAAATCCTTAATGAATCTTCTATAATACCCTGCTAAACCTAGAAAACTTTGAACATCTCTTACCTTTTGAGGAGGTGGGACCCTTTGGATGATAGCAATCTTGTTGGGATCCACCTATAATCCTTGCTGAGAAATTGTATGACCTAGCATGGTCCCTTCAGTCATTAGGAATTCACATTTATCAGGACTGAGGGATAGGTTCATTTCAATACACTTGGCTAAAACTTTCCTCAGGTTAGTCAAAGCTTCTTGGAAGTTAGAACCATAAGGGGTAAAGTCATCCATATAGATTTCCACTGAATCATGAACCAGCTCAGCAAATATGCTCAGTACTGCTCTCTGGAAAGTGGCAGGAGCATTGCACAACCCAAAGGGAAGGACCCAATAGGCAAAGGTACCCCATGGACAAGTGAAAGTGGTTTTATCTTGGTCTTCCGGGATGATTTGGATCTGATTGTACCTGCTAAACCCATCTAGGAAGGAAAATAACTTCTTCCCTGCCAGACCATTTAACACTTGATCTATGAAAGGAAAAGGGAAATGGTCCTTCTTGGTGGCCTTGTTAAGTTCTCGATAATCTACACAAATTCTCCACTTCCCGTTTTTCTTCGGCACAAGCACCAAAGGAGAAACCCATTCGCTGTCAGAGATGGGGTAGATGAATCCTGCATCCAGTAACTTTTGCAGTTCTTCTTTGACAATGTCTTTAAGGGCTGGATTCATCCTCCTTTGAGGTTGCCTAACTGGTTTATAATCCTCTTTAATGTAAATGTGATGAATGCAGACTGAAGGGTGGATTCCCTTCATCTCCTTATAGCTCCAAGCAAAAGCATCCAAATGGCTGTTCAATAAGCTACACAGCTCCTTTTCCTGAGAGGTGGATAGGGATGAGTTGATCTTCAAGGTTCTTTCTAGGACAAATTCCAAATTCTTAACTCAGGGAGAGGTCGGATCAGCCACACAGAGATCAACTAAAGCATTGGCTTGGGTTTCTTCCACCAACTCTTCTAATGGCAACACACTGGGGGGTGTATTTTGAATCAAATTCTCAATAAGATCGTCCTTAGTTTGAGGACCCCCCTTGGTAGCTTCCACTGTGCACAATGGTGTGGAGTAGACTTCATCCTCATCTTCCTCCTTCAACAAGAGAGGTAAGTCATGTTCTAGTAGAGGTTGGGCAGGAGGATATAGGACTAGCTGTTTAGACATATGCTCATTCTTGATGGTCATGCTCCCAGCTTGACAACTGATGTAAGCATCTATAGTAGCTAACTAAGGCCTTCCTAGGATGAGAGGATACCCAGTGAGCTTTTCCTTTGGCTGAAGAACCAAGAAGTTAGCAGGGTACTCCCAGGAATCAATGGAGACCATGACATCTTCCACAATCCCCTCAGGAGTCACAGTGAAGTGGTCTGCCAATTGCAATATTGTTGAGGTATTTCTTAGGGAACCCTGAAGGTTGAGTTTGAGCATAGTTTCCCTGGTCATTACGTTAATGGTAGCCCCTAGATCAATCAAGGTGTGGGGGATTATGGTGCCATTGATGTGGAGATCTACTACAGGACTCCCAGTGTCACGCCCCCAAGCCTACGGTAATCTTTCAATCGTGCCGGCGAGGTGCGGCACCACCGAGCACTTTCTTTTTAACAATGCTCGTGCACATGGACTACGCCTAATTCACTTGTCCTTACTTAGTTTGTGTTTTGCAACCAAGTAAAATGCATTTATCCTTTATACTTAATGAAGCCCATACTCATTCATTATCCATATACAATTAACCAAGAACATCAACAATTGCAACCAAGTATAAAGGGAGGGGCAACTCCCGAACATTATGCCCAACAATAATATATTATAACAGTTCTTCAATAATACATCATCAAGTATACTTGGCAAAACTCCAAGTCTATACTTAGAATAATTTACAACCAAGGCATAGACAGCCTTTACAATACATGTGCTTGTTAGCTACCTATACCAATAGGTTTCATATTTCATGATTGGCACTGAAAAGGTCCAAATATGCTCTGCTTTGATGATTCAAAGATCACATATTTTCAAGAGAATACAATCTGTGCTTATAGCTTGGTATGGACTCAAATTTTGATGGATGGTCCAACAGTCTAATCTGGATCATGTCATGTTTTAAATTTTCAGTTGTAGAATAGAGAAAGAAGTCTGTCCAAACTGTTTAATCTTGGCAGACAAGTAGTTTAGGTAGAGAAGAGAGGCTCCCAACAGCTTAATCTGGGACCTTGGAAGAAATAAGGGTAGAAGTAGATAGAAAAAACAAAAGAAAAAGCCAAAGAAAAGAAAAGGCAAGTAAGGGTTTGCAAGCCTAAATGCACCCTCCAAGAAGAAATAAAAAATGCTAGGCAAATAGATGGGTAGGCAGTAGGGGTCGCAGAAAGGTCATCTCTTATAAGTTGCATGTGTGCTAACTTTGTTTACCAAAGCAAAAGCAATGAATTGAGAAGGTGTTATTCTTCATCAAGTTGCAGCAAGCAAAGAAGCATGTCTAACCTCCCTTCTTCCCCTTTTTTTCATTTTCATTACTAACATTCCCTCATCAGTTGAGATTCATGGAAGAAATTATGGTTTCATGGTGGCTCTTAATATTTTTAGAAGCCACATTTCTTGTCTAAAATTCTTTTTATTTTGATCTACTCCCTAAACTAAGTAAGTTTCAAATAAACTTAGTGATTTTCCCCCTCATTCACATTTTCCCCCATATTAACTCTAACTCTATTATGTAATTCCCCTTTGTCACCCTTTCCCTAGTATTATTAACACCATGGTGTATAAACCCCCAAGCATTCTATAAATATCCTCCTTTTAGCATTACAGCTAAATAGGTTTGCCTAAGGGAGACTTTAGTCCACCTGGGACTATGCTCAAACCCTGTCAAGGGATTACTCTAACCCCTGGTTAGGAGTAATAAC
Source organism: Pinus tabuliformis (assembly GCA_031772625.1). Taxonomy (NCBI): domain Eukaryota; kingdom Viridiplantae; phylum Streptophyta; class Pinopsida; order Pinales; family Pinaceae; genus Pinus; species Pinus tabuliformis. Next base: position 11,254,124 of record CM062812.1, read on the forward strand.
CTCTCCATAAACCCTAATCTCACCGCTGCTAAAACCCTCCATAAACCCCTTTTTCACAAATTAACCCAAAAAACCCAAAAAAAAAAAAAAAACTCACGAAAACCCTCAATCCTAAGGTTTTCCGCCAAAAGTATTTAAGTGAATATTTAAATAAACCGGCGGGACCCCCCAACCTGCACGATCCGTCGGAGGACCCGCCAGCCGTCCGATCTATGCTGCCCAGATCTAACGGTGGGCGGTCATTTTCACCCCCCGACCTGCCGACCTTTAGCGTCCGGGGAAAGTGGTTTTGGGCGCCGTACCCTGGACGCGTGTCAAACGCTGGGGTTGTTCGGAGCCCCCCTCCCCAATACCACTTATCAGCAAAGGCGGTGCGGGGAACCCGCTTACCACCATCCCGTTACCGCCTCCCCCTTGTGTCATGCTCGCGTCATCCTGACGTAGCGCCCTCCCCCGCCCCTGCGCCGTGTGGCCCTCCACGTAACCCTGCCACCTTATCCACCCGCCACCATGTCCTGACACCCTGGCCGACACCTCAGCAGCCACGTCACCTCCGTACCCGGGCCCCACCATGACGTCATGCTGACGTCATCGGTGGAAAAGCGCCAATTGCACGTTTTGTCCAAATTTGTCGTTATAAACCACTAAATTAGCCGTTTGCGGTCATTTTCACGCACAAATGACGTAGCCGTTGTCAACCAGCTGCCGCGAAAATTCGTTTCCAGCCATCAAATTCAAGTTTCAGACCGCTACAAGTCAAGAATTCAGCTGCCTTAAGCCTTCACGGTCCAGCCCGCAGGCTTTCAAGCTAGTTTGTCCAGGTATTCACCGTAAAGCTTACTTTTCACCCATGCATTCCTTTTCTCTGTAAAATTGCCATTAAAACACCTGTAGAAGTCCACATAAACTCTATACCTACTACCTAAAACAAGCTAAGCTGACCTGTTGACCCCCATAGCCACAAATTCAGCATTAAAGCAGTCAATTCGCGGGCCAGAAACTGTGAAATTCTCCCCGAGGTGCTCAGCATTGTTCACTTTTTCCAAGTACAGGCCAGCTTCAATCTCTGCCAAAGGAAACCTCATACTCTCTGCAACTTACCATTAGCAGTTCACATCCCTGTGAATTTGCAGCAAACTGCAGAAACCAGACTGCATTTTTCACTGAGAAAAACTCCTCAGACTGTGTCTACATTTGACCTATCACTGAAACTCTTAAAGAAACTTCCCAAACCATTGCCATTACCTATTCAAACTCAGATTATATCATGGCAGCCTCTGCATCCTCATCCCTCAGTATTGCTCCATTAAATCCACCAAATAAAGAGCTAGAGGCCTTGGCATTTGCTGACAAGGACTATCTTATAGAAGACTTTGAGGGTAGCAGGGACTTCTTGCAGACCTTCTGTCAATTGAGAGAGGACTATAAGGATGGTCATGGTACACATGGGATATGGGAGTCAAACCTACCATACTATTGTCTCCCAGCTGTAAATGTCTTCCCTGAAATCATTCACCTATGTGCTGAAAACTATGATGTGCATCACAGAGCTATTAGCACTCCATCTGGGAGGATCCTTTTTTACATTAATGCTGAGTCCATCAACAAAATGTTACATTTTGATCAGACAGAGCTGCTGATCCCGTTTTCCATGAATTATTTGCTGGAGACTGGTAAAAAGATGACCAGTGAGGAGATTCAAAAGGTCACCAGGACATTCATGAGACCTGAGTGCCAGCCTACAGGGCCACCTCCCTACCTGGATGTCCATTTCAATGATGTAGGCAGGCTTTTACTGGACATGATTGCCTATGTGTTGGGATACAAAAACAGTGAGTATGTGGATAAAACAATGCTGGTATTGCTATCTGCTTACAGCCCATGCCAACCCCCTGCCCGCAAATATAACTTTGCTAAGTTCATAGCTAACAAGATTCATGATCAGTTGAGCAGAGTGGACAGACAGGGGGTCTTCAAGTACTCGGCCTATATTTACCACCTGTTCATGTACTATCATTCTGAAGCCTTCCCATGCTACATCAGAAGGCTGGATCACAAAGGGGAAAGAAGATCTGTCATCTTCTGGACCTCTGTCTATCACAAAGTCACAAATTCACCCTATACCTACTGTGAATTTGTTGACCAATTTGTATACCCAGTCTCTTGCCTGTTGATGAGGTCACCCCCTCCCAGAATATCAAATGAGATAAAGAAAGCTCTGCAGCTTTCCAAAAAATATAAAATAGGTGACTGGTACCTATATGAAAACCATACCGTCATTAGGATCTATGGCTGTGAGCTCTGTCCATACAGGCTCCCAAAATATGTACCTATGAGGTTATTTTCCTTGGAGTATTACAGGCAGTTGATTCAGTCCGACCTCACCCATTTCCACAGCGCCAAAAAGAAGGCCCACCTCAAGTTCAAACACCAGTTGGGCCCCTTCATCATGAACAAGAAAGAAGGGTGGGAAGAGGCAGACTTAGTCCTTAAGGATAAATAAAAGCTGTCCTATAGTTTTCAGTGGGTCCATTATGACCCTGAAGGTTTCATCACTGCTAGGAGAAACAAGTATAGGCTTAAAGGCATTAAGCATTGCCAGTACCCACACATTGAAAATATGCCAACTTGCAAGAATGGCAGATGGATACTTTAGTTGAAAATCTAACTGAGGAGGAGACAATGTTAAAGAATAGGAGGGAGCTTGAAAAGACTATTGACCTAGACTATGTTCAGCAGGTACCTTTCAGACCGCCTTATTCAGTGGGAGAAGGGACCTCGGCCACAAGGACTGCACCACAGGCACCATCTACATCAGCACCGGTGACAGACAAAGGCAAACGCATAATGGGTGCAGAGGAGGAAGCAGTAAAGGAAAAGTATGCCCCTGAAACAGAGCAGCAGCTAGAACAGCAGCAAGGGCAAACTGTCCTACCACAAACTGGGCTGCCAACAGCTCCAGCACTGCAAATTCCACCCCCACAAACTGAGCCAGTAACTGCCCCAATTTTGCAGACCCCAGCACATGAGGAAAGGGGTACAAAAAGAGATAGAGAAGAGTCCACTCCCCTTAGTGGATCCTCCCACCAGCCAGAAGCCAAAAGGCAAAGAGCAGACTCCCCAGAGGTAGAAGACATTACTGAAGATGTCTTGGACAGTGCAAGGAAAGACAGGGAGGGCAGTCAGCATACAGGTACAAGCTCCTTTCAGCAGGAGCAAACTTTACAGCTCGGTTTGGAAGTGTCCTCCTCTTCCCAGCAGACCAAGAAGCCCAAAAGCACTAAGGCTTCTTTCAAACAAATAAAGGCTCAAAATGAGCTTCTAAGGGCTGAGGTCTACAAGCAATTCATAGATGCAACACCAGCCCAACAAGAAAGGCTAATGTCGGTGTATGACATTCAGCAGGAAAAAATAATCTTCAGCCACTTTAAGCCCAAAGGGCCGGAGCCAAAGACAGCTGTAGATTTTATAAAGACAAGGGTGGAGGTCCTAGCCAGAGATATACATCCCATGGACTAGATTGAACTCCATAAGCAAGCTGGGGAGATGGTCTATGCAACCTTGGTAGAGAAGGCCACCATGGCACATGAGCTGAAAGAGGCCCTAAAAAACACCAACACCCAGTTGGATTTTGAGAGAATGTCCTCTCAGGCCAAAGACAATAGAATAAAGTCTCTTGAGGAGATCATTATTGATCTAGGACATGACCCTAGTGATCCAACGGGTGTGAAGGCCCTCATGAAGAAGAAAGATGATGACCTCAATGCCTTGAAGAAGAGGTTAAAGCTGCAGCCCACAGAGCATCCTCAAACAGCAGAACTTCAAAAGCAAAAACAGGTTGAGGACCAACTGGACCTCCTAATGCAGCAAGACCAGAGGATCAGAGAATTGGAGAAAGAGCTGGAAGGAGCACTACAAGATAAACAGGCAGAATCCACTTCCCAAGCTCCTCCAACTACTTTGACAACATCAGCAACGTCAGGGACAGCAGTGGCCCCCACAATAGAAGCAGCAGGAACAGCAGCAGCTCCAGATGCCAGCCCAAGTGTATAGGAATTGACCAAGGCCGTCAAAGCAATGGAGATCCAGGCAGATGAAATAAAGAAGGCCAAGGAGAAGTTGGCAGAACTGGATGCCAAGTATGACAAGTCCAAAGTGACTGTGGCAGAACAGAGCAGAGAAATAAAGGCCCAAAAGGAAAAGATAAAGGCCTTAGAGAAAGAGATGAATCTGGAGA